>CM031240.1:149850326-151050326 GCA_018340775.1 Taxus wallichiana var. yunnanensis
AACAACTATATGTTCCAAATGATTAAATTTAAATTCATTATTGGAAACCACCACCCAATAATAACATCCATATTTTCTATATTTTTCCTTCCTTGTACAAATAACATTTAGTTTTTCTACATGGTTCATAAATAAAAGAATTGATGACATTTCATTTTGTTTCACTTCATCCATATTCGATAATTAGTGGAAACCAAATCCATCATCATAATAGGAGAACTTATCTGAGGGAGTTCTTATTTTTCACAGTAATATTCCATTATGAATAATACTAATTCCTAAACCATTAATCATTCCAAAGTAGGATGAAATAATTTCTTCCATATGTATTCAAAATTTCCTCTTGATATTTATGTTGTTGATAACTCTTTTATATGGCTGATACTATTCTTATATGGAAAGGTTTTGTTTATTTCAATTTTTTGTAGGATAATCTCATGATAAGGAATTCTCTTAGAAATCATAATGGATAGATTTCTATTCATAACTTCATCAATCGATGGAACCTTATGTTGAGCTATCTCGGACAAAAATGAGAAGCGGTATCAACATACATTAATCACAAGTTAACAATGATGAAAATTTTCAACAATTTTGTGACACCTATGGAAGATTCAACGATACATTTGGAAGCAATATGAAAATGTATTCAGATTATTACTATCATTTCCCATGTCACCATTTCTCAAAATTTTCAAAAATAAACTAATAATGAAAACCCTCAAGTGTTGTTGGCAGTCTTGGTTTGAAAATAAGCATGTTGGTGGACCACGTACTAAAAAAGAGCCTTGATTAGAAAACCAATTTGTTGACTAGTCAAGGGAAAAAGTATTTTTAAAACTGGATGGTTTCTTACTTTTGTGTTCTTGTTTCTCAAAGATAGTAGAACTGAAATTTTATTAGTACTTTCTACAATATTTTCACTTTTACCGACATGAAAGATGAAACGAAGACTCAAAGTATGCCAAGGTATTTTACTCTACTATTTTAGTTTTAAATTTACTTGTAAGTTTTGTTATTACATAAGGATCCAATTTTACATTACATACATGAGATTGAGGATGAAAAATAATACGGAAAAAGAATTGGGCATATTAAATTACAAGTGTTAAAAAAATCTTTTGGTATATGACTTTGATGATGGAAGACATGCCTTCAAATCTTTGTTGGAAAAGTTAAAAACAACAATATTTTTTATGAGGATTCTTTCTATTTGGATTCATTTTCTATGGAAAAAATAAATAAAAAGAGAAAAGGAATGCAAATCAATGTTGATTTACATGTAAAAATTCTTAGCATAACATGAAACTCTCCACACGAGAACCTATTCTCACAAAAGAAAGGAAGAGTAGTAGCAAAAATTACACACAAGAATCTACTCTCACAAAAGAAAGGAAGAGTAGCAACAAAACCTACACACCAGAAGCTACTCTCACAAAAGAAAGAAGGAATAACATGATAAATTCCACATAATAACCTACGATGAAATTTATCAAGCAAAGAAGAAGGATAATAGGAAAACATGAGGGGCTCCACACAATAAATTTTCCTTCAAAACAAGGAAGCATAATTTTAAAGAAGTATAATGGAATGCATGAGGACATACATGAGCTTCGGCGTGGAAGAGATTATGAGCCCCAAAATGGTCCATTATATACAAAATATGGCATCCCTTCTTCCTTCCATAAATAACATACAAGTGGATCTAAGTGTAATTTCTGAACCTATGGTTTATTTAGAATAAAATAGAGATTATATATCATGGGTACTTATTTAGAATTCATTGTTATATTATATATATATATATATATATATATATATATATATATATATTTATGATGATTATTGGAAAATGATGTCAATTTTTGCATATGTAGTTCATACTTCGCTATAATTGCTAGAGTAGGTATTTACCTTAGCTCATGTTCACCTAGGTAATTTATTTACCTTTATTATATTTATCCTCACCCACTTATATGTGTTGATTTATTTATTTATTTATTTAGATATTAGGGGGATATTATCTAGTTGTTAGGTATAGTTATTTCCTTGATCTATGGTATTGACTAGATCCTTGATGTCTAGTTCTCTCCTAAATCTATGGACTTAACTAGTTCTTTCCTTGATTTATGGCTTGATCTACGACCTTGACTAGTTCTTAGATTGTTATTCCTTGCCTATATAAGCAAGGCCCATTCTCATTGTATTTCATTGAGTTCCATAATAATATATGATATTGTTGCTCATTTATTTGCAAAGGTTTATGTAAAGTTATTCTAGCGAATTACTTTCATTTTTTTGATCGTGATGTTTGATTAGCCCCGGTGATATGGTATGGTCATATGAGGGCTTAAAGCTTGTGATTCCTACTGGTAGGTGCTTAACTCCATATCCCTTTTCATTTTATTTGTGTGGTGAAGGCAAGAGCATTTTATTCTTTTAAGTGGCAATTAAAATAAATAGTAGAGCATAATATTGAAATACTAGTAACTTTTGATCGGTAACTTGGTTTTCAGTGTCGTTTTTGTAAAAGTGATTGTTTTTATGCTCTTTTCATTGGAATATTTATTTTGAGAATCACACTATCATTTTAAAGTTCCATATTGTAACACGTGCTCATTATAAAGTGTCATATTATAACACACGCTCATTATAAAGTGCCAAAATTAGGGGGCTCTAGTTGCATTGCTTAGGGGTCTTGTTGCATTGTTTGGTTCTTGCATTTATTTTGGTGATTTTTTTAGGATTGTGTCTAATTCTACATTAGATCATGTTGAGCCATTAACAAAACATAATTACCACACATGGAAACTAAGAATGGAAACAATAATTGAGCAGAAACAATTATGGGCTTTAACTTCTTGAACAACCAAGTGTTCACTAGAGAATATAAGGAATTTTAGTACCAATGCAAATTTGATGAGTGCATGGGTTTGATAGGAACTTATGTAAGTGACAATATTTTGTTTCATTTAGAAAAATGTGACTCTCCTTTCAAAATATGGGAGAAATTAGAGGATTTATTTGGTAAGGTGGATCATATGAGAGCCATGCAACTTGAAATTGAGACCGCCTCTCTTAATCCCGAATATTTTCTAACAATTATAGACTATTTTACCAAGTTCAAGCATTTTTGACACAGTTAAAGGGGAGTGGAAGAGATAAGAAAGATGAAGAGTGTATTTACTTGATTCTATCCAAGTTGAGAGGACCATTCCAAAAATTTCTTCTACTTTTTCTCTAGCATGGATGTCTTAGGTGACACATTCAAAATGCCTAACTTATAAACATTTTGTGAAAGACTTATTAGGGAAGAATCCAAATTGTCTCACCTTGAGTCTTCCGCCTCTCAAAAGGAATTAGTTCCATCTAATCTTAAGGGAAAGGGAAAACCAAATAGTAAAACCAAATCCAAACCTTCTCCATCTCAAAATGATCCTAAACCCAAAGAAAATAACTCAAAACTAAAGGAATCTTCTAAATCCAAGAATAAGTCTAGTCATTCATGCTCTTTTTGTGGGGGTAGTAATCATGAAGAACATAGGTGTTATAATCGAATGCAAGCCTTAGAGGATGCAATCAAGAAACAATTTTTTTATCTCCACTCCACCTCCTTCTATTCAACATGGCAAAGAACTTTATGTTGTTGGGAGGTCTCGATCACCACTTGCAGACAGGTTGGGTTATAGATTATGGGGTTTCTCATCACACGACTTCTTCCAAGGAGTCTTTTGTTTCTCTAGGTTTGAGTTCTACTTCAAAATTGAGGTTGGAGATTCTTACTTTATTTCTGTTAAAGGAAAAGGTGATATACAACTTGATGGTGGTAGTATCCAAGATGCACTATATGTTCCTAACATCACTACAAATTTGATTTTTGTATATCAAATTTGTCATTCTGGTCAAGGAAAAACAATGACTTTTACACCACATGGAGCAGAAGTATGAACTTTTTGTAGCCTCATTCACTGGTTGCTCAAGGTATTGTTGATCATAGTTCTAGACTATATCACTTTAAGGGTTTTGATGACACTTATTCTATAGGGACATGATTGGTTTCTCATGCAAATTCAGAGAGTAAGCTTTGGCATGAAAGATTTGGACATTTCAATTATAGATATTTAAAGGAGTTGAGCACTCATGGTATGGTAGATGGTCTTCCTAGAGTTTCTTGTCTTAAGGGAGTTTGTCATGGTTGTGCATTAGGGAAACAACACCAAGATCCTTTTCCTAAGAATTTTTCTAAGAGAGCTTCTTCACCACTTGATCTTGTGCATAATGACTTGATGGTTTTTCCTACCCCATCTATTAATGGAGCTAAGTATGTACTTATGTTTATTGATAATTTCTCAAGGCGTACTTGGGTTTATTTTCTCAAGTACAAAATTGATGTTTTTACACACTTCAAATTCTTCAAGGCTTTGGTCGAGAAACAATCTTCTAGTTGCATAAAGAACCTTCGGACTTGTAATGGGGGAGTACTTCAACAATGATTTTTCTGAATTCTTGGAAACTCAAGGCATTATTCACCAACATTTTGTTCCTCATACTCCACAATAGATGGCTTAGCAAAAGGAAGAATATAACTTTGAAGAAAATGGTTAATTGTATGATGCATTCTAGATATTTACCTCCTATCTACTTTAGGCGTAAGCGATTAATTGTGTTAACTACATTCGAGAATCTCACACCCCATAAAGCACTTGAGAATTTGAATCCGGAGGAATCTTGGTCCAACACTAAGCCAGATGTCTCATTTTTTCAAGTCTTTAGGAGCCATGCTTGGCATTTTATGCCAAAGAATAAAAGGAAAGCTTTGGATAAGAAGAGAAAACCCTTGATCTTTGTAGGGTATTTTGAGGACATGAGAGCTTATCGACTTCTAGATTCTGATACTCATGACGTTATTTTTCAAACACATGTTCAGTTTGATGAGCACTTCACTCCTCATGATTCTTCATCTTCTTCCATGCCTCCTTCATCTCATCTTGAGGATCCTTTCTTTTAGGAGGTTAATGAGGAGATTATAGATGTTGTTGAGGATCCTATTCCCACTGATGTTGTCACTATGCCTAAGTGGGCTCATACTACAGTTTATGAGGCAACACCTTTCATAGAGGATCTTCCACCCACTAGGCATCATCACACACATTCTACAGGTTCTAAACTTTTGTGTCAGGTTGTTTATGATGATCCATAGTATTTTTCAAAGGTTCATGGGATACGGGGAGTGGGATGATGCGATGAAAACTGGGCATTCTTCTTTGATGAAGAATAATACTTGGGACTTGGTATCTCTTCCTAAAGGAAGAAATATGGTTAGGTGTAAATGGGTATATCGAACCAAATACATAGTTGATGGGTCCATTGACAAGTATAAGGCTCGTCTTATTGGAAAGGGTTTTTCACAAGTTGAAGGTATTAATTACTCTCGAGAATTTTACACCCGTTGCCAAGATGGATTCTATATGCCTTGTACTTTCTCTTTTTGGATCATAAGGGTTGCCCGTATACCAGATGGACGTGAAGAGTGCCTTCTTACATGGAGATTTACAAGAGGAAATATACATGAGCAACAAATAGATTTTTTCAGGATTCTTCTCTTGTTTGTAGGCTCAAGGTCTCTCTACGGTCTCAAACAAGCCCCTCGGGCTTGGTATGAGAAGATGGATTCTTTTCTTCTATCTACTAGTTTTGTTCGTTGTCACTCTGATCATACAATGTATCTCCAGCATGTTGGTGAGGATATTGTGATACTTGTATTATATGTTGATGATTTATTACTTACTGACAACTCTTCTTCCCACATTCAGAGTATTCAAAGGGCTCTTTCTATATAGTTTGACATGACAGATCTTAGGTTATTACATTATTTCCTTGGTTTGCAGATTTCTCAAATAGATTCAGGGATTCATTTGAGTCAAAAAAGTACACCCATGATCTTCTTCAACGCTTTGATATGGTTGATTGCAAGCCAAGTCCATCTCTTTTTCAGTTTGGGGTTACTCTTACTTCCACATGTACCACACCACTTTGTGATCCTACATTGTATAAGAAATTGGTTGGGAGTCTCATGTACTTGACCCATACTTGCCCTGATATTTCATTTGTATTAGGGATTTTATCTCGACTTACACATTCTCCTCATAACAGTCACTAGCAGGCTGCTAAAAGGATTTTATGCTATTTGTAGGGCACTTCCCACTTTGGCCTACACTACACTAGGGGTTCTACTCAGTTGGTTGGGTATATAGATTCAGATTGGGTAGGTTCTATTGATGACAAGTGTTCCACTTCTAGCTATCTTTTTTTCTTGGTTCTTCTCTAGTTTCTTGGGCGTGTAAAAAGCAATAGGCTATTGCACTTTCATCTTTAGAGGCAGAGTATAGGGCAGTAGTTATAGTGAGTCAACATCTTCTTTGGCTTCGCCAGTTATTGACAAAGTTTGGATTCCCATAGGATTCACCTATTGTACTTTGGTGTGACAACCAAATTGCAATTCACATTTCTCGTAACCTAGTTGAGCACCAGCGGACCAACCGTATTGAGATACACATCCACTTCATTTGGTAACACATTCAAGATGGAGTTCTTTTCTTGGAGTACCTTTCGACTCAGCAGCAAGTTGCAGACATCTTTACAAATCCTTTTGCATCACCTCGCTACCTTAAGTTGCATGGAATGCTTGGGGTTTCGAAGTTGTTCTTGGGGGTGTTCATGAGAACATCTTCCTTCTTCTTCTTCTTTCTCTTTCCTTATAGCAGGATTCTTTCCTTCTTTTGGTTTGAGATTTCTTCATGGATATATTGTACATGAGTACCTTATCAGGCCTAGTTGCCGGGAATCATACTATGGACATGCCACTTCTATTTTGGCCCCTAGCTTTACTTGATGGGTGTGTTAGAGTAGGTATTTACCTTAGCTCATGTTCACCTAGGTACTTTATTTACCTTTATTGTATTTATACTCACCCACTTATGTGTGTGGATGTTTATTTTTATTTATTTAGATATTAGGGGATATTATCTAGTTGTTAGGTATAGTTCTTTCCTTGATCTATGGTATTGACTAGTTCTATCCTGATCTATGGTATTGACTAGATTCTTGATGTCTAGTTCTCTCCTAAATATATGGACTTAAATAGTTCTTTGATGACTAGTTCTTTTCTTGATGTATGGCTTGATCTACGATTTTGACCGGTTCTTAGATTGTTATTCCTTTCCTATATAAGCAATGCCCATTATCATTGTATTTCATTGAGTTCCATAATAATATATGATATTTCTACTAATTTGTTTGCAAAAGGTTTATGTAAAGTTATTACGGTGAATTAGTTTCACTTTATTGATTGTGGTGTTTGATTAACATCTGTTTTCTTAGGTTGGGTACGATCTAGTTATCATTTCTTTTAATAATTGTCAAATAAGTGATTTTGAGAACTAAGTACTAGTTACAACCATCCTTGGAGGATCTTCAACATATCTCATATCATATCCAGAGATTTTTATTTTAGCACTCGCACCAACTCTAGAGGTTCCCTCATCAACTTGAGACATTCCCTCGGTAGCTTTGCAAGTTCCCTCACTAGCTCCAAAGGTCCCTTCACTAGCTTCGAAGTTGAACATTAGAGCTCTAGATATGGATATTAAAGATTGGGAGATGAATAATAGAGCTACAGATATGAGCATAAATCCAAGGGTGGTTTGAGAAGCATTACTATCTATTTTTGGAAATCATTATAAAAATAGATATTTTCATAAGTGTTTCATTATTTGTAAAATAAGGAAGAATTGATATTCATTTTTATCCTCAACAATAAAATAAGAGAGTTGGATTATTACTTAATATTTATATAAGATCTCTCCATATTTTGTGGAGATTGATGTTTTATGTATAGATTGAAATCTTAGTTGATAAGATTTGATTGAGATGTATTCCTTAAAATAAGGAGTGGCTTGGAAGCATGAAATTATAAATGTAACCTCCCACACTAAGGAATGTAACCTCCATTATTTTGATTAATTCATTTTGAGGTTCAGTTACATCTAATTAGTAAATAAGTCTTGATTAAAATCCTCTTTTAAGGAATGGGTAAAAGCACAATAAAATGTCCCACTTTTTGGTATGTTTTGTACCATTATAAACATGAATTTTCAGTTTCATTGATTTTCTAAAGGTAATAGCCATAAAACCATACATATTCATGAAATTCCACAAACTAACAAAATGTTTTATTTAGAGTCTAGAATACATTTAAATTTTTAAAAAAAAAATTACAAAAAAACGGTCTTTTTCTTAATTTTACTCATACGTTGTTTCTTATGTTATCAAAGAGGAATGACTGTCCCCGGGTGGTTCTTTTGAATGAAAATTTATTTTTTCACCATGAAATTTTAGATATGTGTTCAAGATTTGAATTTTGAAGTGCTGTCAAATTTTCATATTTTTTGGACTTATATTTTTTTTTAATTAATTATTTTGTAAAAATATTTTCAAATAAATGGCGTACAAATGTTTATGCCAATAAATTTTAAGATTTATATCAAAATGAATTTTTTTCACAGGTAAGAAGAAGACTTCAATAAATAATAATTTTAATTTTTTCAAAATTTTTGATATATTTTGCTATTTTTCAAATCGGGTTGATTGTGTAATGAATGCGATTGTCCTAAAATACCATATGTTAGAAAAATATAAAAAATAAATAGTAAAACATATTTTTAAAAAATAAAAATTATATTTTTAGAAAGCTAATAAAATTCTGTATTTTGTGTTAAAATTTTGTAATTTTATTCATTCGTTAACCCTAATTACGTGGCACCTAAGTGGCACATTTTGGCATAAAATTATCCTCCAAATGGATTTGGCACCAAATGTGCCACATAGTGCCATGATAAACCACATAGGGGTTAAAGGGGGTTTTTCAGCGTGAAGGGGTTTGCGTGAACCCCCTTCCCGAACCCCCAAACATTAAATCCGCGCCCAAAACTATATAAATATCTATATATAACTCTTTCTTGCTAAAATATTTGAATTCGAGGGGTTAACTATTTTCTATGTCCTACGTGGCAGTTCAGGGGAAGGGGGTTCACGCGAAAGGGATGTTCGTGCGAACACCCTCGATTTCCGATCCCGCCCAACTTCTTACTCGCGTTTTTGGGACATGAAGTGGGACACAACATTGTGCTTTGACTCGAATGAGTCGACCACTCATTCCAAAGAAGATGGATCTATGTGTTTATGTTTGTTTCTTCATTATGTAATTATATTCTTATTTTCTTTTCTTTGTACCATGTAATTATTCTTTTTGTGTATAGTTTGTTGTGAACCTATAGGTGTTTTATGTGTTTATTATTTATTTTCAATTCAACAATTTCCTTTCCTACAAGTGAGTTTTAATTTTATATAAATGTGACATTTATTTTTAGCAATTGTGTTTCCAATTCCTACAAGTGTGCTTTTCAATTCCTACAAGTGATGATTTTGGTAGAAGGGACCTTTTTCTAGATATTTCTCTCTCTTATTGCAGATAGCCATGGACACCATCCCTAGATTGACATTATTTAATGACAAGAATGAATGACACCCCATCGAGAGGTTTGTCTAACCAAATAAGAGTGGATAGAGAGCACATAATTAAGTACGTGATCACAAACTATAATGAAAAGAATGAGAGAATTAATTTGGTTACTTCGCACATAGGTCTATATGCTCTAACTATCAAATATGATCGAAACAACAAACCCCTCCATAAGATTATTTAAGTGATATTTGGAAAATGAAATTTGATGGTGCAATGCCAAGACAAGGATTAGGAGTTGGGGTATCACTCACACATCCCTTAGGTAACAAACATCACATTTCATATCAATTTGAGTTTCCATGCACCAAGAATGTAGTAGAATATGAAACACTAGTTAAAGGACTATTGTTTCTAGTAAAACATGGTGTTAAAAATATTATTTTTTTGGATATTCATAGATTGTTGTAAATAAAGTTAGGAGTAAGTTTTAATGCAAGTTGTCTTATCTTAGGAAATATAAACATATACCATGGGAATCAATTGAATCATTTGATGCCTTTTATATTATTTTTGTTTCTAGAGAAGAAAATAAGACTACAAATTAGGTAAAGAACCACAAAAGAAAACCTACAACCTTTTGAGAGATATCAATGGGAGAAACTCATAGTGGAGATAGTGAATTGTTCATCAATACTATATATTATGGAAATTTTTCAAGTTTTTACTAATGATCAACAAATTATGCACTTTTCACGAATTCTAATGTTTTTGAGTCACAAGTCATAAATGAAAAATAGGAATGAAGAGTTTGGAGAAGTAAAGAAGGATAATCTTACTTGGGATGATAATGGAGTAATAAAACTAAAAGGAAAAAGATTGTTAAAGGTATGGCGACCTTGGAAAGATTTTTTGACTTGGAAATAAGGAAATTTTTACTCTCAATTTGAGAAAAATTAGTCATCCTCAAAAAAATTTCATTGGAAAGCTATGTAACATTAAAGAATGAGATAAATTGAAATCTTCATTGGTTGAATTTAAAGATGTTATACCCGGTCTTATGAAGATAGGAAGATTTTTATCCCAAAGTTATGACACGATAATACTTCTTAAAGATAACTATAGACATTTTAGATAAATAAAAATCCGAGTTAACCCCATCCTTGAACCAACCATATATAAAGAAGTTTAGAAATTATTTTTTCTTGCATTATGTTCCTAGTTAGGCATTCCATATGGATGGTAAACTTAAAAAAGCATTATCAAAAGACAACTATCATCTTCCATATTTAGTGGTAATCTAAATGGTTAGTGGCTTAGAGATGATTTCCTTTTTGGATGGATTCTTAAGTTACGATCAGGTGTTGGGAGATGAATAAGATAGACTTATGACAACCTTCACCACAAATTGGGGAAATTTTATACATAAAAATTCCATTTCGATTAATTAATGTAGGATTCATGTTCCAAAGAGATATAGATGAAGCCTTTCAAGGACTAATTGGTAAATGTATTTTCATATAAATGGATGATATAATAGTGTTATCTAAAATTAGGTATCATCATCCTCATCAATTAGAGAAAATTGGATAGATGCATGTAGGATGATATCTATGTTAACCCAAAAAGAGAATTTTTGTTATAACAGACGGTAAATTATTAGGACACATAATTACTAAGGAAGGAATCACTATAGATACCAATAGAGTAGAATACATCTCCAAAATTCCTTTACCCAAATAATAAAAAAGGAGTTGAGATCATTTCTTGGTAAAATAAAAAAATTTAGGAACTTCATATCTAGTTTTGCATATGGTTAAGCCATTAAATGCTATGTTAAAACAAGGTGAAAAGGTTTAATGGACCTCTAAAGCCAAGGATTCATTTCAAGACGTAAAATTTAAATTATACAAGCTCCAATATTAACTAGTACTAATTTTAATTAAACTCATTCTTTTGCTTTACATCATATAATTGCAATTGTTTTGAGCTAGAGGAAAGACTTGAATAAGAACTTAATTTATTTCATGAGCAAAAGTCTTAAAGATGCAAAATTGAATTATTCAATAATAGACAAACAATCTTATGATATTGTGAAGGAGGTCAATAAATTTAGGCACTACATACTAAGAAACACAATAAATGCTATGGTACAAGATCTAGCTATCAAAACATTCTTGGTCGAATGAGTTTGGGAGAAAGAAGGAGAAAATGGATGTCCAAATTACAAGAATTTGATATGATATTTAAACAAAAGTTATTCAAAGGAAAATGATTATTGAAGACCATTTCTTAGATAGATCCAGGGATCACAACCTATCAAATAGATTAGTCCAAGCCAATTTCACATTCCTAGTATGACCATGTTATTTACTTTCTAATGTATGGTTCTTTTCCGATGAATTAAATATAATACATAGAAAAAAATTAAGCTCAAAAAGGGTAAGTGCAACAAGTTGGGGGCAAAAAAGGGTCATAAGTGGATGTCATATTGCAAATAACAACAAAATCTCAACTTGTAGGGATTATTAGCAATGTGTGCACTCAAAATTAGAAAAAATTATATAAATATGAATTGTAGCATCTGGAATCTAGTTTCTAAACTACTATTTAAAAAAAAAAAAAAATGGACAAGTTTAGCTATATTAAACACTCAAAATTCAATGACTTGGTTTTTTTTTTTAAAAAGCCTATAAGATTGTAGTACGTTTTCCCACGATGTGGATGGTGAAAACTTGATATTTGTTTTTCCTTTAATGAAAAGTTAGACGCCACTATCTATCTTAGGATAGATTTTATTTTGTTTTTTTTTGGCAATATTTTTTTAATGATTTTTTCCTTGAAAGTGGTCTGAAAACATAAAGAAAACATAGCACTTTCTGTTTTCCTACCATAACTTCATCAAAAATATCGAAATCAAATAATTTTTTTGAATGTGTATAGAATTTTTCCATGGTTGGGATGGTATAGGTTTTATCACATTATGATAAGTGAAACAAAAGTTGTAGTCTTAAATGTAGACATGAACATTCACAGAAAAAGTGTCTTAAAGACCTACTATTGTTAAAAAAATTATAAAATGATATTTATCATATTCTATTCACTTTAAAATCAATATTTCTACAAAGCTAACAGTATCCCCTATGCAATGGTACCATTTTTGTGACATGTTTTTGATTTTTCGACATGGTTCAAGTCCACGGAAGAGAAAATTTGATGTTTTTCTATTTTTGATGTAAAATTTAGGATTTGATGTCCACTTTTTGGTCCCCCAACTTGCTGCACTTACCCAAAATCGCAATACATTCTCAATAAATGGGTCTTGTACAAAATAAATTACCATGGGATATAACTTAGACGTGTTTCTAGAAATGAAGAAGATCAAATCATTTCTAGTTTCCATGAGAAATTGGGAAATAATCATCCATTTGGGGATGATACTTCTCATGCTATACTTAGGTCTTGGTATTATTATCCCACTATCTTTAAGAATTCCCATGATCACATGGACATACCATTAATGTTAGACATTTACTAAAAGAGAGAAGAATACAACAATTCTCTTCATCCAGGTCATTAAGGGAAGACTTTTTTCTCGGTGGGGTCTAGATTTCGTAGAAGTTATCAATCCTAATTCTTCGAGAATCATATTTTTCCTAAAAATTACTTATTATTGTAAAATATGGGTAGAATTAATTCCAACCAAGAGGGGTACATCAAAAGAGATAATTAATTTTCTAAAACTAATATCATTACAATATTTGGTTGTTCCTTTTCTCTTGTATGTGATAATGGTCCGACTTTCCAATCAATAGAGTTTACAAAGTGGGCATATGACAACAACATTACACCCAAATTATGTTCAAACTATTACCCTCAAGGTAATTATTTAGTTGAATCTAAATATAAGCATTTATTGGTCATCATTAAGAAGACAACTCTTGACAAACCAACATGATGGCATACATTGTTGAGATATGCACTTTGGGAAGATAGAACTAGAGTCAAAAATCTTTGAATATACTTCACCATATTTGTTATTTTATGGTAGGAACCTATTTTTCCAATCACTTTATATCTCCCAACACATAAATTATTATGTGACTATATGTGTAGACACCTAAATATGACTGTGTAGTTTTAATACTAAAATTGCACTAATTATCCTCTTTCCCACCGTGTCATTATAGTTATTGGTTTTCCCGTAATTAACATTCTCTTTACGCCTCGTTCAATTAACGACACTTCATTAATTAACTAGTCTCATACCTCATCCTGGATACAAATGAATGACACTTCATTAGTTATAATCCCCTTTTAATTAATTAATTAACCAAGCCTTTCAAGATTCTCATATTTAATTAATAAACCATATTATTGGTTAAATCCCCCTCTCAAACCCTTCAAATTTTACTAATTTTCCCTAAATCATCTTCAAATGGATTCTATAAGCTTAACTTGGTCTATTAATTAATCCTAGTTGATTAATTAAATCACCCCAACTCCCATGAGTTGTTGATCACTAATTAATCTATTCTAGTCATATTTATCCTTTTCTAATTATACTTTACCTTTATCCCACATTCACTAGGTTGGAATCTTCTCCCAAAATGGAAAGCTATATACAATAAATGTAGCACCTTACTACCAATATAACACCATACAACATATCCTTGTAAGACATTTGCACTTGATAAGAGAATTTTCATGTTATTGGAAAGCTTTGTTCAAACCCTTTTTGGTAAGAGAAGAACCACAAATGGAAATCAAGCCATATTGGTGAGATATCTTCCTCTTCCTTGGAGAAATTCCTTGATCATGCATAGTTGTGTTTGGTTCATAAAGGAAGTACCTACAATCTAAAATCAATCCAACAATCAAAGGAGGTTTGAATTTTATATTTCACGCAATGTTTTATGTAATTAGTTAAGCTTTTATGTATGCTTTATCATGATTTATTAGTTTGATTAACTAAATTATGAATCTACTTCGTGTTAGGTTCTTTTCATTAACTTAGATTAGCTTAACATGCATACATATGGCATGCCTAGTACGACACTCCTTTGTCACATGCACATTATTCATTTCTTCTTAGTTTAGAATTAAATTTTTATGTATGCAAAGATCTTTCAAATTATTGAATTTTTTTTTTTGAGCATGTATAATTATTTTTGATAGTGTTAAGTCTTCTTTGCGGGTATTTAGGAGGAAAAATTATGTCAAATATGAGTCTCGATGAGAAACATCTAAGCTTTAGGTCATTTTTGGCTCATTTTTAGATTTTTGTGTGCATGCATAGGTTCCTTGTGCTTTAGCATTCATCATTTGTTACACTACCATATCATTATCTACACTATCGTATCATTTTACATGTTTCTGTCTCATTAGATGTGCTAGCATTACACTAAAAATATGCTTGCACACACCATGTATCATTCCTTGTGCTAGTGGTGTTGTCTATTTTTCCTACTATACACACTATTGCTTATTTTTCCATGTTATCGTTCATCTTTGTGCGCTACCATTCATCTATGTGCACTATTATTCCTATGCATGCGCTAGCATCTATTTGTGTGAGCTAGTGTCCTTCTTCCTATACTTTGCATACCCGTGTACACACTAGATTTGCATTATATTTCAGCTTCCACACGATAACATCCCTTTGTATTTGATAGTGTCTCTTTGCACGTGCAAGCATTCATGTGTATGTGCTAGCGTAATGTGTCAATTTTTTTCAAAATTCCTAAATCTTTCATTTCTGATTTTCAATTCCCTGTTGTTTTATATGTGTTTTTGATTCTGATATGCAAGTTATCTGTTTAAATTAATGCTAACATTTCAAGTATTTTTATAAATATCCTTTTTGCTAAAATTTTATCAAAACCGTGTATGTTCTTCTCTTGTGATTTTGAACGATCTTAAGAATAAAAATAGATATAATTTTGGATGCTTTTATAACATTTTGGTTCTCATTTGAAAATTTTGCTAACACTTTTTTCTTGGTTTGAAAAATTTCATGTTGGTTTGATTTGGTCAAACACCATGTATGCTCTTCTCTTGCGCTTTCGAGCGACCTTGAGAATAAGAAATGGTTGTGATATTTGATATTTTTCTAACATTGTGGTAATATGGAAAACTATTAATCCTTTGAGTGTAGGACCATTTATGCTTGTCAAAGACAAATCAAAACAAACTACTAATAATTTGTGTGTAGGTTTCCTTGGTCAAAGAAAGGTGTTTAAGAAAATCACACTTTAAAAGAAGATAAAATGAACAAATCACACTATATTTGCAGGTTCGGATAAGGGTTAAAACCCATCCACTTTAAACTGTGGGAAGTGTTTTGGATTAAGCCATAAAACTCATTATGAGGAGTACCACATGAACCCCAAAGTAGTTGGCACATTGAGGGAATTGGATGATGAAACGGGAAGTTCCCAAACTACCCACTTGACTAGTAAAACCCGTGAGGAATACCAAATATTGTTTGTGGTGACCACCCCATTCATATTTATTGTTGGTCATAGTCCATAGCTAATATTTATTCAAGTATGTGTACTGGTTCATAAAAATATTGGTGATTTTTGAGAACAAAATCCCTAGGAAGCTATTTGGCATTGGGGCCAACTTTTCCATATCCATTATCATTGGTATCAAACCCTTACTATGCAAAAATTTGTCTTAGTTTCCACTTTGTTTTAGAACAATAAAATCTCTTCCAAATTTGTGCCGTATATTTTTATCATGGAACATATCCCGCTTCACAAAATTCTCGCTCCCTTTTTATCAAAAAAGCATCATCTAAAGTACTGCCAAAATCGTACCAACCATTTTGAATACTTAAACCTTTTTTTCTTAAACATGATTTAAGTGTTGAAAGTGTATTGTTAAATTTCCTTCATTGTATCAATCCCTTTTTATACTTAAATCTTGTTTTCTTAAACTTGATTTGAGTGTTGGAATTGTGTTATTCTGTTGTCTACATTGTATCAACCGTTTTTATATTTAAACCTTGTTTTCTTAAAACTTGATTTAAGTGTTGAAATCACATTGTTACGTTGCCAAAATCATATCAACCCCTTTTGATACTTAAATCTTGTTTTCTCAAACTTGATTTAAGTGTTGAAATTGTGTTGTTGCACTATTCAATTTTTCCTAGTTTCCTTAAACAACTTTTATGACATTCACACCTAGGAAAAGCTTCCTTCGCAACCATTACTCTACTAAAATTTCATCAACCATTTTGACATTCACACTTGTAACTTGTTTTCCAAACTTGATTGCTTGTCAAAATTGTGTCTTTATGATGTCTTTTTCATGTGGTTCCCTTTGGAAAATAAAAAAAGTATCCTCGTGTTTGCAAAATTTCTAATTATTTGTCATTACATTATTTGAATTAACACATAACTTCCTTCAATATGAAGGAGTCCAATCACACAACCTAGGTCTAGGTATTCAAATACAATGATGCAAATTAGGATTAGATATTTGGTGGTTCATCATACTATTGCAAATAAAGAACTTATTCTTTTTCCACTTCCCCACCTGCATCTCTTAATCAATTATATTATTTCAATTCTCATAAGACTCATGAGCCTCATCCAATCAACTTTATTCTATAGAATAATTAGTCACCTCACTGGCGTTTTCCTCCATTAAATATTCATGTCGCTAAAAATTCCTCTAATCAAACATTCAATTTGACCCCCATGTCACAATCCATTTTCTTGTTATAAGATCCCCTTATTTTATCTCGCATTGTGTAATCTTCTAAGAAAGAAAATACTAAACTATCCCAAAATGACATCTAATTCAACTCATGAGATAGATAAATCTAAATATACTTTGTCTCTTGAGTATTCTTATTCTACCAATCCAAATTTAAACTCTCCTTGGCCTTCAAGTCCTTCCAATCAACCTTCTATCATCAACCAATAACAACCCATATCAATCTATTTCTTTCATAATGAAGAAGCAATCATAGCATTCATGGGGCTACATGATGACATTCCTATAGAAGATCGGGAGTAAGGATTCAACATTGACCTCAATGCATATGTGTATTTTGAGGAAGAGGTTGAGCCCTATGGTCAATAAAAAGAAAAAGAGCCTAAGATCATCAAAATTGATCCTCCTCTCGATCTTCTATATTCATATTTCCCATTACATGGTGAAACGATAGGGTCTAGCATTCATCCTCATTCTATCTTCTTATCGCCAAAACATTTTTACATATCACACCTCTTAAAAAAAAATCCTTGGGTCATCTCTAAGTATCCCACTATCTTATATCCTTTGGCCGCATCCTAGTATCCCTTTATCTTATATCGTGGGTCACCTCATGGTAGCTCATTATCTTCTATAATTGGGCCATGTCCTAATATCCCTTCACCTTCTATCTATGGGTCACCTTCTGGGTATACCATTATCTTTTATACTTGGGCCATGTCCTTGTACCCTTTTACCTTCTATCTATGGGTCACCTCCAGTAGTCCATTATCTTCTATACTTGGGCCGCGTCCTAGTAACCCTTCACCTTCTACATATGGGTCACATCCTGGTAGGCTATTATCTTTTATACTTGGGCCACGTCCAAATAGCCCATCATATTCTATTTATAGGATACCTCTAGGTATCCCATTGTCTTCTATCTATGGGATACCTTCGGGTAGTGCATCATCTTCTATTCTCGGGCCACCTCCTATCCCGTCACCATCAATTCTTGGGCCACCTCTTAGCCCATTTCCTTCCATCCTTGGACCTTATCCTCTTTATTCTTCAAATCATCCCTCTATCAACAATTGTGGCAATCCCACCATCATCCTTAACACTCCTATCATCAATCCCAAACATCCAATTTCTTCTCCCACTTCTCGGGATCAAAAAAACACATTAGCTTATATCAAACCCAAGTAGTTTCTTCATAAAGCTAAAATCAAATATCCAAAGAGCTTCAAATCTCCCAAAAATCCAAAAACAAAAATATAATTCAAAAATGCTACTCAAAATGCATGCCAATGCCAATGCCAAGAATGGCGCAAAGTGCACAAATATGTGGATAAAGAATTCAAGCTCCCACATACTAAATCCATGTTGAAATCTAAGTCACTGTCACTTATTTAATTTTATCTTACCATGGTCATCAAGATTGGAGATAATATCACTCTTGATAAGCAAAAGCTCCTAGTCTCCCTCATCAAAGAAATCACAAACATTGTTGTTGGATCCTATCACATAGAGTGACATTGTTGGTCCAAACCTCCTAATCCATCCTATCTCATACTTCCTACCTTATCATGGATATTTTTCCTCCTATCTATCCCCATCTTCATCTTCTCTCTTTGTGGTTTTCCCTTCACAAAATCATTAAAAATACAAAAAAAAAAAAAAATCCATAAAAAAATCAAATAAAACATTACAAAAATCAAAGTTATAAACATCAAACATTGCAATCAGGTTTTGCATACACATGGATTTTATTTCCTTTCCTTCCATTCCTCTGCAAATCACCCATCATTTTCATCCCTTTGATGATCTTTTGGTTAGTCTATTCACGCTCATTATGTGGCATTTATCTCTATTATATTCGTTTGACCTTGGTCTTTCATTACCTTGGTAAATTAAAGAACGAATGACCTCTTAGAGATCCTATCACTATCATACATTTAATAAACTTGTTGCGAAGACCTTTGGGTGTATCTATTGATATTAGTCAATGTTGTCATCACAATCACTTCCAAATCCTTTCATCAAGCCATCAGGAGTTCTTAACCCCTTATCAAAACAATCGAGAGCACTAAAATATTTTTCGAAAAGTAAAAAACTAGTCAAAATATCAAAATATAAAACTCTCTCTAGTCTATTTCAAGTATCTCTATTGCGGCTATGGATGCCTAGGTGATAGTAAAGAAATGTTCTCAAAAGAATCGATACATCTCCGTCAAGTCTATAGATTCTGGTTGATAGTGGAGCAATGTACGTATCTCCTTCCACCCTCCATTCACTAATCAAATTTCAAAATCAATCATTCCTACACATTGGCTAGTTTGTCTTCACTTGTTTCTTGTCAAATATTCATTTCAAGAAGTAAGTCATTTTCATGTACACACAAAGTGGATCTCAATGAGAAAACATGACTAGTATGTTACCAGGTTTTAGTTTGGACCTTTTTCAGACTCTTTCTTTAGTCTGTATTCTTTCTCATAATTTTTCCTTTATCTCATCACCTTTTCATCACTTATTTTCTAGCTACATTTTTCCATATCTATCCATAGCATTCACATTTTTCTTCTTCTTTGTTCGAACATCCATGTGTATAATATTTCCTTCTTACCATGTTTGAGGGAAACTATGTTCCCTTTCAATACAAAATATTGTACTTCTTTCTATCATTTGTTTCTTGGCTAGCTCGCACTTGGGGCATGCTCGTTCCTTCTTATATCTTCATTGGCTTATGTGTGTAATCTTGTTGAACCTATCCATTTTGGCCTTGATTCGACTTATCCTATTCTTGTATATATGCACTAGATTTCACCTTTTATATTCTAACCTCTCATTGGGGGAATCTTTACATCTTCATTTTCTTGTACATAGTTTTAGAAAAAAATTAAAAACCCTAAAAATTTAGAAAACCTTCAAAATTTAAAAACATTGGAAAAACCTTTAAAATCCAAAAATATTAGTAAAACCTTCAAAATCCCAATACATTGGTAAAAATTTTAAAATCCAAAAACATTAGTAAAACTTGTGAAAATATCCTAAACATTCAAAATCACAAAATCCAAAAATATGTGAAAAACTCAAAAACACTAAATATTGGAAACTATCCTACAAAACATCCTATTACAGTGCTTGCTTGTTCTAGCACATGACATGCGAGATCATCTTGTGATCTTCCTTCATCAACAAAGCAAGTTTACTTGCTATGTCTATCTTCCTGAAATATATCATTTCTCGGGAAATTTCATAGTGCACATTTATTTTCATGGGAATTCTATGTCCTCCATCTACTCCTCAGATATATCCTTGCTTGGGGCATCATTTGAACCAGGTTGTTGTATAATTTGAACATTTGGGAACTAACGTTGGATAAAAAAACATGTTGGAAGCACAATGGAATAAGAGGGGGTGAATCATTCCTTAAAAATTTTCAAATCAGATTTCAAATTTCTTATTCAAAACTCAAAACCATTTAACCATCCATTAATGTGTGCACACAATCAAATATCACATATGCAAGAAACCATGAGCAAGATAATCAACACAAGACACAATATATAAGTGGGAAAACATCAAGGGGAAGAAAACCCACTGAAACACAATCTTTATATTGATATGTTTCAAATTTAGTGAGGCACCAACCCCACAAGGAGCACCAACCCCTAGTTTAGTAGAGCTACAACCCTACAAGGAGCACCAACCCCTAATTTTGTGAAGAACCAACTCCATAAGGAGGATAAAACCCCCAAAGATGATCAAGAACCCACTCAACCACCTTATGATGTTCTGATCTCTAAAATATTTCTACCACAACTGATAGAGACCAATGATTTAGCTCGCACTTCTTCAAACCCTCATTCAAACCCTAGGTCTTCAAACTTGCACAATCTAGCTCTTTCTTCACTTCTCAAGTCTTCAAACTCTTGCACACATGCTTTCCATAAATATTAAAATCTTCAAACACTTGATCTGATCTCAATTCATGCTTCAACACCATGAAACTCTCTCACCTAGGTTGCACTTCTTTCACACACCACACTCACACTCAACTAGTTCACAAAAGCACCCAAAACTATGCTTTTATAAGCTCCTTATTTAAAATTTAAACCAAAACATTTTCCATCATTTTTCAAGACCAATACATCATAAAAAAATCCCATATACTTTTTATAACAGATAAAAGTGACCCATATGGGTTGGCCTATCAAAACCCTTCTTAGTGCACCAAAATCCTCAAACCCATGTATTAGAATGCCAAAATATCCTAACACCAACACTATTTTTATTCATGCTTTAAAATTCATCACACATGTTTAAAAGTGACATTTAAAAACATAAATGTTCACAATCTTCATCAACCAATAAAAACATTTTTCATTAAATGGGAGCACTACTTCTTATCCATCTCAAAACACATGTTTCTAGCACCCTTCAGGACCTTGTTTTCACATTTAGGCCTCAAGATCAAACCAAATAATCTCAACTATATAATTTTACCACTGAATGGAAATTACATAACCTTTAGAACAATTTTAAGCAAGTTATAAGTATTGAAGCAACTACTTGGTTCAAACTACATAGACTTTTGTCTTCACCTAATCATGTTGTCCAAAACATAGTTTTCAAAAAGTAGTTGGTTGACACTATTCTTGCCACTTTAAATACCTCAAAATTGATTCATTGGATTCCAAATTCACCCATCTTCACATTACAGGTGATATCAATCATCACACAATCCATATAATTCTACAACCAACTCAACCTTTCAAAGAAAAGTAGTTCTAACCTGGATATCCAAAAATATTCTTGTCCACAATATAACCTGGAAACCATATCAAAACTCATCATGATGAAGAAAATATTATATCAATATAAATATCTCTGAATTATCTTTACAACACAACTTTAATCACCTCATAAATTCTCATGTAGCTCTGTTATGTCCATTTTGGCTTCGATTGCCCCAAAACTGCCCTTTGACCAGTCAACCTAAATAGGGAACACTTTTATGCATAATAATGGCATAAAATCTCTTTTTATACCAATAAAAGATCTTATACTAAAAAAATTTAATTTATTTGGCAACTCCTTTGGACAACCTTATCCCAAAACAAACTTCTTTAGAAAATGCCCTGTTTGAGTGGGGTCCACTTATGGCCATGACCTCTACCATACCTTTATGGAAATCTAGAGGATTACTATGCATTTTCTAATCATAATCCATACACTATGAAGCAATTCTAACCACTTATAAATCAAATCTCACAAACCACTTTCAAGTTAGGGTTTCAAACTCATAAATAGTTATTTACCTTCTTGACATTCATTCATAAAACCATGAAGATTAAATGACCTAATTATTTTTGATACCTTAAAACTCATTTTATAAACATCCATGAAATCCATGAGGTCCCATGCAAATCACATAATTCAGGGTGAGCATCAAAAGTTCCAACCGAGCTAGAAATGCTCTTCATCTTGACCTTGTTTCACCAAAACTGACATATCTTGCAAAATTCACATCATGGAAACTTAAATTATTTCCCACAACACAAGGAAACACCCTAATAACATTTAAAACTATCATACTATCATAATCACCTCTCAATATTTCCAGCCACTGAGACTTACATAGTTACCCCTTAGGGTTTTGCACTATAGAAGCTAGGGTCAACTAAAAGAACACTATAACTCATCATGAAGGCACTAAAAATGATCTAAAAATACTTGATACACATTTCTACATGCATCCATGATCTTATATAGCTCCATAATCCATTCTCATACCTCCTAAGCATCCATGCCTTCTCCAAATGAGCACCTGAAACATGGTCACCAACCTGTATTTGCACCCTAAAACTCATGTGAGTTCCCAAGAACTCTCCAAACATGTTCTCCATCATACTAACATTCTTCTCAAGAAACCAAGAAGCTCCAACCACCATGCAACATCACCTAGGCTAGCTAGGTCACCTGAATGGGCTTGATAAAACAAGACATCCGCGCACTAAATCAAATTTTGCAACCAAGATCATACCTTAAACACCATGTCATCATCATTCTAAGAATCTTCTAATCCTACACCATCATCCAATTTTTCATTAATGATATTTTCATCAATGACAATACTTATGCAACAAGATGCCAATAAAACATTGGTATAACTCTCTTGAATGTTGTTAGTTTGAGTATGTTAGTTTGTGCTTGTTTATTTTCTTTCTTGCTTGATTAATTTCTCGTATTGCATTGATTGATTATTTTTCTTTGATTCGGACCTTAAGCTATGAAAAAATTAGTATTATGGATTTTCATGTCATTTTACCCTTTTGTTTCATACTTATATCAAATAAAAGGGTACTTATAAGCCAAGATGGCATGTATTCTATTTCACGATCTCCCCTTCTATCATCTATCTTATCTTCCATTCT
Source organism: Taxus wallichiana var. yunnanensis (assembly GCA_018340775.1). Taxonomy (NCBI): domain Eukaryota; kingdom Viridiplantae; phylum Streptophyta; class Pinopsida; order Cupressales; family Taxaceae; genus Taxus; species Taxus wallichiana. Next base: position 149,873,994 of record CM031240.1, read on the forward strand.
AACTAATTTTCTACCTATCATTTTCCATTTCTTCTACATATCCCTCCCGAGACACAACTATCATTGTGACTTGCTTTCCCCTTCTAGTGCTTCCTCCACTTAAGGAACATAATATAACTCAATCAATCAAATTGAATAATGGATACCCAAGCCAAGTTTGAATCCCTTTCATTTCTATGACCTTCTCTTCCACATGATCTATTAAGAAAAGCATTTCCCTCATCAATGACAACAACCATGCTATATCCCAAAGAAGGGCTAGATCCCCTACTCTCCGGGTATAAACCACTCAAAGGGAGACTCAAAACCCCCTACAAGAAGCCCCCGGTCCATTGAACCCTTTAGAGGCCCAAAATTCCTCAGCCTAAGATGTAAATCTTGAAGGAGGTATCCAAGAAAAAATTTGTGCAACTACTTTTTCAAGTAGATGAGAGTAGTGAAACATTCATCATATACCTAAATCAAATAGGGATCATAGTTCGATACAAGGGAGGAGAACAATATAGAAAATGTTAGTGACATTAATGATATCTCTTTCTCTTCCATTTTTAAAATGGTTGATTGTCAACAGTCCCTTGATCCTATAACGGAAGAAACCTTAATGGGTAAGAAAGACACACCCAGTTCTCCAGATATCTCGGAAAAGGTTGGAGAAACCACTAACCCCATGCTCCCAAACATGGATCATCCTGAAGTGGTGGATAATAGCAACATGTATTTTATCTCTCCTCCTTTCGAGAAGGACATCTCGGCGCACACTCAATTAGAAGATGCTAGGAAAATGAAACTTCCCAGTCGGAGAAGGATTCAAAACTAGTGGGAGGGAACAACCTTGAAACAACTACTACTCAAGAATGCAAATAAGCCTTTTCTGATGCTAATCAGGTTGAAACCACAAATGGCATAGCCAAGGAGGAAGGGGAGATCATGCCAGCAAAATTTTTAATTGATTGCACTAACTCCATTGCTCCTAGCAAACCAACTAAATCTATAGATCATAAGAACAAGGATTTTGAAGGAATTCTGGATACTTTGTACTTTGAAAAAAAGAAATCTCCAGGAAACCGTGAAGCATCTTATTCAAGATTCAATAGATCATTAAAGAAACATGCTAACACATAGATCCAACTTTTCTAAGGGTAGACCTTCAAACCATGACCAGAGGAAGAGGGAAAGGAACATATGCATTGCGGATGGTGCACAGTCCACCTTGGACCATCCAAAAATCCTCACCCCCTCACACCTCAGATGAAGATTGTTTCTTGGAACATAAGAGGCCTCAATGGGGGAGGCAAATAGATAACTCTCAGGGAATTGAGAAAAACATGTAGACCTTCCATTTTAGTTGTTCAAGAAACCAAAATGAATTCTATTTCCATGAAGAATTGTAAAAATCTCATTTGGAATAAAGTTGACATGGCTTGTGTTGACTCCAGAGGTGCCTCTAGAGGAATTGCTATATTTTGGGATCCTAACAAGGTAATTGGTAAGATTGTCTTATCTACTTCTAACCACCTTGTTGTTTCCTTTAGCACTAGTGATCATTCTTCAACTTGGATTCTATCCAATATTTATGCTCCCAACACCATTCATGGTCAAAGACAACTATGGAAGGAGTTGAAATCTTTTAGAACAAATTATGGTTGGTTAAACTAGATGATTATGGGAGATTTCAATACTCCCCTTACATTGACTGAAAAAAAGGGTGGCACTTCTTATTTCAATGCAAGTATGGATGATATTTCTGACTTCATTTCCTCCTCTAATCTTATTGACATTGACATTCAAGGCAACCCCTTTACTTGGTCTAATAGAAGGCTCGGAGAGAATCATATTCAATTCGACTTGATAGGGCCCTCATATCTATAGATTGGATTCTTAATCAAATATTTCAACTCTCTTCTCTTCCCAGAGTTGGATCAGATCACAACCCCATAGTTCTCAATATGTTAGAAATTGAAAATAAAAATCACTCTTCCTTCAAATTTGAGAAGATGTGGTTAGACAATCCTGAGATTCGGACAAAGTTAAAGAGTATTGGATCATTGAGGTGGAAGGAACTGCTTAGTTCAGGTTAATTCAAAAACTCAAAAATGTGAAAAAAACAAGTCAGAAATTGGAACAAATCTTTTTTTGGAAATGTCTTCGTTCAAAAGAAAAAAATTAAGGATGAGCTCACTGCTTTGGAAGGCAGGGTGGTAGATAAGGGTATGACTAGGGAGGACTACTTCCTTGAGAAAAATCTGATCTCAGACCTCCACAACCTTTATACAAGAGAAGAATCCTATTTGAGGAAAAAATCCAGAGCCTTATGGTTCAAAGAAGGAATAGGAACACCAAATACTTTCACATGACAACCCTTAAACATTGATCTCATATAAATACCTCAAAATTATCCTTAATAGATGGCTCTATTACGTTTGATAAGGATGTAATCAAAGATGAAGCATTAGCCTTCTACAAATATTTATTAACCAACAAATCTCAACGCTCTCCTGCTACAACCAACACCATGTTGGAGGCCATCCCCAAATTAACTCTAGAATGATTTCAAAATCTTTCCAAGCCTAGTAACTTTGGATGAACTACATAAAGCAACATTTTCTCTTGAAGGAGATACATCTCTAGGGCCTAATGGCTTCTCTGCAAAAAAAAATCACAAATTCTGGGACATTTTTGTTGGTTATCTTCTCAAATTGTCAATGAGTTCTTCAAAATATGCAATCTTCTTAAATAAATCAACAAAAAATTTATAGTCATGGCACCAAATAAATTCGGTGCAAAGGAATTCAATAACTTTAGACCCATTGTAGTCATTTTTATGTGCCCTTAGAACAACATTCTAATCCCAAGCACGACAGACTTATCACCCAAATGAGTCTTTGAGCACTCACCCGAGGCACGTACGGGTGTCGATCCCCTCCTTCATGTGATCACCCGAGGCACGCCATTGGTAAAAATTAAATGCAGAAAAGTAAATGATCATACATACATTACGAAGTCATAAGATGAGTTATTATATCAATATACCCATTCGGATAACACGAGAAAATGTTATCCCAATTCCCCACCCGAAAAATTGATCAAACATGACCCCGCATAGAAGAAAATCGAAGGGTTGGTTCAGTCATGCGAGCCCACATTCCAAATCCCAAATCTAAGGGGTAGGTGGGCTCTACAATGGAGAAGAAAGGCCGGCGGATGGGGTTGAACAATGTTAAAGGAGGCCAACGGTGTCAAAGGAAACCAGAGGCTCAACAAGAGAAAATCATAGCAAGAGCTCGAAGTTTTCGGACTTCGTCGCATACGAGTCGACTTGAGGCTGAACAACAAACTCATGGAAGGTGCCATGTGTCATCTCAATGTAATTCCAAAAGGCACATCAAAAAGGTAGGTCCCAAATGTACGCCAGCCCTCCACGTGGTCAAAACCTCAAAATATGCAACAGCCATAGCAAAAGTCAAAGCACTCGCAGAAGGCACCACGTGTCATCTTGGCTCACCTTCAAAAGAAGAATCCAAAGTGGGTTCCCAAATGTGTGCATACTCTTCACATTTCTAGGGTCCAACAAAAGTAAAATGGATCGAGGCTCAAATTGGCTAAGTATAGAAGGCCAGCAGACGGCGCCACATGTCTCATCGGTGCACCTTCAAGGGTCGAAGCCAAAAGGCGGTTCCCCAAACAAGCGCCAGCTCACCACATGTTTAGGGTCCAACATAAGTCAAATGGGTAGTGAGCCCAAATTGGTTAAGTATAAAAGGACCGATGGAAGCCTCCACATGTCTCAACGGTGCACCTTCAAGGGTCAAAGCAAAAGGCGCCCACTGACAAGCGCCAGCTTTCCACGTGTCCCAGGTCTGAAAAGGAAATAGAGCCGGTCGTTGAAAATTCCAAGCTCGAGATAGGCCAAGGGAAGCCTCCACGTGTCATCTAGGCACAACTTCAAAGACATAATCTAGAGGCAAGTTCCAAACAAGTGCAGGCCCTCCACGTGTCCAGAGCCCAAAAATGCAAGAACCGGTTGTTGAAAAGTCTAAACATGGAAAAGCCAGCGGAAGGTGCCATGTGTCAACTCGACGCAACTTCAAAGATTAACTCTAGGGAAGTTCCCAAATGAGTGCTTGAGCCTCCACGTGTCTAGGGTAAGACATATGGCCCCGCCAAACAAAAGGGACACGTGGCCATGTTTCAGGTCAAAGCAGGAAGGTGGGCCTTGGAAGGATTTTTGCCAAAAGTGGGCCAACGAGCTTGGGGAAGATTGCGACCCGGTGGGGCAATGGGAGATATTTTGGAATTTTTCACTTTTCATAAAATACACAAGTTATAATTGTGGGCCCGCAAGCCTGGGAATGATTTCTTTTGCTAAGTGCAAAATGCGAGCAGCGGGTTCGAGGATGACAAATGGAAAATGAGAAGGTTACAAGCTTGCGGGGGCTTTTGGGAAAAAGTGAATTTCGATCCTGTGGGGTTGTGGGAGATTGTTATAATTTTTCACTTTCACAAAAGGCACAAAGTGAATTTTGGGCCCATGGATCCGTTTTGTAAAACTTGTTTTTTTGCCATTTTTGTACGGATTCGATTCAAATATTCAAATGGGCATATATTTCAATCTAGTGCTCGAAATTCAACAAATTTGGTACCGTTGGAAAGGTATCGACCTCCTCTACACCATGGAAGCATAAAATATTATTTTTAGTAGGCTTTAATGGGTGAAAATATGGAAAAATTCTTTCAAGCCATTAATACGGGATCCGATTGCTTCAACTACCCAAATCTGATCTAGATTTTCCATCTTTCCTTCTCCAACACGCCAAACAGACATGGGGAACTAGAATTGATAGATTGTAGGTGGATTTGCAGGGCATTAATGGTTGGTGGTTGAACTTTCGAGTAGAGTCTAAGTTTTCTTCTTTCTCTCTCGCCTCGACGTTCTATATATTGTAAACACTTCTCATTTGAGAGGGGGGAGACATTCTGGGTGTGGGAAACTCTATAAAATTTGTTTCTCGACTCCATTTGAGTTGTAAGCCTTCTCCTACACCTGACAAGCATATTTGTGCCTCTGAGCAGAAATGTAATGGTCTATGCACCTTCTAGAGCAATAAACTCATGATTTTTGGCGTTCTTCAACCCTTTCTCATGTTTTATTGTTTCTTTGTGCCTCTCCCTTTCAAATCTATTTTCTGTGCATATATTTCATGTTTGCAGGTGTGGATGTCATGTTTCATGGAGTTTTAATGGTGGATTAGGACCGGGTCTGTGTCACTTCTGTCTGACCTCCCTCATCTCCTTTTTCCCTGTTTCATCCTCCCTTAGCAGAGTATCTCGCCTCTTTCCTTTTCTAGTGTATCACCACTTTAGTGTAGGTTCTGTTTTCATGCATTTCTCTCTCTCCCTATCTCCTTGGAAGGTTAGATTAGGATTAGATAGTTTTCCTGCACTAGAGTAGCTTGTGGCAGGTAGTTTAGGAAGAAGCCGACTTTCTTTGGAGGTCCATCTCAAGTTTGCAAGTCCCACAGCTTGAGAGATGGTCCAATGTTATGCAAATCACACCGAATGCCCCACTCAGATCCAAGGCCATTCGGGGTGCTGTGATTTTGCACCAATAGAAACATCATACAGAGAACATATCTATAACATAAAGAAGAGATACTTAGGGTTTGCACCCATGAACAATATATTTAGAACAGAGACATATATTTATATTGATCATAGTTCCAGTAACCACATTACATTCAAAAGGGTCATAACAGACCAAATGTATCAAGACAGACATGACTCATGTATCAGAGACCCTAGCTATGCTTCCCATATTACATAAATTTTCACAGACCCATCCCTCTAGATATGATATCATTCCTATAACCCTCTAATGGTAACCCTAGCCCTTAGAATCTCCTACTCTTTTCTACAAGGCTTCACCTTTCATCCTCTCTATGATGATCCTGAAGCTTCCCTTCATCGACCTCTCTCCATTCAGGTGTGTCTTCCTCACTCTAGAGCATCTCTATAAATAGGTTTAGCACCCACTACCATGCCTTCTTCTAGGAGAAGATTTCTTGCCAAGTGTCCATGTGGTCCTCCAATGGAGCATGTTTCTTTTGATCTGAGATCTCCACTTTTTGCAATGATGTATTTCGGGAATGTTCTATGCATGGGATATTCTTTCCTTGACCACCAAGTCGTTAGGCTGGCACCTTATCCACTCAGCACGCCTAGTCGAGTCACATTTTTCCTCAAGTACTTCTTGGAGAGCCAATTAAGGCTAAGTCCTAAGATCTTTTGTTTTTCCTTGCACGTGCACCGTGGTTTATACTAAACCCTTATAAAACCCCTATCCTATGTGTTTTTCCCCACGTGACCTTATTTTTACTAATCTTGCACACACCCTTTAGTACTTATCCAATATTTTGAGGCCCAACATCACCCCACACTAAGCTTGTTCTCTATCCTCAGAAACATCCTTTCCTCAAAGAATAAAGAATGACAGGACTTTGAATGGTTGGAATAAAGAATGAAGGAATGAAGAATGAGAAATGGAAGAAATAATAATGGAGGAATGAAGAAGAATCTATTTATTGCTGAAGGATGAGTGGGAAATCCTTCCTTATATCTACCTCAATATTTTCCCAGGCATCCACTTCACCCTGTGCCTATTGACAGAGGTCACCTACTAGAGCACTTACCTCATCAAAACTTAGTTCATCATCCTTAGCATTCAACGTACTCACAATTTCTTCCAACTATTTTCTCGAGGTCGTCCAACACATCCATCCTACGGGTGATCTGGGGATATAATTCCTTAAGCCATTTTTGATCGAGCCCTATAAGGTCTCGATGGCTTCTAACTTCTTCTCTACCTCGGCCAAGATTTTATCCTGCTCTGCCCTATTTCCCTTATTCTTCTCCTAAAACTCCTTGAGATCTACCTCATGTGTAGCAACTAGAATGCTTTCTTTACTTTATCTCGGTCACAATTTTTTCATAAGTAGCTTTAGCTATCTCATGCGTGCGACCTTTACAGTGGTAAGGAGCTTAGTGTATTGAGTGAATATCTCCATAACCTTCTACTTTTCCTCCTTCTCCTAGCACGCCAGTGCCTCTTCTATTGATTCTAAGGTGAGTGGCCACCTTTCCATCGTAAGGATGCAAGTTAAATCTTCCAAGCATTGCAAGGTCGATTCATATTTTTGCTTTCGAGTAGTGCTAGGTATGGATGCTTCAAGACAATAACATTTGTAATCATCTCAATTTTCTTGTATACCTCACACACCTTTGCCTTTTCCTCCTTCATCTCGCACCTTAACTATGTGCTGATCGAGATCTTCCTGCTTTAGGTCCTTGCTTTTCTCAATGAGCTCCTCATTTTTCTTCTCCAATTCTCCTTCCAAGAATCTCACCCTGTCATTCCTCCCAAAAAGTCTTGCCTCCACCTCAATCGACACCTTGTTGAGTGCATTGCAGAACCTGATCATCAAACAAATGTTGAGAATTTACCAGTGGGTTTATTCCTTTGGTCTCCAAAACCTTCATCAACACCCCCTAGTTAACTTCAAACTCAGGCTCATCGACATGGGACTCAAACGCCCAAGATAACATTTTCCTGGTTCATGGGTACACGCCTTCTTCTTCAAATGAAGACATTTCAGGAGTTGGTCTAGTAGGCATGGTGCTTTGGAACCATGCATGCGCATACCTTGTTTAGATCATGGATATAACCCATTCCCTGCCCTACGCTACTACCACGCTCTTTCCCCCTATGTGTGCTACCTTTGGAAAGCTCACTGCTAAGCTGGGATCTCCACCCATGCTTCCATACTCCTTTCCTATGCTCTCTTCTTCTATCTCCTTGAGTATCTCATCAGCGCTTCGCTCCACTTCCTACTCCACTAACTTCTCTATTATGCCCGCTACTTCTCTCTCTATGGCCTCTTCTATCTACTCCTTGGTGAGGTTGGGGGTCCTCTGATCCTTAGTATTTACTTCTTCACTCCCCCATTTTCCTTGAGCACCTTCCTCTTCTTCACCTTTTTCTTCACTTATTTCTTCCTCTCGAGTTGTGTACATCGTACACGGGATGATCCTAAACTTCTTCATCCTCATTGTCATCTCTTTCACCCTTGTAGGCCTCCAAGCTCTCCATCTCTTCTGAGTCTTCCTTCCCCACTACCTTCTGCTTCTTCTTAACTGGGGATTATTCTTCCTCTTCCTCTCTAGCAGGTGATTCCTTCCTTAGTGAATCTTCTACTCTGGCACCTCTTCCTCAGGTTTCTTTTCCTTCTCCTTGATGGGAGACTTCTTCCTACGCGCGTATGTGCTTGGCTTGGCGCCTGCTTCCTGGCGCACCCATAGATTGTGTTGTCTACACACTTGGTGCTTTCTTCTCTGGTGCCTCTTCCCTCTCCCTTTTCCTTGGTGCGACCTTCTTCCTACCAGTGGGATCCTTTGGGATGGATACATCATTCTCCAAGTAAGCACCCTTTTCATACTTGGGCCTAATGTGCAAGTATACTCTTGTTGCGGTTCTTCCAATAATTGGCAGTGTTATGGGTTTTGTCATGCACACCTCATGGGAGACATACTTCTCCACATAAGCATGCTTCTTGGGGTATACAAGATTTCTCCATAAGTTGTGGTGGTCCTGGTCCACCTTTTTAAGGTTGAACCTTAGTCTTTTAGCTTCCTTGAAGCAGTTGACCCTGCTTGGAAATACTATGTAGTGAAAGAGAAGGGTAATTTACACCATGGGCTCTTGGTCCCATCTGACAGAGTGAACCTGCTAATAAAAATTACTGATAGACAATGAACTCAACTTCTCCATCTACTAGTGTTGGCAACTGTTCAAGTATCCTCCACTCAGCCCCGAATGTGTCACGCATTTGCTTGTACCATTTCTCTAGGTGTGCCTTGTGGGCAGCTCGTCATGGTGTCGCATGTGTATTTTTCAAACCTCTTCTCGGGGAGGGGTCTTCATCTAGATACTCCCATACAAACTTCTCTAGCCCATCGGGCACTCCAATTTCTGAGAATACGATGGTGAGAAGAACATTTCCAAACATAATCTTATCTCCTTCTTGTGGCATTGATGATCTCTTTTGTAATGTAGGTGGATAGGTTATAGATGGTTCCTTCTGAAATTTTTGACACACATTCAACCATGCCTTGTTTACATGTGTCCACCTCTCTTGATATCAAGGATGTCAAAGTAGTGAGACCCCTTCTTATAGTCATACTCTTCCATGGTATTCTTAATAGCCTCTTTATCCTCCAGGTCATCATCTAACGAATCTCCTTCACAGATCAGGCCGGTAAACTTAGAGATGAGTTGGGGAGTTATGCGCATTTTGTGGCCTACAAAGTAGAAGTGGTCCTCATGCATGCACGACATCAACCATTGGTATAGCCATTTGGGATTGCCAAAATAGGGTAACTCGTAAAGTTGCAAAGAACCCGACCTTCTCCATTTTACCTTCACCTCATCGTTGTAGATTGGCATCCCTTCTAGTGTCCTCTTATCTATTGGATGAACTAGCTCTAACGCCATCTCCTTCTCTGTGGTACTTGTGTGATGGTTATAGTCGCTCACGACCATATTCCTCACATGGGATACCCATTCTTTCCCAAGTAACACTCCATCTGGGTATTGCATCTCTACATACCACTCCTCATTGAAATTGGTGGTGGCATTTTTTTTCCTTTTCCCTTTCCCTTCTTAGGTGAAATGGTTGCCTTCTTTGGTGCCATCTTCTTATCAAGTTAAAAATAACTCTTCCTTTCTCCTCTTCCTCACTCTTCTCAAACCTATGGCTCAACTCCATGAAAAATCCTTCTATTCCCATGCCCTAGTTGCATAACCCTTCCATAAGAGGGTGTATTCCATTGAAACCTTCTTCCTTATGCTTGTGTACTCCTTCCACTCTAGTTCACAGATCACCCTAGTCACACACTTCATATTTTCACTCTTCTTCCTTCACACAAATATTTCTTCGCGGATGCCCTAGTTCGTAAGAGCTCTTTAATCTTGTAATAACAAGGTAAATAATGATGTGCCCAACCCTTTACTTATAGCTTTTTGTCTATCCCCCAATAAATGTTATGCCACCTACCAATGTACTTAGCATTAAATGTGTCTTTTTCCACTAAATTCAATCTTAAGCGCTCTTTCCCATGCACCCAATCCTGTGCGAAAATCCTTACAACCTTCTGGTGCGCAAAAATCCTTAATGACCGAAGATTCTTACGCGTGCACTTGCTTGCAATGCCGAAGGAACTTCTTCTATCCTTGACCTGATTTTTTCCCTCGCCTACCTCATGTTGTTTTTGCACTTCTCATCCTCTATACACAACCCTCATAAATCCTTATCCTGACACCAAAATTTATCTTCCACCTTTTTCCACACGCTCTCTACCTTACGTGCTTTTGAGATTTTAACCCGGGCCATTAAAACACTACTTTCATTTCTAGCCTCTATTTCACTTCGCTCTACTCCACCCCACACTAAAACAGATGCATGGCCCTCTACGCATACATAACCCTTGAAATTAATAAGTGGTTACTAGTGCACAACATGTGCAAAACAACACAATAGAAAGGAACAAAGCAACGAGAAAGGGAAACACAAGGGAAAGAAAAAAAAACATTAAGGGAAATCCTAGGCTAAATGGAAATATTGCCTTATTTACAAACACAAGACTTATTTATAGTAGGGCTTCAGCCTACTCCCATTGAAATGACCTAGTAGTCTCATCCCATCCAACGCTTGTAACTAGCAAGCACTTTGAATCAAGGATGTACGAGATGATGTATGGTCCCAACCAATGGACTTTCAACTTCCTAGGATGGTACAAAAATTTAGATTCATATAACAAAACCATCTACCCAACCTCAAATTGTTTTTTTGATATGATGATCATGTCATGCTTTTTGTCTTGCCTTCTCTATCTTTTGAATCCATCTAGCAAGTGATCGCCTTTCATCTAGCTGCATTAATTTATCAATCCTTTCTTCAAGCGTTTATTCATCAACCAATCTTCTGCGCGCGCTATACGCAACGATGGTAACATAAATTCAACTGGTAAAATAGCCTTCATGCCAAATACCAATTGAAATGGCGTGGCCTTGTTTAATCTCTTATAGGTTGTTTTGTATGCCCATACAATGATGATACCTTGTCATCCCAATCTTGTGTTCCAACATCACAAATTTTAGTTAATCTTTGACTTAATATTTTTTAAATTCCTCAATAGTTCCATTTGCTTGGGGATGATAAGGGGTGGTCTTGTGATGGGCCACCATAAATTCTTCCAACAGAATCCTGACCATTTCATTCAGAAAATGTGTACCCATGTCACTTTGGTCAGGCTTAAAGGACATCCATACCTATTGATTATGTTCTCCCATAAGAATATAGCTATTGTCGTTGTAGTGCAATCCTTTATAGGTGTTTCCTTTTCCCATCTTGTCAAGTAGTCAGTGCAAGTGATGATGTAACGTGAGCCAGTCCTTTGCACGGCAGGTGAAATAGGTCCTAAAATTCAATTTCCCATTTTTCAAATGGTTTTGCACTGCTATTGGTCTTAGGGGCATCTCATCCCTCCTTCTAGGTTTTCCAAGGTGTTGGCAATGGTCACAGGCCTTGCAAAACTCAATACAATCTTGGTAGATACTCTCCCACCAAATTCCTGCAAGTGAATCTTCCATGTGGTTGTATTTCTTGCATAGTGTCCTCTTGCAATCCCACCATGTGCTTCTTCCATAATTGCAACATGCTCATGTTCTAATACGCATCAGCAAAAACCTCATCTCATCCTAACTTGTACAAATCTCTACTAATCCACATGTAGGGCGCGCATGTATAGAAAATTGCTTTCTCTCAAAGCCTTCATTCCATCCAAGATGCCACACATGTTTTAAGAAATACTTTGCAATATCATCTAAGTCAAAAGGCGTGAGTCAGAATCTAAACATCTTCGCATCTAACATGGTATCCTCAATGCTCTGCGCATCCTCCCCTGAGTCAATTCTTGATAAATGATCAGGTCTTGAATTACTCTTTCCTGGTTTTACCACAACTGAAAACTCAAATTATTGAAATAATAGGACCCAACGGCATATGCGCCCTTGCAAAATAGCTTGTTCACTAAGTACTTCAAGGCCATGTGATCTGTGTAAAATATGAAGGGTGTTTCTAGTAGATACTGTCTGAACTTATGCAACGCATAGATCATCGAAAGTGCTTTGCGCTCAGTAGTGGTGTAGTTCTGTTTCTGCTGGTGTCAACTTCCTACTTGCAAAACAAAGGGGGTGATCAACAATCCCCTCACTAGGTTATGTTAATACTTGCTCCAATGGATGTCCTTGAGGCATCAACATGCACGTGGAAAGGTTTATCCCAAGAGGGAAACCATAATATGGGCACAATGACAAGTTTATCCTTCAAAGTGTCAAACACCAACTACTGCGCCTTTCCCTAGTAAAAGGCACTCTTGTGTTTTAGAAATTTTTCCAATGGCATGGCGATCTTGGCATATCCCTTAATAAATTTCCTGTAGTATCCCATATGTCCAAGGAATCCACACACTATGCTCTGACTGGTAGGCTCCCTAATCCCACAATAATTGTAACTTTGGCGGGATCCACAAATAAACCTTCCTTACATATAATATGCCCCAATAGGGTTCCAAATGGAGTAGCAAAAACACACTTCTTAATGTTGAGGGATATCCTCAACTACCGACATCTCTCAAACATCAGCCTCAAATTGTCACAATGATCTTTTACTAGTCCATACAGTCCTAGTCATCCAGGTAGACTTATAAAACTTATGAATGAAGTCTTGAAATGTTTGTACCACAATGCGCGAGAACACGACAGTGCATTATTCAATCCAAAAGGCATGACTGTGTAGGGAAAAGCTTCCCCATTCAGTGGCAAAAGTCATCTTCTTCTAGTCTTCCTTTGTAATCCTAACTTGGTGATACCTGAGAACCCATCCATGAAGGAATAGACCTCGCACCCAGCTACTCCCTCTAGGATCTCTTCAGTGAAGGGGTTGGAAAATGTTCAATGACACATACTACGCATTCAAGTCCCTGTAATCAACACAGATATCCTTATCCTTCCATCCTTCTTAATGCTTATGACCATTGGACTTACCCATTCTGATTCCTCCATAGCTTCAATGATGCCTAAAGCGATCATCTTGTCTATCTCTTCTTTGACCCATACGCATAAATTTGGATTCATCGATATGACCTCTTCCGGATCGGGTGCGCACCTTCCTTCAACTTGATCCTCATTTCCCCCAAGGAGTGGTGAATGCCTTTAAGTTCATGGTACCCGTGTGGGAAAAAGTCCTAAAATTCATGCAAAAGGTCAATGATCTTAGAAATCTCTTTCTCGACCAATAATCCCCAACGATAGCTTCCTTAGGTTTTGCCTCTGAACCAATGTTAACCTTCTTTGTTTTTAAGGGCATGGTAAGTGCGCGCTTGCTCATCAACACTATCCATGAATTCATGCATACCTTCAGTATGGTTAACATCCAAACTCTCCATCTCTTCACCATCTATTATGTAGACCAACTTTCCTTTTTCTTTTTCCATGCATGTGCGCTCAAGTTGTATCTCCTTTGATTCTTCCTCATCAAGGTGCGGTTCCAGACCAGGTTCACCTAATAACTCTGATATCCTATCTTCTGCCATGAAACTATCTCCCATCATTAGGCGCTTAACAACCTACAACACTCTATCCATTGATGGTTTAGTGCTTCGATATTTGAAATCTTGAAGAAGGTCAATTGTTAGCTCCTGCCAATTTCCTATCTGTGGCGCATCTCAGAGTGTATATACCATGTGCGTGCACAACCTTGCAAGGTGGAATATAACTTATGCACCCATAAAGAAGGTGGAAAACATTCTGCGTCTTTCACCCAGGCCTTCTCACATGCTTTGATGTGAAATGAGGTGGGTTATTTGCCATGGTAGTCTTGTATGATAGTGGGTGCATTGCTTCCGGAGAACCTAACAGATAACGCGACTCTCACCTAGTGTAACTCTAGAAGGCTATCATGATGTGTTTCCCACCAACGCGCTACAATCCCAAGCAGGTTATAGCTAAGAATTCCTCTCCTTTCATCCTCATTTCTCCACTGAGCCTCCATCTCCCGCAATAAATCATCAGGATTGGCTCCTCTAGAGTAACTTGGCAGCTTCTTCTGATGCGGGAGCATAACTTGCAAAGACCATAACTTTTGATCCGACCGTTGGATCATCCTAAAATTTTATAGGGTGGTAGATATACATTAGTACTATGCTGGGGTCAACCTTGCTTGCAAGGTTGTGCCCATTTTGGCACGTTTTCAGGCTCGGATTCCTTCATCTAGTGGCCTAAAATTGGCTCCAATGTTTTTTCTCGCTTTTGACTAGGTCTTAGAACTTTAATAACTTTTGTTGTGCTTGTCAGAATAAGTCCAAATTTCACGTGAACCCTAATTTATGAATGCATATTTGGCACGCAAATTTTGGGGTCAATCTGAGTTGTTTTGCATTTTAGGGTTTTTGGCATTTTAGGGTTTTAGAGTAGTCTTGAAATAAAAGGAGGATTGTAATGATGTAATAGATCAATGTGAATTCCAGAATGAGAAGTAAGCTATTTTGAAACTCCTTGTTTTATTTGCAAAGTTGTTTATGGGTGTGTTTGGAGGTATTTCAACCTCTTGCAGCTGGATTCACATCATCTTCCCTCTCAGGCGCTTGGCCGAGCGCACCTTTGTTACCCTTGTCACAGAGCCTCTTAACTATTTCCCAATTAACTCATGAGTCTCATGTGCCCAATTTTCACATGCTATGCTAGTTGTATCACTCATAGATTGAGTTTCTTCAAACTGAATAACCCCTTTCATAGGATGATTTACTTCAAGGTCCCTAATAGAGCGCATATAGATTGTTCGTTATAGGGCACTGACTTCCCATCCATTAAAGGGATGATAACTTGTTCTTCCTTGTTCTTGAAACTAATATACCCTTGTTAAACCATAGGTCGGCATTGTTTTTGTAACACCAGGGGTGCCCAAGAAATGCTTGGAAATTTATCCGCCTCGGCTAGTGCCAAGACTTCAAAGTCTCCAGTGAACTTGGCCCCTTGAATAGTGATAACCGCATCCTTCAAGACACCAATGGGCATTTCCTTTGTCTTTTTCACCATATACAACACATTCAAAGATGGTTGTAATGGGGGCCTTCCCATTTGATGCCATGCATCCAAGGTGAGAACATTGACTTCCACACCCATATCGATCAAAATATTTCTTAGAAGCCATCCATCTACAACAACATTCAAAGTTATCTCTTTTTCATAGTCAAGGTTGTGGGGAGGAAGGTTAGCATGCAGAACCTACCTCTCATGCTCTCCTCCAGTGCATGGTACCTTCTCCCGTAACCATTCTCCTAGCAAGGGGATGATATTCTCTTGCCTTAACATCTTGCATACTTCCCTAACCTCATCCTAGATCCTTCTATGGAGCCTCAACATTCTTCCCTTGCTCTAACTTGCCTTGATTGCTCCTTTAGACACTTTGGATCTCTCCTTGTAGACTCCGAATCACATCCATGGTTTCTTGATACACCTCCTTCTGATGAGTAGGGTCTGGATAATTTCCATGTACCACTTCTTCCCTTATAACCAATGTTATTTATCTTGGTATCTCCGCGCGCGCGGCCTCCACTCGTGTCATCACCATTACAGGTTCTAGTCCTGACTCACGTCCCACTCTTGGCATCCACTACGATTCAGCCTTCTTTACACTTACCATCCCAACACCTTTATCTTTCTGGTGTTATTGGCTCATGTGCTCAAACAACTCAGGGCACTCCTCGTACTTATGTTTCTTTCCGCACCATAAGCATTACAACAGATTAGGACACTCACACTTATAATGCTATGTATACTCACAGTTATAACACGACCCATGCAAGAACTCACTTCTTCCTATGTCATTACCATGGCCATGAAATCCTCATCGAAATCCCCTTCCACACGCTCCTCCATCCATGTGTCCCTCATAACAGCGATCATCATCCTTGGAACTTCTTGCAAGGCTTGTCTAGCGCACACCAAGATCAATGGCATCATGTATCTGGTCAATCAATCTATAATCCTTAGTGTCATGGGTCGTGGAGGTATAGATCTTATAATAGCAAGACACATTTTTATGGATCGCGCATTGCAATAGTGGGCATCTACTTGCATTATGATCCCCGTGGCAAATCTCATAGTCCACCGTCATGGCACATACTGACCTTTGAGGAAAATTGTCCTTTGTGTGCCCCTCTATCTCAAAATTTGTGCACCATAGACCACTACGAGTCTCATGTGCCAAGTTCACAGATAACTTCTCTAGCTTCTTCACCATTGCAGTGATCCGAGCATCAAGTAATGGGCTAACACCAATCTATCATGCTTCCAACAACCTCAATGTGAAAGGTAGCCTCTCTAAGGCCTCGCGCGGTCCTGAATGTCATGTGTGAAAGTGCTATCCTAAACGGTGTTATCAACCCTCCAAAAACCACTTGAGCATGTTGAGAAGGATGAATATCATAAGATAGTTTTGATAAGAGATTCTTAAAACGCACGTCATATTCCTACACACTCTCGGCATTCCCTGTTGGATCTCTTTCAAAGCGGTAATGCTCTTCTGCTCAAACTCAGGGATATGGAACTTGGCTAGGAACGAATTCCACGGTGTAATGTAATCTACCACCATTTGATGGGGGTCATACTTTTAGTACCAACTATACGTGTGCCCCCGTGATGTCGTTTTAAAACTGACTTGCCTTTTGCTTCAGGGTAGTGATCCCCTTCACGCGCTATAGCAGCTCACACTTTTTCACATGCTCTGCAGCATCCTCAACACCCTTGTAATTTGGTAGACATAAGGACATTTCAAAAACACTTGCGGAGGTGGTTGAGATCCTTGTCCTCCTGAACTTTGATTACCTCTGGTGTTTCCTCCACCACCATATCCACTGGATCCACTGGATCCACTAGTTCATATCCCTCCTCTATCCTCCGGATCCATCGGTCCTCTAGTTCCTACTCCACCAGATCCTCCTCCTCATGTAGCTAGTAATGGACCTGAAGTGGTTGCGCGTAGTTCCCATTTCCCAACATTACACACCAATGGTTTGTGATATTGCTCCACTACTGGTGCATCTATTTGTGATATTGCTCCCAAACTTTTTGTACTTATACTTTTCCCAAAAATCCCTCTAAACACAAGAATTGTTTGTGTGGCCATAGATGTCCCAAATGAGAAGTTATACCTCTTAGGTGCAGATCGGTCACTTCCACCGATACCAATTGGGTTAGAAATATTTGCTTCTTGATTTGGAAAACTAAGAGCCAGGGGTTGGTCACTAGGTGGGTTTAAATGCCCACCGACGGCTCTCCTTTATCCATGTGACGAACTCTCGTCAGAAGTTGAAGGGGTTTCTCTCCCACGCTTTCCAAGATGGGGTAGCATAGACTGCTTAAGTTCTACTTCCTCTGCATGAGCCTTAATTCCTTCCCACAACATCTACCTCCATAATTCCATCACTCCCATAACCTCGCATTGTCTAGCCAAATCCCTTTCACATGCTTCACTATACTTGATTCGTCTCTCTTCCCTCTCCTTTTCCGCCGCAAGGTCCGCCATATTCCCCCACCCTAGCTTCCTCACTCAACGCTCAGAGAATCTTAGCCGGCCATAGGGATGCCTCCAAACTTAGCATAATTATCAATATCTTTGTGGCCAATAAGATAGCTCATAAAAATGAACCTATAGGTTCCCTTAGGAACTCAAACTCAACAACCTCTAGACAAAAATACGTAGAAATGGCATATTCTAGGGTATAACTGGTCAACACTCTTCTCCACCAATGATCAACAACACGTGTCCAAGTCAGATCCGCATCCTGCAGCCTCTAGTAATCATCTTGGGTCCACATGCGTGATCTATAGTACCACTTGATCTGGATGCATATGTTGAGAGCCATTCATACAATTCTACTGGAAAACAAAAAAAGAAGGTCTCATACAACTCATGATATAGGTGTTCTTCTACCCATTTGTGTGCATTAAACTCGTGGTCCAATACTAAATCTTTGAGAAAAATCATCCTCTGTGCTTTTAAACCATGCTTCGACACTTTCCAAGGTTAAGCGCTCTGTCATCACACATCATTCTCACAATATCTTGAAAAGAGGTCCGAGCAATATGGAACCAAGATGTAGTCATTTTATGTGCCCTTAGAACCATACTCTAATCCTGGTGCATTGGCCTATCACCCAATGTGTGCAAGATCTCAACCAGGCATGCGTGGGTTCCGAGCCCCTCCTTCATGTGAGCATCATGAGAAGATGATGCCATTGATAACAAATTAAATACGTAGAAAATTAAATGATCATGCATACATTACGAAGGCATATGATGAGTTATTATATCAATATACCCATTCGGATAACAAGAGAAACATCATATAGAGAACAAATCTATAACATAAAGAAGAGATACTTAGGGTTTGCACCCATGAACAATATATTCAAACAAAGACATATATTTATATTGATCATAGTTCCAGTAACCACATTACATTCAAAAGGGTCATAATAGACCAAATGTATCAAGACAGACATGACTCATGTATCAAGACAAACATGACTCATGTATCAGAGACCCTAGTTATGCTTCCCATATTACATAAATTTTCACAGACCCATCCCTCTAGATATGATATCATTCCTACAACCCTCTAATGGTAACCCCAACCCTTAGAATATCCTACTCTTTTCTACAGGGCTTCACCTTTCATCCTCTCTGTGATGATCCTGAAGCTTCCCTTCATCGACCTCTCTCCATTCGGTGTATCTTCCTCACTCTAGAGCATCTCTATAAATAGGTTTAGCACCCACCACCATGCCTTCCTCTAGGAGCATATTACTTGCCAAGTGTCCATGTGGTCCTCTAATGGAGCATGCTTCTTTTGATCTAAGCTCTCCACTTTCTGCAATGATGTCTTTCGAATTTTCTATGCATGGGATATTCTTTCCTTGACCACCAAGTCACCAAGTTGGCACCTTATCCACTCAACACACCTAGTCGGGTCACATTTTTCCTCAAGTGCTTCTTGGAGAGCCGAATATGGCTAAGTCTTGAGATCCTTTGTTCTACCTTACATGTCCGATATGGTTTCTAATAAACCCTTCTAAAACCCCTCTCCTGTGTGCTTTTCCCCACGTGCCCTTATTTTTTACTGGTCCCGCACGCGCACGCCCTTTGGTACTTAGGCAATATTTTGAGGCCCAACACCCATAAGCCTTGTAAATGTAATTTACAAAATCTTCACAAAGACTCTCACTATTCGGATTCAGCCCTTACTCCCTGATTTAATAACTAAACAACAAGGTGAGTTCATGAAAGGCAAGCTTCTTCAAGATGGTGTAGTGTTGGTCCATGAGACTATTCACTCCATGGAGAAGAGTAAAAAGGATGGGATGGTGGTCAAACTGTACATGAATAAAGATTTCGACCGGGTCTTTTAGACTTTCCTTGATTGTGTCTTGGATAAATTTGGCTTCCCCCTCACTTTAAGAAGATTTTAAGCTCTTATATCTCTTCTCCTAGGTTATCTATTATTGTTAATGGCACACCAGTGGGGTTTTTCTTGAGTAACAAAGGTCTTAGACATGGTGATCCTATATACCCTCTTCTCTTCATCATCATGGTTGACTCCCTTAGCCGATCCATAACTCATGTTGTTTCCCTGAACTACCTTAAAGGCTTTAAACCTTCCTCCTTCGAGCTTACTATCTCCCACCAGTAATTTGTGGATGATACCATCCTTTTGTTGTTATCCTTGGTTATTAAAGCCAAAACTATGAATATCCTTCTTAAGCTATATGATGAATCCTCAGGCCGGAAAATTAAATTTGATAAGAGCTCATTGTTTTTCTTCAACACCCCCTCTACGAAGTAGTTGAATATCACCCACATCCTGGGTTGTGAAATCAATTTACTCCCCTCTACCTACCTTGGTATACCCATTGGTACTAACAAAAGTTCAATGAATGTTTGGAATTATTTTCTTGTCGGAGTTCCAAAGAAATCTCATAGGATGGAAGGGCATAGTTTTATCAAGTCTTTGGAAAATGCACAATGATCAAAATCACAATTCAAAACCTCTGCCAATATACATCATATCACTATTTTTCATCCCATTAACAATCATTGAAATAATTAAAAGGATCCAAAAGAATTTCCTTTGGATAGGAATGGAGGAGAAGAATATAATCCATTTGGTGGCCTGGGATAAAATCTGTACTCACAAGAAATCGAGAGGTCTAGGTATTAAAAACATCATAATAATGAATACTTCGCTCATTTCAAAAATGGGTTGGTGACTCATGTACGAAAAAAATCCCTCAATAGATACCCTCATGGCTAAATACCTTTCTCATAATCGTGCCTCAAGCCTCTTGAGTGATTATTCTCTTCCTACAACTCTCTTGCGGAATAATATCATAAAAATCAGGAGGGGACTTGAAAAGGGAAGTAAATGGAAAATTGGTAATGGAGAAGATACTCTTTTTTGGAAAGATAATTGGGTGGACTTCCATGGTTTAAGGAGCAACACCACCTGGGAGCAGATGAAAGACAACCTCACTGCAACTCATGGACACAGGGTTAGAGATTACATGGAATATGTGGATGGTACACTTAAATGGAAGACTCTTCATACAGATAAACCCAATCTTAGAAGCATTGTTGACATTTTTAAACAAAATCACTTCTAACATACATATTAGTCAAACTCAAGCCAAGGATGAGTTTATATGGGTGGTTTCTTTTGATGGTGCTTACTTTGTAAAATCAAGCTACCGTATTTTCTTAGGAGATGTGTAGGGGACTTCAACTGGAGCAGAATTTGGCATAAAGAACTCACCCCCAAAGTTAATCAGTTTCTTTGGCAGGTACTCACCAAAAAAATGCTCACTATTAATAATCTTATAAAGAGGGGTTCTACTTTGCCTAATAGATGTCACCTTTGCAAGAATGACATGCTAAATCTATTCATCACTTATTATTGCAATGGCCTTTTGCTCAAAGCCGGTGAGAGTTAGTTTTTTCCAAATTTGAAATTTCTTGGATTTTTCCAAATGATATAGTTCAAGCTTGGGAACAATGAAATCCACCTTAGAAATGCTTAGGAAATTGTGGAGGCTTGTTTTCCCTCACACCATATGGAAAATCTGGAAAGCTAGAAACTCTCTCATCTTCGAAACACTACAAGTAATAGGAAAAGACTTCTGAAAGAAATCACAGTTGAGTTGAAAGAGAATATTTTAAAATTCAAACCTCCTAAGAATCAATCCTTCCCAAATAATGAAGAGAGGTTCCTAAATAACTGGAATATTGATCTGGAAAGCATCCCAACTAGGCATAACACCATTGACAGGTCCTTGGTCAAGTGGACACCACCACAGGATGACTAGTGCAAACTCAACTTTGATGGTACATCTAAAGGAAACCCTAGAGCTGTAGGGGGTGTCATAAGATATCACCAAGGGAAGATTCTGGTGGCATATGCTAGACTTATGGGGACCCAATCAAACTACTATGAAGAAGCTCTTGCTGCAATATGGGGTCTTCGTGAAGAAAAAAGCTTAATATTACCAAGCTCATAGTGGAAGGGGATTCACTCAACATAATCAACAATATTAAGGGTCTTTATCCTTCTAATTGGAATATCAAATACTTCATACAAGAAGCTAAGGATATTTGCAATAGTTTAATCAATGTTAGCATACTCCACACCTATCGAGAAGGGAACAATTTGGCGGATCATTTTGCTAACGTGGGTAACTTGCAATAATTACAAGTTTTGGGCAAATCATGAAGAAATCCCTAAGATTGCGAAGGAAATTATGGAAAAGGATGCCTTGGATAGTTGTCTCTATTGCTTGGGCTGATCTTTCTTCTAAGAAAATGGTCTCCTACAGCCTTTGTCGGTCTACATGCTCGAGCATTCCTCTCACCCAATGACCATTTCACAAATTTTTCATATATGTCTTTGGCTTGTTCATTTTTGCAGTCATATTACTTGTAGGACATTGTTTCCAAACTGATATCCCTCCACTTAACGACGTCCACATCACTGCTAACATGGGAGGTCCTCCGCACAGGGTTGAACCAGTGTTCGATCCTTCTTGGAAAGCTAATGCTGAACTGTGGAAAGCCATTGATGTCGATGACTTTACTGCTTTCATTTAAAGGATAAAGGTTTATGACCAATACATTTCTATTATCTTTTACAAGCATTGAAAAACATAGTTTTTACATACAAGGGCAAATATTTACCTATCAATTAGAACCTAATTTATTTTGTTACAGGATTGGGGTCTGGTGGCATCAAATTCTTCCACAATAAGTTCGACAAAGATGAAGAGGAGAAGAAGTTCCTTCAAGGGTCGAGAAATTGGAAATCAAAAAGGTCGGGATCATTTGTTCCTTCATACTAACTCCATTCGATGAAGTGGCTCGCATGGTTGTTCGGTATGTGACTTTGGAAGGTTGATTCTCTACCCTCCCCTTCATCATTTGGTTATCTTAAATCATTTTCACAAGGCTTCCAGGTTAGTTTGGCCTACTATATACTTCAGTTCCTTGAAAAGTCTATCCATGAAGTGCACACCCATAAGAGAACCCTACCACTTCATCAAGGTGTCATTCAATTATTACATCTCTATTGTCATGAAATGTGGCCAAAACCCTCCCATATCCACCCCTACCACTCAAACAAATCTAAAAGGCTAAGGCAACCCTCTCCACCAACTTGAGGGTCCTTAGAAGCTTTGATAAGAACAAAGAACATGATGTTGCCAAGATCTTGTTGAATATCATTTAGAACCTGGATGTTCCTCTTCCTCAGTTCAATCCCAAGGGGAAACAACCTGATATGGAGAGTATTGAGACCAAATTCACGAATTGCTTAAGAAGCAACAGGCATGGGAAGCCATTGTAGACAAGAATTGTCTCTAAGCAATTGAATCATCTCACTATACAAAAATCCTTTCTCGACTTTTTGCATACTCAAGTTAAACAAAACTACAATGTGAGTGGCCTTCTGGAGGAACTGTGGAAAGGGGGAAAGGAAACGAAGAAGGTGATCTCCTCCAACAGCAAAGATCCTGAAAATCTTCCAGCCCTGAACATGTTTAAGGCATTGGACGAAGTGAAAAAGGTTTTTTAGCAATGTCTTAGTTAGGAGGATTTTGTCCTCCTTGTTCTTTCTATTTTTCTGTTGTTTTCATGTTGGTTGTGTAGTTATTTTGTAGCTATTGTTACGTTGTGTTTTTGCTTCTTCCTAGAAGTTTTTCTCTACCTTTGTTTTTTATTGCTCTATCTAGAAGTTTAAGCCTTTTTGCTGGGGTGTGGCCCCCACAGATCAAACAATCACTTTTGACTCTTATGTTTTATCTAGCTGGCAGACTTGTAGTTGGGGTGTGGTCCCTACTTATCAAAAAACCACTTTGTTCTTCATTCTCTTTCTAGCCTTTGGGATTTTTGTACTTTGAGGTATGGTCCCTCTCAAAAACAACCATGCTACTTCACTCAATCCGAAGAAAAGAAAAACAAAATCAACCCAATGGAATACCATGTTCATGTTAAAATACAAATCCTTTTGCATAATAATGCCCATGCTCCAATATAGACATGTGTTCTACATCGACACCAATGTGGCATGAATGACCTGTAATGTGTTTGAGTTGTTAATAATGATTGTTGGATCCAATTTTGATTATTAATAGACAATACTAAACTTTTGTTTGACAATGGAAGTGGCACTCTTACTAACATAATAGTTTATTGGTTGCAGGATGAGTTTTTTCCTTGCTCAGGGTTCCTCCTCTTCTCATCCGTGACTTTAAAAAATCCAAAATAATATTATAAATTTACTTCTCAATATATAGTTACTACCCAAAACAAATATGCCTATTAAATACATCTTAATATGCTTCTATAAGACTTAAAATACACATTCTATAATTAAAAAATTAATCCCACATTTGTTAATTGACTTATTAAAGAGTAATATATAAGCGCCAATAGATTATGATCTTTATGCACCATAATACAAATGACCATCTAAATACCATTAAAGTTGATTGGTGTCTTAGTAGCCCAATCGAATATGATTAATCAGTTTGATGTATTTTAATTTTAACATAAAATAAGGTTACATATTCGTTGCCCTTATGAAGTCAAAATAACCAGGGACAATGTTCATTATGTATTTAAATGTAAAATATTCATTTTACCCATATGAACATTTATCGTCAAAGTAACCACGGATCCAACTATACTCTGAACAGAGAGCAGCCCACTGCAGAAATTGCATGTGACACCAGCTCTGTCACGCGCAAAAGTCAAGCAAAAATGAAAGCAATAATAATGTCGATGATAGTTAAATGCACCAACTAATCATTCACAAGTTTGAACAAATCCTTTCAGGCTCCAGTCATTCATGGATGTTAACAGATTCTCTTAACCAGTATGTTCAAGAATAAAATATCGTTTTTTGGGTGTTCTTTTACAGTGTTCTATGATATGATAGTTAAATGCGCCATCCAATCATTCACAAGTTTAAACAAATCCCTTCAGGCTCCAGTCATTCATGGATGTTAACACATTCAGTTAACCAGTCATTATGTTCAAGAATAAAATATCTTTTTTGGTGTTATTTTACAGTGTTCTATGATATGATAATTTAATTTGGAAACCGAAGATAATTTAATTTGGATTCGTTCCCTTCACTTATAACTTATAAGATTACCTCATATTCCTATAACATAGAGATCTATCTTATATTTGTAAGATATAAAACTTACATATCACATCCCAATAAAATTAAAAATTTATAATCTCTCTTTCAAGACCACACGATTCCTCACCGTAAAACCAACTAATCCATATGTACCATTAAAGTCACAGAAACTAAAAGAATTCTGTAATGTTAAAGAAAATATAAACAAAAACTGCATTGAACTGCAATTTCTTCAATTCCTTGAAATTTCTGATGTAAACATGTTGTGAGGAATTTGTTAGGAGAGAAAAAAAAAAACTATACATGGTCAACGAATCTGATCTTTCATGGAATTACAGATCCAACCTCAAGATTTGTGTCATATTTATTGAGGCGCCTCTGTACTCCAAACGGATTACCAGCTGCCGCAACATCATAACAAGGACCAAACCCACCTCCCACTATTTCAGAAGAAAACACCCTGGTTTCCGCCAGATTTAGCATCAGATTCACATACCCATCTCTCAACTTAGCCACCACAAGCTTGGGATTTAACCGCACCAGCTTCAACCTCCAAAGTTTTCCTTCCCGCCGCCAAAGTTAGCTATTCTCAGCCGCCGCCTCCGTCTCTGCGATGCATATTCCACCTTCTCATATTTCCTTCTCTGCACAAAACGCTTCAGAGATTCGTACAAGCCCATTCCACGCCAATAATCCGATAAAAATGTTTTCCGAATTCTTTAAAATGTACAGACAGCGTTTTCATGGACCCCAGCAAATACTGAGGCACTGAAACCGCCAACATTAATGAAAATAAATAGTTTATTGAGAGTGGCACTGCCTCTGTATTTATATATTATTTTGTTCAAAATAATCGTGATGTTTAATGCCCCACATGCCAATGGACCATATGTTCAGTGCGCCTTGAATGACGCACCAACTGCCCAACTCCCACAGACTGTAATTTGCATCTATCTTAAATGAATATATATACATTGTGTATACGGTGTGAATTTTTGTCTTTTAGGTCCCAGAGTTGTTCCCCATAGTAACCCTGATTATACCATTTCCCAAATGTGGATTATGATTTTTTTAAATTTCGCCACGAGAACCCTAGATTCCACTTCACATGTCATCCATTGGTCGTGCTGCTCGTTTCATTTTATTATTTGTTCACTGTCTATTCGATTTTGGTTTATGTGATGGATAATTTAAATAATAATATTTGTCTATTTGAATTTGATTTTGGTTTATGTGATGGATAATTTAAATAATAATACTTGTCAATGGTTATTTTGGTTTATTGGTAAGTTCTTTTGGTCTACATAAAATCCATCAAGCTTATTTTTGTTGAAAGTAAATGTTCTCAATATTTTAACATGAAGAGTCAAGTGGTTGAGGCCAACATTGTGTAATGGGTGACTTTTTTTCACGACTAGTGTATGGATGCCCCTTACCTTGAAAGCACTAACTTATTTAGTTTGTACGTAACTTAGTATTGTAATTTTACTATATGTTTCCTCTAAAACATGCGTAGAGATACCAACAATTTATGTAATCCAAAGGTACATTTGTGTCTTTGTGTCGGCATGCAATAAAAAAACACCAATAGTAACATTCAAATATTACTATAATTTATATTTGTTAATCAAACATTAACAATATGCATACACATATTTTTAAGAACACATCAATATATATGTGTGCACGCGCACATATATATGTATACTCTTATATATAGATACATATATGAAATTTAAGTGTTCTTACAATTACATATATAAATATATTATTATTTTGTCATAATCAAGATTAAAATTCTATTATAAAATATAAGTTTAATTTGATTATAAATTTATTATTTTAAAATTAAAAGTAAAAATAAAAATTAGAATATCTAAATTTTGAAATTATCTACCAACATTTATCACAACTTGGTACTTAGTTTGTACATTAACTTAGTATTGTAATTTTACTATATGTTTACTCTAAAACATGCGTCAAAGATGCAATAAAAAAACACCAATAGTAACTTTCAAATATTACTATAATTTATATTGGTTAATCAAACATTAGCAATAGGCATACACATATTTTTAAGAACACATCAATATATATGTGTGCAACCGCACATAATGTGTATACTCTTATATATAGATACATATATGAAATTTAAGTGTTCTTACAATTACATGTATAAATATATTATTATTTTGTCATAATCAAAATTAAAATTCTATTATAAAATATAAGTTTAATTTGATTATAAATTTATTATTTTAAAATTAAAAGTAAAAATAAAAATTAGAATATCTAAATTTTGAAATTATCTACCAACATTTATCGCAACTTGCCACTTGGCCCTCTATACCTCTTCGACCCATCCATTACTACATGTACCTATTACAATCCATGCAATCCCCTACCTATTTGAATGATTTATTTCTACGTTTTGATAGTTATTATTTAATACAAGGAAGAGACTCCAAACAAAATCCTATATTTACTAATGGATTTGGAATATGAAAAATATTTGAAACAAATGGTTATATACCTATTTTTTTAAGAATAAAAGTATTTCAAACTTTATTGTATAGTCATAATATTACTATTTTTTAATTAGTTATTTGTAAGATAAAAATAACAATTAAATGAACATTAAATTTAATATATAAAATAAAAATATAGGAGATTATATCATAAAATATACTAGAGTACATCATAAAATATATGAGTTTACATCATAGAATTTGATCGTTTATTTTTATTGCAAAATACCTATTTATATAATAAATAAAGATGATTTTAATATTATCACGAAAGACAATATTCAATACTTTTAAACAAAATTTATATAAATAACATTAATATTAATTATTGTAAAGACATTTTGATAAATTAAAATGTAATATCAACAAAAATGTTTATAAAAAAGAGGTAACTAAATTATCTTAAAATAAGTTTTAAACTTAATTTATTAGATGGAGCCAATAAAATAACTTACTAATATATGGATTTACAATCCATGAAAATATTTTATAATCATTATGCGCTACAAATTCAGGCAATCTATATATTTTTTTAATTAACTAAACACAATATTTACCACATAAACGTTTTTTAAAAAATTGTATGTAATCTTATAGGTACCAGAATAACCGTTGCCCTGATTTCACCAACTTTAAAGCAAACAAATAGTTTAATAACATTGGCTATATATTTATATATTATTTAATTCAAAATAATTTTGTTGCTTACTAGGCCACATGTCATATATTTAATGTGCTTTAAAGATCCAAACTACTATATATATGGTTTTTACATTGTGGAATATATGTATTTTGGGTAAATACTAGAATTGTTCCCAATAATGTTTTCCTAAATAGGTTTTTATATACTTTTTATATTTCGCTTTAACCATGATTCCGCATCACTTGTCATTGGTGGGTCGTGCTCCTCGTTTCTTATTATTATTTCATTTGTTTCTACTTTATTTCGGTTGATACAATAGATCCTTATCTTGAAATATTATTGTATTTTATGGTGGTTTATCACAACATTAATAACACGGATGGGGGCAAATGTTTCTTTAGCTAAAGATTCCAATTAGCAGTTAAAGATTCCAACTAGCAATCACAATCAGTGTTGCAATGGGCATGCTAATAGGTAGGTGGAGGAATATGGGAAGTATGACTTTTGATTAGAATTCTCAAAAATGTATTAAAGAAATTATAGTGTTGAAGATATGGGAGAGAGCATCAGGGCATTATGTTTGTTTGGCTTAAACATATGTGCTTCTCTTTGTTTTTTTTTGTATTGTTGAAAACAAAATCTAAATGGTTTGTGAAAGTCTTAAAGTCTACAGATGCTTTAAATTATAACTATTTTTTAAATACAAAACTTAACAAAATTTTAATTGTACTAATAAAGAGGTAATGTGTTTTAAAGGAGACAAAAGTTTGAGATAGAGGATAGGTGCAAGACAAGGTTTATTCAACCTCATTTGGAACCCCTTTCACACATTATCGAGAGGGCCCTCCATGTTGGTTCCCACAGAGTGTTTATGTAATGCCCTTAGTCTTAGGTCATATATTGGGATATGTAAAACCGACACGTGGCTAACATTATCTCCTAACATGTCATATCATATTTATTTATGCTTTCATATGCTTAGTAGGTTAACCTTGGTGCTTTACATAGCATAATAGGGTATATATAGGAGTAAGTAAGTGGTAGATGAGCATCATATTGAGCACTTGAGTCTTATTGTATGGTTCAAGGTTGCCCCCTCAAAGTGGATAAATCATTCTAATTGCATATTGTGATCATTTCTATATATTTTGTCATTCTTTGGTGTTTAAATTGTTGATTATATTCATATCTATCTAAGTAATTTCACTTCAAGTGGTATCAAAGCTTTAATATGGCAAGAATTAGGTCGAACCCTAATTTTTAAGATTCGACTATATCTACAAATAGGTGGTGAATTTTTTTGCAATGTTTTAATTGAAGTGGAGAAATTAGTCAAGTAAAGTGCTCTAAAATTTTCAAGATTGATTGACTTATTTTGCACAAGTTATATTCATTTAAAGGTTTTTCATAAATTTGTTCCACAAGATGATTTAAAAAAAAGATTCAAAGTTGTTTACATTTTCAAAAAGATCTAAAAAATGAAAGGGGGTTTCTTCTATATATATATATATATATATAATATATATATATATA
The DNA here is from genome assembly GCA_018340775.1 of Taxus wallichiana var. yunnanensis. Lineage (NCBI taxonomy): Eukaryota > Viridiplantae > Streptophyta > Pinopsida > Cupressales > Taxaceae > Taxus > Taxus wallichiana. Next base: position 149,903,561 of record CM031240.1, read on the forward strand.
TATATATATATATATATTTATATATATATAATTGAAATATTTTTGAAATTGGACACTTAAATCTTGGTTAAAGGAGTTTGTTCTTGAAACCCTAATTTTTGTGCATCATGGGGATGTGACCTTTCTATGGAAATGGAGTGATTGATGCTAGGGAATGGTGGGTCGAATTTAAGAAGAATTATTTTACATCTACATGGACATGGTTTTGGTTTTCATTTTGGCTTGGTGGTCCAACAGAAGTTGGGTCTCCGATTGAATCAAGAGTATTTATATTGGTCTTGGGATAAAATAAAATGAGTTTTCTTGTCCATGTGGAAAAAATAAGAAGAGGATATGAAAGAAAATAATGACATTATGGAAGAAAAAGAAAAACAACAAGGAGAATGAGGAGGAGGAGAAGAAGATTATGGAGAAGGAGAATATGAAGAAGGGGGATGAGGAGGAGGAGGATAAGTAGAAGGAGAAGGATAACAATGAGGAGAAGACGAAGATGAAGATGAAGAAGCAGAGGTAGAAGTAGAACAAAAAGGAAGGAGAAGAAGAAGAATGGGAGGAGAAATAGAAGGAAGAGGAGAGGTAGAAGTAGAGTAAAAAGAAGGAGAAAAGAAGAAGAAGAAGAAGAAGAAGAAACTATGGATGATGCAAAAGGAGTGGAAATGGATCATGTCAAGAGAAAATGGAGGATAAGAGTTCAAATAGTGTAGCTCCAAAGTTTGAAGCTTCAATATTTTTGTTTGAAAAGCGCATCCATTGGAAAAATAATATAAATGAAGTTCAAGTGGATGGTAAGAAGATTCAATTTTTTGAAGATTTGAAGCTCTCTAGTCTCAAAGAGAGTTTTCCACTTTCACATACCTAGAACATTTCTATCTTGGAGAATGTCATTACACAACATGTTTCATCCCAAATAGAGTTATCTCAGTAGGATAAAAACGACCAAATCAGTTTGAAATATGAGAAAATTCTTCAGATGCACATTAAGAGGGTGAAGAAGAGAGTAATTATTGAGTATCTAATCAATTGGAAGAATCAAGATGATGAAGTTGTAACATGGGAGGAGGAATATTTCTTTTTTCGACATCCAAATATAATAAAAAGTAAGGACTATACTTATTTGAAGAAGCCTCTCAAGTGGTCAAAATTGGGGAAAATGTTTCTTCAAGAGGAGAGACATGATATGCCCTTAGTCCTAGGTCATACATCAAGATATCTATTAATTAACTAAAATGTAGAATAATGGTAGTTAATCTAATAAGTACAACAGTAAATATTGAACTAAACTAAATACGGAAAATGACCCAAGCAACTATGGAAGTAGAAATGAAAACCCTAATATGAAAAGAAGGATTAGAAGGAGCTTAGCTAATTCTTTGAGCTCATCTGACCGTGTCATGGAGATGGCTAGAGAAACAAAAGCAGGATACGACTATGCATAAGTCCCGAGAGATGTAGATATGAACAATTTGAGTGGACTAGGGCGTCCGGGAGAGGATCATAGGTGCCTATGGGTGCCCTAGTCTACGTTTTGGGCACCCCGTCCTCAGGCAAGAGGTCCGAAACCAAAATTACAGGGTTGGAAGATGATATGAGGCCCTCGTTGTCTATCGTGTGTAACTCGTTGCTCTTTGTCAAATGTTGTCAATGATCAATGATGAAAGATAGACCTACAAAACCCCAAAACAAGCATCAAACCCTAAAAAGAAAAATGCAAATGAAGGGATCAGACTATCCTCAATGGCCACAATGGTGGACTTACTAACTAAGAGTTACACTACATATTACACCCGATGTATTTCGTGTGTGAATCATGCCGTAGGTACTTTATGCTAGTCGCACTTTGATAAAGTAGCGAGCAATAACTATATGTAGAAAATGTAATAAAATGGTGGATGGAATAGAATAAACTTCCCTCCTATGATGTGTGATGCAAATGAACCAACCTTTTCCCTTGTGATTGAGCTAGATGGATGCAAATGAGCTTTAGATGCCTTTGATGGATGTAACTCTACGTGGATGATAGTGGTGGCTAGTACTTGGTCCCTTGTTATGGTCTCATATCTTTATATTTATATGGTTCTCTTATTCTAATTTCGTAACTAACCCCGAAAAGGCCGACCACCAAAAGATAGGAAGCTCAAAAAGCTAGAAAGTGCCCAAAGTGGTGGGAAAGTGTAAAAGGATCAAAGCACGCCCGATCCGGGACCGGGGTTCCCGACGATGCCCTAGTACTAGCCTAGGCTCCCTAGTCAAGTGAAAAATAGCACAAAACGACGTTAAACAAACTAGGATAGTATGCAAAGAAGGTCAAGAATGATGATAGATAACAAAATGAAAAGGCCAAAAGACAAGGGTTAATTAGTACTTTCTTCACTCAAAAACCATATGAATAGTAGTATAAGACCGGGACTAAATAATACCCAAAGTGCGTGATTTAGTGTCTACATTTTCCCCACTTTATGTTGGTGAGTGGAATGCTCGGTAACATAAAGTAGATAGAGATGCGTACTGATGTCCATGTAGAGTGATGTAGAAAATGCACCAAAGGACTAGACAAAGTGTGGAGTGACAAAAAGTTGGAGTGTGGAAACTAAAGATGTAAAAGTGCAAAAAGTGATGAGAGTAAACCTAGGCGGAAACGCATGTGTAGTTGTTGATGTGTGTGATGTACTTGCATGTTAGTATAAGGTGTGTGCTGCCACAAAATGTTGTTGATGAGGTGGTTATTATTTTTGACTATTTGCTTCTCATACGGTCGGACCTGCAAGGAGAAGATGAGCAAGTAGTTAAATATGCATGTATATATGTCCAAAACATGTGTAAAATATGCATGTGTATGTACGTAAAAAAGCATGTAAATGTAAAATACGTAAATGAAAAATGGAAGATGTGCACTTGATCCATGATGAGATAGAGAGTGTAGAAGGATATCCTATACCGTGGTGGTTTTTTGGGAAATTTGACACCATAGGATGAAGAAGTGTAGGGAGAAATTCCGTTGTATCCTCTAACCTATAACTACTTCCCTGAACATGTGTGAAGATATCTCCACTACCCGGGTTTTTTGGGTGATCCGACGCCGCCGGTAGAAGAAGTATACGGAGGAATTTTTTTGTATCTTCCAACCTTTAACTACTCCCCAAAATACTAAGGACAGCCATATCCTATAAAATATGTTTTGTACAAAGTGTTCCTAGACCGGTCTCGAACCTACTTGTCAGTATATAACCCATAATGCCAAGGGTGGAAACCGAACTAAACTTAGCCAAGGTGTAGAAGTGTTCGTAGTATGTAAAACAACAAAAGATGCCCCCTCTTTGGGGTGCATGCGACATCATTGATAGGAGAATACAAACCCAAAAGAGGACTAACCACATGAACTCTATAACTCTACCCCGCAAGGTAGGTAATGCGCTTAATAGAAACCAAGGCATGCACAAACAAGTGGATAGCCAAAAACAAGTGTTAGTACGAACACACATGCATCTATAAAACAAGTGTAAGCTAGAAAGAAAGTAAACACACAAGAAATTAATCATAGGCCGCCAAAGTGGGATCTAAACATGGGACACCACTCATGATGTCGTAAGATACACAAGGTCATAATAGCCACATATAAAAAAACAACTATGCACACTAAAAATAGGGTAAGGCTCGCATACAATAGCAAACAATAGTAGACAAGTACAATGGAAAATAACCATGGAAGCAGGTAATCCTATAAACAAATGTTGCATGTGAAGCACCCATTAGCATGTTAGAAAGATAACCAAGATTTCAAAAAGTGTGTATAAGAAAATAATGGAAAGTGCTAAGTACAAAATGAAACAATAGCACCTGTGAAATACAAATGTGGATACCCCCAATGAATAATGTAGGATGGGTAGAAGGTGAGAATCCGTGCTATGTGAAAAATACTTGTATCTATGATCACAACTAAGAAAATTATTGATTGCGCATGTGTGTATGGTATAGATAAATGACATACCAGAGATCTAACTAACATGTGTAGTAAATGACCATATACAAGCAAAAGTAAGAAAGAGTAAAAGAAACCAAGATATGCAACATGTTATGCATGGATGGAATGGAATTCAAGATGGATGATAGGAGCCATGTGCCCCCAAGTGAATGGAATTGGATGCAGTGATGTTCATTTGGTTTTCTCCCTCAACAGTCAATAATGAATCAGAAATGAGAATGCATCATAAAAAATGGTCGAAGTGTGTGTTGTTTCTAATGCACTATGATGAGTGTGTATGTCTATTGATGACATGTGACCTAGAGATGATGTGTGAGCATGACCCCATAGCTGAAGTGTGTATGATGACAAGATGAATGAAGGAGTTATGATTTAGCTAAAAGCATGTCTCACTACCGTGATGAATAATAGGGAGTGGTGATGTAGCCTAAAGCATATACCACTACAAGATGATAGAGTAGGTGACCATTTAGCCAATAGCATATGTCACTAACCTAGAAATGTCGCATGATGGAAGGTCGAATGATGAACATGTGATGAAAATAAGGTCCATTTGATTTTTAAACCCTCAAAGAATTCGAGTATGGACCAAGGAACTAAAGTGCGTCATAGGGTAGTGAGTGCAGCAGCGTAGAATTAAATGTAGTATATGCGATGAAAATAGATTACCATATGATGCATATGATGTGTAAATATGTAATGTGTAGAATGTAATTCAAGATGTGTAGAGTGTATGCTATGTAGTATGTAGGATGATAGAATGCTAGACTCATATGTAATGAAGACGAGTATAATATGTAGAGAGGAAATGCACAATGTAGACTAAATGTAGAATGTAGGATGGATAGTATGTAATGCTGTAGAGACATAAACAATAAGATTACATGACATATGTATGATGAAGACTAGTATGATATGTGATGTATAGATGTATAGTTATCGAAATGATGTAGACTAAATGTAGAATGTAAGATGTAAGACATGTGACACGAGATGTTTGAATAGACACGGTGTGTGGGACCTATTGTGAAGTGTGTGGGGTTCATGTGTAGTATGCCCTTAACAGTCAAGTGTGAACCAAAGCACAAGAGTGTGTCATCGGGTATGATGACGCTAAAGTGTATATAAGTATGTAGATATGCTAGGATATTGATGTATGACTATGCAAAGATGAGATATGCATAGCTGCTAAGATGAGGGGGCGATGTATTGATGCTATGCCCCCAAGTGTACATGAGTGAAGGATGAAGGTCCTCCATCTAATGCATGTGGTGATGAAAGTGTATGACCATGCTCTAACAATGGTGGTATAGTAGACAAACATTGTGTTGGTGAATGAAGTCTATGTGCATGTGATGGATGAATATATAATGAATGACATGGCATAACAAAATGTTTTGGTGATGGAGATCTACATGATATGGTGTGTGAAGGTGATGGACAAATGTGTTGAATAAACCGAGGTGGCGATCTACGCGAGATGCAATAATTGTCCTAGGAATGGGCCTGTACCTATGTGTAGGACTAGCAGAGTGATGAGGTCATGTAGATACTACGAAAGTAGGCAAAATAGGAGTAGATTGCACTTTTAGTAATATAAAATGTGATGTCACAAGCTCTACTAAAAACCCTAATACGGGAAGCGAAAATGGAGGAAAAAATGACCACGCAGAGAGCCAAACCCTTTCCTAGATAAATCTTGCGTTTGGAGAAGACACTTTGCCTGGAGGAGTAAACGAACATCCACTAGAAGGCGGACAGTCTTTGCTAGGAAAACGACGATATACTAGACAAGCCGAATGGAAACATTGAATCCAGCGCCCCTTCCTCTCATGTCACGATCTCACAGCCCGAGTATATGGAAAATGGGTTTTCGACCTAGCTCACGGTAGGGGAATGCACCCCTCAATGGAGAAAATGTGAGTTGGATGTGCAGTGGATCTGAGATACCTGCACTCTTTCCAGAACTACTTACCTAGGCGGTGGAAGTGTTGCAGTGATCGAGAGATCCAGTGGCCTCTCCTTCGCAGATATAGTGTCTAAACAGTCAAAGACTAGTGCAAATACTACTATGAAGCCTACTGAGAAAAACCCATGCGTATCCTTTGGAGATGAAGTTCTCGAAACAGAGTCTTTCTATCAAGACCATGCCTTAATTTACAGATTCGCTGGTCTTTGGCCTAGTTTACCTGTCCTACACGAATGGATCTCCACTCAATGGATCCCGCTTCTAAAAGGAAGGTTAGATCTCTACCCATGTGCTAAAGGAATCTTCATTGTTGCTTTTGAATCCATCATTGATAAGGATATCATTGCTAATCAACTTTGGATCTGCTAGAAAAAATACCTTATGTTAAAACCTTGGTTCCCAGCATTCAACCCTCTCACTGAATCCTTCTCCCGTAAACCAATCTGGATCAGGTTACCCCACCTACCTCTGCAATTTTGGGATCAAAAATGTCTGATAGCCATAGGCAATACATTGGGCAACATCATTAACATTGACTCCCAAACCTCTGAATTCACACATACAACTTATGCCAGAATTCTTGTTGAGGTTGATACCTCCAAGGATCTTCCAGCTCATATTGAGCTAAAGGTGCAAAATCAAACTTGGACTCAACCTCTGGACTATGAGGGTCTGCCTTTTAGATGCAGGAATTGTTTCTCTTTGGGACATTCTCATTGTTAATTGTGAGATGATAAAACGCAAAAAGGAGAATGCTAACTGGTGGAAAAATGCCCTCTGGAACATCTGAGATTCGAACCTCAGAATATCCCTACTTCTGATGTTGGGAAGGAAGACATGCTGGAAATGGTCCCAGAAACCCCTTTGAACGAGCTTACAAACCATGCAAATAAATATTCAGCTGGGGATGAGACTCAGTGGATCGGAAACACTGAAACAAAAAAGTCTGTAGCGGATAAGGAGAATATTCCTCGATTTCCTTGCTCAAACAATTCTTATCAGCCAATTAAGGATTTTGAAGTTCCTTTACAGAAATCTGTGGGTGAATGGATTACAGTACGTAACAAGAAGAAAAATGTTCGAATTGAAAATAGTAGTTGTTAAGTTGTTGTTTTTCAGCTGTTGGTTTGTTGGTTGCTGGCCTTATTCATGGCAGGTTTTTGCTGCCGTTGGGCTTTTTGATAACATCTAGATTTTGATCCCTTTGGTTCTGTTGATATAGTTATATCTGGCTTTTGAGTGTACAAGGGTATAGTCCCTTTCAAAAAACTATTTATCAATAAAAAAATATAAAATGTGATGTGTTAAAGAAGTTAGATTATGCAATAGCTAATGTGTGAGGATATGATGACCATGGAGTAGAGGGAGGTACATTTTCAATAGAGAAAACCTTATTATTGTGAATAAATTTGAGCCACAAGTGATTCATATAAATGATGGATCGATATTGATGAATCTAATTGAGTCCAATAAGCATGTCACACCCGTCAACTGTGTTTCCAATGAGGAAAGGCACAAGCATAGTAAGAAGACCGGCCATAACGTGTCGGTTTGAGGAAACCGTATGGTTTGTTCATAGGGTATGCAATTTATGATAGAGGGTAACCAATAGCCTTAAGAAGTGGAATAGAACATGCACTAATGAACCATGATGGGTTAACCTTAGTATTATTAATGGAGGTCAATCAAATAGATGCATTGATATGTAAGTGATTAGATGTAAAATTTGCATGATAATTGTGGTCGGAGAAAGAGATGATTGGTGGTGAGGCCTCACCATTCGCAACTAATAGATCTAGAGCTCCTAATGGAAGAGGAGGAACTGTGTGATAGAAATAATTAGTTGATAATTCATTTATTTTCATATTATGTTTGGGTAGAGTATTATTAAATATTTTGAGCTTATGATTTTCATTGATAGGTGGAGATGTTACAAATTCTAAGCGCAATTTGAAATTTTTTAATCAAATCATGAATGAGATATCATAGTCGGTAACAACGATTAGTGGATTTTCCTATGCATTGATGATAATCGCAATGGGAATGTTCATCAAATTACGTCCTTTTAGCTGAGACGGATCAATTTGTAGAGGAGACGATAATGTAATAAGATTACTATCGACTAAATGCGGTAGAAAAATATGCGGAGGTATACTAAACTTAGTAAAATTACACATGTGTGGTTGTAATTGAAGCTCCCGAGGAGTAGAGACTTCGTTCACGGTAGTTTTTACATCTTTGGGTTTAGTTGTAGAAGGATTGAATGTTGGCTTACCTTGGAAACATGCAGATGATGGTGTTTTTTCTTGGTACTTAAATTTTCCTATAGCTAAGGGTTTAGCTTCATGAAGTTTGAGATTATGAAAAATTTGATCGAACAAAAGAGAAGTCTCAAAGAGAACACTCTCCTGAAGAGGTGGCAAGATACTTTGAATTAATAGGTCTTAAAGCTCGGGATCCGTAGGTACATTATACATTTTAATGATGATTTTTATAACGTAAGACATAATCTGATAAATGTTTGTTAGACCCTTATATGAGTCATGAAACTTGGGCTTAGGATATTTCAGAGCCAATGTTGATAGAGAAATATGTGAGAAAATCATCGACCAAATGCATGAAAGAGACTACTAAATGTATAGGTAGGTCATAGAACCAATGCATCACATAGTCTTGAAAACTAAGCGGGAAAAGCTTAGCCAGTATGGTGTGATCATTCGCATAGTCAAGGCATGCTACATGAAATTCATGGAGATGCTCTTGTGGGTCACCGTGGCCTTTAAAGATGGGTAGCTTAGGAGAGACGAAATTAGGTGGCAATGGATAATCGACATAGTACGCATGAAAGGAGTATGTAGCAATGATGTAGAGTCTAAATATGGTGATGCACATGAAGTAGCGATCTAAAGATGATGAATTTGGGTTTTAAATCCTGATATAAAGAAGTCAAATCAATTACATATGAGGAGTACCAGGGTGAATGGCAGGAGCGCATTGGTTGTAGCAATGGGAGTGGAAATATAAGTGGGTGGAGAAGAGACCATGGAGTATAAGGAGAAACTACACAAGTTGAAAGCATCATGAGTTCTCTTAAGAACAATTATTACATGCAAGACATGAGGAAGATGAGTAGGTTTTTCACGCAAAGCTTTCTAAAATTCAATAATAGTGTTAAGTTGATCTTGGTCAACATTGGTGTCTTCATCGTAGGACTTCTCACTATCGACACTTCTATTTCATGGAGAGGAACTTGGTGTGAATGATCTAAGGGGTTATCAACCACAAATGTAGTTGTATAAGCCATTGAATTATAAGTACAATGGGTAGATGGAGGAAGCTCACAATATTGAGAGACCCAAAATGACTGCTATGGGTAACAGGCATAAAATGAAAGAATGAAAGTAAATTCATAAGTCGGTTCACCAAAATGATTAACTAAAACATAGAATAATGGTAGTTAATCTAATAAGTACAACAATAAATAATGAACTAAACTAAATATAGAAAATGACCCAAGAAATTAGGGAAATAGAAATGAAAACCCTAATATGCAAGGAAGGTCCGAAGGATCTTCGTTGATTTAATGATCTCGTTGGATAGTGTCACGTAGATGGCTCAAGAAATAAGAGGAGGATACGACTATGACGAATTCCCGAGAAGTGTAGATCCGAGAAATCGATAGGACCGGGATGCCCGGGAGAGGATTAGGCGTCTATAGGTGCCCTAGTCCGAGTTTTGGGTGCTCTAGACTATGCATGTAAGGTATAAAACCAAATGTACAGGGGTTGGAAGATGATATTAAGCCCTTGTTTTCTATCGTGTGTAACTCACTACTCTATGCCCAATGTCATCAATGATCAATGATGAAAGATAGAACTGCAAAACCCCAAAACAAGCATCAAACCCTAAAAATGAAAATGCAAATGAAGGGGTCGACTATCCTCAACGGCCACAATGGTGGACTTACTAATCGAGCGTTACCAGACTACATCTTAGACCCAATATAGTTTTATTTGTGTTCTATGAATAATGCCCTAGGTGCTCTTATGTCAGTCATACTTTGTGAAAGTAGTGAGCAATAACTATGTGTAGAAAATGTAATAAAATGGTGGATGGAATAGAATAAACATCCCTCTTATGATGTGTGATGCAGATTAACTAGCCCCATCCCTCGTGATAGAGCTAGATGGATGTAAATGAGCTCTAGATGCCTTTGATGGATGCAATTCTATGTGGATGATAGTATTAAATAGTGCTTGGTCCCTCCTTATGGTCTCATAACTTTATATTTGTATGGTTCTCTTGTTCTAATTTTTTAATTAACCCTAAAAATGTCAACCACCAAAAATATAGGAATCTCAAACAGCTAGAAAGTTCCCAAAAAGTGGCAGGAAAGTGTAAAAGGATTAGGGCACCCAGATTGGGACTAGGGTGCCATTCGATGTCCCAATAGGAGCCTGGGTGCCCCACTCAAGTGAAAAATAGAACATAATGACAAAAATAGACTGGGAAAGTATGCGGTGTTGAGCCCCTAAAATATTGACTAAGTCCAAAAGGGCGCATGTGCACGCAAGACTAAAGTTAAGAAATGGGTGCGCAAGGAGAAGGCGCACAAGGTAAGGTTCTAGGAGGGTCTCAGTATAACCCTTGATGCGCACCCATAGACAGGGGGTATTGGGACTTAGCCGTAATTGGCGTATTGGGTAGGACACGAGAAAAGCGTTACCCGACTGTGCATGCGGAGTGGATAAGGTGCTAGCTTGGTGACAGTTGGCCTAGGAAGGAATATGCCCTGTGATGGAAGCTTCTAGAAGACCATCATGGCAAAAAGTGGAGAGCTCAGGCCTGGAGGAGCATGCTCCCATGGAGGACCACATTCAGACACTTGGCACCAGATCTAAGGCCACAAAGGATGAGTTGGCACTTTGGGGTGCCTATAAATACAAGCACCCATAGAAGAACAAAAGGGGAGAGAGATCAATAAGAGAGCGGAGCTCTACAAAAATGCTAGGAGGAGCCATATTGGGTTGGGTAGATGAACTATAGGAGAAGGATGTATCAAGGGTTTGGGGTTATGAAATTTCTTTTTGAGAACTAAAGGATATGGGTCTAGTTATGATGCATGACTTCGGTCTACCATATTACGATGTTCTGTAATGAATCTAATGAATGTAATGAGGTTACCAAGTTAGTTGAGCATGATTCTTCTTGGTTCAGATTCATACATGATTCTTCATAGTTCCTTTTCATGTATGTTTATAAGATGAATATGAATTCCTATGCATTTTCCTTTCTATCTTGATTTAGTTCTTTAAGTCTATTAAAGTATCTCTGTCTGTAATGACTGCAATGATCTAGAGCCGTTCTGAGCTCTATGATGTTCGCATGTTTCATTCCCACTCACTTCCTTTAAATTTTGGATCATAGATGATGTTTTCCCACTCAACTCACATAAAAGAGAGACTCGTCACCCGCACGTGCCTCGGTGAGCACCCAACGTTGTTGGGTGATAGGTCGGCGTGCATGGGATTCCCTTGTTCTTTGGTGGGTGTAAAAATGACTACATCTTGGTTCCGTTGATAGGACCTCTTTTTGAATTCGTAGTGGGAAATGGCATACATCATGATCTTTCTAATGAGTGATGATAGAACACCTAACTTTTGAAAGTGTTGAATCATGGTTCAAGAGCACGAAGGAAGAATTTTCTCATAGATTCAGCACTGGACCTGAGTTTGATGCACATAGATGGGTAGAAGAGAACCTCTACCATGATTTGTATGAATTTTTTTGTTTCTTCCCAGTAGAGCTATATGAATGGCTCTTAGTATATGCATCTAGATCAAACTGGTATTATAGATCACACACGTGGACCCTAGAAGAATACCAGAAGGCTGCAAGATGTAGATCTGACATGGACTCATGTTGTGGATCATTGGTGGAAAGGAGTATTGGCTAGCTACACCTAGAATATGCTATTTCCATGTATTCTCATCTGGAAGTTGTTGAGTTTGAGTTTCTACGGGATCCTAGAGGATCATTTCTACGTGTTATCCCTCTGGCAATGAAGATCTTGATTGTTACCTTGAGTTTAGAGGCATTTTTGATGACCGGCTAAACCATTCTGAGCACAAGGAAAGGAAGCTAGAGTGGAGGAAGATGGTAGAAATTGTGATGGAGAAAGAAAGGGAGGAGAGACTCAGTAAGTATAATGAAGCATTTGAAAGGGAGATTGCTTTAGACAACACGAGGTTACAAGTGTGATGGATGTATAGAGGTAGACGTTGTGGGAAGGATTTGAGGTTCACGTAGAGGACATGGAACTTGAGGATTTTATGCTACCCCATCTTGGAAAGTGCATAAGAGAGACCCCTTCAGCTTCTAATGAGAGTTCATCGCGTGGAGAGAGAAGAGTCATTGGCGTGCATCTAAACCCACCTAGTGACAAAACCCTGGCACTTCGTTTTCCAGATCAAGGGAGGAGTATCGTTGACCTAGCTGGTATCGATGGAAGTGACAGGCCGTGCCCAAGAGACATAATTTTTTGTTTCCCACTTCTATGGCTACGCATACTATTCCAGTATTTGGGGGAATTTTTGGACCAGGAGAAAATACACAAGGCTTTGGTAACACATTGGGAAGTGGCGCGGGACACACATCTGGCAGTGGCACAATTTCGCAGATAGTTGGCACGTAATTTAGTGGTACATTAGGGACCTTAGGCACCACCGCTTCAGGCCCATTACTGGCTATTGGTGGATCTGGAGGTGGAATTTTTGGAACTTGAGGCATAGGACTTACGAATCTAGTGGATCCGGTGGACGAGGAAACACCTGGGGAACCCAAGGATCTAGACTAGGGGGACAGGGGCCTCAACCACCTCCTCAAGTAATATTTGAAATGTTTTTACACTTTCCGACTACCAAGGCATAGAGGATGTGGAGCATGTACATAAGTGTGAATTGCTATGGCGCTCGAAGGGGGTCACAACCCCAAAGTGGAAGGCCGGTCCAATTTGCACGACGTTGCAAGGGTGCACGATACATGGTATAGGAAATATGACCCTCATCAAATGGTGGTGGATTATACTACTTTAAAGAACACCTTCTTGGCAGAGTTCCAAATTCCTGAGTTTGAACAGAAGAGCATCAGCGCCCTGAAGGAGATTCAACAGGAATGGCGGAGAGTGTGCGGGAGTATGACACATGGTTTAAGGCTCTCCTGTCAAAATTTTCATATGACATTCACCCTTCACAACATGCTCAATGGTTTGTTGGAGGGTTGATAACCCCATTTAGAAGAGCTTTATCTCATAAAACTTTCATAGACCCGCGTGAAGCATTGGAAGCCTCCTACGCATCAAGCTATTGGAAGTGTTGATACTGAGTTAGCCTATTTCAAGCTCAAATTACTACTATGGCTATGCAGCTGGAAAAAATTTCTGCAAACTCAGCTCATGAGACTCACAGTGGAATGTGGTGTACAGATTGTGAAGTAGAGGGGCATTCCAAGGATAGTTTCCCCCAGAAGATAGTATGCACCGTAGCAGTAGACTGTGAGATTTGTTATGAGGGCCATGATGCAAGTAGATGTCCTTTATTACAAAGTGCACAATTTGGAAGAATGTATCTTGCTACTGTAAGATCTCCACCTCTACAACCCATGATACTAAGGATTGTAGGCTTATTGATCAAATCCAAGAGGCCATTGATCAAGGTGTGCATCAAACCATCATTTCTAGTAATTCTAAGGGTGATGACTTCCATTATGAGGAACACGCAGATGAGGGCACACATGGAAGAAGTTATTACGCAGGATTTTATGGTCATGGTAGCCATGGAGGAGGAAGGAGTGAGTTCCCATGTGGAACCTGTTTTAATTTTGGGTCTACAGACCACTACAAGCGCGAATGTCTTGATCTATTACACTTCTCATGGTGCGGGAAAAATCACAAGTATGAAGAGTATCCGGAACTCTACGAGCATATGAACTAGCTGCACTGAAAAGATAAGGGTGCTGCTATGGTAAGCATAAAAAGGGATGATCGACAATGGATACCAAGTGTGGTGTGTGAGTCATAACTATAACCTATGCTTTGGTGACAACAAGAGCAAAAGTCGCGCGTGCAAAGGAAATACCAGGATAGAGAACCTAGTTTCAAGGGAAGAAGTGGTACATGGGAAGTACCTAGACCCTGCGCATTAGGAGTTATATCAAGATACCATGGACATCATTCAGAGTTTACAAGGAGAAATCTAATGTCTAAAGGAGCATTCCAGGAGGGAGGAGCAAAGAAGGAAGGTTGAGGTGCCAAAATATGACCTGGATGAGGACAAGGTAGTCTCAAAATGCTTAGGCAAGAGAATTTTATTCTCTTTTAGGAGCATGGTTTATGAGAGAAGGTACCACGCACTGAGAAGAGCGCGAGAGGTAGGTCTTGCATGCAAACCTTACCCCTCACATCCTTTACTATGATAGGGAAGTCACGTTAAATGTGGTCAGGATGGATGGATCCTTAGTAATATCCTCATCGACATAGGCATGGAGGTCAATGTTCTCACCTTGGATGCACGACATCATACAAGAAGACTGCATTACAACCATCTTCAAATGTGTTGTATATGGAAAGAAAAATGAAGGTAATGCCCATCGGTGTCTTAATGGATGCAACTATCACCATTCAAGGTGCTAAGTTTACTAGGGATTTCGAAGTCTTAGCGCTCACCGAGGCGAGATAATTTCCCAAAGACTACTTGTGCGCCCATGGTGTTATAAGAACAATGCAAATCTTCGGTTCAACAAGGGATACATAAGCTTTGAAAATTAAGAGGAACGAGTCATCATACCTTGGCTAATGGGAAATCAACACCCTATACTGAACCTTTGGGAGAATACGTCCTGGATAGAATATATGTACACTCAATCAAGGATCTAGAGACAATTCATCCCACATAAGGAGTTATCTAGTTTGAGGATGCTTAGTCCTTAAGTGACATCACCAGTATAGCATGCGATAATTGGGCCCATGGAACCTATGAGTTAATCAGATGACACTTGAGAGGATCGGTGAAAAATGTGACAAAGGCGCGTATAATCTGGCACCTAGGGGAATGGAGCTACCTAAGTACTTAGGAGGAGCCTTCCCTAAGGTATTTCGCATGAGATGGAAGCTCAAGTAGAAGGAGGAGAATGAATGAAGAGGGATGTTAAGTTACATCCTACTTAGAACTACCGCACACCGGTGGGGTGTGACACATCGGGGAGATCCTCTTGGAATGGTGTGAGGTGAGAATTGCTTTCTCTGTAAGGTTTTACAGGAGTAACACGCCCACGGCTATAAAATACTACCATGGTAAATAGACCGCTTCCTTCCATATCCAAGCATGTGAGACATCCTAGATGGGAAGTGCAGAAGCATTGCCACCTTCATTATGGGTTCAAAAGTTGTACTCCACCCTACAAGGTTGTGCATGCGCATGGTACATCCACTCAGAGATGCGTCACCAAACTAGTAATTGGCAAGAATTGGCAGCTAACCTCATTCAAACATTCGAGTACCAGAGTACAAAGCCATCAGTACATAAGGCGTTGCAAGTTTTCAAGCGCCTTACAATAGGGGATAGTGCTATGGTAGAAGACAGAATACAAGAATTGCTAGGTGAACCTGGCCCGTAAAGCATGCTTTGAGGAAGAAGAAACATAAGAGATACAATTTAAGCGCACATGTATGGAAAAAGAAAAAGGGAATATGATGTATGTGTAGACACCCATAATTATGCCTAAGAAATTTAAATACTTAAATTGCACTAATTATCCCCTTTCTCACAAATTGACAACATATCATCAAAAGTGTTTGCATTCCCTCTTGTTGTCATTAATCAATTACAATACGCTAATTGACTAAGTCGCCTATCCAGCTAACTATCTAATTAACGACCTTCCATTAATTGCTTACCTCTTCTATCTAGATTAATTAATTATTATTAATTAATTAGTTTTCCCCTTCATTTAACTAGTAAATCAATATTTAATTGATTTAATCCCTTTCTAATGGCCTAAATCATACTAATATTCCTCTAATTAGCTTCTATAAGCTTACACCTACCTATTAGTTAATCACCTTTGATTAATTAAAGCACCCCCAACTCCCATGACTTGCTAAGCATAAATTAAACCCTTCTAAAGTAAGGTTACCTTTAATAAAGCAACCTTATCCATTCCTAATCATGTTTTACCTTTATCCCACATTCATGAGAATGTGTTGAATCCTTTATCCTTTGGGCTATATAAAGAGCCCTCCTCCTACCTTTATACCTACACCTAAACTCCTTAAGAGAGCAAATGCAAAGCATATAGCAAAGAGACTAAGAGCTTGCACTTTGTCCTCTTGAGAGTTCATCATCTTGAAGAGTTAAGCCTCTTTCTTAAAGTGCTTAGGTCATATGGGAGGTGTCAAAAGGGTCTTGTAGCCCAACTTTGACTAGCCCCCATTCCTAGGTTCTTGGAACATTAAGGACAATTGTTTTTGATAGCCATGGAACCTACCTAGGTTCCTTCATTTATATGTTGTTAGAGAATAGAGGATATTTAGGTGCTTAACATAGTTAATTTCATAGTTTTGTATTGATAAATGTTAGCATCTAACCCTTGATTAATTCTTATCATGATGGTGTTTATAATGTTGTTTAATTCTTGCTAATTAAGACTATTTAGGTGTTAGTCTTTGTTTACATTAGCATTAGTTTGAAAACAACACTTGCACACGATATGTTATTGATGGAGAAGAAAAAGAAAACTTAGACGTTGACCTGATACAGCTTCATTCGATGAATAGGTGTGTGCCTATCATGAGCCTTTAAAGATAAAAAGGTTAACATCAACTTAGAAGAAAAGCCTAAGGAGGTAGTCATCAGAGACTATTGGTCGAGAGAAAGAAGTCTCTAAGATCATTGATCTTTTACATGAGTTTGAGGATTTATTCCCACGTGGGTATCATGAGCTTAAAGGTGTCCACCATTCCTTGGGGGAGATGAGGATAAAACTGAAGGAAGGTGCACACCCAGTCAGAAAAGACCATACCAGATGAATCCTAACCCGTGTGAGGGTCAAAGAAGAAATAGATAAAATGATAACATCAGGTATTATTGAAGCTATTGAAGAGTCGGAATGGATAAGTCCAATGGTGATTAGTATCAAGAAGGATGGAAGGATAAGGATCTGTGTTGATTACAGGGACTTGAATGCAGTATGTATCATTAATCCTTTCCCAACCCCGTTCACTGAAGAAATATCAGAAGGAGTGGCAGGGCATGAGGTCTATTATTTCACAGATGGATTCTTGGGCTATCACCAGGTAAGGATCACAAAGGAGGACCAAAGGAATAAGAATTTTACCACTGAGTGGGGAATTTTTTCCTATACAGTCATGTCGTTTGGGTTAAAGAATGAGCCTGTTGTGTTCTCGCACATTGTGGTACACGCTTTCCAAGACTTTATCCATAAATTTCTTCAAGTCTACCTAGATGATTGGACAGTATATGGGTTAGTGAAGGACCATTGTGACAACTTAAGGTTGATGTTTGAAAGGTGTCGAAGTTGAGGATATCACTCAACATTAAGAAATGTATATTTGCTACCCCATTTGGAACATTATTGGGACACATCATATGTAAGGAGGGCCTATTAGTAGATCCCACAAAAGTTGCAGTAATTGTGGGATTGAGGGAACCTACTAGTCAAAGCGTAGTGTGTAGATTCCTTGGACATACGAGGTACTACAGGAAGTACATTAAAATATATGCCAAGATTGTTGCACCTTTACAAGAGTTTCTTAGACATAAGAGTGCCTTTCATTAGGGAGAGGCACAACAGAAGGCATTTTACACTTTAAAGGATCAACTTATCACCGTGCCCATCCTATGTTTCTCTTCTTAGGATAAGCCTTTCCATGTTCATGTGGATTCCTTAAGGACCACCATTGGAGCAGTACTTGCACAGCCTGGTGAAGGGATTGTTGATCATCCTTTGTGTTTTGCAAGTAGGAAATTGACACCAGTAGAGTAAAATTACACTATGACTGAGCGCAAGGCATTGTCAATGATCTACATGCTTCATAAATTCAGACAATATTTGTTGGCAACCCCTTTTATATTTTACACTAACCATATGGCATTGAAATACTTGGTGAACAATCCCATTCTACAAGGGTGCATATATTGGTGGGTACTATTGTTCCAAGAATTCGAGTTCACGGTGGTTGTCAAACTAGGAAAAAATAATTTTTACCTGATCATTTATCTAGAATTGATTCAAGGGAGGATGCGTAAAGCATTGAGCATACCATGCCAGATGCACACCTATTTAGGTTGTGGCGCGCACCCTCGGATCTGGAGGACATTACGGTATACCTTAAAATAGGTGTGGCACCAGTCAGAATGAAGGCCTTGGAGAAGAAGAATTTGGCCATACACGTTGCTCCCTACATGCTAATTAGTGGAGATCTGTACAAAATGGATCGTGATGAGGTTTTGCGCCGATGCGTACTAGAACACGAGCGCATTGTAATTATGGAAGAGGCATATGGTGGGATTGTAGGAGGACACTATGTGGGAAATGCAACCATGTGGAAGATTCTACTCATAGGGATTTAGTGGGAGATAATTGATCAAGATTACATTGAGTTTTGCAAGGCCTGTGACCATTACGGCGCCTTGGAAAACCTAAAAAAGGGATGAAATGCCTCTTAACTACCAATAGCCAACGCGAACCATTTAAAATGTGGGCTATCAACTTTTTCAGACTAATCTCGCCAATGGTGTGAAGGAATAGTTCATGGTATATCCTCACTTGCACTGATTATTTGACAAGGTGGGCAGAGGTAGCACCTACAAAGGATTGTACAGTGGCTACCACTGCTAGATTTTTATGGGAAAACATAATCAATAGGTATGGATGCCCATTGAGTTTGACAAGTGATAGAGGTACACACTTCCTCAATGAAATGGTTAGGATTCTAGCTATTAGAATTCATGGTGGCCCATCACAAAACTACTCCCTATCACCCTCAAGAAAATGGAACTACTGAGGTGTTTAACAAAATACTTAGCCACACATTGACTAAGATCTATGATGTTGGTAGACAGGATTGGGATGACAAAGTATCACCATTCTTTGGGCATATAGGAAAACCTACAAGAGGTTGAATAAGGCCACACCATTTCAATTAATGTTTGGCGTGGAGGCTGTCCTACTAGTTGAATTCATGTTACCCTCTTTCGTATAGTGCGCATGAGAGGATTAGATGATGAACAAGCACTAGAAGAAAGAATTGACAAGTTAATGCAATTGGATGAAAGACGATCACTTGCCAGGTGGAGCCAAAAGATGGAAAAAGTAAAACAAAAGGCATGACATGATCGTCACATTAAGAACAAGAAGTTTGAGGTTGGGAAAATGGTGCTACTATATGATTCCAAGTTTTTGTACCATCCTGGGAAGTTAAAAGTCCATTGGTTGGGTCCCTACATCATCTCATACATCCTTGATTCAGGCGCATGTGCCAGTTATAAGCGTTGGATGGGATGAGATTTCCAGGACACTTCAATGGGAGTAGGATGAAGCCCTACTATAAATAAGTCTTCTTGGTGTTTGTAAATAAGGCAATATTGCCAGTTAGTTTAGGATTTCCTTAATGCATTTTTCTTTTCTTGTGTTTCCCTTTCTCGTTGTTGTTTTGTGTTGCACCTTGGGCACCGTAATCTCATTAATTTTTGAAGGTTGTAAATACGTAGAGGACCGCGCATTGTTTTAGTGTGGGGTGGAGTAAGGTGGAAGAAATTGAAGTGTGAAGCGCCATGAAGGATTGCGTTGAAAACTCGATTGGATGGCCCAGGGAGAGGAAATGCATGAGAGGAGAGTCGAAAAAGGATGGTTAGTGTCAGGGTAAGGCTACATTGGGGATCCACATACAAGAGAGGAAAAATTGGAAACACAACACGAGGTAGGTGAGAGAAAAAATCATGATAGAAGAAGTGCCTTCGGTGTTGGTTACGCGTGTGCAAGAGTCTCTTGTCAAGATGGATTGGTTACATGCCAGAAGGTTGGAGAATTATCCGCACAAGGTTGGGTGCATGAGTTAAGGTGCTAAAGATGGGTTTATTTGAAAAATCCGCATTAAGTGTTAAAGTATGGTGGTAGGTAAGGTAGCATTTAATGTTAAAAAGTAGGAAAAACTATAAATAAAAGGTTGGACACTTCATTATTTACATTGTGAATACAAAGAAGGAAGAGCTTTTGCAAACTAGGGTTTCCAGAGTTGATCTATGTGAAGAAAAATTGGAGAAATTTAGCCATGAGTGACCAGTTTGGATCTACAAACTAGGAGGGAAATAGTTCACGGGCGTAGAGAGAGTTGTGGAGAAGCACCATCTTGTGAAGGGAATATTCTAGCGAGGGTTTGGCAGCTAGGGCATGGGTTGGAAAGGAGTTTCTTCACAAGTTTGAGATCTAAACTTGGAAAGGGTAGAGAAGCAGAGCAAGAGACGTTGAAGTGCAGAGAAAACCTACACAATGGCACCCAAGAAACCAGCAATAAAACCTAAAAAGGGCAAGGGCAAGGGAAAACAACAAGAAACCACCGCAGGTACCAACGAGGAATGGTATGCAAAAATGCAGTAACCATATGGGGTTTCACTTGAGATGGAATGGGAGTCCCAATTGAGAAAAATGATAGTAAGTGACTACAATCATCACACGAACATGATTGAAAAATAATTGGAGTTGGAGTTAGTGAGCCCGACTAACCAGAGAACACCTGAGGGGTTACCAATTTATAGCGATGAAGTCAAGGTGCAGTTGGAGAAGGCGGGTTTATTACAACTCTATGAGTTTCCCTACTTCAGAAATCCAGAGCGCCTCTATCAGTGGCTGATGTCATGTGTACATGAAGATCACTTTCATTTCACAGGGCACAAGATGCGCATAATCCCTCAGCTAATTTCAAGGTTCACAGGCCTTATCTGTGAGGGAGAAAGCTTAGAGGACGACCTGTGTGAAAAGGAAGAAATTAAGGAAACAGTGGCCGTGTATGTGTACAAGAAAGGGTCAAGGTATTTTGATATCAGGGATATCCAAGTCCCACTGATGAGAATGGCCACACGCTTGGTAACAAAACTCAACACGCAA
Organism: Taxus wallichiana var. yunnanensis; assembly: GCA_018340775.1. NCBI lineage: Eukaryota > Viridiplantae > Streptophyta > Pinopsida > Cupressales > Taxaceae > Taxus > Taxus wallichiana. Next base: position 149,924,689 of record CM031240.1, read on the forward strand.
TAAATATGGACACAAGTAAACAAGTCCTAGTTGAATTTTTATAGAAGAATATCGTAGGGTGCCATATACAATCCATCCACATACATTGCAGATGAAATTATCACCAGCACAAGAAGGAAGGAGACAAGATTCTCTTTGGTAATTTCCTCTTAATCATTGTGTTCTCAAAAATTGGGGTACCAAATGCAGCAAACAAGTTTGTTTGGGAGTACCCAGAGGAAGACCCTCGCCCGCAAAAAGATTTGAGAAATACACTTCATAAAGCATGACACCCGCTTCACAAGGCACATCTTGAAAAATGGTATACGTCTTAAGGAATGCATTTGGGGTAGAATGGAGAATATCGGAACAACCGCCAAAGACTTATAATAAGAGAAGCCGAGTTTGTTGTATACCAACACTTTTGTATTGGCGGAGTTCAAGTTAACTAATGAAACCATGATCCCATGGTGTAAGCTCTCATTCGTCTTTACAGCTCAATACTTCCAGTGGAATTAGCGAGATTCAAGGGTCCAAGAAGTTAAATCTTGACCTCGAAGTTTAGACCAGACCACAGGAGATGCGCAAACGTTGGTCTACCCCAACAAACACGTACGTGGAAAATTACATGTCACATGAAGTCCAAATGGTAAAACCCCGACTCTGACTATTACAGAGAGGTCTGCAACACATGTATACCTTCAAATAAGGCCCAAGTTTGAGAAGGGTGCTTACCTTGAAAACAAGATAGCTATACCCAAGGACCTAACAGGTAGGAAGAAGACCGCACCCAAGAAGAAGGAAATGAAGGAGATAAGGAAAAAGGCACCAAGTGCCCAAGATACACAAGAAATAGGCACCCCAGGAACAAGTGCTAGAACAAGTACTTACATGCGCAGGAAGAGGTCCCCAGTCAAAGAGAAGGCGCTAGAACAAGAAAAGCTTATCACAAAGGAGAAATCACTAGAGGAAGAAGAAAAGATAGCATAATCTCCTATACTGGAATCCCCAGTTAGGAAGAAACAGAAGGTGATGGAGGAAGCTAACTCAGAGGAAATAGAGAGCTTGGAGAAATACATGGGTGAGAGGGATGACAATGAAGAAGATGAATTTGAAGGGGACCAAGAACCACTTGTTTTCAGCATGCATTCAGAAGAAGAGGGCGGAGAAGAAGAAAACGAGTTCCTTTTCATGCAATGCAAGGGTAGCTAGGAGGAGGAAGGCACCTAGAACATGGAAAGAGGTGAAGAGGTTGGTACACAGGATCAAAAAACTCCAAGCCTCATGAAGGAGAAAATAAATGAGGTGGCAGAAAAAGAAGCAACAAAAATCATCAAGGCCTTGGTGGAACAAGAATTGGAGCGCAGCGTTGATATAGTGATGGATGAGGACAAGGAAGAAAGCATAGGGATAGATCATGGCAGCGCATGAGAGGTCCCAGTCTATCGAATCGCTTCCTAATGACACATGCACAAGAAAAGTACATGGAGATCCAAAGGAAATGAATGAGCTACATTAATGATCCCAAAGAAGATATTACACGCATTTTCTTCCAAAGCACCATTCCAATAGATCAACTTGTGGAAATGAAGTCATTCGAGGAAGAAGGTGCATATGCTTGGACAAGGAAGATGTTCTCTTGGGAAATTGAGTCCCACATCAACGAGCCAGAGTTCGAGGTAAGCCAGGGGCACTAATGGAAATACCTAGGTCAAAAGGAGACAACACCTTGGTCAATGCTCAAGCAGCTTTCGATGAACAATTATGCAATGCGCTCAACAAGGTCTCAGTTGAGGTTGAATCTTGGCTCTTTGGACGGAATGATAAGATAATATTTCTAGAAGCAGAACTAGAAAAGAAGGAGGAAGAACTAGAAAAGGAGGAAGAGATAGAAGAGAAGGCCAAGGATTTAAAGTAGGAGGAGTTAATTAGCACCCGGCTAAAGCATAAAGTTCGAGAAGAAAAGAAAAGGGTGCGTGAAGTACATAAGAAGGTAGATTCCATCACAAATGTCATTTTTTTTAAGCATCTGGACTGGCACCACCTGCACAAAAGTATGGATCTTCCCTAGAATGCCTTAAAGACTTAACATGCATCCTCACTATGGAGAGGCAACTTATAGCCTTAGAATCTACGAAGAAGTAGCACACATGAAGGAGGATAAATTAAAGGTAGTAGAAATTATGGCTGAATACAAAAATTCCTTTCTGATGTAAAGATTGATGCCCATACCACCGAGGCCGCACATGAAAAACACGAGATAGATAAATTGGTGAGTATTCTGGTCGCCAACTATGAAGTAGAGCTTAAAGGTTTCCAAGAAAATAACAAGGGGAACAGAGCAGAGTGGGATAGAATTATGGCCGAGGTTGAAAATAAGTCAAAAGCTATTGAGGCCCTAAGGGGTACAATCAAGAACTGGCTAAAGGAGCTATTACCACAGATTACTAGAAGGATGGATGCGCTTTAGGACGTGGGAAAGGAGTTGGAAAAAAAAATTGACACTATGAACACTCAAGGAGATGGACTGAGTTTTGGGGAGGTAAGCTCCTAGTTGGCGACCTCTCTACCAGGAGAGCCCAAAATGAAGTCGATGCCCTGGAATAATTTGAGGTCGACTTGCAAAAGATTTTCCTAGCTTATTACAATAATGCCATCACTTCCCCATTATTTCTTCTTTCCCTTATTCTTTTCCCAAGACATTAAGTCTATGGTGGTTCTTTATTCATTGGAGAAGTGTTCCTGCGGCAGAGAACATGTAAAGTGTGGGGTGATGTTGGGCCCCTAAAATATTGACTAAGTCCAAAAGGGCGCATGGGCACGTAAGACTGAAGTTAAGAAATGGGTACGCAAGGAGAAGGCATGCAAGGCAAGGTTCTAGGAGGGTCTCAGTAGAACCCGTGATGCACGCCCACAGGACAGGTCTCGGGACTTAGCCGTAATTGGCGTATCGGGTAGGACATGAGAAAATTGTGACCCGACTACGCATGCGGAGTGGATAAGGTGCCAGCCTAGCGACAGGTTGGCCTAGGAAGGAATATGCCCTACAATGGAAGCTTCTAGAAGACCATCATGGCAAAAAGTGGAGAGCTCAAGCCTAGAGGAGCATGCTCCCATGGAGGACCACATTCAGACACTTGGTGTCGGATCTGAGGCTGTAGAAGGATGAGTTGGCACTTCGGGGTGCCTATAAATACAAGCGCCCATAGAAGAACAAAAGGGGGAGAGAGATCAATAAGAGAGCGGAGCTCTGCAGAAATGCCGAGAGGAGCCATATTGGGTTGGGTAGATGAAATATAGGAGACTCGATGTATGAAGGGTTTGGGGTTATGAAAATTATTTTTGAGAACTAAAGGATATGTGTCTAGTTATGATGCATGACTTGATCATTACATACTTGCGATGTTCAGAATGAATCTAATGAATGTAATGAGGTTACCAAGTTAGTTGAGCATGATCCTTCTTGGTTCGATTCATACATGATTCTTCATAGTTCCTTTTCATGTATGTTTATAAGATGAATATGAATTCCTATGTATTTTCCTTTCTTTCTTGATTCAGTTATGTAAGTATGTTAAAGTATTTTTATCTATAATGATTGCAATGATCTAGAGCCATTCTGAGCTCTATGATGTTCGCATGTTTCATTCCCACTAGCTTCCTTTAAAGTTTGGTTCATAGATGATGTTTTCCCACTCAACTCACATAAAAGAGAGACGCGGCGCCCGCGCGTGCCTCGAGTGAGCGCCCAACGCCACTAGGTGATAGGTCGCATGCATGGATTCCCTCATTCTTTGGTGGGTATAAAAATGACTACATGTGGTGAGGTCGGGAATGACAACATATAACAAAATAAAATAGCCTAAAGATGAGGGTTAATTATAATTTCTTCACTCAAAAACCATATGAATAGTAGTATAAGACCCGTAATAAATAGTACCCAAAGTGTGTTGCATGATTCAAAGTGTCTACATCTATAACCAACATGTGGCTATCATTATCTTCTAAAATTTCATGTCACATTTATTTATACTTTCAAATTATTAGTAGGTTGGCCTTGGTGCTTTACATAACATAATAGGGTATATATAGGAGTTAGTAAGTGGTAAATGAGTATCATATTGAGCACTTGAGTTTTATTTTATGGTTTGGAGATTATCCCCTCAAAGTGACTCATTAATTCTAATTGCATATTATGATCATTTTTTAATATTTTGGTGTTCTTTGGTGTTAAATGGTTTCTTTTATTCAAATCTATCTATGTAATCTCATTACAATTTATCTATAAAATAGTAAAAACTACCTAACATCTTGATGATGTGTCAAGAATCATGACCTAAAATATGCTCAATATTTATATTTTGGTTGTAAAAGTTAAAATAATCTTGAATCTACAAGCTCTTTAACATTCAACTAATGTAGACTATGGATGTTTAAAGTCTCTCAAATTTTCTCATTCGAAAAGGACCAAAATCTTCATGCACATTTTCTTATAACCTAAAAATGCATTTATAATATTTAACATAAAAATAAGTTGTCAAAATAACATAACACAATGATATTTCAATGGATACCACTAATTTCTAACTTCTTCCTACATTTGATTGTTAAGTTACAATGCACAAGGGCTTCTCCTCGTTTCAAAAAGTTGTCACTATTATCTATTACTAAACTTTTTCATAAGTAAGAATTAAAAGTCACATTCCCAATAACGTAAATATAAATTTTCAAAAGAACAGAACACAAAATTGACATATTTCAAGGGACACAAATCCTTTCTAACTTTTCCCTACATTTGATTGTCAAGTTACAATGCACATTACATCTCATCTTTTCAAATGGATTTGTGGATATTTTCTAGATTAAGCCTTTTCTTCAAGAAGGAGTAATTTATTTATTCTCCATCCATATTTACATATCCTTTTAACTTGTACATTGATTTATATAAAAATTTAGTATTGCACATAAATTTAATGTCTTGAAATAAATTGAATACTACAAGTGATATTTTAGACCATAGGGTTTGAGAAATACAGAAAGACACAACATGGATGGAAATCAAGCCTCTATAAAGGCATGGACATGGAGTGGTGCCCTATTGAAAGCTTCTTAGCATTACAACAAAAACCAAGTTCCAAACACTAATTACCAATTTACATTTGTTTCTTTAATCATACCATATTTGAACTAAGTGGCGACCCTAAAACCATTCTAGTTATGATCATGTTGTGTCATAACCAAAGAATCAAACCAACTCTTCCATATTTGAAAAGAAGATTTGATATGATAAATTCAAATCTCTAGAATAGTATTTTTCCGTATTTGAAAAGAAGGTTTAATATGATAAATTCAAATCTCTAGACTAGTATATAAACTTAGAACCTTTATTTATACATGGAATTTAATAAGTGTAAACATAATTTAATGATTTACTTAATGAAATGACATATAATGAAATTTAGTTAAGAGTATAATTGAAATTTACCATTACAAATTCATGTGACATTGAGGGTATAAGACGTTATAAATGAGTTGATTATTATATTTACTTTTGAATAATTCACATTAGTTGATAAGAACATGACATTCTATTTCTAATGAAAGTAAACCACACATATCAAGATCTAGAATTTCACATATATCATATAATTACATTAAATTGGGTAAAAAAGAGACCCATACATTTATGAGAATATGTGTAGAATACTTAGGAACCTTTGTCCTACCTTCTCTTTATAATATTATTATAATACATGTCATGGAAGAATATGATTTGTAGGTCATTTCTTGAGCTATTGGAAATAATCCTACATGCATGGGAAATATTAGTTTGCACTGAGTAGAATTAGAATAAAGGTTATGCATAGGCTAGTGAAAGCATCCTCTATTTATATTGTATTGAGCTTCTATTAGAGGGTGCCCTCTTGAAATGGCCAATTATATTTTAATGTGATTTCAATATTTCAATTCCATGAATCTATTTTAATTCATTTGGAATATATTGTTCCTAATTTTTAGTGTTGAATTAAAATGTTGCAGGAGAATCATCACATCTAATATCATAGATCTTTCCATGGCTCTCTTTGTTGTAACATTATCATTTAGGGTTTCTAAAAATGTCCACCTTATGCTCTCACCTCATCCTTAGTTGGAACTTGGTGACCATAAAGTTGTAATAGAAGTGAAAAAAATAATCCCTTTATCTTCTTTCAACTCATTTTTTCTCATATTAGGGTATAAACCATGTTTTGTTACTTTTAAAACTCACAAGAATGTTATTCTAGATTAAGTGGTAATTATTTGTACCTTATCTATGGAGTGAGAGGTATTGAACTAATACGCAATCCATTAGACAACACTATATATAGAGTGAAGTTTCCACATACCTATGCATATATTAGAAGACCCCTAGTGTTTTCAAAACTTATCCATAGGAATTCATCAACCATATCTTATTTGTAGTGCACTAATAAGCATTTATCCCTAATAAGTTACTCAAAAATCACCTTAGAGACATGATAGTGGGCTATGGGTATGTTCTCCTTCATATTTATGTCTATGATATAGGATATGTGCTATTTACAAAGGAGATAAGTCTAACTATGAGCCCATAATAAAAGACATGTCCAATACCCCCAAAAGATGGTTGGTTTAAGTTGAACTTTGATGGTGCCTCTAAAGGAAACCTTGGGACAGCTGGAGGAGGAGGCCTCATTAGAAATCATCAAGGTCAACTTATTGTTGCTTATGCAGGTCCCATGGGAAAACAATCCAATCATTTTTATGAAGCTCTTACCGCTCTCTGTGCAATCGAATGGCTAGAATACTCAAGGTCAACAATCTCATTGTAGAGGAGGACTCTTTGAATATCATTAACAACCTCTCTGGAACCCAAACACCTAATAGGACCATTAGTGATTTCATCAAGGAAGCTAATAAGATTTGTAATGGCCTTAATATTATTTATCAACATGTGTATAGAGAGGGTAATTTTTTCGTTGATGCACTTGCTAATGTAGGTGTACTCATGAATTATTATAGTGAGTGGAATAATGTCAAATACCTCCCCAACGCAGCTCATTCCATCACTATTAATGAAAATACCATCCAACATCAACACTTCTTAAGTGACAACCTTCACATGAGCGGAATTTTCCTTCTTGGTACTGCATGCTTCAGTTTTATTAATTTCTATTCAATCCTCTCCTCGAATAGTGTAGGCATTTGTTTTCAGAAACATAGATGGAGTAAGGAGAAGGGTTTTTTCTGGGTTGTAGTCAAGCTTCTCAGCTACCGAATTGTTTTCAAAATGCTTGTTTTCTCGATGGCCACCGGCGTCATCCTAGAATCGCTCTACCATCATTTTCATCCATGATGGGAAGGATGCTATGAAGAGTTGAACATATTTTCAACCCCCAATGATAGCATAACGTGGAGCTTTGGGAATCCCTAAATGTAGGAGGTTTCACAGACTTCATTCAATGGATTAGGGGCCACAACCAACATATCTCTCTGCAATTTTTCGCCAATTAGAAAGACAGAAATATCAATTTCAAAGGAAGGGATTTCAACATTTCTGAACATTTCATTTCCTTCATCACGGGTTTGAGTATGGAGGGCAAACAAATTTTTCCACAATAAGTTTGACAAAGATGCAAAGGAAAAACTCTTCTTAGATGAGGGGGAAGAAATCCAAACAACATGCGTTGACATCATCTGCTCTTCTATTCCTCAGCCTTTTGATGAGGTGGCCTACATGGTGGTTCGCTACATTACATTGGAAGGTAGGTTCTCCACCCTTCCTTGCACCACCTGGTTCTACTCAATCACTTCAGGAGAGAAGATAAGGTCCGTTTGTCGTATTACATTTTGCATTCTATGGAGAAAACTATTTTGGAGGTTCAAGGTCATAGGCATGTGCTTCCACTCCATCAAGGTGTCATCTTTCTCATTCATCAATTTATCCTTGATGTAATTGTGAATGACCTTGGTCACCCTTTAGCTCCTCCTCCTCCCCAACAACCCCATATTAGAACCAAGAATCCCAGCTTTCGGGCTCCACCTCTTGAACGGGTTCTTAGGAGCAATAAGAAAGAGAAGGAGATAATTGGGGAAAAAATCCTTCCTGAGGTCATTCATGCTACCCCTAGTGCCCAGGTCACTCCTGATATTCTTGAAAATTTTAAACAACAGGCCAATGCTTTGAAAACTATTGAAGATAATGTTGATTTTCTCCTAAAGACTGGTAGCAAGACCACCACAAACCCTACCTCCTTTACCATCCTACAAGAGGAAGTAAACTCTCTCACTTTCCAAATAAAATCTCTTGAGGAGAAATATAACAATCAAATTTCCATCCATAGATTTTTTTCTTGATCTCTACAGTGCATATTAATCAAGTATGTGATGTAAGCGGGATTCTACATCGGATCGGAGAATGGGAGGATCACTAAGAAGTTCTTCAAAGAGACCAATCTGGACCCTAATGTTGGAGCAGCCATGAATCTATATAAGGCACTTAGAGTTTCTCTTAAGGTGTATAGAAAATATGTGAATTAGTGCCTTTTGTACTATTGTGTTCTCAGTGTAGTTGTTGTTTTGTTGTTTTTAAGTTGTTGTTTTGTTGTTGTTTGTCAGTTGTTGGGCTTCTTGTAGGAAGTTGGCCCCTGCCTTAGTACTCCTATAGTTTTATCTTTCTTTTTAGATTCTAGATGGGGTGTGGCCCTCTTGTTTCAAAAACTACATTGTACTTTCATGTCAATTTTAATTGTTGAGCCTTTTTGGTTGTACTCCAGGTATGGTCCCTTCAAAACCATTTACCTATAATAAAAAAGACATGTCCAATAGAATCCTTTCTATTTCTCAAAATTTTCTAATCCAAATTCTTAGAGTTGGCTAAAACCACTACTAATGTCTTCCACTAACACAACTCTATAATTTGTATTTAGTTTTCAAATATTACAAAATAGAGGTACAAATTATAGGGGTTATCTATAATAGTTGAATATCTAGAGAAACACATTAGTCCCATCAAAGATCCTTAAGGTATTTGTTTAACTAATATTGTAAAAATAAATTAAAATCCCATATTTTTCCTCTTGTTGGCCACTAGTACCGCTTTCCCATTTCTTTTCGTGGTTATTTTTGGAAAAAATACCTTTTTAAAAAAATTCCAATACAAACTACTTTTTAGGGTGTTGATTTTCACCTCCGTCAAGAAGTGTTTTTCCTCTCAAGATACATATATCATTACAATCATCTCATCAATATTATAATTTTAACTTATAAATCTAAAAAGTGTTTTCTATATCCCCGATACCCTCCTTTTTCATGGTTGACATAACCCAATTGATAACAAACGATATGGAACAAATTTTCCTTCCTTAGAGTATCAACTCTCTGGTTTATCACAAAGGGTGAAAGAGATTGATATTAGAAACAACTAAAACTCTAACATAAATGATGATAAAATATTTTAGAGTAGTTTTTTATTTGGTCACATGCCATGTAGGGCCAAACTAGAATTTCTCATATTCAATGGTACAAATCCTACTAGTTGGCTTTATAGGGTAGAACAATACTTCCTTTTCCATAGTTATTAGTGTGAATTCAATGAAGTATATATTTCCTCCTTCCACATGGAGAAATAGGAAATTCAATGGGTATAGTACTACACTAAAACTAATGGATAACCTACTTAGGAAACATTTCTCATAAAATTGTTAAACTAGTTTGAACCTATTGCATATTTTAATTTTGGAGGAAATCTCACCAAACTTTGTCAAACCGAGAAAATATCTAAGTACCAAATAGAGTTTTAAAAACTATCTAAAAATTTAATGCCTATTTGATTCCTTTTTCATGAGTTGTTTTGTCAATATTCTTAAGGACGCCATCTCTATAGAATTAAAAATGTTCAAACCTCACACTATGATGGATGATTTGGGTTTTACCAAACTAGAAAAATCCAAATTCAATGTGAAAATCACCTTCCAAATAAAAATCATTTATACATACCACCCACAATCATAATTTTTTTGGTCAGCCCAAAAATAACCCCGCATCAAACACATCATAAAGGCCAAAATATGAACTTGAAGGGAAAACAAGTTATTATATAATTGTGATGAAAATTTCACCAAGGGGCATAGATGCATGGAATAAAAATTGTATCTATTATATGCTAAGTCACCCCCAAACATTAAATAATGATAATATGCTCAAGAATCCCATTAAGGAAAATAGTTTATAGAAAGAACTTCTCATCAAGATTCACTAACACAAAATATCTTTGTGTCACCCCTCAAAATATGAAAGTAAATGGGTATTTGAAGAAGATCCCACATACCATTTTATTTAACTATGGGATGATATATAACTTCATTTGCCCTCCACTTTCCAAAAAGAAGACTACTTTATATATCCATGCTCCATATTTGAAATTGTGATCAATAATTTAGGAACATGGCCTTGCAAAGGAAAATTTCAAAATGTTTAGATTGTCTTTGGTCACTATAATATTTGATCAACCATGTTTTTATACCCTTGGGAAACTATGATGTAGTTATTGGTACTCAATTTTTGCATACCCTTGGACCAATCTTGTGGGATTTTTCGAGTTTTAGATGTAGTTATCGAGATAATGGGAAGGAGAAAACCTTTAAAGGGATCTACTAACATTATTAGTTCACCGCAGAGATATAAGATATAATTAAGAGAAGATATCATGGGGTGACCACTCGATTATGTTCCACTTAGATTAGTTGTAGTCACAAAATCATGCACTTTAGACATTTATTTATCCCGGTCTCATGCTACTATTTAAAAGTTTCTCAAGGGAAGAAAGTACTAATTAACCCTTGTCTTTTTGGCCATTTTCTTTATTTTATTTTGTATTTTACAACCTATTGCACCCATTTACCCAGTCATTTCTCGAAGATCCCGTGTCATTTTTAGCCATAACTCGGGCACCCAGTTAATACGGGGATTCCCATGGGCGCCCGCTCTCTTTACCACTTTCCCGCTATTTTTTGGGTCTTTTCTAGCCATTTTTCATAACTATCTTTCTTGTGGTCGGCCTTTTCAAGCTTAATTACAAAATTGTACCAAAATAACCCTATAAATATAAAGTTATGAGACCATAATGAGGTACCTAGCATCATACACTACTATCACTCCATCTAGAGTTGCATTCATCTATTACATTGGCATCCACATAGCTCCATCATCAAGGCACAAGCTAGACATCTGCATCACACTTCTTAGAAGGAGAACTTTTATTCTATGACATGCACACTTACTATTACATTTTCTACATTTAGTTATTGCTTGCTATTTCACAAAGTGTGACCGGCATAAGAGCACCTATGGCACACACACACACACACACACACACACACACACACACACACACACACACACACAAAACACACACACACACAAACTACATCTGGTCCAAAATGTAGTGCAACACTCGGGCTTAGTAAGCCCACTATTGTGGTAGCTGAGGTCATTCGACCCATTCATTTTGCATCTTTATTTTTTAGGGTTTTGATACTTCCTTTTGGTCTCTTGCAAGTTATTTCTTCTCCTTAGAATATTTGGAGCATTTGCCACAAAAGATAGAGAAATTGATGTGACAGGAAGGTAGAGCTTTAGATCACCTTCCGACCTTATAAAGACCAGTTCTAGGTAATTTTCCTAAAGCAGGTGCCTAGATCTCATACCATTGTGCCCGTGGGTGCCCCAATCTTGCCCAGGATCCCTAGTCCACCACATCATCCAGGATCTGTCATTTTTGACATTGCAACATAGTCGTTCCTACTTTCTAATTTTTTGTGCACCACTACGACATAGTCCGATAGTCACCAGTTATCAGCTGAGTTCTTTCCTTTCCCTTCTTGCATACTAGGGTTTAGTATTTCATTAGTTTCATTTAGTTATTTCATTTACATGTTATCTTAGGGTGTTTATTTGCTACGTTTATATGTCCTCCTAGATTAGATTAACTATCTTGCACTAGCCTAAAATAGTCAATTTTAGTTAATCATTTTGGTGAACCCAATGTCTTATCATGGACCAAAATAATCCTTTTGAATATCTAATCATTCTAAAGTTTGATCTCTTTGGCCAAGCCTTTGTTGATGCTCCCACTGATCCTTCTGGCTATCATCCTTGTCCTTCACATATACAGTTCCCATCTTCGGTATAAACCCTTACACTCTAGATGATGCTATTTTCACTTATCTGTGTACTATTGATCCCACTATTTTAGCACAAGCTCCTCAACCTAATCACATAATTGTAGCCCCTGCCATTATTGACTCCCAAGATAATTTTCATTCACCCCTTACTTCTCCCGCATTATATGTACATGATTCTCCTCATACAATATGTGTCTCTACCTCTCCATCTTCCTCCCTTCAACCATAACCTCTTCAAGCTCCACATGACTCTGACACTAATATCTGCATGGTTGATGAGCTTCCTCTTGTTTCATCTCTAGCTCCTGATGTCACAAATGCTATGATACTTTATATAGGATCCACTCCATAATGTTCTCTTTCTCTATCACCTCCACCTCACCTATCCCCATTTGAGGGTACCATAGGTGTGATAGACACAATTTATTCTATGCCACCTGCTACTACTACTACTATGATCCCTTATCAAGGGCCTATCCAATCTGCGATGTCGTTCTACTATACACATCTTCACCACCACCATCACTACACACACCATTCACTTGTAATCTCTTCATAAATGATTCTTATTGGGAGCATATATCGCTTGATACTTCCTATCAAGCCACTGTATGTTCACACGATGGCCTCCTTTGGCTTGGTTTTGCATTTGAGGACCTTCATTCTCCTTTATACAACTCACATTTATATCATGGATCTGTTATTCTCACTGCTGCATATGGAATTCATGTTTTTCATCTTGTTGTTCACCTTGCGCGTTATCATACTTCCTCCCTTTCTCTTGAAACAGTCTTGGTTAGATTATATTGGAGGCACACTTGATCCTGACAATATAGATATAGATTTTCCTATGTCATTTGGTACTATCCGCATTTGCAATAGCTCCTTTCTTTATTACTCACCTAATTTTACTATTTGGTATGCTCAGGGGTGTCCATTGCCTCCTTTTACTGATGAACAATATGCCTTGGAAATGTATAACTTACGTCTTCATGGTTATTTAGATGACCAACCACACACCATTTCTTATCAAGTTTCCCATGTTGTTCCATACGGTTTGACAATGATATTGATGACCTTTTAGAAGACTTTACTTGTCCATTTCCTCCCTTTATTGATCACAATATGCCACTACACAATAAGTCTTGTAATCAAACCTTTAGCTGACAACTCTGACCCTTCTGATCATCTATCTAGTACACCTTTGTTGGACTCAATCCACACCCTGTATACTTTAGCTCAGGATAACCTTCAAGCTATGGAATCCACTATTAACTCTATTAGATCTAAAGTTCAACATCTTAAGGATACCTCTCAATCACATATTTGTGCTCTTTCTACATCTCATATGCAATCCATGTCTACTACCTACCATCCAATCAAAACTCAAGGCATACCATTTCCTGAACCTCTCATATTTGAATATAATGTTGCACCACAAGATATTCTTATTCAACTCCTTAGTCATTGGTTGATCACCCTACCACCTACTCATTATTACCTTCCTTATCGGATAGAAAAATACCAAGGTCGTATATATACTTCCATTATCACTAAATTAATGGACATCATGATAAGGCTTACCACACTTTAGCATGAACAATCAAACATCTCGAGCATCTAGGCCTTCTTTTTTTGTTGCACAACATTATAATACTAACGATAATGGCCAGGAGATTCTTATATCTTATGATCACCAAGATAATGATACTCAAGAATCATCTATTCAACCACATCGTTCCACTAGACTTACACATATGTATAGACCTCTTCCATGGACAATTACCGCAGTTTGGCATAGATCCCCACCTGGGTTTATTCCACGCGGTCCTTCTCCACCTTTTATTTCCGCATCATATAGTTCTCCATTACCAACACATTTTACAATGCCACTACCTTATTCATATAGTCATCCTTCACATGCACATAGAATTCATTCGTTGGTACATCGTATGCCTACTATACCACCGTTATTAGAGTATTCTCAAACACTTTCCCCCAAGCATTAGATGGAGGACCTACGTCCTTAACCATCATCGATAACTCATTCATTCACACACGCTTGGGGGCATAACACTTCACATTCCCCCACCTTGTTTTAAGCACCATTAACACATTTTCACATAGTCATTATTCATAATCATGATACATCATAACAGCATCATTACCCAATGACACACTCTTGTGCTTCGGTTCACACTTGGATGTTGAGGGATTACTACTAAAATGAACCCCACACACTTTGACTATAGGCAACACATGGCATTTTACCACACATTATGTGTTATACACCATACAATATACATTTAGTCTACAACATTTCAACATTTTCTCATTTATACTTCATATCTCATCCTAGACTTCGTCACATAGGTGTCTAGCATTACATTTCTACTTTATATACATACATTATACACATTTTTACTACACACTTGTCACATTGCATTCTACACATCGTGTCTTTACACATTCTACTCATCACATGGTCATCTTTTATCCTTACATATACTACATTGTCTTCTATGTGCTACACTCACTAGCCCATGACACACTTTAGTTCATCGGTCCATACTCGATTGTTAAGGGTTTACAAATCAAATGGACCTTACACTCAACACATGATCACTAGTCCACATTCTATCATGCGACATTTCTAGGATAGTGACATACGCTTTAGGCTAAATCATCACATATTCTATCATTTTGTAGTGGTATACACCTTAGGTTAGATCACCACTCCCTTTGGTCATTTTATAGTGATATACACTTAGGGCTAAATCATCACTCATCCAATCATCTTTTAGTGACATACACTTTAGGCTAAATCGTCACCTAATCTATCATTTTGTAGTGGTATACACCTTATGTTATATCACCACTCCCTCTTTTCATCATACAGTGATATACGCTTAGGGATAAACCATTGCTCCCATCCCATTTCATCATGGTATACACTTAGGCTATAAGTTCCACATGCATCTTTTCTACATGTCGCATATCATGACCACTATGCATATGCACATTCATCACAACACACTAGACAAACAACACACACTATTCGACCATTTCTCGATGATGCACTCTCATTTACGGTTCATTCTTGATCGCCGAGGGGAAAAAAATGAACCTCACTTTGTATACATTTCCATCCACTCGAGGGCACGCAGATCCTATCATTCCATATTGCATTCCATTCCATTCATCCACAACATATTGTATACTATGGTTTCTTTTATTCTTGCTCACTTTTATTTGTTTACGGTCACTTTATTACACATGCTAGTTTGATTACTTACATGTAATTTATCTATATCATACGAACATACGTGTTCACGCCTTATTCTAGTTGTGATCGCAGATATAGGTATCCTACAAAAACAAAGATGCTAACCTTCTACCCTTACTATATTGGTCATTGGGGGCATCCACATTCATCTCTTTCTTATTGTTTCATTTCATACTTTACATCACTTGCTTACACACATTTTTGACATACTAGTTATCCTTCTAACATGTTAATGGATGCTTCATGTGCAACATTTGTTATGTAGGGATATTGGTTTCCATACTTGTTTGTTTACATTGTCTGTTATTGTCTGCTCTTGTTTGCTATTGTATGCGGGCCTTGCCCTATGTTTGGTGTGCACACTTGTTTGCTTTTTTGCGGCCATGACAGATTGAGTGTCTTACTGCAACATCGTGAGTGATGTCCCATGTTTGCAACCTATTTTGTAAAGCCTACTTGTCTTCTTGCATGTTTAATACATTTATTGATAGTTGTTACACTATTTGCATAGATTACACGCTTTTTCTATATACATGCATGTTTACACTTGTATTTGGCTAGCCTTCTTATTTTTGCATGCCTTAGTTTTACCAAGCACTTTCTAGCATACATGTGGTTGGTATTCTTTTGGTGCCTCATGTCTCTTATTAGTGACGTTGCATGCACCCCTAAAGAGGGGGGCATCATTTGGGGTTTTACATACTAACACAAATATTCTTCATCAAAGACGGTTTCAATTTTTTTGCAACAAGTGGGTTCAAACCAATCTACGAACCCCATACATAGCGGATTTTACAGGACATGGTGTCCTTAGCATTCTGGAAAGCAATTGTAGGCTGGGGTTACAGTGGGTGTGCCTCTCTACACTACTTCGGCCAGTGGCGTCGGATCACCCAAAAACCAAGAAAGTACAAAGATCTCTTCACATACATTTTAGCAAAAGTGGTTAGAGCTTAGAGGACATAGAGCATTTCCTCCCTACACTTCTTCAACCAAGGTGGCGTGAGATCACCCAAAAATCACAGTACAGGATATCCTTCTACCCTATTTCTTGACATGGATCAGGTGCACATGTTACATTTACATTTACATTTCCATTTTATAATTTACATTTACACTTTGTGTATTCTACACCTACATGTGTCTTTTACATACATACATATTTGACTACTTGATCATGTTCTCCTTGCAGGTCTATCCATATGAGAAACAAGCAATCAAATGGGGGCAACAACACAATGATAACAATAACATTCCGTGATAGCACACATGCTTTACTAACCATGCATGTACACTACACACACGTGCGTTTCGCCATCACTTTTTTTCTTTGTGCATTTTTCATCTATAGTTTCCACACTTTATATTTTTGTCATTCCACGCTTTTGTCTAGTCCTTCGACATGCCTTCTTCATCACTCTATAACGACATCAGGTACACATCTCTATCTACTTTATGTTATCGAGCTTTCTGCTCACCAACATAAAGTGGGAGGAAATGTAGTCACAAAATCATGCACTTTAGACATTTATTTATCCCGATCTCATACTACTATTTAGAAGGTTCTCAAGGGAAGAAAGTACTAATTAACCCCCATCCTTTTGGCCATTTTATTTATTTTATTTTGTATTATGTGACCTATTACACCCATTTACCCAGTCATTTCCAAAGATCTTGCATCTTCTTATCCCTAACTGGGGTGCCCAAATTTAATATTGGGCGCAACTGGTCTCACCTAGGGGCGCCCTGGTCTCTTTTCCACTTTCCCACCATTTTTGGGTCTTTTCTAGCTATTTTTCATAATTATCTTTCTTGTGGTTAGCATTTTCAAGCTTAATTATGAAATTAGACCAAGAGAACCCTATAAATATAAAGTTATGAGACCGAATGAGGGACCTAACATCATACAACACTTTCACTCCATCTAGAGTTGCATCCATCTATTGCATTGGCATCCACATAGCTCCATCATCAAGGCACAAGCTAGGACATCTACATCACACTTCATAGGGGAGGGATTCTATTCTATGTCAGGCACACATACTATTACATTTTCTACATTTAGCTATTACTAGCTATTTCACAAAGTGCGACTGACACAAGAGCACCTAGGGCACGACATGCACACACACCCACACACCATAACTACATCCGAAGTCTGAAATGTAGTGCAACACTCAGTTTAGTAAGCCCACTATTGTGGCAACTGAGGTTAGTCTGATCCATTCATTCAACATCTTTATTTTTCAGGTTTTAATACTTCCTCTTGGTCTCTTACAGATTATTTCTTCTTCTTGGAATATTTGGAGCATTGGGCGCAGTATAAAGAAATTGATGCGATAGGTAGAAAAACCTTCATATCACCTTCCACCTGTAAAGACCATTTAAGGTATTTTTCCTAAACCAAGGTGCCCAAATCTCATACCAGAGCACCCGTGGGTGCCCCAGTCCCACCCCATGTGCTCCAATCCAGCCACATCATCCGAATATATCATTTCTAGCATTGTGGAATAGTCGTTCTTGCTTTCTAATTTTCTGCACACCACTGCGACATAGTCCGACAGTCACCAATTATCAATTGAGTTCTTTCCTTTCCCTTCTTGCATACTAAGGTTTAGTATTTCATTATTTTTATTTAGTTATTTCATTTACATATTATCTTAGGGTGTTTATTTTCTACGTTTATATGTCCTCCTAGATTAGATTAACTATCTTGCACTAGCCTAAAATAGTCAATTTTAGTTCATCATTAGTCCACCCAAGATTTTAATAACCATGAGGATTTACAATAAATTTTGGATTAGCATGCTATATTATTTATAGATCCCACTAGATCACCCTATTAATATCTATAATAACATCGCATCCACATTATTATTATATATGTATATATGCAAACCAAAATGGTCCTCAATAACATGCACTCCTAAATCATCCGTTCTACAAGGGTATCGAGGCAATGAGTAGGAAACACACATATATTGGCATACAAGGGGATAGAATTAAAGGGGATACAGTGAGCGCTAGGGTCACATATCTAGAGGGTAATAATCCCTACACTAGGTCAACCTAGGGTTTCTAAGGCCCGTGGTCAAGATAGAGGAAGGAACCCTACTTTGAGATATCAATGGTTGGGTGTGGAGAGGTATAGATCAAAAATAAGCATGCATGATATGACTAAAATTAAAATGGTGATAACTAATGATATGATAATGGATAAAATTAATATTATAACTATCATCCAAACATATTAAATACTAAGCTAGCATAGCACAATGAAGAAGGAAATGAACTTACCTATGCAAAATGACAAGAGATGGTTAGAGCACCCACCTTGTATCTATAGGGTGTTGGAAGCACAATGGAATGAGAGGGAGGGTGAATCAATCCTTACAATTTAATTACAATTTTAGATCACTCACATAAATCATTTATCAATTAGTCATCCATTAGTGTGTGCACAACAAAATACAACATTCATTCAAATAACCATGAGAAAGATAAGCAACACCTTGACACAAGATATAAGTTGAAAACCCTCAAAGGGAATAAAACCAATTGGAAATTTTTATGATATTACACACAACAAATACTCAAGTGAATATTACACATCACAAGATATTTCTTTAGTGATGCACAAACCCCACAAGGAGCACCAACCCCTAAACCCTTGTTGATATTAATCACAACAAGAGACTTGCATGAATATGAATCATCACACAATATTTTGATGAATATATCATTGATGATATTATGCAAAAAATCAGTTGATGGTGATCGAAAGATTCAGCTCTAAACTCCTTCAAACCCTAAGTATTCAAACTTAAACTAGCACTTTCTTCACTTTTCAATGCATCAAACCCTTGCACACACTTGTTGTCATTCTTAAACATGTAACACACTTGATCAAATCTCAAATCATGCTCACACATTTGCAAATCAATCACACCCAGGTCACATTTCTTGCACTCACACCACTCTCTCTCACAAAAGCACCCAAAACTATGCTTTTATAAGCTTTCCTTCATTAAAATTCAAAATAGGTCAGTTTTCCTCCTTTACCATTACAATTTAAAAACATCCCATAAACATTATCACAATAGTCAAAAATGACCCAAGTAGGTCAACGTAGCCAAAACCCTTCTTCCATGCACCAAAAATCCTCAAATCCCCATCATTGGAATGAGAAAAATATCCTAACACAAAAACTATTTTTATTCAAGCTCTAAAAATCACCACACATGTTTAAAATGACATTTAAACATCATCCATGTTCAATATTATCATGAACCAATCAAATTATTTCATTTAATGGGCCCAATGGCTCATTGCCTTCATAAAACACTTGTTTCTAGCACCCTAAATCTTCCTTTGGGCCTCAAGACCCTCAATATTAACTAAAACATGGAATGTGAAAACACAATGTAAATAATATAACCTTTAGAACACTTCTAAGAAATTTATAACTCATGAAACAATCATATGTTCAAACCACATCAACATTTTCCTTCACCAAAATAAGTTGCCTAAAAATTTGTTTTACAAATGCAATTGTTAACACCCTTCCTAAAACTTTAAATACCTAAAATTGGATTAAAAATTCATCCATCTTCACATTCCATGTAATAGAAAGAATCACCCAATCCATTTCATGAACTAACCAACTCAATCTTTCAAAAATATGTCCTATTTTGCAAAGCCAAAAATCTTTCTTATCCACAAACTAATCTAGAAACCATATCAAAACTCATCATCATGATAAAAAATTATATCACTAGAAATATCTTTGAATTATCTTTCCAACACAACTTGAATCACCTCCTAACTCCTCTTGTAGCTCTTGTAATGTCAACTTTACTGAAGACTAGCTTCTAACTACCCCAAAACTACCCTTTGACTAGTCAACATAAATGAAGCATACTAGACCATTTATCAGCATCACCATGACCTAATACTATAATGGAAATAAAAAAACTCACATACATCATATAATGGTCATTTAGTTTACAACTCCTTTGGAAAACCTTGTCCCAAATTGAACTTCTTCATAAATTGACATGTTTGAGTGGGGTCCACTCATCACCATAAGCTCTACCATACCTTTATGGAAATATGAAGAATTCTTATACATTTTATAATCATCATCCAATCACTATTAATAAAAACTGGTAACTTAGGAAGCAAATCTCTCAAACCGCTTTCAAGCTAGGGTTTTAAACACATAATGAGTTGTTTACCTTTTTAACATTCGTTCATGAAAACCTGATGATGAATTGACCTAATTATTTTTTTGAAACCTTCTAGAATCAATGTAGAAACATCCCTGAAAATTAAAATGTCCCATGTAAATCACACAATTCATGGTGAGCATCAAAAGACCCAATTCAAGTTGGAAATGACCTTGTTCTTGACCTTATTTTACTAAAAGCATCATAAATTCAAAAATAGTTTTCATAATGACTCCAAATTTTTCTTACACCTCAAGGAACCCCTATGCATCATCTCAAATCATCACCATGTCACAAATATCTCTCCATATCTCCATTCTATCTCATTTTCATAAATAATCGTTAGGGTTTTGCATAATGCAGAGGTTAGGGCCAATCAAACAATCTCATAACACATCATGAAAACACTCCAAAAGGTCATAACATACATATTACATCATGATACACTTGAATACATGCATTTATGAGCTCATATAGCTCTATAGCTCAACCTCATGCGTCTTAAGATCTATACCGCTCCAAATGAGCACCTACAACATGGTCACCAACCTATATATGCACCCTAAAACTCATGTGAGTGCACAAGCACTCCCAAAGCATTCTCTCCATCATGCCAAAATACTTCTAATGCCACCAAGAAGCTCATACTACTATGCACCATCACCTAGGCTAGCTAGGTCACCTGAATAGGCTTGCAAGAACAAGAAATCCTCACTAAACACCTGATATCACCATGAACACATCTGAATCATCATATCATTATCATCATCATCATCATGTTATGACCTTACTCCATCATTCACTTTTTCATTAATGAGGTTTTTCATCAATGACAACAACATGCCAATAATCTCTCCCTTTTTCATTGATGGAAACCCACCTAAACTTCTCCCTCATTTTACATTAATGAAAATACATACCTATATCTGTATATTATTCATCTTCCATAGCTTCATAAGATCATATTTTGGTTGGAAACATCAACCAAAGGTCTCAACAAGCTTACAAACATGAGATTCTTCACAACATTTGATTTTTGGCTTCATTTCAAGCATTTTTTATTGTACTCCCTTGGGAAAAGTACATACGCCATCTGAATATTTCAATAAATCATGAAGAAACATCATCATACCTCTATTATGGGTTGTAGCACTATCATCCACCTCCTAATCATGTAAGACTTGAAATTTTACACTCAAACTCTATGTTTGCCTTCATAATACCATTGTAGTAGACCTCTACTTGAAGCATACCACAAGTGAATCATGCCAAAAATGATGTATAAGAGCTAAAGCATCCTTCTTACCTTCATTTTTGGGCTTACATTGTTTTTCTAGGCACAAAACCTTGATTAGTCTCATGATTACATCCCGATATAACATCAAAATCTCATGTGTACATCCTAATATCTCATGCGCTATAACAAAATATTCTAAAAACATTATAGTACAACATCAAGCTTGGTTTTACCTTGGAGACAATATACTTCTTTCTAAAATATGATTAATAAATAAGGCTTTCAGACTTAATTTCTTTTACTAGTGCCTTCTTTTCTTGTCAAAACGTATGCATATATTTTTGTACACAATTTATGATTTTTTCATCCAATTTTTTTAAAAAGGGTTCGCCTAAACTCCATTCTACACGTATTAATTTATTTATTTTTACTATTTTTCTCAAAGTTATGGGGATACACACACAAATATTTCATTTTCAAGATGCATGCACTTTGAAAATTATAAAAAAATTAGTGGGACTTGTACATGGTCTTAGCTAACTTTCTACATAAGGGATTCAAAAATTATTTATAAAACTCAAAAAATGTGGGGGGTGGGAGCACACATAAGTTGTTATCTTTTTGACACAAAAATAAACATACTTTGTGTGCGCACCACATTTGACCTTCTTAATCTCCACCATTTAAAAAAATAGTAGTTTAGAAACTAAATACGAGCACTATGTTTCTTATTCTTATCACATTGTTAAAATTAGAGCATATGCATGCCAAATTATTAGATGAAGTTCAAGTTTTGCTAATTTTAGGAAAAATGTGTCCACTTTTGACCCCCTTTTGGTCCCCCATTTCCATGCACTTACCCTTATGCAATGAGGTATTTTTAGAGGAACATACCGCACATTATATTTGAAGAAGGTTGAACCTTGCCAAGTGTTGAGTAAATTTTCAAAGAATTCCAACGATATTGAATTTTCGAGGGTTATATGTATCACCTACATTTAATTTGATAGACTTGTATTCAGTAACATGAAGGAAAAAGTAGTGCTCGAATCAAGGAGAGTCGAGGCACAAATACTTTATTATAGAGAGAAGGTACTAGAAAAAGAGATAAAAGGCCATTTTTACTCTAGAGTATTAAAGAGGACGATGTAAATGATTATAAGGAGTATTTGGTCAAGTGGAAGAATCATGAAGAAGAGGTTGCATCATGGATATGCCTTGCAGAAATTAGTTTTTATGACCATACTCTTGAAGATTTCAACAAGCGAGCATGGGATCACATTATTTTTACCTAGGGATTCGATGTAGGAGCATCCCAAGTGAATGATTAATTTTGCATCATCCCAAAATAAGCTACACCTCTAAATAAAATCCAACATTCGGAGCATGTAAAAACCTCTATGCGAGAAGTTTGAATTATTTTATTTTTATAGTTTTGGTGAAGGCATGACATGCACAACAGATGGGTAGAACATTGCACAAGAAACAAAATTATCAAAGACGTTGGTGAAATGGATAACAAAGACCATGCATAAGCACAATAAGCATAAACATGGTGAAAGTAAAATGTACAAGCCTACAATGAAATGGGAAAAGTATACTCTAGAAGCCTGAAGTGGTTAAGGATGGATTTGTGCACAATAAACTAAACAAAAGAAAATAAAGTGAGGCGCTAAGTATGTGGCTTTGGATTAGAAGATGAAAATGAAACCAATTGCACAAGGATCAGATGGGTATGGAAAGCCAACAAGACTCATGAGGTTGCACATGAATGATGTGCAAGAGTGCAAAGAATTTATTTGATTTCTTAAATTTCAAATTTTAGGAGGTGACAAAGGCAACTACCATGAACATGTGTCACAAGGAGAACAAATGCATGGAAAATTTATGAAAAATCAAAGTTGATACATATCAAGATCTCCCAAAATTCAATAATGACAACAAGATCTCTAAAAGTCAAGGCTCCATAGCATATAGTAACTAAAGCCACACTTCCCATAAGATATGTGATGAATGGCAATGAGTTAGCTAAGGGTAATTAAGGAAGAACAAATCCCAAGGTTTCGGGGTTGAATACTATATCAAGGAGAGCCGAGTAATATGAAAAAGAGGATAAGAAAGAATGAAGCTTAAAGAGGAGTGAGCTTGAGAGAGAGAAGAGCGGAAGCATGATCAAGACTACACCATTATAGTTCAAAGAACTAGATGTTATAGCTCAATTATGTTTAGCACATTGTAATCTTATTATTCTAACAAACGATTCCACCAAATTATTCAATACTCTATGTGTGATCTTAGATGTGTGCCTTAAGCATCTTTTCATTGGGGTCTCCATCCATGACTATGTCACAAATGTTACTTACCATATATTTTATAGTATAAAATCATTGTTCAACAGTCATAAAATTTTACCATGTCAAATATTTTGTAACAAATATTTTTTATAGTTTTGGTGAAGGCATGACATGCACAACAGGATGGGTAGAACATTGCACAAGAAACAAAATTATCAAAGATATTGGTGAAATGGATAACAAACAGACCATGCATAAGCACAATAAGCATAAACATGGTGAAAGTAAAATGTACAAGCCTACAATGAAATGGGAAAAGTATACTCTAGAAGCCTAAAGTGGTTAAGGATGGATTTTTGCACAGTAAACTAAACAAAATAAAATAAAGTGAGGCGCTAAGTATGTGGCTTTGGATTAGAAGATGAAAATGAAACCAATTGCACAAGGATCGAGATGGGTATGGAAAGTGTGCAAGACTCACGAGGTCACATGAATGATGTGCAAGAGTGCAAAGAATTTATTTGATTTCTTAAATTTTAAATTTTGGGAGGTGACAAAGGCAACTACCATGAACATGTGTCACAAGGAGAGTGAATGCATGATAAATTTATGAAAATCAAAGTTGATACATATCAAGATCTCCAAAATTCAATAATGACAACAAGATCTCTAAGAAGCAAGGCCCTATAGCATATAGTAAATAAAGCCACACTTCCCATAAGATATGTGATGAATGATAATGAGTTAGCTAAGGGTAATTAAGGAAGAACAAATCCCAAGGTTTCAGGGATTGAATATTAGATCAAGGAGAGCCGAGTAATATGAAAAAGAGGATAAGAAAGAATGAAGCTTAAAGAGGAGTGAGCTTGAGAGAGAGAAGAGCGGAAGCATGATCAAGACTACACCATTATAGTTCAAAGAACTAGATGTTATAGCTCAATTATGTTTAGCACATTGTAATCTTATTATTCTAACAAACGATTCCACCAAATTATTCAATACTCTATGTGTGATCTTAGATGTGTGCCTTAAGCATCTTTTCATTTGGGTCTCCATCCACGACTATGTCGCAAATGTTACTTACCATATATTTTATAGTATAAAATCATTGTTTAACAGTCATAAAATTTTACCATGTCAAATATTTTGTAACAAATTGTGTTCAATAATATTTTATTTGCTTTTATTGTATTGATTCAATTATTATTATTATTATTATTCTTAATTTGTATTTAAATAATAACAATTATTTCTCTTTTAAAATATGCAATTTTGAAAGTAATCTTCCGATATCACACGAGCTCTTTACTTTATACTTATTATAAAAACCACATGATAAAAAAATGTCATTTGTGAAAAATTATTTATAGACATCATTTCAAACGATGATTTAAATTTACATATGTGAAATTTTCATATATTTAAATAACTTGTTCGGTTCATAAATTCCTTTAAGCATATACATTATTGAATTAATTCTATTTTAATAAGACAAAAATAATTTAATTATTGAATGGGTTATGGTCCAACGTGGGTATGATGGTATAAAAAGTGTTACCTAACCATCTATCAAGGTTCCAATCACAAGTGATACAAATAAATAAGGGATGAGGTTTTTCGCCATGACTTTGAGAGAATGTAATCCCCTCCAATCATTAACAACTAAAACCTAAAAAAATTGTACACCTAACCTATGCAAACTTAGAATTCAATCAAACATAATTATTTTGTTTTATTTTGATAAAATATTCATTAGTGTGGGTGTCAATTTTGATTGGCACTTGATTATTGGAGGAAGCATCCCACATGCTTTGAACTTTACCGAGCTAAGGCATTTATTGGCAGTTTCAGTCTCATATCCACACAACGCACAAATAATGGAGAAAGACACGATGAATGTCATGCATTATTCCCCATACGACAAATGTGTACATGCGAGATGTACTTGTTACGTAAGTAACATGCCAAATTTTTGCTTTGCCATTTATTCTTATTTTTCTTTTGGACGGTTGGGAACTCGAAAGTCTTTGCTTTAGCTACGTGTCCCTAACAAAGATCAAAATTAGTGTACCTACCTCTTTGTTTGTTTTTAAAGGGTGCACAAGCTTCACGACCCCTTGACAAATCATTAATTTTTATTGGCATTCACTTAATATTAGCAATCGCACGTGAGGTGTGCGATGATAACACCGAAAGAGAGGTTGGGAATGAGTTGAAGGAAGTGGAGAAGAAGACCACATTTAACGGACAAGGTAAAAGAAATGAAAAAGGGCATAACAAATCCAATAGCTATATTAGACTGGTTAGAAGTAGAGCGAAAGAAACTTTGGACGTCTTTATAAAGAAACATAGATCTAATATGGAGTTTAATTTAGTTGCGAGATAATATAGAAACAGAGCAAAAGCGGTTATCGATACAAAATACACGTGAAATCTACATGCATGATTGTTATAAAGAAGGTTTGGCAAAGAATAACACCGCATGGGTCCGGAGGATACCCCATAGACTATGTCGATGGTAGAACCAATGAGCGTCATTGACAAGACCTTTCTCAACCCACAAGTTTGTGGAAAGCATTACTTTCTCGGTTGATGCGCAGAAGAACCTTGGGCTTCAACCGGTCGTCTTCGATCGCTGTGTAGAACATCCGGTTTTTTCGGCAATTGATCTCGCTATAGGAGATTTAAGGGACTTCACATAATAAGGTTGTGCGAGTGCACAAGGTCATTCTCGAGCGAAAAGATGAGGGCCATTTTTAAAATCAATGCTTTCTTGTTCGGTAAGGGAGGAATCAGATCTTGACATAAGAGCTTCCCAGTCCGGATTAGAGGGACAACATTATGAATGTTAAGCAGCAAGTTTTAGAATGATGTTTGTGTTGGATCAGAGCCTTGTTGTCGGAAGATTGAATGTAGGGAAACAGATATGTTAAATTCTCGCCAAAGGGTAGCTCCGTAAGACTTTATGGCATAAAGCGATGTCCATAACAGGAGGAAGTTGACCGAGGTCTCCAACGAGGATCATAGATCTACCTCCAAATGTTACAACAATAGAAGCTTTAGTATCTATTCAAAATTGCTAAAAATTTTGGTTTCCCGACAAGAAAAAATACACCGCCCATCACTTTTCATACCCTTGCAATCCTCCTCCCCATTGCCCTATTCACTGGCCCTCTTCCTCCTTTACCACTTAACTCGTCAACTTTAACATCTTATATGCATCCTGCTCGCCTCTCCATTACACCATTCGTGTGCAATTGCTAGTTAGTAAATACCATGGCCTTGATTCCACTAAACTCGACCCAACAAGACCGGGAATCGAGCCTCGTCCAATACACTGACAAGGAACCTAAGGTGGCTCTTATGGCCCTAGACGACCAGGGTGCAAGTCCCGTCCAACGAACTTTCCTTGCCATGGACGACAAAGCGTGGATCGACTCTTGCATGTTATTTAAAATTTTGGATTCCATGTTCGAAAACAAGTAAATTAGAAGTAACAACTATGGGTGTGTTGGAATGCCCCAAGGATTCCATGGTAGAATACGTAGCATCAATCATGGCGTCAAACAGGCTCCTGTAAATCTAATGTTCGTCCTTCACAATGGGTGCCGTAGGTTTCAACAAGACATAATCTAAGCTATATGACTCCCTGTTGTTGTTGTAGATGAAAAATGGTAAGACATTGGCCAAGAAAAGAGAGTCGTTATTCTTCAAGAAGTTGAGAACGGACCTTACATCCTTCTTCAGTTAATCAATGAAAGTTCCCTTAGAAGGAGCCTGAAACAACTTTGCGTCTTCAATCGAACACGTAGACAAGTTAATCTCCTCGCTTAAAATTACATGTCCTCTGCGTTAAAGCACAAGTGTCATTAACATGTAGGTATTCTGCTTGAGCTTCACATAGGAAACCGCCCAGGCTTTTAGCAGCAGCAAAATATTTCAGATATTATCACATTCCAGCTATTTCGCTTGATTTTTTATGCAGAAAAATTAACAAGAATGAATAAAAAGAATGAAATGGATCCGATAACTATTACTTTCCACGCCAAAAATGAAACTGGTCCAGCACGATGCTTGTGCAGGTAGGGGGACAAGTGATGATGGCGTGGCAAGGGATTCGAGGTGGAAAAACCTGACATGGAAGGGATGGCAAGTCGACATGGCCAGAGAGAACCGTTAGCAATTTCAAACTCACATTTGTAAGGCAGATGACACTCCGTAAATTATTGACCAAAAGATCACAGACGTTGATGTCTTTTCGGTTGTCAGAGGGGTTCGACTTTCTAACTTAGTACACGCCTTTCGGCATAAAAATGGATGAACTCTATAAAATGTAATTACCATTATCTTAGCTGTATTTTGACAGCCTGGAGTGACGACTGTCTTAGCGATCAAATTGTATGACTTGGTCTTCCTCGTGAGCGTTTGTTTCCACATAACTATATTCTCGTTTTCAATATATAGTGATAAGGTTTAAAGACGGCCATATTTCTGGTTCAAATTAGTGAGATGGGAGATCCAGAGTGATATCTGGATTGATTGGTTTGGGCATCAATATTGCAATCACCAATATAATTTCCCGTATCAATATTTCCGCTCTGCGCATGAAAGAATTGGGTAATCTCAAAGATTTGGTGATGGAAATTGAGCCCGCAACAGGAAATGCAGCAAGATTTGGTTGCCATTGAACAGTACTACTCCCATTGGTGTATTGGGCATTCATGAAAATCTAGTGCCGCCCTCCATCAATGACTGGATTAAAAAATTGAATTCACTTTTTTAAGAAATAACGAGATTGCGTGCTTTCGAGGGAGTATGGATCGGGTTGCCGAAACCAAAGAATCAATATGATTCAGGAGCCTCTAGTTGTCGGGTAGGAGAAAGCCTTTTTAACTCTCCGTAAGTTTGTTAGTGAATGGTGAAGGACATAGATATGGCATTGTAGGCATGGGTGTGTCGGGTAAGACCCTGCTTCTGAAGAGAGTATACAACAGCAAAGAGGTGTGGGATCATTTCGGCGATGGGATAGTGGCTGGCTAACGCGCCGCTTGTAATCCATCCATCGAAACTCTCAAATCTGAGCTTGCTACGCAAGTTGCGCGTTGCAGAACACGTGTAAAGTAGATGACACTCAGTACATCGTCGACCAAAAGATCACAGACGTTGATGTCTTTTCGGTCGTCAGAGCCCCTCCGCCTTTCTAACATAGAACACGCCTTTGGCGTAAATATAAAAGGTCAAACACCTATGTCTATGTTGCAAAATAGCTAGCAATTGCACATGAGTTGTAAATTACGCCGAGAGGATAACATTGTTAAGTTTGTTGAGTTGTAATTCATAATGAAGTGTAAGCAAACTTAAAACGAAACAACTTTTTTATAGAAACTAAGAATAATCAAGCACATGACACAATATTATAGTGTAAGTTTTATTTTTTAGATTGCTTCATTTAGTATCACTGCTAATCACCACAAGAACATTCTCCCTATTTAGAATGAAGGAAATGGTTCCTATTTCTCACAACAATTTCTCTTGAACAATCTTGGAGTTAATTTTCGTTGCACAGTAAATCAGCAATGAGCACATAATCGAAGGTTCTTGACAACTATAATTAGTTGTTCCAAGGGAACGTGTTTAACCAACCAAATGTAGCTGCCAACTTTTTACTATGGTGGCAGAGAAATAATTTTTTTCCTCCACTTCCACATCATTAAGTAAATGTCTTTAATATGAAAAATAACTTGTTGCCTTAATCTCTCAAGCCATTTTCTCCAACTTTGCATAGATCTCCTCTGTCTGTAGATGCAATCTATGATTTATCTCCTGGCCTTCAATCTAACTACATCCAAGGATATTCTTAATTCCTCTATCTTTCATCAATCTCTGTATTATTTGAACCTCGCCTCACCCGCCCACTTCTGCATAGATGTTTGAGAGAAGAAAATAAGCTGCAACATTTTTAGGATCTAAATCAAAATGCATTATAGAGCATAAACTTTATAACATTGAATTTCATTTTGACTAAACACCAATTTAATACCACATAGATTTAAAGTATGGATTATATATAAAGTTAAGCCTAAAATATAAGGGGAGTACAAAATATGAAGTGTAGTTTCTCTCAATTGTAACGAAGATGATAGGAAGCAATTAGAAGACGATACTTGCATGACAATCTGAAACAACATTTAATTGACCACTACAGAGCAACAATTGGTCATGATCTATGCGTGAGTGGTCTTATGTTGGCCATATTAATCATTTATTTCACAAATTGTTTTATAAACGTCGCCTCATCTGCTACATATAATTTCACTGTCTCCTTTGTTTTTTCCTTACCCTCTCACAAACAACTCTTCGTCCAAATTCAGAAGGCCTCTCCCGACTGACCAAATGTTTGAAATGGTAGTTTTCCAATGGCAAAAAATTATTATCTCCTCCAAATCTTGGACACACGGATTTCAGCTGACCATAATTTTGTAAAAGATTGTGTGTAGCAAAAGTAAGTCTCATGTTATTGATGTGAGAGTGAATTTAGTATCCTCAGCAAATTTTGCAGACATGAAATTAAAATTTCTCATGTTAAATACTAAGAAATCTTTGACCCGCTCCATCTTATTTTACAATTAATAGCAATTTCATGACAATGGCACATACATAAACAAGGACAAGCAAAAATTATAGAACAAAATCCATATATATAACATAAAAGTTCAAAAGCTTTCCTTCCAAAAAGCTTTACTTGTGAGTACAAATATTTTTGGGATATGGTATTGATCAAACAAGGTATCGACCGCTAAAGAATTTCCAATCAATATATTACAACTATCCAATTTTTTCAACACTACATTGAACATAATGTAAAAATGTTACGAGACCTAAAAAAGAGGCTCAATACCGATATATACAAGGACAAAAAGAATTTCATGGAAAGCACACAAGAAGTGAGATTTATCCATATTATATACAAGTGTAATCACCTTTTGTAAATGCTAACAAAAAGTGAAACAAAATTTATGGAGAAAGAGTGTTCCTTTCTCATGCAAAACAAGGAAATTTTACCTTTAAAACCACAATAATCAAGCCTCGTAGAAATAAAGCAGTGTGTGTTCATGTAAATGGCTTTGAACGCACAAGTTTCAACTTAAAGTGCAAGGACTCTTCCGCAATCGGTCAAGGGTGCAATCGAGCTACCCATTTCCATTTTGATTAACGTAAAAATCTACCTCATCAAAAACACAAGACCTGAAAACAGAGTTTAAATGATCCAAGATTGAATCATGTTTAATAAAGATTTGGAGTTTTCAATCATAGAAAAACTGATCGCATTACTAGAAAATCCCAATTTCTATGTTGGGTGTGAAGAATCCAACATCTTATCCTCATTAAATAGCAAGCTCTCTCTCGTTAAAATCCACGACAAAATATTTTGGTTGAATTTAAGTGCGCATGAAGACATATTTCATATACTCGAATGGTTTATTTATAAATGTGGCATCTACCACAGGGCAAGACAACAGGGAAGCAAATTAAAGTAGACATTTACTGCATTCATGTTTCACCAAATGAATTAAATGCAAACACTATTCAAGACAAAAAGTACATCACAAAATAGATATTCAAGGCAACTTACATTATTCCACTTAAATATTTAAAATCCAAAGAACTCTGTAAAGTTAAGACAAAGAATGGAGATGTCGGAATTTGACACTTTCCAAGAAGGACGCCTTCAAAGGTGGACGCCTACCGGTGAAATATATATAGCCGATTATAAATTGAGTGTGTGTATAAATTAGCAATCGTACACGAGCAGTGCAATGTGAACTTTGAAAGGGATTTGGCATAGGAATAAAGAGTGGAGGAGAGAAAGCAAAGAAGAAGAGGAGCGCAAAGTGGAAGGTAAATTTGGGGATGGAACATGACATAACATAAAAATGCAATGGCTTTGATGGGTATGCAAGAACATTGGAGGAGATATTTGTGGAAAGTATAGAGATGCAAATATAGTAATGAATAGCTTGAAAAGATTAATGAATAATGCAAGACAAAAATGGAATGTATAGTAATACGTAGGATAAAAATATTTTGTTACTCAAACTGTAGTTTAAAACTATGTCAAAAGTCCTCCACCTCCCTTAAACGCTTGTCCCGAAATGCAACACATTTTCTAGGAGCCCATTGTGTGGGCAATCCTAAACTTTTGAAGATCCCAATGTGTAATTGTTTGAACATGGATCTCCCTCCTATAAACAAAGTTGGAAAAGCCATGGAATGTAGGCATTCTATGTTCTACTCATTTAGTAGTGAAAGGTCGAGTTCAACATGCCAAAGTGAAGGGAGTTTGATGGTCATGTACAAGTCAAAATCGTAGAATATCCTCTTCGTATGTAACTATAGGACTTTAGAATGCAAGGTCGATGTTTGGGGTCCATATTATTCCCTAAGGAGAAACATTTCCCGCTTTTTCATATTCCCATTTGTTGCAAGTATACAAGCCTTTAAAAAATCACGGTTTCATATTAGTTTCTTAGAAGGATGCCCCATATTAGTTTCTTCGGAATTGTGGAAAATGGGTTGAAAGATTGAAGTTTGTGGGAGCACATTTGTAAACTATGAAGATGTTAACATCAAGGAAGGAAGGAATGTGCAGGGGTTGTGAAATTTGGCCTCCATATACTCTTATAGGAAAATGACATCTTGAAATTAAAAATTTTTCAAGTAGAAAAGAAGGAGAGGAAGGTACACAAGTGCATGTGGCAAGTAGTTGGAAGTTGGTGGGTACAATCCAAATGTTTCTTCGAATGTGGTGACATTTTTGTTGTGTCATTAACTTGAGGCTTATTTCAAGCACATATTTATTAACTTTGGTATCATTTCTTAGGATTTGACATTAGGGAGAAGGTTTCGTAAGATCGAGTAATTGCAGGAGAAGAAGGCAATGCATGAACACTCATTGATAATTGAGCCCCTTCAAGGAATGGACATATGAATGAAAAGAAGATTTTATTCGTCAATCAATATTTTCTATATTTTTTCATGGTGTCAATTTTTTTGAGTGAACGACATTTAATTAAGTATATTAGGTGAAGACATAAACGTAAAGTCAAAAATAAAAAGGTGGGAATTATCATTATGGGGAAATGACACTATAGATAATAATTTCTTTGTTTATTAGTTTCCTCTTGAAGAAAAACTTCGAAGATGATGACACTATAAACAAATTATAATGTCAATTATCAAACAAGAATTCTATCTCTTCTCCAATAACGAGATATAAATTATTATTATAAAAATATTCAATCTACCTAAGCTAACTTTGCTTTAATAACATGATATATGTTATGTATTATTGCTGCCACAGCAACGAAGTCGGAAATAAATTATGGATATTGGCGCTTAGCCAACTTTTAGCTCCATCATTCTTTACTCCGTCCAAAAATAGGCATGCACAAACAATTCACCCCGGCCTCAGTAGAGGGTTAATTATGTCACCTACTAAAAACACAAATAAACCTAAAGGGATCTACTATATCAAGTCATGTGGAGCTTGAGAGATAAATTTTTGGTGTTAATGCTAATGAAAATTTTCCCACAACTTCTTTATCATCATTTAGTGTTTGGGAGGATAATTCTATGCAAAGTGGTTCAACGCCTTCACCGGAGCACTCATTGTCTAATGCATATGATTTCAATGCAAATGCAACAGTTTCAATGTGTTTTTGTAGGTGACAACCACTTGAGTTATCTCGATGAAGTCGTTTGATTGGGAGCTTTTGTCGACTTCAACAAGGCTGACAACATGACATCATGTGAGGTGACCAGTGCCTTCCATTTCTCCATCAATAAAAATGCACACGTGAATGGAAAAGATCAATTCAAGGCCTCTAATATAGACTTATGTGTGGACAAAGAATATGTGGCATGTTGTCGAAAGATCTCTGGTTTCTAATAGGGTATACGCCTTTCGGTGTAAAGAGATGACAAGTGGATTTGAATCAAGATGCTAAAAGTATAGGTTGTCCTCACAAATAATGTTGAATGCATATACAATTTCTTTTCCTAGAATCAAAATGAAAATTCCTATCAAAAAATAACTAAACTTAAAAAATTACCATCGGAGGATCATCTTTCAACAAAATCTAGTTGTGACTATATACTTAAGCTCACATAATTTCTTCAATAGTTTTCACTTTTCTAACAATACTTTGGTGTCATTTGGGTTATGAATATACCTATATAACGGGAAGATATTTTTATATCAATGTTGCAGAAATGGCCTTACCTGATGATTTTAAACAAAGATATAATGTCATCCAATGCCCTTCTCAATCTCACATAACCGTGTAGAGAGGTTTGGTTGAAAGATGTTCTACATACTCTCTTTACTGCAAACAACCCTCCCGTAGACTCTTTAACATATATTTATTTTTTAGTCTTCCATCACTCGTAAAGCCCTTGCAGAGGGTGAGGAAATCCATTCGAACATTAATGCCAAGGGATTTACTTTTTCAACAAACACATTACTACACAATACGATTGTCAACATGTATGAAAAATGTTGAAGTTTAGTGGATGCTTGCAACAATCCTTCCATGCACCCAATAACGAGCTCGTCTTCATCATGTCAAATGTTTCCATATTTTGTGTAACAACGAAGAATAATCAACTATCACAATATGCAACTCTTCTCGCACTGCTTCACCCCTGTAGAATCTTTCATTAACAAAAGTTAAACGGGCTATATCTCAACTTGTATAAAGGATGAGCATGACTAAAGGCTAGGCATGGTTAATGTATTAGTTCATGTGTGTTTTTTGGGGAAGGAACATGTAGACTATAAGATTTTTTTATTTCTAATCAATATATATGGCACGCAAACTGAACGAACACAAAGCATAATCAACAATTTCCAAGGAGAAATGTGAGAGGACACAACATACAAAAACATGGAAACTAGAAATGCATGCAAATAAAAGTGGTCATGATTCTAGTTGAATTGGAGTGAAGATCAAAATGATAAATGGTGAAGAAAAATAGAAGTTGTAGTGTCAGTTGCTATATCCATCAAATCACAATTTACAATGATTTAGACTTTGTGCACTTAAAAATCGTGGCCTACAATGATTTCTACATGAATTTTTAATCTCAAAAATATTTTCACAACATTTGGAAACAATTTGGTGACATTTTTTATGTGCAGACATTCCTACAAATCCACCATCGAGATGAACTCTGATATATTCACTCAAAAGGAAATTATCGTCGGTAATCCAAGCTCGAGAATGAGGCTTGCATATTTTGAGCAACAAGGAGATCCACCCATACTAATTAGCTGCACCAACTTGATGTGGATGCACCCCTATCTGTTGTGGGCAGAAATAGGATGGTAAAACCAAAAATGACCAAGCATGCTAAGCACAAAAGGCTCGACTTCATTTTTTTTCTTTTCTCAAAATTTTGCTTTACACGTCGAGGTGGATTTTACACGTTACAAGTGGATTTGATGATGATGCAAAAGGTGATGTGAAATTTTTGATTGTTAGTAATTTTTAACCCTTGAGATGGTCATTGATGCAAACAATATACACCGTCGGTTGTTGTCAAATGGGAGGGGGATTTTCCCTCGTGAAAATTTCCACTATTATTCTTCTCCGTTCTTCGTTTTTCTTCTTGGTTTAGTCAATATTTGTTTTTAGACCTACATATTATCATGGAGTAGAGGATTTCCTTTCTTAGTGAAGCTAGTTTTATTTTTGGCAATGGCGGAGTGGTGGTGAGAAGTCAGCAGAGGGGGTTACAGAGCATGTGCATGGGAGAGTTACATGTTAGAAGCGGGAAGAAAACGGCAGTGGGGATTTTAAAAATATTCAAAAATTATGCATAGAGAGGGATGGGAAAATTTTTGTGTCCCTGACATCCCTCACCTCAAAGGGACATAAGGGACATAAATTTCCACGGTGAGCGTAACGGCTACACGTGGCGCGATCCGACGGCAGGAATGAAGGCTCCACTAGCTCTCGGGCTGAAAAATGGTCTTGAAGAGGTCACATAGGTGACCAAGAGTCTCCTTGGGGATGGGTATATTTTTCAAGGATGATGTCCCTGACTTGTGAGGTACATGAGGGACTTAAAATTCCATGGTGCTCCCGGAGATGACATGTGGCGGCGATTAGATGGTTGAGGCTTTGATCTCCCGCAAGCAACCGAGGGCTAAACATGCAATCCTAGAGGTCATATGTGGGTTTAGAGGGCTTCAAAGGGGATGAAAATTTTCAAAACCTTTATGTCCCTAACCTTGAGGGACCTCGTGGGACACAAAATCCCGCCAAGCTCCCGAAGCCGGGAAATTTGACTAACTCCTGAATCTTGAGGACAACTTCCGATGGTAATATCTTGAGCTTCTGATGGACTTTTTTTGATGAAATTATATATTATATTGACTAGAAATGGCCTTCTAAATCCAATGGTGGGGGTATCAAGTCTTTATTCATCCATTTGGTCCCTAAAAAAAATATTTTTGATTTGGTGCTCCACATGCGCATGAGAAAGACTGCTTGTAAAACCATTGTGCCAAAGTTTTGTGAAAAAACTAATTTCACCATATTGTAGATATTATAATTCCCTTTTTTACGATGTTTTGTTTTTCTCGTAAATCTACCCGGAGCTCCCGGAATCACCTTTCGAAGCTCAGAGCTTTTTGACATGTGCACCGCCTAGGCCTCGTAAACCCCGATTGTGATCAAACCGCTCCAAACTCCCCAAATCTTCCCCGAATCTTCCAAAATCACATCCATGATGTTTCTAGGCATTCAATTCACCTCCATGTTTTATTTTTCTCCTCGGTTCCACTCCAAGGGATTGCTCTAGTCCTAGGAAGGCCAATGATAGCCCTTCCCAACACTGCCCAGAGATAGCATTTTTCAAGAACTCTTAAAATCACCTAGGGGATTGACTTGAATTTCCTAATTCACCTATGGGGATGAATTAAAACCAATTGGGAGGCTACTGGACTAACTGGGAAGACCCGGGTGCCTCAAACATGAAAATTTTACTACAGGGGTATCGTTGTCATGCTTAAAAATTGTCAATTTCCTTATTGCACATTTGCACGAAAACAATACCTATTACTAACAATTTATCTTTTCATGTTAGAGGTCACTAATGCATCTATTTCTAGGAACATGTGCCTTAAGGGGCTCATTCTAGGATAGTGGTATGCTTATTCACGTAACCATTGGGTTAGTGATGATACATGGAGAGATAATGGCTTTCGGTCCTATTTATGTTTTCTTTTTATCCAACCTTCTTATTTTCATCCACATTCCTCTCGACATCTTACTTTCTCGTGAACACATTTCTTTTGTTTTCCATGACACTTTGTGCACATTCCCTCTCATTTCCCTCCCTAGCCGACACCATCACCCACAAAGCGATCGTGTCGGTGCAATTTCAAATCCTTGGTCGACGCCTTCGCCCTCGGGCGATGGTGTCGTATAAAGAATCCAAATTACATTTTCACATGATCATCATATCATATCACAAAGGAACTCACCATTAGCTTTTCTCTTTGTGTTAACTTTCATCTACTTACTCATCTCTTGGATTTCTTGCATCTTGACTCTTGGATTAGAGATTCTTCTTATTTGGATTGGTTTGCTTGCACTTTTGGTCACCTATAGTGAGCTAGGACTAGATTGTTTCCCCTTCTCCACCCAAAATTTATTCTCTCTTTGTGTATGGTCCTTTGGGAGATATATGCATCACCAAATACCCCCAACAGTAATTTCTCTAACCCAACTTGTCATGTTGTTTAGAGCAGCTCCTACATCTTTTTTATTTACTATATGTTAGCTTAGTATTTTATG
This sequence comes from Taxus wallichiana var. yunnanensis, assembly GCA_018340775.1. Lineage (NCBI taxonomy): Eukaryota > Viridiplantae > Streptophyta > Pinopsida > Cupressales > Taxaceae > Taxus > Taxus wallichiana. Next base: position 149,962,781 of record CM031240.1, read on the forward strand.
CACATGTTAGGTTAGCATATTTTATTTCAGTTCTTTATTTCATGTTACATGTTTTACTTTGGTCAGCTTGGGATTTTCATGTTCATTTTATCTTCTATTACCCCATAATGTTGATACCTCCACAGGGTTCCTTCCTCTTCTTCTTCAACCTAGGGCCTTGGAAACCTTAGGTTGTCCTAGTGTAAGGGTTACTTACCTTGGGGTATGTGATCATAGCGGTCCCTGTACCCCCTTTAATTTTATTTGTTGTGTGTCGGTCTTGGTGTGTCCCTTACTCATTACCTCGATACCCTAGTTGAATGGATGATAAGAGTGCACAATGTCTAGACACATTTTTGCCCGCCATACATCAACTATATATTTTTTACAGCTTGAAACTATTTTTTTACAAATTTAACTTGATATATATTTTTACAATTCAACTAGACAATAAACTTTTGACAATTTAACATGTACATATATATCAAAATAAAATTACAATCTCAAGGGTTTCAAGTATGTATGTACCAATGTTTTCTTGTTTAGCGCCTCTTTTGTAGCATTCTCTCTTTTATTTTTCCCTACGAATTGATCTTATAACACGCTGCTCTCAGTAGATCTACCTCGCTATATTTTCGCTTGATATTCTATTTATTTTTCATGATTTCTCCACTTCGTCAATTTTCACCAGTGCACACTAATTGTTAGATCTTGATCTAAGAATAAATTCAAAGGAAAACTATACACTTGTAGCTCTTATTACACCGAGAGGTGTTCCTACAGTGGCAAGCAAGGAGTGTAATGGTGTGTGTTGATTGAAAAATCTTTGTTTATGCCAACTAATATTTAATGGTTAAAATAATTTATTTTTAATGTCACTCAATGTTTAATAAATAAAATAAATATATGATTATGTATTTATACATGGAAATGGAAATGTAAGTTATTTTAAAAGTGTGAAAGATAAAAGTGTGAATTGGTAAATAACTCGTGGGGATATTACTCAAGTAAATTCAAGATAATTAGTGCGGGGATATTAATTTTTATTGGAAAATAATTACTACGAAGTAAATAATAAGTGTGAATGGGTAAGTAACTATAATATTATTATATTGATCTATATTATTTTTAGTTTTTAGTTTTTTTACTTTTAAATGTATTTTTTACTTTTACATGTAAGTAACTATATTTATTTTTAGTGGAAGATAATTAGTGTCAAATAAATAATAAGTGTGAATAAGTGTTATATTATTTTTAGTTTTTAAATGTATTTTTACTTTTAGATGTATTTTTAGTTTTAGGTTAGTTTTATTTTAGTTTTTACTTTTAAATGTATTTTTACTTTTAGATGTATTTTTAGTTTTAGGTTAGTTTTATTTTAGTTTATACTTTTAAATGTATTTTTACTTTTACATTAGTTTTAAATACAAATGAGAGATTTAAAAGTGCCTATATTGGAATTCTCACTTAAGTTATATAGGCACCTCAGATTGATATCTCAGTGTCTTTTAGATAGATGTATTTAAGATATCTATGCGATTTATATAGAAATCTTAATAGATTAGGTTGTATTTAATTAGTGACATTCAAAATAAGAATTGTATTTAATTAGATTCTTTTCTAACTTTAAAACTACTTCTCTAATTTTAAAACAATTTAAATCTAATATATAATTATTAAATTTTTGTAATGTCTTTTTAATAAATATAACTATGTTTTAAATTTAATTTAATAATATATATATAATAAAACACTTTTTTATTTATCATTTTTAAAATAAATTTAAAAACAACATATACTTTTGATTAAAAACAAACAAAAGTAAATTAAAATAATATGAAAACCATACTTAAATTATAATCATTAAAAATTATACTTTAAAATGTAATTTTTTTTTGAAGGAGGTAGAGTTGAGGATGTTAAAAGGACCCACATCCTTGTACATTTGAGGATTTATGAGAGGATCCATATCCAATGTTGTAACTAGCGATGAAACCACCTCAAAGAGGATCGTGCCTCGGGGATTTGAACACAGGTGGGCAAGCACACAACCATGTGACTTGACCGCACCACTCCCACCCCATCAAAACTTTAAAATGTAAATTACAAACAATATGAAAGCTATACTTTAAAATTAGAATCATTAAAATTTTGAATTTAAAAATAAAATAAAAATATTATGAAAAAACTATGTTTTAAAATTATAATTACTAAAAATTATAATTTAAAAGTAAATTTTAGCCTTAAAACTATACTCTAAGATTAAATGTTTAGTTGGCAGTGCTTGGGTGGTGGTGAGGGGCACGGAGTTTAAATTCAGGGTGTTCGCGTGAAGGGATGTTCGCCCGAAGGGGGTTCAAACAAACACCCCTTCACGCGAACATCTTTAGTTGGAGCCTATGTGGCATATTTTGGCCCTTAATCCATTTGGCTAAAATATGCTACATAGATGCCACATATCTAGGTTTAATTAATTAGTTAAATTACAAAAAATTATACCAAAATATAGTTTTTTATTACCTTTCTAAAAATATAATTTTCATTTTTTGAGAATACGTTTTACTATTTTTTAAAAAAATTGCCAATGTTTGGTATTTTACGAAAATCAAGTAGGACACATTCAACACAATATGAGAAATAGTAAAATATATATCTAATAAATTTGAAATAAATAATTTTACTATTTTAAGCAAAGCTTCTTCATACTTATGAAAAAAATCAATTTCAATATAAATTTGGAAATATATTGTCATAAACTTATGTGCATCCCTTAATCTGAAATATCTTCACTAAAAATTAATTAAAAATATAAATAAATAAAATACGAATAAATTTCAAAGACTCGATATTTGAATTTAGAACGTATATATCTAAAATTTCATGGTGAAAAAGTTTTCATTACAAAATGTAACATGAGTATAAATATGAAATCAAAATAAAAGGAGAGGAGAAATCCATGCCTCGGAAGATGAAGAGGTGATGATCCTATGATAGCTCTAGGCTCCATTATCACATCACATGTGCATATAAAACCACAAAACATTAAATTGGCATTTGATGTTATTATACAAAGATTCCCAACATTAACAACTTGCCCAAGAAAGTCAACCGACAACCTTAATGGTCAAGAATAGACATAATATTATAGAGCAACACACCATTGATGTATTTGCCTCCCTCATTCACTAAAATGTATCACTTCATGCTATAGCAACAAAAGTACCTTATATAGTGTAGGAGGTGGCTTATTTGTTCAAATATTTTAGATACATCCTTCATAAAATCCACTTGAATAAATATCATAATTTTGCATGCCAAGGTACCACAATAATCGAGGCATTTTGTTGAAAAAAATGCATGCCTTTCGAACACTTCCACAATTGTATTTGATTAAATGTTCAAATTTCTTTTCACTAGAACCAATTCACACCTATCCGATTATCATCATAGTTTGTGAGACCACAATTATTGAGGTGTTTAGGCACACTATTCACACACCTTGATACGTTGCCATATTACGCATGTGTTTATTCGCACATTTACAAACACTACATCCGACAAAAATCTAGTCCATTATCATTATTCCTTGTGAATGACCATCCCCGATTCAAGATTATATTTTAATGTAAGTTGAGAGAAAGCTAACAAAGGTGAATTGATTATGAGGACACCTTCTAGTAGCATTTGGTGAAAATAGTTGAAATTCTTCAATAGGATGCCCATGTCTTTTCATATTCTCAAGGTTTCAAATCCCTTTTAAATCGACCCCAAACATTATTCCATTATTCCATAAATGAGAGATTAAGCCAAAACCCTTGTGCTCATCTTGTAGGTCTCTAGGGGCACTCCTTAACCACAACTTCAAACAAAAATCTCCTTTCCCTTACTTTGAATGTTTTAGCAAGAATGTCCATACCTTGTTTCAAATCTCTTGTTCAACACAAGATGGGAGTATGCTAACAAAAATGGGGATTTCTCAGGTTGAACACCTACTAGTTACATTTGGTGAGACAAGAATATCAATCAAATCACACTTCTTCTAACCATTTAGTCAAACAAATCATATTCCTAGCTTTCGCTCCCTACTCGCTCATTAACATTTACATCGAAAGATAAACCGAGATGCAAACCTTATGTTACACCCAATGCACAAGCTTCAAAAGGATATTGAGGATGAAACACGTTGTTATATTCCTTTAGCAGGTCCCAAAACTGAGCTCCTTGTGGGCTTATCGAGGGAGCACAACATAAACTTAAAATGACATAATCGTCCAAGGGACAACCTTCGCCCATAAGTGGTTTAAGTGAAAATACCTATCATACCTCTAACAAGAGGTCAAATGAAAACACTTACATTTCTCAGCCAAATGAGCTCCACTTAAAGTAAATATCATATCCCACCTTAATTCCCCCTACCAACTTCACCAACCACCTTCTCTCTAATTCAATAAAATCTAGATATATTTTATTAAAATCTAAATGCAAATATTTGTTGTAAACGATATACAATGAAATATAAAGGCTAAACAATTTATTTAACTTTAACTATGAAAGGAAATAAGAGGGGTAAGATACTTATCTTAATTTTTCTTATCCTGCAATGAGTCTAGACTAGAAAATATGATGAAATAGAAGCATAGACCATCGCAACAAACCACAAAAAATGCATCAGAGGTGGAAATAGTTAGGACTGAGGTGCCTGGAGAGGGACAAGAGCACCCATGAGTGCCCTAGGCCTGTTTCTAGGAACCTGGGTCTGCAGAAAAGGTCAAAACCTGGTCCTTATATGGTCATTAGGGCTTTGCACTTGTTCTTCTTTGGTAGCTTGTATGTCGCACATTTATCAATGATGTACCTATAAACCTCGCACATAGGTATCCTCCTACAAAACCCTAAAAAAGAAATCAAATCCTAAAAAAGAAAGATGTAAAATGAGGGGTCAGACTATCCTCAGTTGTCACAATGGTGAACTTAAAACTAAAGACTACACTACATCTCTCAATGTAGTTATTTGTGTGTGTGTGTGTGTAATGTGTTCCTAGGTTTCCTCCCTCCTCCAATGACACCAAGATAAAGGTGGTAGCTAGATAAAATGTCAATATTTGGATGGAATAGAATGAACTCCCCTTCCTATGTAGTGTATATGTATAATAATGTGCCCAAATGCAGCCCTTTGATGTATGTAGATAGATAGCCCTTAATAAGAATTGTCTACCCTTATAATGGTATGTATGTTGTGTTTATATATGGATCTCTTGCTTGAATTTCAACACTAATGACTTGACATACTGACTAGTACCTTGGGATATGAGAGAGAAAACCAAAAATACTAACTTCAAATGTCAAAAATAAGATCAAACATAAAGAGGACATGGGCACCTAGGATGGACAAGAGGACTCGACACTAGTTTCCGGCCCTGTGACGCTAGTGTCTAGAGACAAGTGACGCCAAATGAACGAGGACCGATGATATGGATCATTGTGACTCTACTCGTAATCGGGTGTATGAGTGACAAAAACACAATAAAAACCAATAATACAAGTAGATGGACTATGGAATGGGTCATCAATGAATACTTTTCTTACACAAGATCCATATATAAAACAACATATTTGGCAATATAGTAAATAGTAGTAAGTGCATGATTTTGTGTCTACATTTTCCCCCACTTTAAGTTCGTGAATGAAAGCTCAAAAGCATAAAGTAGATAGAGATGCATACTTGAGGGCGCTCTAGAACTCTGGGCAGCCTACTACCTACTCTATAGAGCTCTCGACCAATGGGAGAGGACCCCTGTATAGAGAGTATAGGCGCCTCCCCCCCGGGGAGGGTTGGGGCCCTATCTCTATATGGGGAGGTGGAGGGTCCCTTTCTATCTAGATATGGCGATGGAATATATCCCATCTAGATAGAGAGGGGGGGAGAGTAAGGCACTCCCCCGACTACTATAGAGATATATGAGATATATAGCTGGGGGAGGAGTGAGCGATAGCGAACCACCCCTATAGATCTAGATGGCGACGGGACTATCTATATGCTATGCTCGGGAGTATTCTCTATATAGCTGGGAGACTCTCTATAGTCGGCACCCTATACATCTATATGGCGACGGCCTACTCTATATAGGGGTAGGGCCCCGGCCAGCGGAGCAGAGCATAAAATAGAGCCGTGGGAGCCCGAGTTCGGGCCAACCCCCCCCCATATCTAGATAGGGCGCCCATAGAGATATCTATATAGGGGGGGCCATCTCTCTATATGGGGGTTATACGCCACCCTACTGACGGCCTCTCTGGGTGGCTATGGCTCTCTATAGGCACTCGATCGATAGATCGAGGAGGACGAGTAGGGGGGAGGAGGGCCCTATATCTATATCTATATCTATATAGGCCCCCCCATATCTAGATAGGCCCCCCCCTCTATCGCCCATCTATATAGGGGGGGAGATAGGGGGGGGGCCTATCTATATATGGGGCACTCGGCCCCCTATATCTATATCTATATCTATATCTATATCTATATGGGGCCGAGGGAGAGGAAGTCGAGGGCCATATAGATAGGGAGTTCTATATTCCATATCTATATAGGGCCGTTGGCCGGGGCGCCAATTAAACTCTATATACCATCGCTCACACCCCCCTCTCTATATAGATGGGATTGATATATTCTATCGATCGAGAGCAGAAATGCCGTTCGTCTGCGAAAAGCCGCTCCACGATGGTAGAGTCTCATCCTGCGTGTTGGCCGGAGTTGCAATAGTCACATTGAACCCTCGGATATGCTCGGAAATCTCGAAATGATCTTCTAGTTCCGAGAATAATTCACAAAACTTCGCTCCATCGGGAATCGGATGGAGTTCTCCTGTATCCAGACCGGAAGGTCGTTTTCCGACATGACTGCCGAAATCTTTTCCAAGGAATTGTACATCATATGCCCTCGGAGAGTGCTTCCTCGTGAGGAATCAAACATCATATGCCCGCTTCGTCGTGCGACTCCCTCTTTCCCCGCCCGTTCCCGAGAGCACTCGACCCGATCTGCCTGTGCGAATCTCTGACCGCGCGGAATCTCCATAGCCAATTCTCCATTGGAACGGAATGCCTTTGGAACTACTACGATTTCACACGATCTAGGAACTTCCGTGATGTTGGCGTGATTCGGTGTTGGCAACGGATCTTGACGTAATACATTTCCGTGATGAAAATGGAGTCCATTGGGTGTGATGAACATAAGTTTGCTTCCATATCTATGATATAATGAATGAGCACTGCTCTCCGCTCTGCCTCAAATCGAATAGAGAGTGCAGCCTGAACGACTCATGACCGGCCTGCCCGGCCTATACGCCCTAATCAGAAAGAAAGGCCTATCTATATTATACCATTAAGGTAAGGATAAGGTAAGGAGTGGAGAGTTAGTTCGCTGTCACTCACTGCATGCAATCACCGATAGGGAGAGGGCGACTCTCTCTAGTCGGCACCCTCTATATATAGATGAGATGGCGGCCCCCTCTCTGATCTCTCTATGAACGGTGCCCATCCCATAGAGAGATAGGGCCCATCTAGATATGGCGACGGTTTACTCCCCCCCTCACCCTCCGTATAGAGATAGAGATATAGAGCCCCTTCGTGAGAGATCTCTCTATAGGGGCGGGCCCCTCCTCCTCCCTCTCTATAGATCGAGATCGAGATCTCGATCGATCAGATCTGGCAGAGATAGAGTTGGGCCCTCTCTCTATATGGGATATAGAGGGGCTGCCCCTATCTCGAACTATAAGATAAGATAAGCTAGTTCGGGGCCCTATACATCTATATGGTATGGCAACGGCCTACTCTAGGATAGGGCTTGACCATCGAGCATAAAAGTGAAAACCGCGGAGCCCGCCAACCCAACTAGATATCTATTCTATATCTATATAGAATATAGATCTATCTATCTATCTATATCTATATTCTATTATATAGCCATAGCCGCCACCCTATAGAAATATATGGCGACGGCCCTCGGGGCCCCCATAGAGAAGATCTATAGGGAGGGGGCTCGATTCTATGGAGGGGGGCGACTAGATCTAGTCGGGTCTGCTCCCCGGCGACCCCTATCGGTATGGGGAGGCCTATAACTCTATGGGGTCACCCTATCGGCGCCCCTACCCTGGCCCCCCCCTCTCTAGATATGGCCCCCATCTATAGAGAGGGGGGGTCGAGGAGGACGAGGTCATTAGTGAAGTCGGGGTCATTCCTAAGGTCGAGGAGGGGGAGGGACCCTCTATGTCTCTATTCTCTATAAAGATATGGCGACGAAGGGCATTTATGCTCTCGTCCGAGAGGACCCCTATAGAGAGAAAGATCTAATATATGGGGTTGAGGACCCCCCTATCTATATCTCGTGGTATATAGAGTTTAATTGGCACTCTCCCCCATACCCATACCCAGATATTAGAGTAGAGAGGCCCTATCTATATCTGGCAGCCCCCTCTCTATAGATGGGGGAGATAGGGTTTCATAGGGGGTCCTTCGGACCCTCGCCTCACCTCGACCCCCCCCCCTCTCTCATCTATATGGGGGCCCTATCTCTATATGGGGGGGGGGCCATATCATATATAGATAGGGGGGGGGTTGAGTAGAGAAAGCAAAACAAAAATGCGAGTGCCAATCCAATAAAGAGTTGGCACCCTATATATATATATAGATATGCCCCCCCGATCTTATCTTCTCCCCTATATAGAGAAGGGGGGCCCTATAGAGAGAACTCCCTATAGATATGGCCCTCGATCTATCGCCCCCCCCTCCATAGAATCGAGCCCCCCCTCCCATCTTCTCTATGGGGGCGCCATATATAGATAGGTAGGGGGTGCCGACTCTATAGCAGCCGCCGCCGCCCTCGCCATATATCTATATAGGGGCGCCCTCCCCTAATATCTGCTCTGCTCTGCCTCGGTTTCAATTGCTGCTTGCCATTGAATCTCGTGGACCCATTGAGACCGAAATTGGAAAGGGAGATGCGAACGGAGGGGAATAACCGATCGATGAAGGAACATGAAACCATTCCGTTTCGATAGAGGTACGGAAAACGATTGGGGGCGATAAAGTAGGTAAAGTGGTTGAGTTTTGCGAGCTGTTCCAACCACTGCTGGGGATTCCGAGAGCCAAACGGGAATGAATACCACACATCAGAGTCAAGATCGGGCTCCCTAGTGGAATGTTGAACCAATTCATTTCGAATCGATCAAATTGGTACGGGAGTTGTAAGATGGGGAAACTACGGAAAACACAACTGATTCTAAGAACCCGGTGACCTACCAATTGCAGAAGTGGGATTCCGGGCGAGCAATAAGTACTTGAAGGATACGATTCAAGTGTACCATCTTCTTTATCACTCCGAAAGAAAGGCTCGGGGGGAAGAGAGAACAGCGGAGAAATCCGAATCGGACCTGAATGGGAATGACATGAAAAGTCTTTTTCAGAACCCATGATGAAGGGCGTTACGACGATATACGAGAGAAATGGAGAAGAACTCGTGATTGGTGTGGGTAAATGGAGTAGAATCTGTTTATGGAATAGTCCAATAAAGAGTCGTCTCATTTCCCTATTCCTTCTTTCTGGCGGCTAGTTCTGGAGTTCGTAACCCGGAGATTCCTCCTAACTGACCTGCCAGATATAGGGGCGGGAGAGCAATGTCACCCGGTCATTCGATTGATCCCATCGTTGATTATATACGTAATACGAATTCTATACTCCACGTAATACGAATGCCCGCGAGCTATTCCAACGAATCTTCTCCCTCGGCCTCCCCCCCCTCCAGATAGAGTTCAGAATTCTAGATAGGGCCCCATATATATAGAGGCGCATAAATGACCCCGGGCCTCCCGGGGTCAGCGCCTAATGACCTCGACTCTATATGGTTTAGTTGGCCCCCCAACTTACAATCACTTTAGAGCCCCCCTCCCCCTCCCTGAACTATCTTATCTATCTGGGCGGCCCCCTCCCTGAACTATCTTATCTATCTGGGATCCATATATGGGGCGCCCTATAGAGATCTGACCGATAGAGAAGATATAGAGGAGGGGGGGTCGGCCATATCTTATCTATATATAGGGGGCGGCGTTGGGCATTTATGCTCTCTCCCATCTCCCCCACCCTAGTGGGCCTCCCCCGCCCCTACCCTATAGATCTATCTGGGCTGGGGGCCCTGAATGAGACTATAGGCCAACGCCCTATCGGGACCCCTATCTATATAGGCCCCCCAGAGAGATAAGATCTCTAGGGGGGGTGGGGGGGGGGGCCGCCCACCTACTATCTGATTGGGGGGTTGGGGGGGGGCGGCTATGGCTATATATAGATAGAGAGTGGGCCCCTATCTAGAATTCTATCTATGGAGGGGGGGCCTAATAGAGTCTAGATGGCCCCCCATATAGATATACAGGGCCCCGCCCCTATATATCTATTCTCGCTATATCTAGTGCCCCTATATCTCTTCTCTATCTGGAGGGCCTCCTACCTAGATATGGGGTCGATAGGGCCCACCCCTATATCTCTATCTGGAGATCCCCCCTGAACTCTCTTTTCTATTTGGAGGAGAAGACCATATAGAAAAGAGACTTCGTGGGGCGCCTTTATCTCGTAGGAGGGGGCGAGGGTGCAGGAAAGAGTTCGGGCCGCAACTAGAGATATAGATGCCATATAGATATAGTAAGTCGAGGGCCGATAGGATATAGGGCTACCAAACACTCCAGATAAACCCGGGGCAAACAAACATTCGGTCGAGCCCGGTCCTGTCTATGTCTATATGGGGGCAACCAACACTCTATAGGATATGGCCGCCCTCCCCTATCTCTTTTCTCTTGCCGGATGCTGGGGGCCGAGGGATAGGCCCCCCCCTCTCTCTATATGGGGGGCCCAGAGAGATAGGAGTTGGGCCGGGCCCCCCTCTCTATTTAGAGGGGATCTATGGGGGCCCCCCCCTCCCCCCTCCATATAGAGTTGAGAATTCTAGATAGGGGCCCACTCTCTATCTATAGATAGTTTCTCTGTGCCAAACACTACACATATATCTTTAGTACCGACTGGCTGGCTCGTGCCAACAGGCACTATTCCATATAACCGATACGTGCCAACAGGACTATCTATATAGCCCCAACTGCCATATATAGATAGGGGGGGCCGCCCCTCTATATCCAACCTAGCACGAAGCTCACTATGGAATGCAGGAGGATCCCCTATCAATCCATATAGGGAGGGGGGTCGCATTCCGGCTCAGCGGGGCCATCTCCCTATCTCCCGGGGCAGCAGACCAGCCGCTCCCTCCTCTCGCCACTCGGCCCTCTATACTATATAGATTGCCGGGGCGGAGTAGAGTATAATTCCACTCGGTTCCGATAGAGATAGGTTTCTATCAAACACTCGGCTAGATATAGAGGGGGCCCAGACTAAATAGAAATAACTAGGGCAGGCCATCTATCCCATCTCTCCCATCTCTATATATAGGGGAGGGGGCAGCTACCGGGCTATTGTATCCAAAGGAGTGATACAACCAGACCAGATAAGTAAGCTCCCTCCTCCGCAACTAGAGATATAGATGCCATATGGATAGAGTGAGTGGGGCCGTGCCGCCCTATATAGATAGATATGATGTTGATATATGGCCACCGAACTCTCCGAAGCAACTATGGATATAGGGGCCCCCTATATTCTAATTGGCGTATAACGTATATGATTCGAATTAATACAACCCGTATATGGTCTATATATAGATCTAGTGCCATCCATATAGAGATAGGCCCAGATAGAATAGAGCCGAGCCTCTCTATTAAGTTGGGTCGGCTCTGAGAAAGAGAAGGGCTATACTCTCCCAAGCCAATATTCTGTATTATCGTATAGATAAAGTGACTAGAATCCCATATCCATTTATATGGAGGCCCTACCTCAATAGAAAGCTGAGCATCATATATAGAGTTCAATTGGCGCTCTCCCCCATACCCATAGAGAGGGAGAGGCCCTATCTCTATCTGGGCCCCCCCCCTCTACTCTATAGATATGGGAGAGATAGGGGTTTCTAGGGGGTCCTTCGGACCCTCGATCCCGACTGTATATAGCCCAAGCACCCATATAGATCTAGCTGCGAGTGCCCCAGGGCCTCCCCTATGACGATATGGGGCTCCCTCTATATCTAGATGCCTATATAGAGATATGGGCCCTATCTAGATATGGGGGCCCCACCCCGAACTCTAGATAGGGGCCCCCATATCTAGATAGGGCCCCTATCCATATAGAGGCCCGCCCCTATATAGAGATATGGAGGGCCCTATATCTAGATAGGCCCCCCCATCGGGGGGCCTATCTAGATATGGGGCACTCGGCCCCCCCCCCTATATAGATATGGCCCCCCCCTCTCTATATCTATCTATCTCTCTATCTATCTATATCTCTATCTATCTCTCTCTCTATCTCTATCTCTATATGGGGGCCGAGGGAGAGGGGGAGGCCCCTATATCTAGATAGGCCCGACGGCCGGAGAGGGGGAGGCCCCCTATATCTATATGGCCCACCTTTCGATTTAGAGCCTATTCGATCTGGACTCGTCGGTCGGAACGAATAGAGCAGATGGTCCAACCGCAGAACTTCTTCTTTTCCATTATTTCCATGGTCGTGCCTCGTGGCACGGCAGCACCCGTACTATTGAAATGGTTCGTCGGTAGAGATGTTCCCACAGGTGTTCCTTCTTCCAGTGGCACTATAATCCCTATCCCCACATCTCCCTTACCCCCTCTAGTCTATCTACACTCTGGGGATTCCGCCTCATGACGGTAGAGTGTTGGTTGGAGCGAGCCGAGAGAGAGATAGATAGAGAGATAGAGATCTATATCTATAGATATATATCTCTCTATCTATATAGATATATACCCAACCGGTCCTATCCAGATATAGGGGCGCACGCTAGGCGGAGGGAGAGGGTCTCGTCTCGATCGATAGATCGAGGTGTGAGCGTAGTATGGATTATAGAGTTCAATTGGCGCTCTCCCCCATACCCATACCCAGATATTAGAGAGGGAGAGGGCCCCCCCCCTCCCCCCTCCATATAGAGTTGAGAATTATAGATAGGGGTTTCTAGGGGGTCCTTCGGACCCCCTATAGATCTATATGCCCCTCGGGGGAGAGGAGCCCCCCTCCCTATAGATCTTATTCTATGGGGGCGGCTATATCTAGTTGGCGCCCTCTCGGCGCCCGCCCGCCCGCCCGCCCAGATCTGATCATAAGATCTAGAGCCGAGATATAATAGAGAGGGGGGGGAGGGGGCCATCTCTCGGCCATCTCTCTCTATAGAGGGCCATCTCTCCCCGAGCCGAGATATAGAGAAAGGGGGGAGGGCCATCTCTCGGTTGGGCCCTATCTCCCCCGAGGGGGGAGAATTCTCTCCAGCTATATATATAGAGGCGGGGGGGCGGCCCCCCCCCTCTATAGAGTTGGGAGAGAGGGGGCCCATATATCTAGAGGGGCCGCCTCCCCTATGACGATATGGGGGTTGGGGGGGCCTATCCAGATCTGGGGTACTCCCTATAGATCTTATTCTATGGGGGCCTGACGTCGATCGATGCCCGACTCGAGATAGAGATAGAGGGGGGTCGAGCGCACCATATATAGATAGGGTGAGCTGCTCGCTGCGACGACAAAGCTGTTGGATCGGGATACTCCTCCCTAGGTCCTCCAACTTGGAATGGATGGCGGAGCGTAGGTGGGAAGCTGTGAGATGGATACGGTGCTTCGCCCTCCGACGCTTCTCCAGCTCTCGCGGCCCAACCCCCATTTCTATATGGGCCCCCCCCTATCTTATCTCTGGTCCCTCGGGCCCGAGTCGCCCGAATGACCGTACCGGGGAATTCTACCGTACTCCGTGCAGCTATGGTTGTGAATCCCGCAGAGCCGTTCAGGCCGGATTGTAGGAAGTGGGTGATACGTTTCTGGATTCCTCTCGGGAGCTCTACGGTACCCACGATTCCCAGTAGGAAGTCGTCGGCATATCGCGCGTAGCAAATCCTAATTCCCCCCTCGGGTCGAGGGCGGCCCCCTCCGAGGGGGCCCATAGATCTAGAGGGGGGCACCCTATAGATAGATCTGGCCCCTCGGGGACGAGGAGGCCTATCTAGATATGGGGGAGCGAACCCCTCTCCCGCCCCTCTAGATCTAGATAGGGGGGCCCCTTTAGAACTATATGGTCGGTTGAGTTCCCGGTCGAGGTTGAGTGCATATTGGTCATCGGGATGGTCATCAGGAACCAATTTGGTGATCCGAACAATCGGTATATATAGATAGGGGGCGTGCTTCTGTTGGATCCTCTCTATCTCCTGATCGAGCTTGTGTAGGTAGATGTTGCCCAGTAGGGCCGATAGTAGGACGGAGGAAGGGCGGCTACCTATCCCTCTCTCCCTATCGGTCGAGGGTCCCCCATAGAGAAGATATAGAGGGAGGGGGGCTCCTCTCCCTACCGGTCGAGAGCCTCCTGACAATAGAGAGTCCCCTCCCCCAGATCTAGATAGGCCTCCTCGATCTCTCGCCATATCTCTATATAGGGAGCGGGAGCCCCCCTCTCTATATATGGGCCCCCTCGGAGGGGGCCGCCCTCGACCCCCCTCTCTAGAATTCTCAACTCTATATAGAGGGGGGAGGGGGGCTATGTAGATCTGGGGGGGGTCGAGTGGCGGCTATATCCATATCCCTATCCCATATATCTAGAGGGGGGCGGGCTCCCCCTAGATATATGGGAGAAAAGAAAAATTTACGCGCTGGGTCGAGCATATAGTTAGATGGCAATCGAGTACCAAATCTATAGGGAGGTTGTCCAATGAGGCAAAAGAACAAACTATTCTTTCCCAACCCCCCCCATCGATCTCTTCCTTCAGGATTGGGATGAGTTGATGTCGGTCGATGGCATGGAAACACTTGCTGATGCCGAATTCCAAGAACCAATTTGAATAGCCCCACTCTTTTCTAATCCGTATTAGGGCCGAGTGGCAGCCTCGACCCGGGCGGAAGTGCGATGTGTCCAGAAACTCGGGATCGTAAATGGATTCGAGTACCGCTCTTATCGCCCTTTTCATGATCTTCTCTATCAGTACTAATAGTATGAGCGGTCGGGACTTACCATTCGGAGTCGTCACGAGAGCGAGTGATTTGGAAAGGGGAGAGAGCAAGGCCCGTTTTTTGCTCCGACTCGACTATCCGCCGACTCGACTATCCGAAGTAGCCATAGCCAGCCGGGGTAAGAAGATGAGGTCAATGAAGAAAGGGAATGGGGACGACGCGCCCCTCTCTATTATATCTCGCCAATGAAGAAAGGGGTGCGTGCTATGATCTCAGCCGCTCCCCACTATCAGCTATGATCTCGACGTGACAAGATTGGTTGGTCGCAGCCAACGTAACAAGATTGACCAGCCATGATCTCAACGTGACAGGATTGACAAGATTGGTTGGTCGCAGCTATGACCTGGTGATCTCAAATGATCTCACCGATCTCACCGCTCCCACCATATCTCGGAAAGGGCCGTTTAGTCCATTGTCCATTGGATATAGAGAGTGGGGGTGGGGGCCGGATCCCATACTCATATAGATATAGGGGGCTCTCTCTCTATATGGCAGCTGGGATGGGATCAAAGCGAGAGGGAGAGGGATGGGCCTCGCATCGAGTTCTCTATAGAGGGCCTTGCCCTTGCTAAAGAAAATAAGGGAAGGGCATATGTAATGTAGTCGCCCCCCCTATCTATATATATGGGGCATTGCTAGAGCCTAGACTAACCCAATTGAAGCTATATCACTACACTACACTAGTCTGGTTACCCAAGCGAGACACATGCATAGTCTGGTTCATCTCGCATTCTAGATATATAGGGCCCCCAGAGAATCTATAGATAGGCAGTTCTCGATGAACCGAACCGGTTCTATATAGATAGGATAGGCAGGCTCAGCATGGCATGTCTCAGCCAATATCCCGTACCGTATAGAATATCTATATATGGGGCCAATGGGGGGAGCCCACTAGATAGATATGGCCAATGGGGGGAGGGGAGAACCCACACTATAGATATGGCCAATGAAACTCTATCTCTATCTCTATCTGGCGCGTAAATTAAATGCTATCTCCATCAACATTGGTATTACATATCTAGACAGTACGCCAATCGCTTGCTTCAGTACGCCAATCGCTTGCTTGCTTCAGTACGCTCTACTCTGTGTTGTGTCAAGGCCGCCAATCAGTCAAACATCTTGGCCGCCAATCAGATCGGTCAATGAGTAGAGTATGGCCGCCAATCCAATCAGTACGGTACGCCAATCAGATCGGTCCCTCTATATAGATATGGGAGAAGTCTGGCCTGGCCGCCAATCAGATCGGTCAATAAGTATGGCCCCGGTCAAACATCGAGCCTGACGTCGATCGAGTTCCCCCGGCCGCCTAGATATAGATTCTATTTCTATGGGGGGGCCTATATCTTCATGGGGTCCCCCTATCTATACTCAATCCCATATAGATAAGATCGGACGGGGTGGGGGGGGCACCCTAGATCCATATATGGTGCCATTCAGGCCAGTGGAGTAGCCGTGGGATCTCACCGGTACTATCCTTCCAAGATGAGATAGTTCAGATAGGGGCCCTTCTGTCTGATCAGAGCATCCGGTCAACACCCATATTAACTAGGCTAGTCCCTAGATATGGGGGCGGGCCATCTCATGATATCATAGTCTAGGCCCCCGCCTCTAAAGTCAAGTTGGGTTGGGAGGCTAACTGTCTATATATACATGCCGAGGAGGGGGAGGAGGCCCCTATCTATAGATGACCGGCCCCGACGGCCGGATTGGTGAAAAGACAAGGGACCAAACACACCGGATCATACCATACTGTGGTGACCGGATTGGTGACCGGATTCCCATACGATCCACTATGGACAGACTCTCAATGACATGCGCCACTCAAACTCAACGTTCGGGATTGGGATTGGAACGGGACACTTGCCATCCATATCTATAGAAAACACTCCCTATCTCTCTATGGGATTGGAACGGGATGTCAATGCGCCACTAGACTACGGAAGGATCGATCGCCATATAGAAAGAAATAGATAGGGCAGAAGGATGGATGCTCGACACGGAAGGGAAGGATGGATGCTTGACTGACTCTGACTCTATATATGGCATGGCATGAACAGATCGATCTACGGATGCTAGACTACGGAAGGAACGATAGATAGGGATCCTCATATTAGCTTATAGCTCTCTCTCAATGCCGGGCATCCATCCGATCGATGCATTCCGAGCCGATGCATTCCGATCCGATACAGTAGGCAAGTTCATTTCTAGTCAGATCAGATTAGATTAGAAACTACACTACACGGCGGATAAACCATACGGACAGGGATGATCCCACCGAGCCATCGGGTTCCCCCGGCCTTCCCCTTCCTCTGCTTAATCCGGAATCCCTATCTCTATGAACACTCGACCTTTCTGATTGGTTGGTCGAGGGAGAGGGGCCCCGATGGCCTGAACAGGGCCCCGAACTCTGGATAGGGCCATCCATTATGATACATGATATCATTCATCAGTCGTATCACGCACGTCTCCATCCAGCCATCTGTTATGATATGTGATATGATACAATCAGTCATCAGTCATCAGCCATCAGTCATATCACGTACATAATAGATGGATGCCATATCTATATCTTAGGACCCCCTCTATATTCTATCTTATCTCGGCTCTATACTAGATGGATTCGACCCAATAGAATTCCTTTCGACCGACGGCCCACTATACTCTACTATACTCTCTATAGCTGGGGGAGGAGCCCTATATCTCTATGGCTACCTATATCTAGAGTCGGCATCCCCTACCCTCTAGTTACTGATAGGCGATAGGCGATAGATCGAAGGCCCGGCACCCCCTATGAATCTATAGGCGATAGAATAGATCCTGGGGCTCTCTAGAGTCGGCACCCTACCCTACCCTACCCTACCCTACCCTACCCTACCCTATATAGATCTCTCTCTCTATCTCTCTATCTATCTATCTCTCTCTCTATATCTCTCTCTATCTATCTATCTCTCTATATCTCTATCTATCTATCTATCTCTCTATCTATATGTCGAGCAACTCAACCACACGCTACCCCGGCACTGCAGACTCAGACGGCCCTCTATAGATAGAGAAGCTTGACTCACATCTGGCCTTTCTATCTATATCTGTGACTCATGTCTCTTCATATGGGGCTCCGTCCGAACCGAACCGATATTTGGCTGGGCTGGCTCCTATTCTGAACGGGCCCCTATCTGAACTATGGCGATCTCGGAATGCCTATAGAAAGATATGGCCCCTCCCCTTCTATCACCCTCTCTATAGATCATATCATATGACTGCCATAGACATATCTATATAGGGATAGGGCCGACCCATTCATTTCGGACCATCCCCTATCTCTATATGGATGGCATTGATCACCTATAGATCCGGGTCTCCCATATAGTTAGATAGGGCATGACTGCCAACTATCTAGATATGGGGTGGGGGCCCGACCCGGTTTTCCGGACCATGGCATTGATCATACAGAAATCTCGTGGACATGACTGCCATATATAGATAGGCGCGACCCATTCATTACCCTCTCCCCTCTCTCTATATCTTATCTGGGGCCCCCTCGCTATCTATTTCGATCTCGGAGATGGATAGATCTCTATCTACCTGGCCATAGAGAGATAGATCTCTATCTCCGGGCCCGTCTCGCAATATATGATAGGGGCCAGCCCCCATAGTCTCATTCAGGCCCAATAGAATCTATGGATAAGCCCCCACCCCCACCCCATGAGAGTATCAATAGGGGCCCTCATTGAAGCCGAGCCAATCAGCCGCCTTACTCTTGGGCCGGCCTAATTTTAATATCTCGAACCTAATCCCGTCGAGATACCAAACTGGAAAAGGAGAAGCATACCGTCGTCTGAGTAAGGTCATCCAATTCAGATATCTATATAGGGGCATAGAGACGGGAGACATGCCCCTTCTTGGCCTAGCCTATATATATCTGCTCTACTGATTCCCGGTCGATCAGATCGATCGATCATATAGAGTGAGTGAGTGAGTGAGTGAGAGTGAGTGCGTTCGTATCTTATCTATCCGGCGCCGGGGCGCATATACTCTATATTCATCTCATCACCGATGATGGCATCTCATCGATCAACCGGTGATGCCCCTCCCCTCAATTTAGATTCTTGAGATGGGCGGATTGCCATAAAGAAAAATAAGATAGTTCAGAGAGGGGGGTCAATCGAGGGCCCCCAATCTCTCTATCTATCTGCCAGATCTGATCGATCGAGATCGAGATCGAGATCTATAGAGAGGGGAGGGGCCCGCCCCCTCTATATATCTGGGGAGGGCGAGGCGGGGACTCGATTTCAATCGAGGGCCCGAACAACCAGAACCAGGATGCTCCCCCCATAGTCTCTTCAGGGCTCAGGGGCTATCTGGATTCTATGGCTCCTCATCCCTCATCTATAGGTTTGTTTCTATACGATCTATGCGCATGACTATAGAGAGTTGGCCGATGAGATGGATAGATCTAGAAGCTCCCGAAGCACCGGTGCCCCGCAGCCGACGCCCCCGACGACCCACTATACTATCCATAGCTGGAGCCGGAACTACTATATAGCCTAGCCGCCCGACTCTCTTCTACTCTGCACCCGGTGTGACCCATGCCAGTCATATAGATAGGGCAACCCCATCCAATCTCCAATCTAGAGAGACCTGGGATCCGGGCAGTGGTCCCCCTATATAGATATGGGTCCACCAAGGGGCTCACCCTAACTAGACTATACTATCTCTACGGAATCAAACTGTGTCTTCGACATGAAAAGACGATGTCCTAACCACTAGACGAAAGGGACCGGCAAGACTTGAACGATGGAGTGGCCGAATCGGCCGAACCCCCCTTGGAATTTAGAGGATTCCGAACAAAACAACTTGGGATCCGAACAACTTGGGATGCACCCGTGCCGCCGGCGTGTTTCGTTAGTAGGTACCGCAATCGCAATTGATGGAGAGCGACAGCGAGCCCTCTCTATATAGATCTCTATTCGGCGCCCCCCCCCCTATATAGCCATAGCCCCCCTAGAGAGTAGAGTAGCCATAGCCATTTAAGTCGGATTAGATTCTATACGTAACATGACTGACCATAGGCCCCCCTCTCTATAGATGGGGGCCATATCTAGAGAGGCTCCTCTCCCGTTGGCCTATATAGAGAGATAGATGGATGGGAAGGGACCCAAGCTGCGAGCCCTATCTATATATGGCGAGGCACTCGACCCCCCCCTAGAGAGATATGGGAGATAGGGCCCATATAATAGAGAGATAGGGCCTTTCCCCAACTATAGACAGGGGGCCCTCTACTCTATAATCTAGAATGTAATGAAGGGGGTCGAGAGCCCTATCTCTATATGGCTCGGATTACAGAGAGTTGTGCCAAGATAGAGTATAGTGGGGCCCCATATCCATATATAGAGAGGGGGCCGGGGCCCTAATGCCATATAGATCTGGCCAATGCCGTTGCCCCTACGAGCTCTATAGATAGGGGCCTCTCTTGCCCATATAGAGAGAGGGAGGATAGAGAGGGGTGCCGACTGTAACTAATATAGAGTATAGCACAGCCACCCCCGGCTAGTATAGAGAGATGGCCCCCTCCCCCCCTCTCTATTATATCTCAGCTCTATATCTTATGATCAGATCTGGGAGAGCCTACGTATAACGTTTCTATCTCTATGGCCTAACCTTTCTAGACTAGAGAGTGCCCTCCATCCCCCCCCTCTATATAGATGGGGGCCCCCCTCTATATAGATCTATATGGGAGCCGAGATAAGATAGAATAGAGAGGGGGGGGGAGGGGGCCCTATCTGTATATGGCATTTCTGCTTGGGCTAGGCTATAGAGTAGAGAGTCGGGCCATATAGAGAGAGGGGGCACCTATATAGATCTAGCTGGCCCCCTCTCTCTCCCATATCTATATAGGGGGCAGAGAGGGGCCCCACTCTCCCACTCTGTACTGTATGGATTCTATATCTCCCGAAATGACCCCACCCTCTCCCCAATGGCGGCTCTCCCCCTATATAGATATGGGAGCCGAGATAAGATAGAAGATATAAGATCACTATAGGGGCCATAGTGAGAGGGGAGTGCCTAGCCTACTCTAGAGAGTCGCCCACTATATAGAGAGTGGGGCGGGGGCGACCGCCCAGATCTCTGATCTCTATAGATGGCTCCCCCTAGATGGAATATCTCGCCCCGTCCTCAGCTCAGCATAAAGAAAAGAGAAATCGGCATAGCGATAGCAGCATAGCGGGAGGGTCCTCGGCAATCGGGGTACTCAGCCCCCTATCTCTCTTTTCACACTCAAGTGCCGATAGGTATATAGATCTTTTTCTCTCTGGCGGAGGTTTCTCTGATATCTGGGGCCCGTCCCCCCCTATATAGATCTGGGAGCCGCCATCGGCCCGAGCAGCCCCTATCGAAACCAAGCCGGGCGAAATGAATGCCCCCCTCTAGAACTATGGGGGAGATAGGGGCCCCCACTCTATATAACTATCCCCAGCCCCTCTCTCCCATATCTATAGAGAGGGGGCGGAGAGGGGCCCCCCTTCGGGAGCCGGTCCGGGATTCACTAGATAGGGGAGCGTATCTCACGGTCCGGTGCATATCAGAGCGAACTACAAGATAGAGGGAGCTCAACTCGAGTGATCCCATATAGTGAAACTAGCAAAGAGGGGTCGAACATCATAGTTTTGGCTCAATCCGGATAATAGAATGAGAGCTCAACTGATAGAGGGCTCCCAAGAGAGATAGGCCCCATATCCCCCCATATCCTAGTTGGGTTGGGCCCTATTCATGCTCGACCCCTATCTCTCTATGGCCTATCACACTATGGGGGTGTTTGCTCGACTATCGACTGAAGAATCATGTTCCCGGCAGATCAGATCACTATGTGCCCCTCTAGTGTGATAGATCCATTGGGCGGCCCTCCGCCCCTATCACACTATGGCGGCCTACCCGCCCATAGTTCTATAGAGGGGCTGGGGGAGGAGATCGCAGGAATCGAACTATGATCGATCGCCCATAGTTCTATTCCATCTGGCCCCCCCCCTCCTCTCATTCATAATTCTAGATAGGGCACGTATATATATATATATATATATATATATATCTTCCCTATCTATCTAACTGGCGGTCACCCATCACCCATGGGGCCTCCATAGTGATAGTACTAGATAGGGGTCGGTTGCTGGAATGAGTCTATTACGTACGATATAGAATAGAGATTCATTGATGCAGTCAACCACTATCACTATGGGGGCAGTCGAGTGCATCAATATATCAATCGAGTGCCCGCGTCCCGGTTGATTTGATAGGGGCCCGCTCCCACCTGCCTTCTCTCTCGCCCCCTATCACTATCTGCAACTCCCTTCCCTACTGATCGGCGGATGCCTATAGATCACTATGGCCCTATAGATCACTATGGCACCATACGGACAGGGATGATCCCAATGATCAGGTCCCCCCACCCCGAACTATAGAACTAGATAGGGGCCATCGGCGTCTATGGGGGACTCTCTATATAGCTCCGATAGATGGGGTTGGGTTGTTAATCCGAATGACCTGCCCTACCCTACCCTACCCTATATTGCATCCATCTTACCCGCGTCTACTATATAGAGAATAGAGAGGGCCGAGCCCAACTATATATATAGATTATGGGAGCGAGTTATAGATATAGGGCTCACCCGCATCGGTTACTCCCGGCTGGGCCCAGATAGACAGATAGATAGGTATATAGGCCGCCCAATCATCGATACTGTCTAGACATTTCTATCTATCTGCGCTGACCCGGCATATATAGACGTTGACGTTGGGTCCCATAGACAGACATATATTCGTTCGCCCCCCTATTTCAAACGATAGGGGAGATATAGGGCCCCGACCCTCCCCCAATCAATAGGGATGGGTGGGCGGCCGGCGTCATTCATGAATTAATGTCGGCCCAACATCACATCTATATCTATGCTCGTCAAATCGATAACCGGTACGGTAACTAACTAAACAGATTCAGTATCAGTGGTGTCCCCATCCTCTAAAGTATGGTCTGAAATAACCCAATCCCCGGGTCGACCACCTTATATACAGTCTATACGGGCCTGTCGGAGTATAGTCCAATATCATATCACGTATAGAATATCTATCTATTCTATGATCAACTGAGGAGAGGGCGGGACTAGATTGATATAGAGCCAGAGCCGAGGAACCGCGGTAGAAACTAACCTAACCCAACCTATGGTCTAATCGAGCCAACCGGGGGGGGGCGGTGCGAATAGAGAAGGCCGGGGAGGGCCGCCAGCCATATGCCATCTATATATAGGGGGCCATAGAGAGCTTAGCCTACCATCTGTAGAGTCTAGAGGGGAGGGACTCTATATCTATGCCGATAGCGTCCTTCCCTAAAAGAAATTCTCCTGAGCATGCATGACTGACTATAGAGTATGGTGTAATTGATGTAGGCACCTGGGCCCGACTAGACCGCCCCTGCCCAAAGATCTCTATTCTATTCCAGTCGCCACATGACTGGGAGAGTGACAGTTCTATATAGGGGGGGGGCTGCCAGAACTCTATAGAATGGGAAGGAACGAGGAACTGATGACTATAGAATGGGTGGATATTCTCCCATATATAGATAGGGCCAGGCGGTGTCTGCGACCTATCTATATCTGGACCCACTGATGGCATGTAGTCAGTCAAATCTATATAGCTAATGCAGTCTAGTCCAGTCTAGTCTGGTCTAATGGGCGGTAGAGAACGAATAGGGAAATAGAATTGATGCAATCGGGGCCCCTAATCTCTTTATAGATAGATTATGGGAGGCCGAGGTCATTCCCTGGACTAGATAGTTCAGGGCCACCCAGATAGATATCTAGGTGAGGTTGGGGCCCTATATCTATCTCTGGGGCCCCCCTCTATAGATCTTGGAGATATAGGGCAGGGCTCTTTATGCCTATCTATAGTCTAGTCCAGTCACCCCATATAGAGAGATCTAGAGGGGGCCTCCTATATCCAGAGATCTGGATAGAGTATAGACGGGTCTATCACGTATATAGATCGCCGAGGAACCAACCGCGGTAGAATAGTATGATCTATATAGGATATAGGAGGGGGGGGCGGTGCGAAGATAAAAGGCCGGGCAAAGATAGGTGCCCATGATCTAGATAGGATATAGGAGGGGCAAAGGTGCAAAATAAAAGGCCAAGTTGGCATAGGCTACCCAGAGATAGGTATATAGGGCTAGGGCCGCCGGGGTTGGGTTGAGCCCCTTCCCTTATATCTATATGGGGTGGGGATGAGATAGTGGGGAGCGGCTAGAAGATACAATAGAGAGATAGGGAGGCCGAGGAGAGGGCCTATCTAGATCGATCTATGGCCCATCCACCGAGGTCTATGCTCAAATCTAGGCCGGCCGGAGGGCCAGCCAGATAGAGATATATGGGATATATGGCCAGTAGAGTTAGCTTCTAAGGGATGCTATAGTCTCCCTCGTCCCCCCCAAGCATAGCATGCATATAGCCTATAGAGTCTATCTGAATGAAACTATCTCTATCTGTATCTCTCTCAGATATATATCTCTATCTCTATATAGATCTCTCTCTCTATCTGTATCTCTCGATCTATCTATATCTCTCTCGACTCACTCTTCAGTCTCTCTCTATCTCTATATATCTCTCTCTATATCTATATCTATATCTCACTCTTCACTCTATAGGTGTTCCACCAGTCTGCTGACCCCCTCACCATAGGACCCCCTATCTATATATGGACTCAAGTCAAGGGGCACATTGAGTCGGATCCTCCCGGGGATACTCCCCACCCCCACCCTTAATCTCTTCTCTTCAATTGAGCCCTATCTCTATCTGGGCCCTCCCCAGACTCCGGAGACCCTCCGGATAAGAGAAAATAGAGGGTAGGGTCTCCGGAGGGGCGGGCCCTATCTATATATGGGCCCCCAGAGAATATCGAGGGCTGGATATTGATATTTTCTGTCATGATCCTGAACTATTATATTATTACATACGTGATACGAGTTGAGCTCACTCACATACATCAACATCGGCATCAACATAGCTCCGGGACTATCTACATAGATATGAATTAGATATAGCCGCCCCCCGGCCGGCCCCCGATGATATATGGGGCATTTCTCCATATAGGCGCCCGCCCGCATATAGATCTAGATGGGCAGATGGATGGGCATGGGCAGATAGATGGGCATGGGCGGATAGATGGGCAGAGAAATGGGCAGAGAGATCTCTAGTCCCCCCGGGGGAGAGAGGGGGGGCCATCTATCCATACTCGAAACCCATATCTATATACAGGCCCCGGCCGGAAATTTATCTCAGATAGAGTCATTGGGATGGGATGAAGGACCCTCTCTATAGATATGGAGATATGGAGAGATGGTAGATATAGCCGGGTTGGATCTTAGAGTAGTATACTCCACTATAGAGAGGGAGAGGTGAGACGTATATAGCTCGGCCCCCCTCTCTCTATATGGGGGTTAGAGTGGGGGCACTCGCAGCCAGGCGCCTCCACTCTCTATAGTTCTGTTCCCCATAGAGAACTATAGGGACCCAGCTGAGCTATAGAATAGAAACGCTCAAAGGTGGGCGGGAGACTGGTCTGGTAAAGCTGCCCCGCCCTTCACTGGCCCTATATATCAAAGCTGCCCTGCCCCGCCCTTCACTGGCCCTATACCCCGCCTGCCCTTCACTGGCCCGCCTGCCCCTCACTGGCCCTATACCCCATAGTATTCTATTTCTATATTCATTACTGCCCTTCGATACATAGGTATTCCAAATCGACCCTGGCCCTCTAGGATGGTTCTCTATTCTATAGAGAGAGGGGCCTATGGGGGCGCCTATCTGAACTATATGGCGATAGGGTTAGATAGGAAAGGGTCATTTATGGATAGGGTCCATGGAGTATGGTATCATTTAGTCGGGATATCCATTATATACAGATAGGGTCCCCAACCCGGAATTCTAATTCCACCCTTAGATCCATTATGAACATGAACAGATAGATAGATAGAGATATAGATAAAGAGAGAGAGATATATGAGATAGAGAGAGAGATAGATAGATAGTTCTAAGGGGACAACTCTATCGATCTCGATGATTAGGGGAGGTAGAGTCTAGTCCAGTATCTAGTCTAGTCGACTGTAGATGAGTAGAGTAGAGTAGATGTGTGTTCCCATAGATGTGTGTTTCTTTCTCCTACACCTCCCCTCCCTATTGTTGTGGGAAACGGGGAGGGAAGCAGATATAGATATGGCCCCACTTGATATCTGTTTTGATGACCATAGTTTCCCAAGATAGATATATAGGCGGCAACTAATATACTTACTGATGGCATGAAGACGATAGAGATAGAAGAGGATGTCTTCTATCCTATCAGATAGTTCAGATAGGGGGCTAGGGCAGATATAGAGATGGGGGTTGGGAGCTAGCCCCATATATAGAGAGGCCGACTCCCAGAATAGGTGCATCTCGAGCTCCACTCCATTCTATCCGCCATTCTAAACTATCCACCATTCTCTATATCTAGACCATATACGTGATACGACCGGTGACTTCACGATCGACCCCTATCTATATATGGGCCCCCTCCCCCCCCCTCTATATGGATATCTCACCTATCTGGGGCTTATCGGGAGGGAGCAGGAGAGGGAGTCGGCCAGTTGTATATATTCTATATAGGGCCCCACCCCATATATAGAGAGAAAGCCAGGGCCACCTCCGGGCGCACCCCTCCCCTAGAGAACTATGGCTATGGGGGGTCGGTTCAAAAGGAAGATGCGTCACTGTTCAGAATGGATAGGGCCCCTATATAGATATTGGCGTTAGTGAGATAGGCCCAGATAGGCCCAGATATATAGAGAGGGCAGATAGTTCAGATAGGGGCAGATAGTTCAGATAGGGCCCCTATCTATATCTCATGGTATGGAGTTATAGATATAGGGCGGCCCCCCCCTCTCTATATAGATAGGCTGGGGAAGAGGGCCCGGGAGTCTATATCTCTTATGGCGGCCTGGCCTGGCCTGGCCTGGCCTATATAGCTGGGCTGCCCAGATAGATATATAGGGCATTTATGCACCATATCCCATTTCTATAGAGGGGGCGGCCTACTCTGCCCATATATATATCTATAGAGGGGCCCCTATCTATCCGGCTTCACTTCAGCAGCGAGAAGAGAGGAATCAATCAGACTGCGCTACGCTATCGCTATACTCTATATTAGGGATAGGTTGAGCCCCCAGTATATAGTTGGAGCGCTCCTGTCCCTCCGCCTGGGGCGGGGTAGACCAACCAATATATAGATATAGTAGGCCGCCATATACATATAGATATCTATATATAGGGACTCCGGATGCCCAACTAGAATCCATATAGGGGGGTGGGGGCCCGGGCACCGAATGAATGCCCTCTGTAGGCCCCTCTATATAGAAATAGAATTGGAATGGAAACTATTCCATCACGGCCCCCCCACCCCCTATATAGATTCTAGTTGGGAACGAATGATAGAGACAGAGACAGTGATGGATAGATAGGGCCCCCCAGAGAAGATAGAGATATAGAGAGAGATGGAGACAGAGACAGTGATAGAGAGATAGGGCCCCCCATACGCCATATGATAGTCGGTTCGGTTGGATTGAATCTATAGCTATGATAGTATGATTGACAATGAGACTTGCCCTATCTATATAGTTCTAGTTGCACCCGTTCCTTCTCTTCAATATCTAATGCCCTGGTGGGTAAAGGATTGTCCCCCTCCCCCTCCCCCTCCCCCTCTATATAGATCAGATCAGATCAGATCAAGATCATATCGTATCAATCGTCTGATCTAGATCTATGGCCCGATCTCTAAACCCGTTACCCGTTAGAAATCAAATATATATGAGGGGGAGGCAAACCCTATCTCTATATCTCGGAGCGAAGACGGTGGAATTAATTGGGGGAATGGGAGGAGGCTCCACCCCGCTGATCTGCTCAGGTGTCCCAGAGATAGAGATGGATAGGGAGGCCTCGCCATCTGGATCTAGATCTCTAGGGGTCTCGAGCACGTTAGGAATGGAAGCTCCTCCGAGACTAGTGGACGCTCCTCGGATAGGAGCTCCATATATAGATCTCCTCCGACTCCAGATATAGATAGATCTCCTCCGACTCCAGATATAGATATATAGAGTCTTGACCAGCTTCCCGCACCGACGACTTTGGAGGCGGGCAGATAGCTTTCCTGCGTGATCTTTACGAACGGGCAAAGGAAAGCATGCTGTTGCAGCATGAGATAATAGAGACGCAACGCAGGAGAGGGAGATTCGGGGAACTGGTGCAGGATCTAAAGAATAGGGATCCGCTTTCTCGATTGCTGGAATCTCCTCCCCCTCCCTATAGATCTTCGGAATGCGATCATTCGGGCGACCTCACTTGCTGATTCCCAAGTGGCAGTACTGACTGTCTAACTATATATTACAGGGCCTCCGCTCTCGAGGAGACATATAGATCTATATCTCTCTCTCTCTCTATATAGGGGTCGAGATCTATCATAGTCGGCCCCCCCTCCTGTTTGTATATTGTATATCCATCGCCATACTCCAGACTATCTAGTTGGAGTTGGCTGCTAATCCCAGTCGGCCTGTTCTCGGAGAGCCCCCACCCCGAACTAGAGATTTAGATAGGGGGATAGGGCGGCCTCGGGTTCTCATATATCTCTATTCTATATCTATATAGATATATAGATCTATATTGGTCACCAGCCCCTCTATATATATGGCATTCGTCTCATTCCAGTATTCCTTTTGTTTCATGTTCATGTTACGTGTATAGTGTGAACCATACGCATGGCGATGAATCATCATGTTACGTATATAGTATGGACTGCATCACTGTCCAGATCACTTCACTATAGTCTGGCATGGGCCGGCTAGGCGATGGGATGGAATAGGTAGTGGATAGGGCAGCGTGGTTATGGCATCACTCACTCCACTGGAGGGCATCACATGCATGCCCCTATCATGTCATATGCATGCCCCTATCCCTATTATGTCATGTTCATGATGACAATATAGTTTAGTTCACTAGATAGGGGTGGGAGAACCACCTGACTGGCCACCTGACTGGCCACCTGACCGGCCACCTGACTGGATAATAAAGACTGGACCGGACGCGATGTGCCATAGATAGGATAGTACCGTTCTCATTCACTCGGAATTGTGATATGATAGTACTGTACTGTTGTGCCATGTCATAGTGTCAATGATAAGAGATAAGCGCGGAGAGCTGTTCGCGGGGAAACTTGCAAGTACAGTTTGGGGGGCGACTTTCTCCCCTAGATTTTCTGGAGGGAGGGGGCGTCGACCCAACCTTATGAGTATTCAGACTATAACAGTTCCGATGAACAGTCACTAACTTTTGACAGTTATATGATCCCAGAGGATGATCCAGAACTGGGTCAATCGCGTTTATCGGAAGTGGACAATCGAGTGGTTGTACCAGCCAGAACTCATCCACGTATGATTATAACATCTGCTGATGCACTTCATAGTCGGGCTGTCCCTTCCCTAGGGGTCAAATGCGATGCTGTACCTGGTCGTTTGAATCAGACTTCCATTCCGCCGCAACGAGAAGGAGTTTATTACGGTCAGTGCAGTGAGATCCGCGGAACCAATCATGCCTTTATGCCTATTGCCATAGAAGCAGTCTCTTTGAAGGATTATGTCTCTCGGGCATGCAATCATCTATCGGATCTCCCTGCCCCCACCTCGGTCTCTCGGGTATCCAATCATATCGAGGCCCCCCATAGAGAAGAGAGTTCAGGGAGGGGGAGGGACTCGATTGCCATAGAAATGAGATAATGAGGATGAGGTTGAATATAGAGAGAGGGGGGATCTCACCCGCCCCTATATCTCTATCTGGAGGGTGAGGAAGGTGTGCTTTCCCTTTCCGAACCCCAGCCGAGCCTCGAGAGTTGGGTCGGCCCTGAACTGAACTCTAGAGAAGGGGTTTGCCAGATAGATATAGAGGGCATATAGAATAGAGATCGATCTAGCAGATCAATCCAGTTTGGTTTGTATTAGAGGAAGGGGCTCTGGGGTTCCTTTCTTCCAAATGCGAGTCTATTCCATTCAAGGTGCCTCAATAATAGATATGAGAGGGTGCCTGCCTCCCCCCTCGGCTTTACTCCCCGGCTTCCCCGCTATGGCCCATATAGAGATAGGGCCCAATCCCGAATCTCAATACCCATACCAAAGACATATAGAGATAGGGCCCAATCCCGAATCTCAATACCCAATCCCCCCTATCTATATTATATCTCACCCCCAGATCTATAGATAGGGCCAATCCCCCCTATCTATATTATATCTCACCCCCATATATAGATCTAGATAGGGCCAATCTGCCCTATAGTTCTATCTGGCCCAATCTCAATACCGCCCAATCCTCATACCCATGAGGGGATCGAGTGCCGAAACGGATCGCTGATTCGAAAAGATATGAGAGGGCCTCTCGTCTCGTCGAAACTGATTAGTGATTCTCCTTCCCATCCTCAGACTCCCAACCCCCTATCTAGATATGGCCAACGGCCCATATCTAGAATCGGCCCGACACTCCCACTCCAATCCGGCACCCAATCCTTCAACCAACGACCCGATAGGCCAGATATATAGAGAGGGCTGACGACTGAATCCCTCTACTCCCACCCATATCTATATCTATATATAGATAGATCCCACGGCTCCGACTTCATCCTTCTACTGGGCACCCCTGAACTATCTGGGCACCCATCGAACTCTCTATATGGATATAGACCAATGACTGTGACTGGTTGTATCACTCCTTTGGATATAGAGAATGGCGGATAGAATGGATGCATCATGTGGTGCCCCCACCCCTCTATTCTCTATTCTAGATATGGTGCCCCCCTCTATATACAACTGTCTCGACCCCATAGAGATATATCTCATATCTACAGTACAGCATCTCCGCATCGAGGGAATAGCCTTATCAATCAATCTATATTCATCGATCGATCAAGCCTCTGATCACAAAAGAATCGGGCCGGCCGACAGCATCTACGATTTATGCCCTGCCCCCTATCTAGAATTATAGAGTCACCTATCGGGCAACCAGGATGCTCCCGCCTTCAAACAGTTATGATATAGGGGCCGAGCGGATTAGAACTACGCACTCACTAATGATCGACCGGGCCGAGAGCCCCTATCTGAATGAGAGGGGGGCCTATCTCCCGTCTCCCTCTATAGAGATCTCGGGTTGGGTTGAATGTGTCATTCATTTCAATCAATAGGTCGCACTATCTCTATCCCAGCCCAGTGGAGTTTCTAGTTAGAGTATAGTAGGCCGTCGGTTCCTCCCCAGCCCATTTCTCTATAGCTTAGCTTCAATCTAGAATCTAGGATATAGAGAGAGGGCCCATAACCATTAATGAATTCTTATCGTGCTGGATCTCCCTCTCCCGATTTATGAACGGACCTACCCATAGATCTCTAACCCGGCCCTATCTATAGATCTCCCTATCTATCACCCCAGACCCCCCATATCTCTCTATATAGGCCGCTTCACCCCTCTCAGCAGAGGCGCCTCTCTATAGTTCTTTATGTTGGTCGAGCCGCTGCCTATCCTATTTACTGTTCGATTCGATTCATTACTGAATAGGTAGGGCTTGATCCGGAGCCCTTCATCCATATCTATATATAGGGCTTGACCGTTCTGAGCGGTCTCTACTCCAGCGCCATATGATATATAGGGCCCTAGTTCAGCAGGTTCAAACTGTATCGGTAGTAGGGCGGACTGACTATACTATCTATTCGATGGATGCCCATACCATATAGTTCATTCAGGGCCGACGGTTCAGCGGGTGCAGGTTCAACGGTTGGGTCACCGGCCATCCGGTGGCCCGGCACGCCCTATATATCTAACTGGGGGTCACCCATCACCCATATATAGATTAGATTCCTCGGCCGGGGGCCCGGCGGATGTGTGGTGTTCACATCCGCCGATGGCCCCTATCTAGAAGATAGTTCGGGGTGGGGGGATCATCCCTGTCCGTATGGTGTTGAGATAGATATATAGGCCGCCGATCAGTAGGGAGTTGAGGACAACGAGTATAGTAGTCGGGGCTCCTCTCCCCCATATAGCTATAGGGGTCCTATCGCCATCTATATATCTATAGGGCTCCTCCGGGGTCGAGGGGCCCTTATAGATATCTCTGTCTAGCCGATCCGGCAACTATCTCAACTCCAGCACCGGTAGATCCGCATTGATGCACATAGATTTCTAGTTAGTTAGGCCGATAGGTGGGCCCCTACCCTATATACCTATTCCATCAACCCGGCTCTACACTCTACGCCTACGCCTACTAATAGACTGGACTAGAATGGACTGGATTGGATATAAACCCGCCCCTATCTATATAGATCTCGGTCGGGTAGGCCCTGTATATCATATATAGATGAGGTAGGGGCCTGGGTCCCCTATCTATATATACGGTTAGGGGTTAGCCCTATCTGCCGCCCTGCCCTATATATAGATCAGATCATCA
This sequence comes from Taxus wallichiana var. yunnanensis, assembly GCA_018340775.1. Taxonomy (NCBI): domain Eukaryota; kingdom Viridiplantae; phylum Streptophyta; class Pinopsida; order Cupressales; family Taxaceae; genus Taxus; species Taxus wallichiana. The sequence continues at coordinate 149,995,424 of CM031240.1, forward strand.
GTAGAGTTCAGATCTCTATATATAGGGCCGCCCTCTCTATATATCTGAGAGGTTCGTGTGGTGTGCTGATCGGTCGGGAACATGTCTTCACACACGACAATGGAATATTCAGGAAGTGCCGGCAGTCAGGGTGGCCGCCCCCCCCCAGAGAACTATAGGGCTATAACTGGGTATGCTGCTATTGGGAAAGCCGGTGGGAGAGTATGATGATGAGTATTACAAAACAAAAGCTGGTTCATTGGGAGGGAGAGGCCGGGGTTCACGGGGAACTATGGAGGTCCCCCTATCTATATATGGTGCGCTCGACCTAATGATCTTGCTAGAATCTCCACCGACGAGTCGTATCGATCGGATTCTATACGTAACACGATGGAGATACCGTATCCGATGGATACAACTTGTATCTGGAATAGAATGTTACGTATAGAAAGCAAATATTGTTTTGTTTTGTTGGGCTTCCTAGACCTAGAGCCTATACCATCTCCCCCAGCTATATCTCGTAGCCCATATCGTATTAGATAGAAGTATAAGGTTCTTTGTTATCTCGATACGACCAACCTAAGAGAGATGAGATGTTATTGGCGATATAACGTTATAGTAATGTAATCGGGGGATGAGTGCTATTTGTTATGAGATAGTCCGGGACACCTTCGAATCCTAATTCCAACTACCGGCGATCCAACGGTACTATCTATCAAACTGAGACCCGCGAAATAAATAGAATAGAGGCACATGCAAGTTGAGTATATATATATATATATATATATATATATATATCTTCTTGCTGCCATGCTTCCCGGGCGCAGCGCAGCTAATATATCTTATCTCTCTCATATGCACTATAATGGCGGGCCGGCCCCCCCACCCCTTTCTAATAGCTATAGATAGGCGTATATATAGAGTATAGAGTCGGGGTTCCTTTTCAATCAAATGTATAGAGAATAGATCGACACGGAAGGACATCTATATAGTGTAGTGGTATAGCTTCAATTGGGTTATACGTATGTAATGTGATAACTAAACTAGAGATCTAGATAGAGATAGCGCCCTTCCCCTCTATATAGATGTATATGGCAATATCAATATCAATAAATATATGGTTGGTAGGCCGATATTGATAGGTTTGTTTGATCCTGGCCGATACCTAACCTCTATATGGATGGTGAGATAGGGGGCCATATATAGATAGGGCTGCCCATAGATAGAGAGGGGTTCCCTATCTAGATATTGTCAAGGGCCCGGGCATGAAGTCTCTCTATTCTAGATCTATGGGGCGGGGGAGGACCCACCTATATCCCTATATCAATATCAATCTATATAGGGGAATCTATAGGGTGGCCAATGAAACTCTATACGCGCCCTATATATCTATATGGCGGTCGCCAGAGTTCTATGGGGGCAGCTATATCCTATATAGAGAGAGATATAGAGACTCGACTCAACCGCCTCGCTCCTATCCGGAAGCCCGGCAGCTGGCTTGGCTATATGGAATAGAATAGGTGACCCGATGGCCTATATAGAGAGTAGAGGGATCGGTACACATCCATCTAGATCCGGTGATAGCCAAGCCATATAATATCTAGGGGATCGATCCCCTCTACTCTATCTATGTAGAGATGGGCCCTATCGGGGATAGCGGCCCATAGATATAGAGATCTATATATATAGGCCGATCGGGTGGGCCCCTACCCCTGAACTATCTAGGACTACTGTCTATCTCGCTCCCCCAGCTGTCCAGCGCTCCGATCCCTTCCCTATCTATGGGGGGCCGCCAGATCTCTCTATAGGGAAGATCTATATAGAGGGCGATCCCATATCTATCTAGAGGGGGAGGGGACCAGATCTATATAGATGGGATTGGGCTCCCCCGCCCCCTCTATATAGATAATAGATATGGCAAGATCTATAGAGAGGGCCCCCCCCAACCCAATAGAGATTAATGATCATCTATATAGATAGGGCCCCGACATCTATATATCGTTAGTTAGTTGGCCCTATCTAGATATCTCATAAACCGTATGAACAACTATATAGATTGGGGCGCGATCTACCAATCCCCGGGGCACCAACCCGCCTCCAATGGATTGGGTTGGGGAGGGAAGGGAATATAGGGTTCTCGGCTATCTATAGATAGAGTAGGTATATCTCTATCTGGCCGCCCCCCAGACATAACTATGGAGTGCCGACTAGACTATAGACTATAGAGAGTCTCCCTCGGCATACGAAGCCCCTCCCCTATATATAGAACTTAGAACTCCCTTACGACTGAAGATATGTAGATAGGCAATCGTCACTGTTATGAATCGAGGTACTATCGGATCGGATCGGATCGGATCGGATCGGATCGGATCGGATCGATCGGATCGGATCGGATCGGATCGGATCGGATCGGATCGGACAACCTATATTGTTTGTCAAGACAAGATTGTTTGTATTTTGACAACTTTGTCACCCTGATCAACATTGTCAATCAAATGTTGTCACCCCGATCAACATTGTCACCCCGATCAACATTGTCACCCTGATCAACATTGTCAAAATACAAGAAATCTTCCCACTTTACCTCCCCTTCCTTTCCCGCCCCTATCTCTATTTGGGCCGCCCCATATCATATATAGACAGGGCTCCGCTCTAGATATAGAGGGGCTTCCATCAAGCTGCCAAGGAACAAGCCAGGGAACGGGAACAAGCCCGGGAGACAAGAACCCACTCTCTACATGGCCACGCCCTCCCACTCCAGATATAGAAGGTCTCCTCCTCTTGGCTTTCGCTATCCGGTATCGGTCCGATCCTACCGCCGGTATTGATACAGATATATTGGCTGCGGAGAGCTCGCCACCGTCCCCCAAGCTCAAGCTGTTCGCTGAGAGCTTGATCAAGATATATAGAGAGGGCGTGGCCATGTAGAGAGTGGGGGTTGGCAGCAGATATGGGATATGGCCGATGCTTACTATTAAGATTCATAGCCGCGGCGAGAGTATATATCTTGTATATATCTTAACTTAACTTCAGTTCTATGAAGCCTAATATAGGCGGGGGCGGCGCTGCCGCCATCTATCTCTATCTATAGGATATCTCAATTATAAGCTAAGCGTTTCCTCGAGTTCCCCGGAGACTAAGGCTAGGGGATGATCCTGCCAATGCCAATCTCGACCCCACCCAACCTCCTACCAATATTGATGGAGAGGAGATATTTTGTTTTCTCCCCCTCGATCATGAGCGAAAGTTGACCCGCCGAGCGGCCCGGCCATATATAGCCTAGCCATATATAGATCTATCTGGCGGCCCCACCAAATATATAGATTCTCCAAATGGAATCCGTTGAGGCTATCTGACTATCGGCCGGATCGCGATCAGCATTTGGAGAACCCTCTTGATCCAGCCCCCTCTCGGGCTCAAACTAGTCAGAGACCGAGTGATTCTCCAGATAGATCTGCCTTTCAGATATAATAAGGGAGGCCCTTTCTTTCTATATAGATAGGGATAGGGCCCATATAGATAGATATAGATAGGGGTTAGCAGATATATAGATCACCTCGTCAGATAGTTCAGATGGGGGCCCCCTCTCTCTCTATATATCTTCAGGTCTATACATCTAGTCGACCTAGTCCAAAAGGTTCAGGATCGGGCTGGACCAGACCCAGACGAGATAGGGTAGGGTCATACTGATCTGCTCGACTATAGACTCTATATAGCCGTCCCCATATAGTCAGTCAGTCACATACTGATCGATCGCAAGTCCGAATCTGAATCGAGGAATAGAGATGGATGGCCTATCTATATATCGGCTCGACCCCCCACCTATCTATATCTGACCCCCCCCCTCTCTATATAGATCGGCTCCCCCATATAGATAGAGGCTCGCCCATAGATAGGGGGCTGGGGCGGATAGGGATAGCCCCGATAGGGCAGAACTCTAGATAGCCCCGATCTATATATCTCTATCCTCTCGATCGAGTACCGAGTGGCTTGCCTACTGTCTGTAGGTCCCCTAGATCTATAACTCCAACCTGTATTCTGTAGGTCCCCTATATCTCTAACTGCGATCCCCTATGGGTTGGTACTCACTAGACAGGTTGGCCCATAGGGGAGATACAGAATACAGGTCAGGCCCTATATAGAGAACTACTCTCCACTGATCTGATTATATACGTGATGTGATACGCCTATACTCGCAACCAGTCCATATAGATAAGATCTGATCTATATAGAGGGGGAGGGGGAGAGGGGGGGCCGAGGTCTGGTCCCTCTATATAGATATGGGCCCCTATCTATATATGGGGCCCCCCTCTATATAGACCTAGGGGCCCCTATCTATATATGGGAGGGATGGTCCCCTATCTATATATGGGAGCAAGGGATGGTCCCCCTCTCTATATATGGGGGATGGCCCCCCTATATAGATCCCTCATGCCTAGGTCTGGTCGGGCATGCCTACTCTGTCCCCGGGGAGCAAGGGATGGAGAACTCGGGATTGTCTATATCTAATCAACTATCACTCTACTATACTCGAGGATAGGGGTAGGTCATCTCCCCAAATAGATAGGACTTTCTCCGGATGATCAGCATCGGCTGATATATAGATGTTAGTTAGTTAGTTAGTTGCGAGTGAAGCCTCTAGATAGATAGGCCACTGAGATAGTGATACCATACCAGCGAGGATAACTCTTCTATCCGCCATTCTATTATATACGTGATACCAGATATAGAGGGGTGATAGAAATGGTATCGATCCCCTATCTAGATAGACCCCCCATCTCCCATCTGGGGATAGCGGCAACTCCCCGATAGGGAGGGGAAGTTGGAAACGGTATGGACAACTATCCCCTCGCCCACCTGTATTCGGCGAATAGCCACCCCGCCGGAGGCAGAAACGCGAGCCCCCCCCCCAGAATCTGAACTATGGCCGCCCCTATATATAGATCTGCCCTCAAGGGACACAGCCCGGCCCGCTCAATAGTGAAGTGAGGCCCCAGATATGAGATATGGTGGGCGAGATCTCTATATAGGGGGGCAAACAGCCCTACCCTAGATTCTATAGATGGTATATATAGATATGGTGTTGTTCTAGGCGGTCAGAGACACCTTCCCAGAGATCTCTATAGGGCCTCCCCAGATCTCCATCTCCCATCTCTATATAGGGGGGCCTATCTAATCTAGAATTCCCCATAGGCTTTCCAGTAGGCGGGGAGTGCCCCATATATAGATAGGGCGACTCTATATTATCTATATAGATAGCCTAGTCGCGCCGCCATATATAGATAGGGGCCCCCCCCCTCTCTATAGATCTCGGATCTATATATATATATCTCCCCGAGAGAACTATGCGCCATCACCGGCCCTATATACAGAACTCAATGAGATGAGATCGATATAATGCTCTTCTTCTTCTCTTCTCTCTATATTCATCAGATATAGAAGAGAGGGCCGCCGGGACCCTAGATATAGAGTTCAGATATAGATATAGATATAGATATGGTCATCTCATCTGACCTGACTGGAGAATGAAGCAACATCATATACTAGATATGGGGCACTCCCCCTATATCTATATGGAGGTCGACTTCAGATTCCAGAAGATATATATAGTATAGGCCCGGTTGGTTTTTTGTAGCTTTCTCGATGGCTACGATTCACATATATAGATAGGGGCCGGCCCCCTATCTCTATATTGGAGTGAGTGATCAAAGTGGGAATTGAACGAGGACTGAAGAACCGGGAATCCGCATCTCTTCTTGCACGGTCCCACCATCCGGCCCCGGCCTCTATCTATATAGATTCTATCTAGGGGCGCAGAACCTGGTTTCGGTGCCGGTCGAGTAGCTCTCTCTTCTTGTCCCGGAGACGGAGAGAGCGAGGTGACCTGGGGATGGGGATACTCATTGGCCCTATATCTCAAATGAAATGAAATATATTTCGGCACGGCACGGCACGGCAGCCCGGCGTTCTGGGAAACGGAACCTGTGGCCCCGGTGGTGCAGCAATGAAACACCGTCGGCCCTATAGAACTATATATCATCACTGCAATCCGTATGCGAATACCCCCACCCCATACTGTACTCGCAAGTTTCTCCCTCTCCGCACTTACCATTGATACAATCAATGGGAAGGGGGCCCGACTGACTGATAGGAGCGAAGAAGCATGGGAATAATATGACTGCCGGATGGGAGAGGAACACTTCCCCTATATATAGATATGGCCTCCGCCGGGGCGCCATATCTAGAATCCTGAACTCTATCTGGAGGGGTGATTACATGACCAGCTCCGGTCGAGATGCGGGATTGGAATTGAAATGGTGCAAGAACATCCATCGAATCGCCCCGCCTACTATACAAGAATGGGTGGCGCTCGACCGACTGAAAGAACTATTGATTTGATTGGCGCGAATCTTCCGGAGTCGAACGAACATACGGCAAGAAGTATTCCTGGATTGGTTCCGGGCCCTCCGCTCCATATAGATATAGGGGAGATGCATATCAGTGCTTCAGTACCCCTTCTCATTCATGTTGTTCTCCATTCACGCCGATGTACTGTTCGTTCACGGGTCCGTCCGTGTTCACCAGTCAATATGGTAAGGGTGGTCCGGTTCTCGCCGATCAGATCTATGGGATTGACCAGCTGCCCTATCTATCCATCTCTATGGAAGAGGTGAGCCTGCGCGCTCCCCATATATATAGAGGGGCTCCAAGTAACCCTCCTCTAGGCTCCGCTGGACAGTCGTCGACGTTCCCCCCTCTGACCGTCCCTGCGATGGTTCCCTGGGATCAATCAATCAAATATACCACACCACCTAGGTCGCCAATTGACGATGGGCCTACGACGCATATTCTGTCGTACAGGCGGCTGTATCGAACATGCAGATGCTTCATCTCGCCCTCATGAGAAAGAGACCAGCGCGACCCGGTTCTACGTCCGAAGTGCTTGTCCAAGGGCCAACTGGAATCACCTTTGTCATTGTATACCCCCATATCCGAAAGAGATATATAGTGCCGGCGACGAAAGAACGAACGTGACTGGGATAGGATATTATCTAGTTTACAAGTTCTTCTTCGAAACATCTCGATGACATGAAAGACAGATAGAGGTATCGGCAAGGAACGAACGCCCCGTCCCTATTTTGATTCGTGGTTCCCGCGCCGCCGGGGGCGATAAGCAGTTGGCCTTGTTTCAGTCCGAATTAGTCCCCGCCCGGGACATCGGCTTCCGCCAACAGTGAACTCCTGAGGATCGCATCCCGCGCATATTCTGCATTATAGCCTGCGACTGATTCAGCTTCCGCTTCTGGGAGATCAAGAGGAGCTCGATTAGTTTCTGCTGGACGAGGGATGGAGGACATAACCAATACGGGGAACAAGGGAATACCAAACCATATCTGCCTTTGCGCCGTGACGATCTCACTCGAATTACGAGGACCTACACGTATTAGTACGGTGATAATGATCAGACCAATAGATACTTCGTGAGGGACCATTTGAGCTGCAGATCGTGATGCCCCCGGAAAAGCATATTTCGAATATGGGGGAGTTCCAGTTCCCAATAATCAACGAGAGGTGCCCTCTATGGACCATACGAGCACGTCCTCCGTCACCCCCACCGCGCTTACGGCTCTCTACCCCAACCAAGGCCGCCCCTCCTCCAAGCTAAGAGGGCAAATCCTCCGCCGACCAACTGCAGTTAGGGCCCCATATCTGAATAGGGGGCGCCATATAGATAGGGTCCCTCCCCCTCGGCCTACTCGCATGATTTCGCGGCCCTCTAGATATATGGGGCCAACCTTGATATACAAAAATCGAGGGCGGCTATAGAATCTATAGTCGGCGACCTCGATCGAGCGCCCCCACCCCATAGAGAGTTCTAGATAGGGGCGGTCAGTTCCTCGGAGGAACTCGACTGACCATATCTATCTAGAGGGGGCCCCCTATCTAGAACTCTCTATGGGGTGGGGGCATTTAGCATTTACGCTCTCTCCCGCCGTCTAGGCGGGCCCCCTAGACCCTATCTATATATGGGGCCCCCTATCTCCCATATATATAGAGGGGGGGGGAGAGAGGGGGGGCCTACTCTATATAGCTTTAGGGGTGAGCGATAGGGCTATATAGAGTTTAGTTGGCACCCCCCCCCTCTCTCTATATGGACTGATAGGCCGGGGCGATGGAATATATCCCATCTATATAGAGGGGGGGGGGCGACTATCTAGAGTCTAGTCGGGGTGAGCGATAGCGAACCGATAGCCCTATATATCATCTGGGGGCGGCTATATAGAGTCAGGCACTCGCCATATAGAACAGATATATAGGGAGGGGGGCCCCGAGGGAAAGCCCTCTCTATCTATATGGCGAGGGACTCGTGCCGACGTTGGGGCATTTATTTCTGAATCGAGGGCCTCCCCCGACGGCCTACTCTCTCTAGCTGGGCCCTATATCTATATAGGCCAACGGGAGAACACTCGACCGCCCGCCCAGATCCCAGGTCTCTCTAGATTGGAGATTGGATGGGGTTGGGGGGGCCCTCTCCCTCCAGATATAGATAGAGGGGCGGGAGAGAGCAGAAATGCCCGACTATAGCTATAGAGAGTCGCCCCCTATATATAGATATGGCCGACCCCCCCCCCCACCCCTCTATTGGGATAGGGGATAGGGGATAGCGAGGCCGAGGGGGAGGGCGGCTATAGCTATATATAGTCGTAGTCGGATATATAGAATAGAGGGCGCTCTAGAACAGAACTCTGGGCGGCCTACTACCTACTCTATAGAGCTCTCGACCAACTAGTCTTTAGAGATATGGGATTCTAGTCACTAGCCATCTCTAGATAGTGAGTATAGATGGATATGGCGACGGAATCTCTAGAGTTATGCCCATATATAGATAGGGGCCGAGGGCCATATAAAGAGAGGGGGGCAACCGACTTTAGATAGGGCTCTCGATCGACGAAAGGGCCTCGCCCCTTGGGTTTCGAGGAGATCAAGGCACCCCCCAGATAGATCTAGGGGGCTATAGATATGGGGGCACTTTCACCATCGCACACAATAGGTTGTTATCTTTTTGACACAAAAATAAACATACTTTGTGTGCGCACCACATTCACCACCTTAATCTCCACCATTTAAAAAAATAGTAGTTTAGAAACTAAATACGAGCACTACGCTTTCTTATTCTTATCACATTGTCAAAATTTGAGCATATGCATGCCAAATTATTAGATGAAGTTCAGGTTTTGCTAATTTTAGGAAAAATGTGTCCACTTTTGACCCCCTTTTGGTCCCCCATTTCCATGCACTTACCCTTATGCAATGAGGTATTTTTGAGAGGAACATACCGCACATTATATTTGAAGAAGGTTGAACCTTGCTAAGTGTTGAGTAAATTTTCAAAGAATTCCAACGATATTGAATTTTCGTAGGGGTTATATGTATCACCTACATTCAATTTGATAGACTTGTATTCATTAACATGAAGGAAAACGTAGTTCTCGATCAAGGAGAGTCGAGGCATAAATACTTTATTATAGAGAGAAGGTACTAGAAAAAGAGATAAAAGGCCATTTTTACTCTAGAATATTAAAGAGGAAGATGTAAATGATTATAAGGAGTATTTGGTCAAGTGGAAGAATCATGAAGAAGAGGTTGCATCATGGATATGCCTTGCAGAAATTAGTTTTTATGACCATACTCTTGAAGATTTCAACAAGCGAGCATGGGATCACATTATTTTTACCTAGGGATTCTGATGTAGGAGCATCTCAAGTGAATGATTAATTTTGCATCATCCCAAAAATAAGCTACACCTCTAAATAAAATCCAACATTCGGAGCATGCAAAAACCTCTATGTAGAAGTTTGAATTATTTTATTTTTTATAGTTTTGCGAAGGTATGACATGCACAACAAGATGGGTAGAACATTGCACAAGAAACAAAATTATGAAAGACGTTGGTGAAATGGATAACAAATGACTATGCATAAACATGATAAGCATAAATATGGTCAAAGTAAAATGTACAAGCCTACAATGAAATGGAAAAGTATACTCTAGAAGCATGAAGTGGTTAAGGATGGATTTGTGCACAATAAACTAAACAAAAGAAAATAAAGTGAGGCGCTAAGTATGTGGCTTTGGATTAGAAGATGAAAATGAAACCAATTGCACAAGGATCGATGGGTATGGAAAGCCAAAGAAGACTCATGAGGTCAGCACATGAATGATGTGCAAGAGTGCAAAGAATTTATTTGATTTCTTAAATTTCAAATTTTAGGAGGTGACAAAGGCAACTACCATGAACATGTGTCACAAGGAGAACAAATGCATGAAAAAATTTATGAAAAATCAAAGTTTATACATATCAAGATCTCCCAAAAGTCAATAATGACAACAAGATCTCTAAAAAGTCAAGTCTCCATAACATATAAGTAACTAAAGCCACACTTCCCATAAGATATGTGATGAATGGCAATGAGTTAGCTAAGGGTAATTAAGGAAGAACAAATCCCAAGGTTTCGGGGGTTGAATATTATATCAAGGAGAGCCGAGTAATATGAAAAAGAGGATAAGAAAGAATGAAGCTTAAAGAGGAGTGAGCTTGAGAGAGAGAAGAGCAGAAGCATGATCAAGACTACACCATTATAGTTCAAAGAACTAGATGTTATAGCTCAATTATGTTTAGCACATTGTAATCTTATTATTCTAACAAACGATTCCACCAAATTATTCAATACTCTATGTGTGATCTTAGATGTGTGCCTTAAGCATCTTTTCATTGGGGTCTCCATCCACGACTATGTCGCAAATGTTACTTACCATATATTTTATAGTATAAAATCATTGTTCAACAAATGATATAAATTTTACCATGTCAAATATTTTGTAACAAATATTTTTTATAGTTTTGGCAAAGGCATGACATGCACAATAGGATGGGTAGAACATTGCACAAGAAACAAAATTATCAAAGACATTGGTGAAATGGATAGCAAAATGACCATGCATAAGCACAATAAGCATAAACATGGTGAAAGTAAAATGTACAAGCCTACAATGAAATGGGAAAAGTATACTCTAGAAGCTCAAGTGGTTAAGGATGGATTTGTGCACAGAAACTAAACAAAATAAAATAAAGTGAGGCGCTAAGTATGTGGCTTTGGATTAGAAGATGAAAATGAAACCAATTGCACAAGGATCATATGGGTATGGAAAGTGTGCAAGACTCACGAGGTTGTACATGAATGATGTGCAAGAGTGCAAAGAATTTATTTGATTTCTTAAATTTCAAATTTTGGGAGGTGACAAAGGCAACTTCCATGAACATGTGTCACAAGGAGAACGAATGCATGGATAAATTTTTGAAAATCAAAGTTGATACATATCAAGATCTCCAAAATTCAATAATGACAACAAGATTTCTAAGAAGCAAGGCCCTATAGCATATAGTAAATAAAGCCACACTTCCCATAAGATATGTGATGAATGCTAATGAGTTAGCTAAGGGTAATTAAGGAAGAACAAATCCCAAGGTTTCAGGGATTGAATATTAGATCAAGGAGAGCCGAGTAATATGAAAAAGAGGATAAGAAAGAATGAAGCTTAAAGAGGAGTGAGCTTGAGAGAGAGAAGAGCGGAAGCATGATCAAGACTACACCATTATAGTTCAAAGAACTAGATGTTATAGCTCAATTATGTTTAGCACATTATAATCTTATTATTCTAACAAATGATTCCACCAAATTATTCAATACTCTATGTGTGATCTTAGATGTGTGCCTTAAGCATCTTTTCATTTGGGTCTCCATCCACGACTATGTCGCAAATGTTACTTACCATATATTTTATAGTATAAAATCATTATTTAACAGAAATAAAATTTTACCATGTCAAATATTTTGTAACAAATTGTGTTCAATAATATTTTATTTGCTTTTTATTGTATTCCTTCGATTATTATTATTATTATTTTTCTTAATTTGTATTTAAATAATAACAATTATTTCTCTTTTAAATTATGCAATTTTGAAAGTAATCTTCCGATATCACACGAGCTCTTTACTTTATACTTATTATAAAAACATCATTTGTGAAAAATTATTTATAGACATCATTTCAAATGATGATTTAAATTTACATATGTGAAATTTTCATATATTTAAATAACTTGTCAATTCATAAATTCCTTTAAAGCATATACATAATTGAATTAATTCTATTTTAATAAGACAAAAATAATTTAATTATTGAATGGGTTATGGTCCAACGTGGGTATGATGGTATAAAAGGTGTTACCTAACCATTTACCAAAGTTCCAATCGCCAGTGATACAAATAAATAAAGGATGAGGTTACGCCATCATGTTCGACATGACTTTGAGAGAATGTAATCCCCTCCAATCATTAACAACTAAACCTAAAAAATTGTACACCTAACCTATTGCAAACTTCAATTCAATCAAAAATAATTATTTTGTTTTATTTTGATAAAATATTCATTAGTGTTTGGTGTCAATTTTGAGTGGCACTTGATTATTGGAGGAAGCATCCCACATGCTTTGAACTTTACCGAGCTAAGGCATTTATTGGAAGTTTCGAGTCTCATATCCACACAACGCACAAATAATGGAGAAAGACACGATGAATGTTGTGCATTATTCCCCATATGACAAATGTGTACATGTGAGATGTACTTATTACGTAAGTAACATGCCAAATTTTGCTTTGCCATTTATTCTCATTTTTTCTTTTGGACGGTTGGGAACTCGAAAGTCTTTGCTTTAGCCACGTGTCCCTAACAGCATCAAAATTAGTGTACTTACCTCTTTTTTGTTTTTAAAGGGTGCACAAGCTTCACGACCCTTGATAAATCATTAATTTTTATTGGCATTCACTTAATACTAGTAATCACACGTGAGGTGTGCGATGATAACACCAAAGAGAGGTTGGGGAATGAGTCAAGGAAGTGGAGAAGAAGAACACATTTGACGGATAGGGTAAAAGAAATGAAAAGGGGTATAACCAATCCAATAGCTATATTAGACTGGTTAGAAGTAGAAGCGCAAAGCAAGAAACTTTGGACGTCTTTATAAAGAAACATAGATCTAATATGGAGTTTAATTTAGTTGCAGATAATATAGAAATGCAGAGTGAAAAGCGGTTATCGATACAAAATACACGTGAAATCTACATACATGATTGTTATAAAGAAGGTTTTTCAAAGCAACACCGCATGGGTCCTGAGGATACCCCATAGACTATGTCGATGATAGATCCAAAGAGCGTCATCGATAAGACCTTTCTCAACCCACAAGTTTGTGGAAAGCATTACTTTTTGGTCGATGGAGAGAAGAACCTTGGGCTTCAACTAGTCATCTTCGGATCGCTGGTGTGTAGAACATCCGGTTTTTTTGGCAATTGATCTGGCTATAGGAGAGTTAAGGGACTTCAACATAATAAGGTTGTGCGAGTGCACAAGGTCATTCTGAGTGAAAAGATGAGGGCCATTTTTAAAATCAATGCTTTCTTGTTCGGTAAGGGAGGAATCAGATCTTGACATAAGAGCTTCCCAGTCCTGGATTAGAGGGACAACATTATGAATGTTAAGCAGCAAGTTTTAGAATGATGTTTGTGCTGGATCAGAGCCTTGTTGTCGGAAGATTGAATGTAGGGAGACAGATATGTTGAATTCTCGCCAAAGGGTAGCTCCGTAAGACTTGCTGGCATAAAGCGGGATGTCCATAACAGAGGAAGTTGACCGAGGTCTCTAACAAGGATCATAGATCTACCTCCAAATGTTGAATTTTTGAAGTGTAGGAAAGCCTCCCTAAGACGGTAGTCGATTCTGGAAAGCAACTTTGGTCCGATGAAACTCATTTCATCAATTAAAATGTATTCGATGTGCTTGATGGAGTCTTGAAGAGATGATAAAGCTTGGCCCTCTAAGGGTTTGAGTTCTTTAATGGGAATCGAGGCTTGCGTGTATTGTCGAAGCTGAAATGTTGAAAGCAACAACTCCTGTTGGGGCGAGCAAAAGGAGAGGTGAAAGGCTCTGGTTGGATGAAGAGGCAAATGAAGACTTTATAATGTTAATGAGGAATGATTTTCTAGTACCTGCAGTCCCTTGTATAATAAGTCTCAGTGGAGGAAGGCTGGATCTATACGTGAAGTGCTGAATAATTATGTTGAAATTTTATTGTTGTTCTAGAGATAAACATGAAGTTGGAGGATCAAATTTGTCCACAAAGGAAGCTGAAATATGTTCTACCTTATTATCTTCGATGAAAGTGATGCCAAGAGACTGTAGAGCAATAGGAACACGATGTGCATGCCAATTTTGAAGGGTGTCAAATTCATGAAATAAGAAATAATTCAATTTTTCACATGTACCTGCTAGAAAATAGTTTTGCTAAATTTATCGATTGGGGGTTTTGAAGCATAAGTGGAGGAAACCATGGGCTCTACGTCTAACCGTTCCTCAACTAATTGTGGCGATGAGGATGGTAACTCTTGTGGCGACATGAAGTCCACAAACACCATCCATTTAGGTAACTATAATTTTCCTTATCATATTCCCATTCGCGATGCAGCATAGACAAGGTAAGATTTCATGTAGAATCTTCCCGTCACATGAACCTCCTTGATTTTTTTATGCAGAAATCACTAATTAGCTCTCCCCATCTAATATATTGTTGGTTCTTCCTTATGATGTAGATGAATTAGTACATACATTCTTGAAAATCCTTTGCTACAGGAAGACCTACAAATATTATTAGTATGGTAATGATGTCATTAACTTCAGGAACGAAGTCACTCCGAGGTAAGGTTTTAGAAAAACGGTTGATGGAAGGCTTTGGATTTTTAAGATAATTCTTGTTCAAGTGTTTTGTGCAAGCTGAATAATTATCATCCCAAGTCTATTGAGCTTTCTCTTGATTAATGTCTACATACTCATTAAAGTCGGGGAGTTTGAGTAAATCATAAAAATAATTTACATCTAATCTAGTCGTGTCACTTCCCCCTCATGATTCTTCACTGACCTTGTGTCACCATCATAATGACTTATAGTTGTGAGCATGAATTCTAGACATTGTGTCGAGGTTGGAAAATTTGCTTTAAGTGTCAATCCACTATCATAAATGCCTTGAATCCAAGGTGAATTTGATGGGTTATTTATCCTACTCCAAAAATCAATAAGGTTGATATGCCCCAACTTCGTGTCGCTTATCTGATCTAATATTGGAATCAATATTGGAAGGGGGCACCACCCCTTGGTAACTATACTTCATGGTTTTATCTTTATCCTTAGATAATTCTGACTTCTCTTTTCCTTTAGTTGATTCTAACATTGAAATAAAAAAACAATGAAAACTTGCAAAGAAATTCTCCTAAACACCTCTGAATTCAAATTGAAAATGTCCTCTTGCTCGACAACCTAAAAAGCCCGAAAGACCTCTTGGTAGGATTTTGTTCTTGTTTAGCACTTTGAAAACCCTAACACACACTTGTCAGAAATTTATACTTGTTTAGCAACTTCCAAATCCCGACACACTATTCGAAATCCAGACTTGTCGAATACCGTCGAAAACCTGTCTCAAACACTTTCAAGGTTTTCTCCTTGTTTGTCAACATGCAAGTCCCGACAAAGACCAAACAGGGTTTAGGGAATGTTTAACACCTCTAAAATCCCAAAAGTCTCGTGTTGGGTTCTTCACATGTTTTACAACATAGAAATTATGAAACACTAAGGTGGGTTTTTTATCTTGAAAAGAAGATCAAAAATCTCGACATGAACTTTGTCGGGTTTTCAACTTGTTTATCAAGTTAGAAATCCTAACTAGTGTTGGAGTAGGAATTTTCACTAAGGCCCCTTTTTGTTATGAAAAGTAACAATCAAAAGCATGGAGAAACAACAAGTAAATCTTTGAGAAACAAAAAAACTTGGAAGAGGAAGGAAAATAAAGGTTTTACCACAGTCGAAGAAAACAAGGCCAAAAAAAAACATGTAATGTAGCTAAATCATAGAAAAGACCCACGAAGAATGATAACTCGCCAGATTTACAAATGGATATGAGAGATTTGATCAAAAAGACAATTGGAAGAGGAAGAGGAAGAACTAGGCAATCAGAGTTTTGAGGGTCGAATGCAAGTCGCGGTAAAAATTTGAATCGTACAAGGTGAAAATGACGTGAAAAATCCTGATTTTATAATGAGCTTGGAATTTTTTACAGGTTTTTTTACACATGTCAAGGTCAAATCTTAGTTGTCATTTATTGCGTTGACCGGGATCGGGGTTTGACCATGTCAGACATGACTTGACTTCGTGCACTCGGACTCTGAAAACCTGACACACCAGGTCCATGTTCATTTCGGAGTTCGGGACTTTATTTGCACACAACATGCTTTCGTCCTCACATGTTCTGATGTTCCACAATCCCTAAATCCCGAGAAACTATAGAGTGTCAAGGTTCGGGGTTCAGGGGGACATCCGACATTTTACATGTTTTTTTGCTAATATGTCTTGATGTTCGGAAAGTCTAAAAGTCTGAAAAAATTGTAGTGTATCGGGTTTCAGGATTCGGGAGACATTACATTTGGTTGTTTGCGTGCTTGAAAAGACTGAAATTTTAAAAAATAAAAGACAATCTACAACTTGGGCAAAAACTCTGGTATTTTTGGGAAGATGACAAACTCCAAAAACTCCCAAAGACAAACATTTGGTAGGTTGTACCAAAATTATCGTGAAACTCGATTTTGGGATAAAACAATCATGTGGAATGCGTCTTTGATTTACATCTTGTAGATGACTAAACAAAAAGGGAAAGATTGCAAGCAAGGCATGTTGTCACAAGGTCATAGACGCAATACAATGGAATAGGAGAGCATGTCTAAAATAAAGTCCAGGCCTAAAAGAATGTGATAAAGTTGTGGTGATGATCTAGTTTATTTGTTCATGAAAAGTATGTGAAACTAAATGTATGAATCATTATGTTCCCTAAAGACTATAATGTTTTAATGAGTTATCCAACACTTGTTGGATTAGGCCAATAATTTATTTGATCTTTGAACCATCTTTTTAAATTTTGAATGTTGGTACACAACTCATACTCTCAAACTTTTCCAAGAAAAGGTTCTCTTGCACATCAACCTTTGCATCCCCACAACAAACATAGAGAGAAATCAACCTTGACGTGTTTTTTAATGCCACATCATGTTATATTGACTTCCTTTGTCTTCACATCCTAGTTACATTGGAACTGTAAAGACTTTTAGCTCTATTGTTAATTGGTAAAGTATTCTATTTCCCCACAAGAAAAAAAAATTAATGCCCATTACTTTTTCTACCCCTGCACGACCTCCTCCTTATCCCCTTCGTCACCAGCCCTCTTCCTCCTACACCATCTCACTTCTCAACTTTAACATCTTTTATGCATCCCATTTCATGTCTCCATTGCATTACTCACATGTGATTCTCACTAGTATATGGTGATTGAGATTAGGTTTGTCTCTAATACATCAAATAACCACTTCCCCTAGCCCCCCACTAATATGTTTGGCCCCATCTTATCTACATATCACTATCACCTTAACTCACTCAACGATCTTGATTATTTTTCAAGTGCCATCATGTAGGTCGAGTGTTCTTTTCTTCTTATGTAATGGATTTAACTTCATAATGCTTTTAATTGGTGTCGAGTGTAATCTCTCCAAGCTTATTGCCTTTGCTCAAGTAGCTCCTTCACAACCCTAGGTCACCTCAAATCCCTTGTCATATTGACCTCCTAAATTTAACATCATGCAAAAAAGATGACACATTTGAAATAAGTGATGTAAACAAATAACATGTTCTAACTTAATCATTGTTGCCATGTCTTTTACTTCCATAGTCACGCCTATCAAACCTTTATCATGGTCCACCAACAACGCCAAGGACACTAACATGGATAGCGGAACTTCTTCGCTAGGTATCATCATCATGATCAAAATGTGTTTCCTGCATCAGTTGCAACATCTTGTCCTCAACTATGCTTTTCATTACATATCTCACTTTGAGCCCCTCCAATATTGTTTGGACTCGATCTCATTTCATTCATTCACTTCCCATTGTCTCATCCATCTAAGGCAACTCAGTTCATCACCTCTATCATTCACGAGCTGAATTTCTCTCCAATGCAACTCACTTTGTTTGCAATGTAGTGCCACCAATGTTTTACCTTTCTCAACTCATATTAGATCAACAATCTTTCCCCACCGCAAATAGTTACCTGGCCTGAATTCCTTCATACTACACACTTATCTCATGAGCTTTTGTTGGTTACAAAAAAATATCCTTGCTTGTGGAAATGCGAGAAGATTCATCCACTTCCAACTCGTTATCTCCAAAGCGATGTAGATTGATTTGTTTGGCGATGTAATGTGTGTCAATTTCATCCACATGGATCCCACAAACTTGAGTATACACAACAAAGCAACCCACCTACGATTGTAACTGTGTTGTTCACGTGTCCATCTACTTGGAAATGACGTGTCTTTTTATACCATATTACATTATGTTGACTTCCTCTGTCTTCACATTTGATGTATGTTACAACAGTAGAAACTTTAGTATCTATTCAAAATTGGTAAAAATTTTGGTTTCCCGACAAGAAAAAAATACACCGCCCATCACTTTTCATGCCCTTGCAATCCTCCTCCCCATTGCCCTATTCACTGGCCCTCTTCCTCCTTTACCACTTAACTCCTCAACTTTAACATCTTATATGCATCCCGTTCGGCGTCTCCATTACACCATTCGTGTGTAATTGCTAGTTAGTAAATACCATGGCCTTGATTCCACTAAACTGACCCAACAAGACCGGGAATCGAGCCTCGTCCAATACACCGACAAGGAACCGGTGGCTCTTATGGCCCTAGACGACCAGGGTGCAAGTCCCGTCCAACGAACTTTCCTTGCCATGGACGACAAAGCGTGGATCGACTCTTGCGTGTTATTTAAAATTTTGGATTCCATGTTCGAAAACAAGTAAATTAGAAGTAACAACTATGGGTGTGTTGGAATGCCCCAGGGATTCCATGGTAGAATACGTAGCATCAATCATGGCGTCAAACAGGCTCCTATAAATCTAATGTTCGTCCTTCACAATGGGTGCCGTAGGTTTCAACAAGACATAATCTAAGCTATATGACTCCCTGTTGTTGTTGTAGATGAAAAATGGTAAGACATTGGCCAAGAAAAGAGAGTCGTTATTCTTCAAGAAGTTGAGAACGGAGCTTACATCCTTCTTCAGTTAATCAGTGAAAGTTCCCTTAGAAGGAGCCTAAACATGACATTGCGTCTTCAATCGAACACGTAGACAAGTTAATCTCCTCGCTTAAAATTACATGTCCTCTGCGTTAAAGCACAAGTGTCATTAACATGTAGGTATTCTGCTTGAGCTTCACATAGGAAACCACCTAGGCTTCTAGCAGTAGCAAAAGATTTCAGATATTATCACATTCCAGCTATTTCGCTTGATTTTTGATGCAGAAAAATTAACAAGAATGAATAAAAAGAATGAAATGGATCCGATATCTATTACTTTCCATGCCAAAAATGAAACTCGGTCCAAAGACGATGCTTGTGCAGTAGGGGGGACAAGTGATGATGGCGTGGCAAGGGATTCGAGGTGGAAAAACCTGACATGGAAGGGATGGCAAGTCGACATGGCCAGAGAGAACCATTAGCAATTTCAAACTCACATTTGTAAGGCAGATGACACTCCGTAAATTATTGACCAAAAGATCACAGATGCTGATGTCTTTTCGGTTGTCAGAGGGGGTCGGACTTTCTAACTTAGTACATGCCTTTCGGCATAAAAATGGATGAACTCTATAAAATGTAATTACCATTATCTTAGTTGTATTTTGTCAGCCTGGAGTGACGACTGTCTTAGCGATCAAATTGTATGACTTGGTCTTCCTCGTGAGCGTTTGTTTCCACATAACTATATTCTCGTTTTCAATATATACTGATAAGGTTTAAAGACGGCCATATTTCTGGTTCAAATTAGTGAGATGGGAGATCCAGAGTGATATCTGGATTGATTGGTATGGGCATCAATATTGCAGTCACCGATATAATTTCCCGTATCAATATTTTCGTTCGCTGCACGAAAGAATTGGGTAATCTCAAAGATTTGGTGATGGAAATTGAGCCCGTTAACAGGGCAATGCAGCAGTATCGGTTGGCATTGAACAGTACTATTCCCATTGGTGTACTGGGCATTCATGAAAATCTAGTGCCGTCCTCCGTCAATGACTGGCTTAAAAAATTGAATTCACTTTTTTAAGAAATAACGAGATTGGCAGTGCTTCGAGGGAGTATGGATCGGGTTGCCGAAACCAAAGAATCGAGATGATTCAGGAGCCTCTGGTTGTCGGGCAGGAGAAAGCCTTTTTAACTCTCCGTAAGCTGTTAGTGAATGGTGAAGGACATAGATATGGCGTTGTAGGCATGGGTGTGTCGGGTAAGACCCTGCTTCTGAAGAGAGTATACAACAGCAAAGAGGTGCGGGATCATTTCGGCGATGGGATAGTGGCTTGGCTAACGGTGCTTCAGAATCCATCCATCGAAACTCTCAGATCTGAGCTTGCTACGCAAGTTGCGTTGCAGAACACGTGTAAAGTAGATGACACTCCGTACATCGTCGACCAAAAGATCACAGACGTTGATGTCTTTTCGGTCGTCAGAGCCCCTCCGCCTTTCTAACATAGAACACGCCTTTCGGCGTAAATATAAAAGGTCAAACACCTATGTCTATGTTGCAAAATAGCTAGCAATTGCAAATGAGTTGTAAATTACGCTCGAGAGGATAACATTGTTAAGTTTGTTGGAGTTGTAATTTACAATGAAGTGTAAGCAAACTTTAAATGAAACAAATTTTTTATAGAAACTAAGAATAATCAAGCACATGACACAATATTATAGTGTAAGTTTATTTTTTTACATTGCTTCATTTAGCATCACTGTTAATCGCCACAAGAACATTCTCCCTATTTAGAATGAAGGAAATGGTTCCTATTTCTCACAACAATTTCTCTTGCAACAATCTTGGAGTTAATTTTCGTTGCAGTCTAGCAATGAGCACATAATCGAAGGTTCTTGACAACTATAATTAGTTGTTCCAAGGGAGCGTGTTTAACCAACCAAATGTAGTTGCCAACTTTTTACTATGGTGGCAGAGAAATAATTTTTTTCCTCCACTTCCACATCATTAAGTAAATGTCTTTAATATGAAAAATAACTTGTTGCCTTCATCTCTCAAGCCATTTTCTCCAACTTTGCATAGATCTCCTCTATCTGTAGATGCAATCTATGATTTATCTCCGGCCTTCAATCTAACTACATCCAAGGATATTCTTAATTCCTCTATCTTTCATAATCTCTCGTATTATTTGAACCTCGCCTCACCCGCCCACTACGCATAGATGTTTGAGAGAAGAAAATAAGTTGCAACATTTTTAGGATCCAAATCAAAATGCATTATGGAGCATATACTTTATAATATTGAATTTTGTTTTGACTAAACACCAATTCAATACCACAGAGATTTAAAGTATGGATTATATATAAATTTAAGCCTAAAATATAAGGGGAGTACAAAATATGAAGTGTAGTTTCTCTCAATTGTAATCGAAGATGATAGGAAGCAATTAGAAGATGATACTTGCATGACAATCCGAAACAACATTTAATTGATCGCTTTCTGAGCAACAATTGGTCATGATCTACGCGTGAGTGGTCTTATGTTGGCCATCTTAATCATTGATTTCACAAATTGTTTTATAAACGTCGCCTCATCTACTACATATAATTTCACCGTCTCCTTTGTTTTTCCTTCCTTACCCTCTCACAAACAACTCTTCGTCCAAATTCAAGGCCTCTCCCGTGACCAAATGTTTAAATGGTAGTTTTCCAATGGAAAAAAATTATTATCTCCTCCAAATCTTGGACACACGATTTCAAATGACCATAATTTTGTAAAAGATTGTGCGTAGCAAAAGTAAGTCCCATGTCATTGATGTGAGAGTGAATTTAGTATCCTCAAATTTTGCGAGACATGAATTTAAAATTTCTCATGTTAAATACTAAGAAATCTTTGACCCGCTCCATCTTATTTTACAATTAATAGCAATTTCATGACAAAGGCACATACATAAACAAGGACAAGCAAAAATTATAGAACAAAAATCCATATATATAACATAAAAGTTCAATAGCTTTCCTTCCAAAAAGCTTTACTTGTGAGTACAAATATTTTTGGGATATGGTATAGATCAAGCAAGGTATCGACCTGCTAAAGAATTTCTAATCGGTATATTACAACTATCCAATTTTTTCAACACTACATTGAACATAATGTAAAAAATGTTACGAGACCTAAAAAAGAGGCTCAATACTAGATATATACAAGGACAAAAAGAATTTCATGGAAAGCACACAAGAAATGAGATTTATCCATATTATATACAAGTGTAATCACCTCTTGTAAATGCTAACAAAAAAGATGAAACAAAATTTATGTAGAAAGAGTGTTCCTTTCTCATGGCAGCCATGGAAATTTTACCTTTAAAACCACAATAATCAAGCCTCGTAGAAATAGCGGTGCGTTCATGTAAAATGGCTTTCAACGCACAAGTTTCAACTTAAAGTGCAAGGACTCTTCCGCAATCGCTTCAAGGGTGCAATCGAGCTACCCATTTCCGCTTTGATTAACGAAAAATCTACCTCATCAAAAACACAAGACCTGGAAAACAAAGTTTAAATGATCCAGTGATTGAAGCCTGTTTAATAAAGATTTGGTGTTTTCAATCACAGAAAAACTGATCGCATTACAAGAAAATCCCAATTTCTTTGTTGGGTGTGAAGAATCCAACATCTTATCCTCATTAAATAGCAAGCTCTCTCTGTTAAAATCCACGACAAAATATTTTGGTTGAATTTAAGTGCGCATGAAGATATATTTCATATACTCGAATGGTTTATTTATAAATGTGGCATCTACCACAGGGGCAAGACAGGTTGAGAGGCGGCCAAAGCAAAGATTTACTTCTGCATTCATGTTTCACCAAATGAATCAAATGCAAACACTATTCAATACAAAAAGTACATCACAAAATAGATATTCAAGGCAACTTACATTATTCCACTTAAATATCTAAAATCCAAAGAACTCCGTAAAGTTAAGACAAGAATGGAGATGCTGGAATTTGACACTTTCCAAAGAAGGACGTCTTCAAAGGTGGACGCCTACCAAAGAAATATATATAGCCGATTATAAATTGAGTGTGTGTATAAATTAGCAATCGTACACGAGCAAAGGCAATGTGAACTTTGAAAGGGATTGGGCATAGGAATAAAGAGTGGAGGAGAGAAAGCAAGGAAGAAGAGGAGGGCAAAGTGGAAGGTAAATTTTGGGATGGAACACGACATAACATAAAAATGTAATGGCTTTGATGGGTATGCATGAACATTGGAGGAGATATTTGTGGAAAGTATGGAGATGCAAATATAGTAATGAATAGCTTGAAAAGATAAATGAATAATGCAATACAAAAAATGGAATGTATAGTAATACGTAGGATAAAAAATATTTTGTTACTCAGTCGAGTTTAAAACTATGTCAAAATCCTCCACCTCCCTTAAACGTTTGTCCCGAAATGCAACACATTTTCTAGGAGCCCATTGTGTGGGCAATCCTAAATTTTTGAAGATCCCAATGTGTAATTGTTTGAACATGGATCTCCCTCCTATAAAAAAGTTGGAAAAGCCATGGAATGTAGGCATTCTATGTTCTACTCATTTAGTAGTGAAAGTTCGAGTTCAACATGCCAAAGTGAAGGGAGTTTGATGGTCATGTACAAGTCAAAATCGTAGAATATCCTCTTCGTATGTAACTATAGGACTTTAGAATGCGGTGGTCGATGTTCGGGTCCATATTGTTCCCTAAGGAGAAACATTTCCCGTTCTTTTCATATTCCCATTTGTTGCAAAGTATACAAGCCTTTAAAAAATCATGGTTTCATATTAGTTTCTTAGAAGGATGCCCCCATATTAGTTTCTTCTGAATTGTGGAAAATGGGTTGAAAGATTGAAGTTTGTGGGAGCACATTTGTAAACTATGAAGATGTTAACATTGAAGGAAGGAAGGAATGTGCAGGGTTGTGAAATTTGGCCTCCATATACTCTTATAGGCAAATGACATCTTGCAATTACAAAGTTGTCGAAGTAGAAAAGAAGGAGAGGAAGGTACACAAGTGCATGTGGCAAGTAGTTGGAAGTTGGTGGGTTACAATGCCAAATGTTTCTTTTCGAATGTGGTGACATTTTTGTTGTGTCATTAACTTGAGGCTTATTTCAAGCACATATTTATTAACTTTGGTATCATTTCTTAGGATTTGACATTAGGGAGAAGGTTTCGTAAGATCGAGTAATTGCAATGAAGAAGGCAATGCATGAACACTCATTGATAATTGAGCCCTTCAAGTAATGGACATATGAATGAAAAGAAGATTTTATTCGCTATCAATCTTTTTATATTTTTACATGGTGTCAATTTTTTTGAGTGAACGACATCTAATGAAGTATATTAGGTGAAGACATAAACATACAATCAAAAATAAAAAGGTGGGAATGATCATCATGGGAAATGACACTATAGATATTAATTTCTTTGTTTATTAGTTTCCTCTTGACATATTTTTTTAAGATGATGACACTATAAACAAATTATAATTTCAATTATAAAACAAGAATTCTATCTCTTCTCCAATAACAAGATATAAATTATTATTATAAACAATATTCAATCTACCTAAGCTAACTTTACTTTAATAACATGATATATGTTATGTATTATTACCGCCACAACAACGAAGTCGGGAAATAAATTGCGGCTATTGGCGCTTAGCCAACTTTTAGTTCCATCATTCTTTACCTGTCCAAAAATAGGCATGCACAAGCAATTCACCCTGACCTTGTAGAGGGGTTAATTATGTCACCTACTAAAAACACAAATAAACCTTAAGGGACCTACTATATCAAGTCATGTGGAGCTTGGAGAGATACATTTTTGGTGTTCATGCTAATGAAAATTTTCCCACAACTTCTTTGTCATCGTTTAGTGTTTGGGAGGATAATTCTATGCAGAGTGGTTCAACGTCTTCACCGGAGCACTCATTGTCTAATGCATATGATTTCAATGCAAATGCAATCAATGTCACAATGTGTTTTTGTAGGTGACAACCACTTGAGTTATCGATGAAGTCGTTTGATGAGGAGCTTTTGTCGACTTCAACAAGGCCGACAACATGACATCATGTGAGGTGACCAGGCCTTCCATTTCTCCATCAATAAAAATGCACACGTGAATGGAAAAGATCAATTCAAGGCCTCTAATATAGACTTATGTGTGGATGAAGAATATGTGGCATGTTGTCAAAAATATCTCTGGTTTCTAATAGGGTATACGCCTTTTGGTGTAAAGAGATGAAAGTGGATTTGAATCAAGATACTAAAAGTATAGGTTGTCCTCGCAAATAATGTTAAATGTATATGCAATTTCTTTTCCTATAATCAAAAATGAAAATTCCTATCGAAAAAATAACTAAACTTAAAAAATTACCAACAGGAGGATCATCTTTCAACAAAATCTAGTTGTGACTGTACTTAAGCTCACATAATTTCTTCAATAGTTTTCACTTTTCTAACAATGCTTTGGTGTCATTGGGGTTCTGAATCTACCTATATAACGGGAAGATATTTTTATCAAAGAAATATCAATGTTGCAAATGGCCTTACCCAGATGATTTTGAATAGCATACAATGCCATCCAATGCCCTTCTCAATCTCAAAGCACTGTGTAGAGAGGTTTGGTTGAAAGATGTGCTACATACTCTCTTTACTACAAACAACCCTCCTGTAGACTCTTCTACATATATTTATTTTTTTAGTCTTCCATCACTCGTAAAGCCCTCGCAAAGGGTGAGAAAATCCATTCACACATTAATGCCAAGGGATTTACGTTTTCAACAAACACATTACTACACAATATGATTGTCAACATGTATGAAAAATGTTGAAGTTTAGTGGATGCTCGCAACAATCCTTCCATGCACCCAATGACGAGCTCATCTTCATTATGTCAAATGTTTCCATATTTTGTGTAACAATGAAGAATAATCAACTATCACAATATGCAACTCTTCTCGCCGCTTCACCCTTGTAGAATCTTTCATTAACAAAAGTTAAACGAGCTATATCTCAACTTGTATAAAGGATGAGCATGATTAAAGGCTAGGCATGGTTAATGTATTAGTTCATGTGTGTTTTTGGGAAGGAACATGTAGACTAAAATATTTTTTTATTTCTAATCAATATATATGGCACGCAAACCAAACGAACACAAAGCATAATCAACAATTTCCAAGGAGAAATGTGAGAGGACACAACATATAAAAACATGGAAACTAGAAATGCATGCAAATAAAAGTGGTCATGATTCTAGTTGATTTGGAGTGAAGAACGAAATGATAAATGGTGAAGGAAAATAGAAGTTGTAGTGTCATTTTCTATATCCATCAAATCACAATTTACAACGATTTAGACTTTGTGCACTTAAAAATTGTGGCCTACAATGATTTCTACAAGAATTTTTAATCTCAAAAAGATTTTCACATCATTTGGAAACAATTTGGTGACATTTTTATGTGCGAGACATTCCTACAAATCCACCATTGAGATGAACTCGATATATTCACTCAAAAGAAAATTATCGCGATGAATCCGAGCTCCGAGAATGAGACATGCATATTTTGAGCAACAAGGAGATCCACCCATACTAATTAGCTACACCAACTTGATGTGGATGCACCCATGTTTGTTGTGGGCAGAAATAGGATGGTAAAAACCAAAAATGACCAAGCATGTTGAGAACAAAAGGCTCAACTTCATTTTTTCTTTTCTCAAAATTTTGTTTTACACGTCAGAGGTGGATTTTACATGTTACATGTGGATTTAATGATGATGCAAAAGGCGATGTGAAATTTTTTATTGTTAGTAATTTTTAACCCTTGAGATGGTCGTTGATGCAAATAATATACACCGTCGCTTGTTGTCAAATTGGAGGGGATTTTCCCTGTGAAAATTTCCACTATTCTTCTTCTCCGTTCTTCATTTTTCTTCTTGGTTTAGTCAATATTTCTTTTGAGACCTACATATTATCATGGAGTAGAGGAGTTCCTTTCTGTAGTGAAGCTAGTTTAAGCTTTGGCAATGGCGGAGTGGTGGTGAGAAGTTGCAGAGGGAGTTACAGAGCATGTGCATGGGAGAGTTAGATGTTAGAAGCGGGAAGAAAGCGGCAGGTGGGGATTTAAAAAATATTCAAAAATTATGCATAGAGAGGGATGGGTAAATTTTGTGTCCCTAACATCCCTCACCTCAAAGGGACATGAGGGACATCAATTTCCACTAGTGAGCAAGACGGCGACACGTGGCGCAATCCGACGGCAGGGAATGAAGGCTCCACTAGCTCTCAGGGCTGAAAACTGGTCTTGAAGAGGTCACATGGGTGACCAAGAGTCTCCTTGGGGATGGGAATATTTTTTTCAAGGATGATGTCCCTAACATGTGAGGTACATGAGGGACTTAAAATTCCATGGTGCTCCCGGAGATGACATGTGGCGCGATCGACTGATGGTTGAGGCTTTGAGCTCCGCAAGCAAGCAATCGAGGGCTAAAAATGCAATCCTAGAGGTCATATGTGGGTTTAGAGGGCTTCAAAGGGGATGGGGAAATTTTCCAAACCTTTATGTCCCCGACCTTGAGGGACCTCGGAACACAAAATCCCGCCAAGCTCCTGAAGCCGGAAATTTGACTAACTCCTAAATCTTGAGGACAACTTGCGGCGGCAATATCTTCACTTCATGGACTTTTTTTGATGAAATTATATATTATATTGACTAGAAATGGCCTTCTAAATCCAATGGTGGGGGTATCAAGTCTTTATTCATCCATTTGGTCCCTAAAAAAATATTTTCGATCCGGTGCTCCACATGTGCATGAGAAAGACTACTTGTAAAACCATTGTGCCAAGGTTTTGTGAAAAACTAATTTCACCATATTGTAGATATTTTAATTCCCTTTTTACGATGTTTTTTTTTCGTAACTCTACCCGAGCTCCCGGAATCACCTTTCGAAGCTCAACAGCTTTTTTGACATGTGCAATGCCTAGGCCTGTAAACCCTGATTTTGATCAAACTGCTCCAAACTCCCCAAATCTTCCCTGAATCTTCCAAAATCACTTCCATGATGTTTCTAGGCATTCAATTCACCTCCATGTTGTATTTTTCTCCTCTGTTCCACTCCAAGGGGTTGCTCTAGTCCTAGGAAGGCCAGTGATAGCCCTTCCCAACACTGCCCGAGATAGCATTTTTTAAGAAATATTAAAATCACCTAGGGGGATTGACTTGAATTTCCTAATTCACCTATAGGGATGAATTAAAACCAATTGGGAGGCTACTGGACTAATTGGGAAGACCCGGGGTGCCTCGAAACATGAAAATTTTACTACAGGGGTATCGTTGTCATGCTTAAAATTGTCAATTTCCTTATTGCACATTTGCACGAAAACAATACCTATTACTAACAATTTATCTTTTCATGTTAGAGGTCACTAATGCATCTATTTCTAGGAACATGTGCCTTAAGGGGCTCATTCTAGGATAGTGGTATGCTTATTCACGTAACCATTGGGTTAGGGATGATACATGGAGAGATAATGGCTTTTGGTCCTATTTATGTTTTCTTTTTATCCTACCTTCTTATTTTCATCCACATTCCTCTGACATCTTACTTTCTCGTGAACACATTTCTTTTGTTTTCCATGACACTTTGTGCACATTCCCTCTCATTTCCCTCCCTAGCCAACACCATCACCCACAAAGCGATCATGCGTCGGTGCAATTTCAAATCCTTGGTCGACGCCTTCGCCCTTGGCGATGGTGTCGATAAAGAATCCAAATTACATTTTCACATGATCATCATATCATATCACAAAGGAACTCACCATTAGCTTTTCTCTTTTGTGTTAACTTGCATCTACTCACTCATCTCTTGGATTTCTTGATTCTTGACTCTTGGATTAGAGATTGTTCTTATTTGGATTGGGATTGGTTTGCTTGCACTTTTGGTCACCTATAGTGAGCTAGGACTGGATTGTTTCCCCTTCTCTACCCAAAATTTATTCTCTCTTTGTGTATGGTCCTTTAGGAGATAGATGCATCACCAACTACCCTTAAC
This sequence comes from Taxus wallichiana var. yunnanensis, assembly GCA_018340775.1. Taxonomy (NCBI): domain Eukaryota; kingdom Viridiplantae; phylum Streptophyta; class Pinopsida; order Cupressales; family Taxaceae; genus Taxus; species Taxus wallichiana. The sequence continues at coordinate 150,024,734 of CM031240.1, forward strand.
AGTAATTTCTCTAACCCAACTTGTCATGTTGTTTAGAGCAGTCTCCTACATCTTTTTATTTATTATATGTTAGCTTAGTATTTTATGCACATGATAGGTTAGCATATTTTATTTCAGTTCTTTATTTCATGTTACATGTTTTACTTTGGTCAGCTTGGGATTTTCATGTTCATTTTATCTTCTATTACCCCCATAATGTTGATACCTCCACAGAGTTCCTTCTTCTTCTTCTTCAACCTAAGGCCTTGGAAACCTTAGGGTGTCTTAATGTAAGGGTTACTTACCTTGGGGTATGTGATCTTAGCGGTCCTCAGTATCCCCTTTAATTTTATTTTTTGTGTGTCGGTCTTGGTTTGTCCCTTACTCATTACCTTGATACCCTAGTTGGATGGATGATAAGAGTGCACAATGTCTAGACACATTTTCCCGCCATACATCAACTATATATTTTTACAATTGAAACTTTTTTTTACATTTAACTTGATATATATTTTTACAATTCAACTAAACAATAAACTTTTGACAATTTAACATGTACATATATATCAAAATAAAATTACAATCTCAAGGGTTTCAAGTATGTATGTACCAATGTTTTCTTGTTTATCGGCCTCTTTTGTAGCATTCTCTCTTTTTATTTTTCCCTACGAATTGATCTTATAACATGTTGCTCTTGTAGATATACCTCGCTATATTTTCGCTTGATATTCTATTTATTTTTCATGATTTCTCCACTTCGTCAATTTTCACTGCGCACACTAATTGTTAGATCTTGATCTAAGAATAAATTCAAAGGAAAACTATACACTTGTAGCTCTTATTACATCGAGAGGTGTTCCTACAGTGGCAAGCAAGGAGTGTAATGGTGTGTCTTGATTGAAAAATATTTGTTTATGCCAACTAATATTTAATGGTTAAAATAATTTATTTTGTAATGTCGACTCAATGTTTAATAAATAAAATAAATATATGATTATGTATTTATACATGGAAATGGAAATGTAAGTTATTTTAAAAGTGTGAAAGATAACAAGTGTGAATTGGTAAATAACTCATGGGGATATTACTCAAGTAAATTCAAGATAATTAGTGCGGGGATATTAATTTTTATTGGAAGATAATTACTGCAAAGTAAATAATAAGTGTGAATGGGTAAGTAACTATAATATTATTATATTGATCTATATTATTTTTAGTTTTTAGTTTTTTACTTTTAGATGTATTTCTTAGTTTTAAATGTTTTTAACTATATTTATTTTTTAGTGGGATAATTAGTGTCAAATAAATAATGAGTATGAATAAGTGATATATTATTTTTATTTTTTAAATGTATTTTTACTTTTAGATGTATTTTCCTTCTTTTAGGTTAGTTTTATTTTAGCCATACTTTTAAATGTATTTTTACTTTAGATGTATTTTTAGTTTTAGGTTAGTTTTACTTTAGTTTATACTTTTAAATGTATTTTTACTTTTACATTAGTTTTAAATACAATGAGAGATTTAAACAGTGCCTATATTGGAATTCTCACTTAAGTTATATAGGATAACCTTCTGAGATTGATATCCGGTTGTCGAGGCCTTGTAGGCCGAGCTTTTTGAAGGATAGATGTCATTTAAGATATCTATGCAAAAAGGCAATAAAAATCTTAATAGGGGATTAGGTTGTATTTAATTAGATGACATATCAAAATAAGAATTGATTTCCTTAGATTCTTTTCTAACTTTAAAACTACTTCTCTAATTTGAAAACAATTTAAATCTAATGATATAATTATTAAATTTTTGTAATGTCTTTTCGAATAAATATAACTATGTTTTAATTTAACCTAATAATATATATATATATAATAAAACACTTTTTATTTATCATTTTTAAAATAAATTTAAAAACAACATATAGGATTAAAAACAATAAAAGTAAATTAAAATAATATAAACCACGTTAAATTATAATCATTAAAAAGTTATACTTTAAAGTAATTTTGTTTTGGAAGGAGGTAAAGTCCAGGATGTTAAAAGGACCCACATCCTTGTTTTGAGGATTTCTTGAGAGGATCCATATCCAATGTTTTGTAACTTCAGCGATGAAACCACCTCAAAGAGGATCGTGCCTCTGGGGATTTGAACACGGTGTTCAAGCACATAACCATGTGACTTTGACCGCACCACTCCCACCCCATCTCTCTTTAAAATGTAAATTTCAGGCAATATGAAAGCTATACTTTAAAATTAGAATCATTAAAATTTTGAATTTAAAAAAAAATAAAAATGTTATGAAAAACTATTTTTTGGAATTATAATTACTGTCAAAAAATAATTTAAAATAAATTTATATTATTTTATTTTTAAGATTAAATTTTACTTTTAGATGTATTTTTGGTGGTGAGGGCGGAGTTTATTTTAGTTTATACTTTTAAATGTATTTTTACTTTTACATTAGTTTTAAACACCCCTTCAGAGATTTAAAAGTGCCTATGTGGCAATTTCCCTTAAGTTATATGGCTAAAATATGCTACATAGATCTCATATCTTTTAATAATGTATTTAAGATATCTATGCGATTTAAAAAATTATAATAGATAAATATAGTTTTTTAATTAGTGACATTCTAAAATAAGAATTGTATTTAATTACGATTCTTTTCTAACTTTAAAACTACTTGCTGTTTGGTATTTTAAAACAATTTAAATCTAATATATAATTATTAGAAATTTTGTATATGTCTTTTTGAATAAATATAACTATTTTTAAATTTCTTCATCTAATAATATATATATATATATTAAAACACTATTTATTTATCATTTTTAAAATAAATTTAAAAACAAATATACTTCATTAAAAACAATTAAAAAGTAAATTAAAAAATATGAAAAATTTCATGACTTAAATTTGAATTTAAAATTATACTAAAAATGTAATTTTGTTTGTAAGGAGGTAAATATTGAAATGTTAAAAGGACCCAGATCCTCCATACGGAAGATGAAGAGGATGATCCTATGATAGAGGCTCCATTATCACATCACATGCGCATATAAAACCACAAAGCATTAAATTGGATTTGATGTTATTTACAAAGATTCCCCAAGCACATAACAACTGTGACTTGAAAGTCACCACTCCCACCCCATCAACTTTAAAATGTAAATTACAAACAATACACCATTGAAGCCTCATTCACTAAAATTAGAATCATTAAAATTTTGAATTTAAAAATAAAATAAAAGGTGTTATGAAAAAATATGTTTTAAAATTATAATTACTAAATAAATTATAATTTAAAAGTAAATTTACCACAAACTATACTCTAAGGCATTAAATGTTTAGTTGGCGGTACATGGGTGGTGGTGAGGGCGCGGAGTTTAAATTCGTATTCAATTAAGGGATGTTCAAATTTCTTTTAAACAAACACCCTTCATTATCAACATCTTGTGAGACCCTATGTGGTGTTTTGGCCCTAATCCATTCCTTGCTAAAATATGCCATATTACGCATATCTAGTTTAATTAATTAGTTAAATTACAAAAATTATCCAAAATATAGTTTTTTTACCTTTCAAAAATATAATTTTCATTTTGAGAATAACGTTTTACTGGATTTTTTTAAATTGCATTTTGGTATTTTACGAAATTCTTCAATAGGATGCACATTTTTTCATATATTGAGAAATAAATAAAATATATCTAATAAATTTGAAATAAATAATTTTACTATTTTAGGTCAGGGGCACTCCTTAACTTATGAAAAAAATCAATTTCAATATAAATTTGGAAATATATTGTCATAAACATATGTCCATCCCTTGTTTTAAATATCTTCACTAAAAATTAATTAAAAATATAAATAAATAAAATACGAATAAATTTCTCGTGACTCCTATTTGAATTTAGTGAGACATATATATCTAAACATTTCATGGTGAAAAAAAAAAAAAGTTTTCATTACAAAATGTAACATGAGTATAAACATTTAATCAAAATAAAAACCAGATGAAAATCCATGCCTACAAGATGAAGAGGTGATGATCCTATGAGGATGAAACACGTTCCATTATCACATCACATGTGCATATAAAACCACAAAGCATTAAATCCTGGCATTTGATGTTATTATACAAAGATTCCCCAACATTAACAACTTGCCCATAAGAAAGTCAAGTGAAAATACCTTAATGGTCAACAAGAGGTCATATTATGAAACACACCATTGATGTATTTGCTCTCCTCATTCCACTAAAATGTAAATCACTTCATATAAAGACAAAAGTTCCCTTACCATACTGTCACCAGGTGGCTTATTTAATTCAAATATTTAGATACATCCTTTTATTAAAATCCACTTGAATAAATATTAATTTTGTAAACAATATACAATGACAATATAAAGGCGAGGCATTTTGTTGAAAAAAAACTATGCCTTGGAAACACTAAGAGGGGTTTAATTAAATGTTCAATTTTTTTTTATCCTAGAACAATTCTACACTATCTGATTATCATCATGAATTTGTGAGACCAAACAAAAAATGCATCGAGGTGTTTAGGCACACTATTAGACACAGGTGCTCTGATACGTTGCCATAGCACCCATGTGTTTATTCCACATTTACTAGAACACTACATCCGACAAAATCTAATCCATTATCATTATTCCTTGGAATGACTTGTCCCCGATTCAAGATTATATTTTAATGTAAGTACATAGAAAAGCTAACAAAGGTGAATGGATTACAAGGACACCTTCTAAAAGAATTTGGTGAAAATAGTTGAAATCCTTCTTCAAATAGTGAACCATGACTCCTTTTCATATTCTCAAGGTTTCAAATCCCTTTTCGACCCCCAAATATGTGTGTAATTGTGTTCCTAGGTTTCCCTCCCTCCCTCCAATGATGCCAAGATAAAGAGGTGGTAGCTAGATAAAATGTCAATATTTGGATGGAATAGAATGAACTCCCCTTCCTATGTAGTGTATATGTATAATAATGTGCCCAAATGTAGCCCTTTGATGTATGTAGATAGATAGCCCTTAATAAGAATTTTCTACTCTTATAATGGTATGTATGTTGTGTTTATATATGGATCTCTTGCTTGAATTTCAACACTAATGACTTGACATACCGACTAGTACCTTGGGATATGAGAGAGAAAACCAAAAATACTAACTTCAAATGTCAAAAATAAGATCAAACATAAAGAGGACATGGGCACCTAGGATGGACAGAGCACTTGACACTAGTTTCCGACCCTGACGCTAGTGTCTGAGACAGTGATGTCAAATGAACGAGGACCGATAGACATGGATCCTTGTGACCTAACCAACTGGGTGTATGAGTGACAAAAACACAATAAAAACCAATAATACAAGCAAATGGACTATAAAATGGGTCATCAATGAATACTTTTCTTACACAAGATCCATATATAAAACAACATATTTGGCAATATAGTAAATAGTAGTAAGTGCATAATTTTCTGTCTACATTTTCCCCACTTTAAGTTAGTGAATGAAAGCTCAAAAGCATAAAGTAGATAGAGATGCATACTTGAGGGCGCTCTGAACTCTGGGCGGCCTACTACCTACTCTATAGAGCTCTCGACCAACGGGAGAGGACCCCTGTATAGAGAGTATAGGCGCCTCCCCCCCGGGGAGGGTTGGGGCCCTATCTCTATATGGGGAGGTGGAGGGTCCCTTTCTATCTAGATATGGCGATGGAATATATCCCATCTAGATAGAGAGGGGGGGAGAGTAAGGCACTCCCCCGACTACTATAGAGATATATGAGATATATAGCTGGGGGAGGAGTGAGCGATAGCGAACCACCCCTATAGATCTAGATGGCGACGGGACTATCTATATGCTATGCTCGGGAGTATTCTCTATATAGCTGGGAGACTCTCTATAGTCGGCACCCTATACATCTATATGGCGACGGCCTACTCTATATAGGGGTAGGGCCCCGGCCAGCGGAGCAGAGCATAAAATAGAGCCGTGGGAGCCCGAGTTCGGGCCAACCCCCCCCCATATCTAGATAGGGCGCCCATAGAGATATCTATATAGGGGGGGCCATCTCTCTATATAGGGGGCCATAGCCGCCACCCCGGCCGACGGCCCGGGGCGGCTATGGCTCTCTATAGGCACTCGATCGATAGATCGAGGAGGACGAGTAGGGGGGAGGAGGGCCCTATATCTATATCTATATCTATGATAGGCCCCCTCTATCGCCCATCTATATAGGGGAGAGATAGGGGGCCTATCTATATATGGGGCACTCGGCCCCCTATATCTATATCTATATCTATATCTATATCTATATGGGGCCGAGGGAGAGGAAGTCGAGGGCCATATAGATAGGGAGTTCTATATTCCATATCTATATAGGGCCGTTGGCCGGGGCGCCAATTAAACTCTATATACCATCGCTCACACCCCCCTCTCTATATAGATGGGATTGATATATTCTATCGATCGAGAGCAGAAATGCCGTTCGTCTGCGAAAAGCCGCTCCACGATGGTAGAGTCTCATCCTGCGTGTTGGCCGGAGTTGCAATAGTCACATTGAACCCTCGGATATGCTCGGAAATCTCGAAATGATCTTCTAGTTCCGGGAATAATTCGCAAAACTCCGTCTCCATCGGGAACTGGATGGAGTTCTCCCGTATCCGGACCGGAAGGTCGTTTTCCGACATGACTGCCGAAATCTTTTCCAAGGAATTGTACATCATATGCCCTCGGAGAGTGCTTCCTCGTGAGGAATCAAACATCATATGCCCGCTTCGTCATGCGACTCCCTCTTTCCCTACCCGCTTCGAGAGCACTCGAACCAATCTTCCCCGTGAATCTCGACCACGCGAGAATCTCCATAGCCAATTCTCCATTGGAACGGAATGCCTTTGGAACTACTACGATTTCACACGATCTAGGAACTTCCGTGATGTTGGCGTGATTCGGTGTTGGCAACGGATCTTGACGTAATACATTTCCGTGATGAAAATGGAGTCCATTGGGTGTGATGAACATAAGTTTGCTTCCATATCTATGATATAATGAATGAGCACTGCTCTCCGCTCTGCCTCAAATCGAATAGAGAGTGCAGCCTGAACGACTCATGACCGGCCTGCCCGGCCTATACGCCCTAATCAGAAAGAAAGGCCTATCTATATTATACCATTAAGGTAAGGATAAGGTAAGGAGTGGAGAGTTAGTTCGCTGTCGCTCACTGCATGCAATCACCGATAGGGAGAGGGCGACTCTCTCTAGTCGGCACCCTCTATATATAGATGAGATGGCGGCCCCCTCTCTGATCTCTCTATGAACGGTGCCCATCCCATAGAGAGATAGGGCCCATCTAGATATGGCGACGGCCTACTCTGCCCCCCCTCACCCTCCAGATAGAGATAGAGATATAGGGGCCCCTCCAGAGAGATCTCTCTATAGGGGCGGGCCCCTCCCCTCTCTATAGATCGAGATCGAGATCGATCAGATCTGGCAGATAGAGTGGGGCCCTCTCTCTATATGGGATATAGAGGGGCTGCCCCTATCTAGAACTATAAGATAAGATAAGATAGTTCGGGCCCTATACATCTATATGGTATGGCGACGGCCTACTCTAGGGATAGGGCTCGACCATCGGAGCATAAAAGCGAAAACCGTGGGAGCCCGCCAACCCAACTAGATCTCTATTCTATATCTATATAGAATAGAGATCTATCTATCTATCTATCTATCTATCTATCTATCTATATCTATATTCTATTATATAGCCATAGCCGCCACCCTATAGAAATATATGGCGACGGCCCTCGGGGCCCCCATAGAGAAGATCTATAGGGAGGGGGCTCGATTCTATGGAGGGGGGCGACTAGATCTAGTCGGGTCTGCTCCCCGGCGACCCCTATCGGTATGGGGAGGCCTATAACTCTATGGGGTCACCCTATCGGCGCCCCTACCCTGGCCCCCCCCTCTCTAGATATGGCCCCCATCTATAGAGAGGGGGGGTCGAGGAGGACGAGGTCATTAGTGAAGTCGGGGTCATTCCTAAGGTCGAGGAGGGGGAGGGACCCTCTATGTCTCTATTCTCTATAAAGATATGGCGACGAAGGGCATTTATGCTCTCGTCCGAGAGGACCCCTATAGAGAGAAAGATCTAATATATGGGGTTGAGGACCCCCCTATCTATATCTCGTGGTATATAGAGTTTAATTGGCGCTCTCCCCCATACCCATACCCAGATATTAGAGTAGAGAGGCCCTATCTATATCTGGGGCCCCCCTCTCTATAGATGGGGGAGATAGGGTTTCATAGGGGGTCCTTCGGACCCTCGCCTCGCCTCGACCCCCCCCCCTCTCTCATCTATATGGGGGCCCTATCTCTATATGGGGGGGGGCCATATCATATATAGATAGGGGGGGGGTTGAGTAGAGAAAGCAAAACAAAAATGCGAGTGCCAATCCAATAAAGAGTTGGCACCCTATATATATATATAGATATGCCCCCCCGATCTTATCTTCTCCCCTATATAGAGAAGGGGGGCCCTATAGAGAGAACTCCCTATAGATATGGCCCTCGATCTATCACCCCCTCCGTAGAATCAAGCCCCCTCCCTATAGATCTTCTCTATGGGGTGCCATATATAGATAGGTAGGGGGTGCCGACTCTATAGCAAACCACCGCCACCCTCACCTTATATCTATATAGGGGCGCCCTCCTCCCCTAATATCTGCTCTGCTCTACCTCGGTTTCAATTGTTGCTTGCCATTGAATCTTGTGGACCCATTGAGACTGAAATTAGAAAGCGAGATGCGAACGGAGGGGAATAAATGATCGATGAAGGAACATGAAACCATTCCGTTTCGATAGAGGTACGGAAAATGATTGGGGGCGATAAAGTAGGTAAAGTGGTTGAGTTTTGCGAGCTGTTCCAACCACTGCTGGGGATTCCGAGAGCCAAATGGGAATGAATACCACACATCAGAGTCAAGATCGGGCTCCCTAGTGGAATGTTGAACCAATTCATTTCAAATCAATCAAATTGGTACAAGAGTTGTAAGATGGGGAAACTACGGAAAACACAACTGATTCTAAGAACCCGGTGACCTACCAATTGCAGAAGTGGGATTCCGGGCGAGCAATAAGTACTTGAAGGATACGATTCAAGTGTACCATCTTCTTTATCACTCCGAAAGAAAGGCTCGGGGGGAAGAGAGAACAGCGGAGAAATCCGAATCGGACCTGAATGGGAATGACATGAAAAGTCTTTTTCAGAACCCATGATGAAGGGCGTTACGACGATATACGAGAGAAATGGAGAAGAACTCGTGATTGGTGTGGGTAAATGGAGTAGAATCTGTTTATGGAATAGTCCAATAAAGAGTCGTCTCATTTCCCTATTCCTTCTTTCTGGCGGCTAGTTCTGGAGTTCGTAACCCGGAGATTCCTCCTAATCGACTTCGCCGATATAGGGGCGGGGAGGCAATGTCACCCAGTCATTCGATTGATCCCATCGTTGATCCCATCGTTGATTATATACGTAATACGAATTCTATACTCCACGTAATACGAATGCCCGCGAGCTATTCCAACGAATCTTCTCCCTCGGCCTCCCCCCCCTCCAGATAGAGTTCAGAATTCTAGATAGGGCCCCATATATATAGAGGCGCATAAATGACCCCGGGCCTCCCGGGGTCAGCGCCTAATGACCTCGACTCTATATGGTTTAGTTGGCCCCCCAACTTACAATCACTTTAGAGCCCCCCTCCCCCTCCCTGAACTATCTTATCTATCTGGGCGGCCCCCTCCCTGAACTATCTTATCTATCTGGGATCCATATATGGGGCGCCCTATAGAGATCTGACCGATAGAGAAGATATAGAGGAGGGGGGGTCGGCCATATCTTATCTATATATAGGGGGCGGCGTTGGGCATTTATGCTCTCTCCCGTCTCCCCCGCCCCTGGCGGGCCTCCCCCGCCCCGGCGGGCCTCCCCCGCCCCTACCCTATAGATCTATCTGGGCTGGGGGCCCTGAATGAGACTATAGGCCAACGCCCTATCGGGACCCCTATCTATATAGGCCCCCCAGAGAGATAAGATCTCTAGGGGGTGGGGGGTACTCCCACCTACTATCTTATTGGGGTTGGGGGGGGGCGGCTATGGCTATATATAGATAGAGAGTGGGCCCCTATCTAGAATTCTATCTATGGAGGGGGGGCCTAATAGAGTCTAGATGGCCCCCCATATAGATATACAGGGCCCCGCCCCTATATATCTATTCTCGCTATATCTAGTGCCCCTATATCTCTTCTCTATCTGGAGGGCCTCCTACCTAGATATGGGGTCGATAGGGCCCACCCCTATATCTCTATCCGGAGAGCCCCCCCCCTGGACTCTCTTTTCTATCTGGAGGAGGAGGCCATACCATATAGAAAAGAGAGTTCAGGGGGGGCCCCGCCCCTATATCTCGTAGGAGGGGGAGGGCGAGGGTGCAGGAAAGAGTTCGGGCCGCAACTAGAGATATAGATGCCATATAGATATAGTAAGTCGAGGGCCGATAGGATATAGGGCTACCAAACACTCCAGATAAACCCGGGGCAAACAAACATTCGGTCGAGCCCGGTCCTGTCTATGTCTATATGGGGGCAACCAACACTCTATAGGATATGGCCGCCCTCCCCTATCTCTTTTCTCTTGCCGGATGCTTTGGGGGCCAGGATGGCCCCCTCTCTATATGGGGAGCCCGAGAGATAGGAGTTGGGCCGGGCCCCCTCTCTATTTAGAGGGGATCTATGGGGGCCCCCCCCTCCCCCCTCCATATAGAGTTGAGAATTCTAGATAGGGGCCCACTCTCTATCTATAGATAGTTTCTCTGTGCCAAACTCTACACATATATCTTTAGTACCGACTGGCTGGCTCGTGCCAACAGGCACTATTCCATATAACCGATACGTGCCAACAGGACTATCTATATAGCCCCATCTGCCATATATAGATAGGGGGGGCCGCCCCTCTATATCCAACCTAGCACGAAGCTCACTATGGAATGCAGGAGGATCCCCTATCAATCCATATAGGAAGGGGGGTCGCATTCCACTCAGCGGGCCATCTCCCTATCTCCCGGGGCAGCAGACAAGCCGCTCCCTCCTCTCGCCACTCGGCCCTCTATACTATATAGATTGCCGGGGCGGAGTAGAGTATAATTCCACTCGGTTCCGATAGAGATAGGTTTCTATCAAACACTCGGCTAGATATAGAGGGGGCCCAGACTAAATAGAAATAACTAGGGCAGGCCATCTATCCCATCTCTCCCATCTCTATATATAGGGGAGGGGGCAGCTACCGGGCTATTATATACGTGATACAACCAGACCAGATAAGTAAGCTCCCTCCTCCGCAACTAGAGATATAGATGCCATATGGATAGAGTGAGTGGGGCCGTGCCGCCCTATATAGATAGATATGATGTTGATATATGGCCACCGAACTCTCCGAAGCAACTCTAGATAGGGGCCTTCATATCTAAATAGGGCCACTATCCATATAGAGGCCCGCCCCTCTATATAGATATGGAGGGCCCTATATCTAGATAGGCCCCCCCATCGGGGGGCCTATCTAGATATGGGGCACTCGGCCCCCCCCCCTATATAGATATGGCCCCCCCCTCTCTATATCTATCTATCTCTCTATCTATCTATATCTCTATCTATCTCTCTCTCTATATCTCTATCTCTCTATATGGGGGCCGAGGGAGAGGGGGAGGCCCCTATATCTAGATAGGCCCGACGGCCGGAGAGGGGGAGGCCCCCTATATCTATATGGCCCACCTTTCGATTTAGAGCCTATTCGATCTGGACTCGTCGGTCGGAACGAATAGAGCAGATGGTCCAACCGCAGAACTTCTTCTTTTCCATTATTTCCATGGTCGTGCCTCGTGGCACGGCAGCACCCGTACTATTGAAATGGTTCGTCGGTAGAGATGTTCCCACAGGTGTTCCTTCTTCCAGTGGCACTATAATCCCTATCCCCACATCTCCCTTGCCCCCTCTAGTCTATCTACACCCCAGGGGATTCCGCTCTATGGACGGTAGAGTGTTGGTTGGAGCGAGCCGAGAGAGAGATAGATAGAGAGATAGAGATCTATATCTATAGATATATATATATATATATACCCAACCAGTCCTATCCAAATATAGGGGCGCACGCTAGGTGGAGGGAGAGGGTCTCGTCTTGATCGATAGATCGAGGTGTGAGTGTAGTATGAATTATAGAGTTTAATTGCACTCTCCCCCATACCCATTCCCATACCCGGATATTAGAGATGGAGAGCCCCCTCCATATAGAGTTGAGAATCTTCGGACCCCCTATAGATCTATATGCCCCTCGGGCGAGGAGCCCCCTCCCTATAATTCTTATTCTATGGGGTGGCTATATCTAGTTAGCGCCCTCTGTGCACCCACCCACCCACCCGCCCGAGATCTGATCATAAGATCTAGAGCCAAGATATGATAGAGAGAGGGGAGGGGCCATCTCTCTCTATAGAGGGCCGAGCTCTCCCGAGCCGAGATATAGAGAAAGGAGGGAGGTCCATCTCTCGGTTGGGCCCTATCTCCCCAGGAGGAGAAATCTCTCCAACTATATATAGAGGTGGGGTACCCCCTCTATAGAGTTGGGAGAGAGGGGGCCCATATATCTAGAGGGGCCGCCTCCCCTATGACGATATGGGGGTTGGGGGGGCCTATCCAGATCTGGGGTACTCCCTATAGATCTTATTCTATGGGGGCCTGACGTCGATCGATGCCCGACTCGAGATAGAGATAGAGGGGGGTCGAGCGCACCATATATAGATAGGGTGAGCTGCTCGCTGCGACGACAAAGCTGTTGGATCGGGATACTCCTCCCTAGGTCCTCCAACTTGGAATGGATGGCGGAGCGTAGGTGGGAAGCTGTGAGATGGATACGGTGCTTCGCCCTCCGACGCTTCTCCAGCTCTCGCGGCCCAACCCCCCCATTTCTATATGGGCCCCCCCCTATCTTATCTCTGGTCCCTCGGGCCCGAGTCGCCCGAATGACCGTACCGGGGAATTCTACCGTACTCCGTGCAGCTATGGTTGTGAATCCCGCAGAGCCGTTCAGGCCGGATTGTAGGAAGTGGGTGATACGTTTCTGGATTCCTCTCGGGAGCTCTACGGTACCCACGATTCCCAGTAGGAAGTCGTCGGCATATCGCGCGTAGCAAATCCTAATTCCCCCTCGGGTCGAGGCGGCCCCATAGATCTAGATGGGGAACCCTATGATAGATCCGGCCCCTCGGGGATGAGGAGGCCTATCTAGATATGGGGGAGCGAACCCCTCTCCCGCCCCTCTAGATCTAGATAGGGGGGCCCCTTTAGAACTATATGGTCGGTTGAGTTCCCGGTCGAGGTTGAGTGCATATTGGTCATCGGGATGGTCATCAGGAACCAATTTGGTGATCCGAACAATAGATATATATATATAGGGCGAAGTGTACGTTAGATCCTCTCTATCTCCTGATCGAGCTTGTGTAGGTAGATGTTGCCCAGTAGGGCCGATAGTAGGACGGAGGAAGGGCGGCTACCTATCCCTCTCTCCCTATCGGTCGAGGGTCCCCCATAGAGAAGATATAGAGGGAGGGGGGCTCCTCTCCCTACCGGTCGAGAGCCTCCTGACAATAGAGAGTCCCCTCCCCCAGATCTAGATAGGCCTCCTCGATCTCTCGCCATATCTCTATATAGGGAGCGGGAGCCCCCCTCTCTATATATGGGCCCCCTCTCTTCGGGGTTCGCCTCGACCCCCTCTCTAGAATTCTCAACTCTATATAGAGGGGGGAGGGGGGGGGCCCTATGACGATCTGGGGGTCGAGTGGCGGCTATATCCATATCCCTATCCCATATATCTAGAGGGGGGCGGGCTCCCCCTAGATATATGGGAGAAAAGAAAAATCTGCGCGCCGGGTCGAGCATATAGTTAGATGGCGGTCGAGTACCAGATCTATAGGGAGGGGGTCCGATGAGGCGAAAGAACAAACTATTCTTTCCCGCCCCCCCATCGATCTCTTCCTTCAGGATTGGGATGAGTCGATGTCGGTCGATGGTGTGGAAACACTTGCTGATGCCGAATTCCAAGAACCAATTTGAATAGCCCCACTCTTTTCTAATCCGTATTAGGGCCGAGTGGCAGCCTCGACCCGGGCGGAAGTGCGATGTGTCCAGAAACTCGGGATCGTAAATGGATTCGAGTACCGCTCTTATCGCCCTTTTCATGATCTTCTCTATCGGTACTACTACTGTGAGCGGTCGGGACTTACCATTCGGAGTCGTCACGAGAGCGAGTGATTTGGAAAGGGGAGAGAGCAAGGCCCGTTTTTTGCTCCGACTCGACTATCCGAAGTAGCCATAGCCAGCCGGGGTAAGAAGATGAGGTCAATGAAGAAAGGGAATGGGGACGACGCGCCCCTCTCTATTATATCTCGCCAATGAAGAAAGGGGTGCGTGCTATGATCTCAGCCGCTCCCCACTATCAGCTATGATCTCGACGTGACAAGATTGGTTGGTCGCAGCCAACGTAACAAGATTGACCAGCCATGATCTCAACGTGACAGGATTGACAAGATTGGTTGGTCGCAGCTATGACCCCAGCTGATCTCAGCTGATCTCAGCCGATCTCAGCCGCTCCCACCATATCTCGAGATAGTGGACGTTTAGTCCATGGTCCATGGATATAGAGAGTGGGGAGGTGGGGGCCGGATCCCATACTCATATAGATATAGGGGCTCTCTCTCTATATGGTAGGCGGGATGGGATCAAAGCAAGAGGGAGAGGGATGGGCCTCGCATCGAGTTCTCTATGAGGGCCTTGCCCTTGCTAAAGAAAATAAGGGAAGGGCATATGTAATGTAGTCACCCCTATCTATATATATGGGGCATTCTTTAGAGCCTAGACTAACCCAATTGAAGCTATATCACTACACTACACTAGTCTGGTTACCCAAGCGAGACACATGCATAGTCTGGTTCATCTCGCATTCTAGATATATAGGGCCCCCAGAGAATCTATAGATAGGCAGTTCTCGATGAACCGAACCGGTTCTATATAGATAGGATAGGCAGGCTCAGCATGGCATGTCTCAGCCAATATCCCGTACCGTATAGAATATCTATATATGGGGCCAATGGGGGGAGCCCACTAGATAGATATGGCCAATGGGGGGAGGGGAGAACCCACACTATAGATATGGCCAATGAAACTCTATCTCTATCTCTATCTGGCGCGTAAATTAAATGCTATCTCCATCAACATTGGTATTACATATCTAGACAGTACGCCAATCGCTTGCTTCAGTACGCCAATCGCTTGCTTGCTTCAGTACGCTCTACTCTGTGTTGTGTCAAGGCCGCCAATCAGTCAAACATCTTGGCCGCCAATCAGATCGGTCAATGAGTAGAGTATGGCCGCCAATCCAATCAGTACGGTACGCCAATCAGATCGGTCCCTCTATATAGATATGGGAGAAGTCTGGCCTGGCCGCCAATCAGATCGGTCAATAAGTATGGCCCCGGTCAAACATCGAGCCTGACGTCGATCGAGTTCCCCCGGCCGCCTAGATATAGATTCTATTTCTATGGGGGGGCCTATATCTTCATGGGGTCCCCCTATCTATACTCAATCCCATATAGATAAGATCGGACGGGGTGGGGGGGGGCACCCTAGATCCATATATGGCGCCGTTCAGGCCAGCGGAGCAGCCGTGGGAGCTCGCCGGTACTATCCTTCCGAGATGAGATAGTTCAGATAGGGGCCCTTCTGTCTGATCAGAGCATCCGGTCAACACCCATATTAACTAGGCTAGTCCCTAGATATGGGGGCGGGCCATCTCATGATATCATAGTCTAGGCCCCCGCCTCTAAAGTCAAGTTGGGTTGGGAGGCCAACTGTCTATATATACATGCCGAGGAGGGGGAGGAGGCCCCTATCTATAGATGACCGGCCCCGACGGCCGGATTGGTGAAAAGACAAGGGACCAAACACACCGGATCATACCATACTGTGGTGACCGGATTGGTGACCGGATTCCCATACGATCCACTATGGACAGACTCTCAATGACATGCGCCACTCAAACTCAACGTTCGGGATTGGGATTGGAACGGGACACTTGCCATCCATATCTATAGAAAACACTCCCTATCTCTCTATGGGATTGGAACGGGATGTCAATGCGCCACTAGACTACGGAAGGATCGATCGCCATATAGAAAGAAATATTGTTTTGTTGATAGGGCGGAAGGATGGATGCTCGACACGGAAGGGAAGGATGGATGCTCGACCGACTCCGACTCTATATATGGCATGGCATGAACGGATCGATCTACGGATGCTAGACTACGGAAGGAACGATAGATAGGGCTCCTCAGATTAGCTTATAGCTCTCTCTCAATGCCGGGCATCCATCCGATCGATGCATTCCGAGCCGATGCATTCCGATCCGATACAGTAGGCAAGTTCATTTCTAGTCAGATCAGATTAGATTAGAAACTACACTACACGGCGGATAAACCATACGGACAGGGATGATCCCACCGAGCCATCGGGTTCCCCCGGCCTTCCCCTTCCTCTGCTTAATCCGGAATCCCTATCTCTATGAACACTCGACCTTTCTGATTGGTTGGTCGAGGGAGAGGGGCCCCGATGGCCTGAACAGGGCCCCGAACTCTGGATAGGGCCATCCATTATGATACATGATATCAGTCATCAGTCGTATCACGCACGTCTCCATCCAGCCATCCGTTATGATACGTGATATGATACAATCAGTCATCAGTCATCAGCCATCAGTCATATCACGTACATAATAGATGGATGCCATATCTATATCTTAGGACCCCCTCTATATTCTATCTTATCTCGGCTCTATACTAGATGGATTCGACCCAATAGAATTCCTTTCGACCGACGGCCCACTATACTCTACTATACTCTCTATAGCTGGGGGAGGAGCCCTATATCTCTATGGCTACCTATATCTAGAGTCGGCATCCCCTACCCTCTAGTTACTGATAGGCGATAGGCGATAGATCGAAGGCCCGGCACCCCCTATGAATCTATAGGCGATAGAATAGATCCTGGGGCTCTCTAGAGTCGGCACCCTACCCTATATAGATCTATCTCTCTATCTCTCTCTCTATCTCTATATCTCTATCTATCTATCTATCTATCTCTATATCTCTCTCTATCTATCTATCTATATGTCGAGCAACTCAACCACACGCTACCCCGGCACTGCAGACTCAGACGGCCCTCTATAGATAGAGAAGCTTGACTCACATCTGGCCTTTCTATCTATATCTGTGACTCATGTCTCTTCATATGGGGCTCCGTCCGAACCGAACCGATATTTGGCTCCTATTCTGAACGGGCCCCTATCTGAACTATGGCGATCTCGGAATGCCTATAGAAAGATATGGCCCCTCCCCTTCTATCACCCTCTCTATAGATCATATCATATGACTGCCATAGACATATCTATATAGGGATAGGGCCGACCCATTCATTTCGGACCATCCCCTATCTCTATATGGATGGCATTGATCACCTATAGATCCGGGTCTCCCATATAGTTAGATAGGGCATGACTGCCAACTATCTAGATATGGGGTGGGGGCCCGACCCGGTTTTCCGGACCATGGCATTGATCATACAGAAATCTCGTGGACATGACTGCCATATATAGATAGGCGCGACCCATTCATTACCCTCTCCCCTCTCTCTATATCTTATCTGGGGCCCCCTCGCTATCTATTTCGATCTCGGAGATGGATAGATCTCTATCTACCTGGCCATAGAGAGATAGATCTCTATCTCCGGGCCCGTCCCGCAATATATAGATAGGGGCCAGCCCCCATAGTCTCATTCAGGCCCCATAGAATCTATGGATAGGCCCCCCACCCCCACCCCATAGAGAGTATAGATAGGGGCCCTCGCTGAAGCTGAGCCGATCGGCCGCTCTATTGGGCCGGCCTAATTTTAATATCTGAACCCGTCGAGATACCGAACTGGAAAAAGAGAAGCGTACCGTCGTCCGAGTAAGGTCGTCCAATTCAGATATCTATATAGGGGCGTAGAGACGGGAGATAGGCCCCTTCTCGGCCTAGCCTATATATATCTGCTCTACTGATTCCCGGTCGATCAGATCGATCGATCATATAGAGTGAGTGAGTGAGTGAGTGAGAGTGAGTGCGTTCGTATCTTATCTATCCGGCGCCGGGGCGCATATACTCTATATTCATCTCATCACCGATGATGGCATCTCATCGATCAACCGGTGATGCCCCTCCCCTCAATTTAGATTCTTGAGATGGGCGGATTGCCATAAAGAAAAATAAGATAGTTCAGAGAGGGGGGTCAATCGAGGGCCCCCAATCTCTCTATCTATCTGCCAGATCTGATCGATCGAGATCGAGATCTATAGAGAGGGGAGGGGCCCGCCCCCTCTATATATCTGGGGAGGGCGAGGCGGGGACTCGATTTCAATCGAGGGCCCGAACAACCAGAACCAGGATGCTCCCCCCATAGTCTCTTCAGGGCTCAGGGGCTATCTGGATTCTATGGCTCCTCATCCCTCATCTATAGGTTTGTTTCTATACGATCTATGCGCATGACTATAGAGAGTTGGCCGATGAGATGGATAGATCTAGAAGCTCCCGCACCGGTGCCCCAAGCCGACGCCCCAACGACCCATTATACTATCCATAGCTTCAAGTGGAACTACTATATAGCCTAGCCGCCCGACTCTCTTCTACTCTGCACCCGGTGTGACCCATGCCAGTCATATAGATAGGGCAACCCCATCCAATCTCCAATCTAGAGAGACCTGGGATCTGGGCGGGCGGTCCCCCTATGACGATATGGGTTCGCCGGGGGGGCTCACCCCGACTAGACTATCCCCTACGGGAATCGAACCCGTGTCTTCGACATGAAAAGACGATGTCCTAACCACTAGACGAAAGGGACCGGCAAGACTTGAACGATGGAGTGGCCGGGTGGTGAACCCCCTTGGAATTTAGAGGATTCCGAACAAAACAACTTGGGATCCGAACAACTTGGGATGCACCCGTGCCGCCGGCGTGTTTCGTTAGTAGGTACCGCAATCGCAATTGATGGAGAGCGACAGCGAGCCCTCTCTATATAGATCTCTATTCGGCGCCCCCCCCCCTATATAGCCATAGCCCCCCTAGAGAGTAGAGTAGCCATAGCCATTTAAGTCGGATTAGATTCTATACGTAACATGACTGACCATAGGCCCCCCTCTCTATAGATGGGGGCCATATCTAGAGAGGCTCCTCTCCCGTTGGCCTATATAGAGAGATAGATGGATGGGAAGGGACCCAAGCTGCGAGCCCTATCTATATATGGCGAGGCACTCGACCCCCCCCTAGAGAGATATGGGAGATAGGGCCCATATAATAGAGAGATAGGGCCTTTCCCCAACTATAGACAGGGGGCCCTCTACTCTATAATCTAGAATGTAATGAAGGGGGTCGAGAGCCCTATCTCTATATGGCTCGGATTACAGAGAGTTGTGCCAAGATAGAGTATAGTGGGGCCCCATATCCATATATAGAGAGGGGGCCGGGGCCCTAATGCCATATAGATCTGGCCAATGCCGTTGCCCCTACGAGCTCTATAGATAGGGGCCTCTCTCGCCCCCCCTCTATCTATATGGGCGAGAGAGGGGGGATAGAGAGGGGTGCCGACTGTAACTAATATAGAGTATAGCACAGCCGCCCCCGGCTAGTATAGAGAGATGGTCCCCTCCCCCTCTCTATTATATCTCGACTCTATATCTTATGATTAGATGCGGGAGAGCCTACGTATAACGTTTCTATCTCTATGGCCTAACCTTTCTAGACTAGAGAGTGCCCTCCATCCCCCCCCTCTATATAGATGGGGGCCCCCCTCTATATAGATCTATATGGGAGCCGAGATAAGATAGAATAGAGAGGGGGGGGGAGGGGGCCCTATCTGTATATGGCATTTCTGCTTGGGCTAGGCTATAGAGTAGAGAATCGGGCCAAATATAGAGAGAGGGGGCACCTATATAGATCTAGCTGGCCCCCCCTCTCTCCCATATCTATATAGGGGGGGGGGCAGAGAGGGGCCCCACTCTCCCACTCTGTACTGTATGGATTCTATATCTCCCGACCCCCGGCCCTCTCCCCGATGGCGGCTCTCCCCCCCTATATAGATATGGGAGCCAACATAAGATAGAAGATATAAGATCACTATAGGGGCCATAGTGAGAGGGGAGTGCCTAGCCTACTCTAGAGAGTCGCCCACTATATAGAGAGTGGGGCGGGGGCGACCGCCCAGATCTCTGATCTCTATAGATGGCTCCCCCTAGATGGAATATCTCGCCCCGTCCTCAGCTCAGCATAAAGAAAAGAGAAATCGGCATAGCGATAGCAGCATAGCGGGAGGGTCCTCGGCAATCGGGGTACTCAGCCCCCTATCTCTCTTTTCACACTCAAGTGCCGATAGGTATATAGATCTTTTTCTCTCTGGCGGAGGTTTCTCTGATATCTGGGGCCCGTCCCCCCCTATATAGATCTGGGAGCCGCCATCGGCCCGAGCAGCCCCCTATCGGAACTGTCGGGCAGAAATGAATGCCCCCCTCTAGAACTATGGGGGAGATAGGGGCCCCCACTCTATATAACTATCCCCAGCCCCTCTCTCCCATATCTATAGAGAGGGGGCGGAGAGGGGCCCCCCTTCGGGAGCCGGTCCGGGATTCACTAGATAGGGGAGCGTATCTCACGGTCCGGTGCATATCAGAGCGAACTACAAGATAGAGGGAGCTCAACTCGAGTGATCCCATATAGTGAAACTAGCAGTAGAGGGCTGCTAAAGTTTAAGTGGGGCGGCTCAACTGGAGAATAGAATGAGAGCTCAACTGATAGAGGGCTCCCAAGAGAGATAGGCCCCATATCCCCCCATATCCTAGTTGGGTTGGGCCCTATTCATGCTCGACCCCTATCTCTCTATGGCCTATCACACTATGGGGGTGTTTGCTCGACTATCGACTGAAGAATCATGTTCCCGGCAGATCAGATCACTATGTGCCCCTCTAGTGTGATAGATCCATTGGGCGGCCCTCCGCCCCTATCACACTATGGCGGCCTACCCGCCCATAGTTCTATAGAGGGGCTGGGGGAGGAGATCGCAGGAATCGAACTATGATCGATCGCCCATAGTTCTATTCCATCTGGCCCCCCCCCTCCTCTCATTCATAATTCTAGATAGGGCACGTATATATATATATATATATATATATATATATATATATATATATATATATATATATATATATATATATATATATATATATATATCTTCCTATCTATCTAATGGAGGTCACCCATCACCCATGGGGCCTCCATAGTGATAATACTAGATAGCGGTCGATTCTTTGGAATGAGTCTATTACGTATGATATAGAATAGAGATTCATTGATGCAATCAACCACTATCACTATGGGGGTAGTCGAGTGCATCAATATATCAATCGAGTGCCCACGTCTCGATTGATTTGATAGGGGCCCGCTCCCACCTGCCTTCTCTCTCACCCCTATCACTATATGCGACTCCCTTCCCTACGATCGGCGGATGCCTATAGATCACTATGGCCCTATAGATCACTATGGCACCATATGGATAGGGATGATCCCAATGATCAGGTCCCCCCACCCGAACTATAGAACTAGATAGGGGCCATCGGCGTCATGGAGGACTCTCTATATAGCTCACGATAGATGGGGTTGGGTTGTTAATCGAATGAACCGCCCGCCCTACTACCTACCCCTGTATTGCATCCATCTTACACGCGTCATTATATAGAGAATAGAGAGGGCCGAGCCCAACTATATATATAGATTATGGGAGCGAGTTATAGATATAGGGCTCACCCGCATCGGTTACTCCCGGCTGGGCCCAGATAGACAGATAGATAGGTATATAGGCCGCCCAATCATCGATACTGTCTAGACATTTCTATCTATCTGCGCTGACCCGGCATATATAGACGTTGACGTTGGGTCCCATAGACAGACATATATTCGTTCGCCCCCCTATTTCAAACGATAGGGGAGATATAGGGCCCCGACCCTCCCCCAATCAATAGGGATGGGTGGGCGGCCGGCGTCATTCATGAATTAATGTCGGCCCAACATCACATCTATATCTATGCTCGTCAAATCGATAACCGGTACGGTAACTAACTAAACAGATTCAGTATCAGTGGTGTCCCCATCCTCTAAAGTATGGTCTGAAATAACCCAATCCCCGGGTCGACCACCTTATATACAGTCTATACGGGCCTGTTGGAGTATAGTCCAATATCATATCATATCACGTATAAAATATCTCTCTATTCATGATCAACTAAGGAGAGGCGGGACTAGATTGATATAGAGCCAGAGCCGAGGAACCGTGGTAGAAACTAACCTAACCCAACCTATGGTCTAATCAAGCCAACCGGGGGGGGTGTGAATAGAGAAGGCCGGGGAGGGCCGCCAGCCATATGCCATCTATATATAGGGGGCCATAGAGAGCTTAGCCTTTGCCATATATAGAGTCTAGAGGGGAGGGACTCTATATCTATCTTTGATAGCGTCCTTCCTAAAATAAATTCTCCCGAGCATGCATGATCGACTATAGAGTATGGTGTAATTGATGTAGGCACTGGCCCGACTAGACCGCCCACGCCCAAATATCTCTATTCTATTCCGGTCGCCACATGATGGTGGGAGAGTGATTCTATATAGTATAGGGGGCTGCCAGAACTCTATAGAATGGGAAGGAACGAGGAACTGATGACTATAGAATGGGTGGATATTCTCCCATATATAGATAGGGCCAGGCGGTGTCTGCGACCTATCTATATCTGGACCCACTGATGGCATGTAGTCAGTCAAATCTATATAGCTAATGCAGTCTAGTCCAGTCTAGTCTGGTCTAATGGGCGGTAGAGAACGAATAGGGAAATAGAATTGAGCAATCAGTTGGCCCTATCTATCTCTCTATATAGATAGATTATGGGAGGCCGAGGTCATTCCCTGGACTAGATAGTTCAGGGCCACCCAGATAGATATCTAGGTGAGGTTGGGGCCCTATATCTATCTCTGGGGCCCCCCTCTATAGATCTTGGAGATATAGGGCAGGGCTCTTTATGCCTATCTATAGTCTAGTCCAGTCACCCCATATAGAGAGATCTAGAGGGGGCCTCCTATATCCAGAGATCTGGATAGAGTATAGACGGGTCTATCACGTATATAGATCGCCGAGGAACCAACCGCGGTAGAATAGTATGATCTATATAGGATATAGGAGGGGGGGGCGGTGCGAAGATAAAAGGCCAGGCCGGCATAGGCCGCCCAGATAGGTATATAGGGCTAGGGCCGCCGGGGTTGGGTTGAGCCCCTTCCCTTATATCTATATGGGGTGGGGATGAGATAGTGGGGAGCGGCTAGAAGATACAATAGAGAGATAGGGAGGCCGAGGAGAGGGCCTATCTAGATCGATCTATGGCCCATCCACCGAGGTCTATGCTCAAATCTAGGCCGGCCGGAGGGCCAGCCAGATAGAGATATATGGGATATATGGCCAGTAGAGTTAGCTTCTAAGGGATGCTATAGTCTCCCTCATCCCCCCCAAGCACAGCATGCATATAGCCTATAGAGTCTATCTGAATGAAACTATCTCTATCTGTATCTCTCTCTCTATCTCTATCTCTATCTCTATATAGATCTCTCTCTCTATCTGTATCTCTCGATCTATCTATATCTCTCTCGACTCACTCTTCAGTCTCTCTCTATCTCTATATCTCTCTCTATATCTCTCTCTCTATCTATATCTATATCTCACTCTTCACTCTATAGGTGTTCCACCAGTCTGCTGACCCCCTCACCATAGGACCCCCTATCTATATATGGACTCAAGTCAAGGGGCACATTGAGTCGGATCCTCCCGGGGATACTCCCCACCCCCACCCTTAATCTCTTCTCTTCAATTGAGCCCTATCTCTATCTGGGCCCTCCCCAGACTCCGGAGACCCTCCGGATAAGAGAAAATAGAGGGTAGGGTCTCCGGAGGGGCGGGCCCTATCTATATATGGGCCCCCAGAGAATATCGAGGGCTGGATATTGATATTTTCTGTCATGATCCTGAACTATTATATTATTACATACGTGATACGAGTTGAGCTCACTCACATACATCAACATAGCTCCGGGACTATCTACATAGATATGAATTAGATATAGCCGCCCCCCGGCCGGCCCCCGATGATATATGGGGCATTTCTCCATATAGGCGCCCGCCCGCATATAGATCTAGATGGGCAGATGGATGGGCATGGGCAGATAGATGGGCATGGGCGGATAGATGGGCAGAGAAATGGGCGAGAGAGATCTCTAGTCCCCGGGGGAGAGAGGGGGCCATCTATCCATACTTGAAACCCATATCGGCCCCTACTGAAATTTCTCTCGGATAGATTCATTAGGATGGGATGAAGGACCCTCTCTCTAGATATGGAGATATGGAGAGATGGTAGATATAGCCGGGTTGGATCTTAGAGTAGTATACTCCCATAGAGAGGAGAGGTGAGACGTATATAGCTCGGCCCCCCTCTCTCTATATGGGGGTTAGAGTGGGGGCACTCGCAGCCAGGCGCCTCCACTCTCTATAGTTCTGTTCCCCATAGAGAACTATAGGGACCCAGCTGAGCTATAGAATAGAAACGCTCAAAGGTGGGCGGGATCTTTGTCTCAGTAAAGCTGCCCCCTTCCCTTCACTGGCCCTATATATCAAAGCTGCCCTGCCCCGCCCTTCACTGGCCCTATACCCCGCCTGCCCTTCACTGGCCCGCCTGCCCCTCACTGGCCCTATACCCCATAGTATTCTATTTCTATATTCATTACTGCCCTTCGATACATAGGCAGTCCAGTCAGTCCCGGGCCCTCTAGGATGGTTCTCTATTCTATAGAGAGAGGGGCCTATGGGGGCGCCTATCTGAACTATATGGCGATAGGGTTAGATAGGAAAGGGTCATTTATGGATAGGGTCCATGGAGTATGGTATCATTTAGTCGGGATATCCATTATATACAGATAGGGTCCCCAACCCGGAATTCTAATTCCACCCTTAGATCCATTATGAACATGAACAGATAGATAGATAGAGATATAGATAGAGAGATAGATAGAGATATAGAGAGAGAGATAGATAGAGAGATAGATAGATAGTTCGGAAGGGGACAACTCTATCGATCTCGATGATTAGGGGAGGTAGAGTCTAGTCCAGTATCTAGTCTAGTCGACTGTAGATGAGTAGAGTAGAGTAGATGTGTGTTCCCATAGATGTGTGTTTCTTTCTCCTACACCTCCCCTCCCTATTGTTGTGGGAAACGGGGAGGGAAGCAGATATAGATATGGCCCCACTTGATATCTGTTTTGATGACCATAGTTTCCCAAGATAGATATATAGGCGGCAACTAATATACTTACTGATGGCATGAAGACGATAGAGATAGAAGAGGATGTCTTCTATCCTATCAGATAGTTCAGATAGGGGGCTAGGGCAGATATAGAGATGGGGGTTGGGAGCTAGTCCCATATATAGAGAGGCCGACTCCCAGAATAGGTGCATCTCGAGCTCCACTCCATTCTATCCGCCATTATAAACCATCCACCATTCTCTATATCTAGACCATATACGTGATACGACCTAGGTGACTTCACGATCGACCCCTATCTATATATGGGCCCCCTCCCCCCCCCTCTCTATATGGATATCTCACCTATATGGGGCTTATCGGGAGGGCAGGAGAGGGATTCGGCTAGTTGTATATATTCTATATAGGGCCCCACCCCATATATAGAGAGAAAGCCAGGGCCACCTCCGGGCGCACCCTTCCCCTAGAGAACTATGGCTATGGGGGGTCGGTTCAAAAGGAAGATGCGTCACTGTTCAGAATGGATAGGGCCCCTTTATAGATATTGGCATTAGTGAGATAGGCCCAGATAGGCCTAGATATATAGAGAGGGCAGATAGTTCAGATAGGGCCCCTATCTATATCTCATGGTATAGAGTTATAGATATAGGGCGGCCCCCCCCTCTCTATATAGATAGGCTGGGGAAGAGGGCCCGGGAGTCTATATCTCTTATGGCGGCCTGGCCTGGCCTGGCCTGGCCTATATAGCTGGGCTGCCCAGATAGATATATAGGGCATTTATGCACCATATCCCATTTCTATAGAGGGGGGGGGGGCGGCCTACTCTGCCCATATATATATCTATAGAGGGGCCCCTATCTATCCGGCTTCACTTCAGCAGCGAGAAGAGAGGAATCAATCAGATATATAGTTATAGGTGCGCTATATACGAGACGAGAAGAGAGGAATCAATCAGACTGCGCTACGCTATCGCTATACTCTATATTAGGGATAGGTTGAGCCCCCAGTATATAGTTGGAGCGCTCCTGTCCCTCCGCCTGGGGCGGGGTAGACCAACCAATATATAGATATAGTAGGCCGCCATATACATATAGATATCTATATATAGGGACTCCGGATGCCCAACTAGAATCCATATAGGGGGGTGGGGGCCCGGGCACCGAATGAATGCCCTCTGTAGGCCCCTCTATATAGAAATAGAATTGGAATGGAAACTATTCCATCACGGCCCCCCCACCCCCTATATAGATTCTAGTTGGGAATGAATGATAGAGACAGAGATAGTGATGGATAGATAGGGCCCCCCAGAGAAGATAGAGATATAGAGAGAGATGGAGATAGAGACAGTGATAGAGAGATAGGGCCCCCCATACGCCATATGATAGTCGGTTCGGTTGGATTGAATCTATAGCTATGATAGTATGATTGACAATGAGACTTGCCCTATCTATATAGTTCTAGTTGCACCCGTTCCTTCTCTTCAATATCTAATGCCCTGGTGGGTAAAGGATTGTCCCCCTCCCCCTCCCCCTCCCCCTCTATATAGATCAGATCAGATCAGATCAAGATCATATCGTATCAATCGTCTGATCTAGATCTATGGCCCGATCTCTAAACCCGTTACCCGTTAGAAATCAAATATATATGAGGGGAGGGGGCCTCTCTCTATATTCTAGATGGGATGGCCGGGGGTCGGGCCCAGATCTCTCTCTATAGGCCCCCGGGCCCCATATAGATAGAGAGCCGAGTTCTCTAGAGAGGGGGGGGAGGCCGGGGCTGCGACAGAACTGCCTATACCAAATATCGCCGTGCAACCCTATCTCTATATCTCGGAGCGGAGACGGTGGAATCAATTGGGGGGAATGGGAGGGGGGGCTCCACCCCAGTGATCTGCTCAGGTGTCCCAGAGATAGAGATGGATAGGGAGGCCTCGCCATCTGGATCTAGATCTCTAGGGGTCTCGAGCACGTTAGGAATGGAAGCTCCTCCGAGACTAGTGGACGCTCCTCGGATAGGAGCTCCATATATAGATCTCCTCCGACTCCAGATATAGATAGATCTCCTCCGACTCCAGATATAGATATATAGAGTCTTGACCAGCTTCCCGCACCGACGACTTTGGAGGCGGGCAGATAGCTTTCCTGCGTGATCTTTACGAACGGGCAAAGGAAAGCATGCTGTTGCAGCATGAGATAATAGAGACGCAACGCAGGAGAGGGAGATTCGGGGAACTGGTGCAGGATCTAAAGAATAGGGATCCGCTTTCTCGATTGCTGGAATCTCCTCCCCCTCCCTATAGATCTTCGGAATGCGATCATTCGGGCGACCTCACTTGCTGATTCCCAAGTGGCAGTTCGATCTTGTCTAACTATACTATATATTACAGGGCCTCCGCTCGAGGAGACATATAGATCTATATCTCTCTCTCTCTCTATATAGGGGTCGAGATCTATCATAGTCGGCCCCCCCTCCTGTTTGTATATTGTATATCCATCGCCATACTCCAGACTATCTAGTTGGAGTTGGCTGCTAATCCCAGTCGGCCTGTTCTCGGAGAGCCCCCACCCCGAACTAGAGATTTAGATAGGGGGATAGGGCGGCCTCGGGTTCTCATATATCTCTATTCTATATCTATATAGATATATAGATCTATATTGGTCACCAGCCCCTCTATATATATGGCATTCGTCTCATTCCAGTATTCCTTTTGTTTCATGTTCATGTTACGTGTATAGTGTGAACCATACGCATGGCGATGAATCATCATGTTACGTATATAGTATGGACTGCATCACTGTCCAGATCACTTCACTATAGTCTGGCATGGGCCGGCTAGGTGATGGGATGGAATAGGTAGTGGATAGGGCAGCGTGGTTATGGCATCACTCACTCCACTGGAGGGCATCACATGCATGCCCCTATCATGTCATATGCATGCCCTTATCCCTATTATGTCATGTTCATGATGACAATATAGTTTAGTTCACTAGATAGGGGTGGGAGAACCACCTGACTGGCCACCTGACTGGCCACCTGACCGGCCACCTGACTGGATAATAAAGACTGGACCGGACGCGATGTGCCATAGATAGGATAGTACCGTTCTCATTCACTCGGAATTGTGATATGATAGTACTGTACTGTTGTGCCATGTCATAGTGTCAATGATAAGAGATAAGCGCGGAGAGCTGTTCGCGGGGAAACTTGCAAGTACAGTTTGGGGGGCGACTTTCTCCCCTAGATTTTCTGGAGGGAGGGGGCGTCGACCCAACCTTATGAGTATTCAGACTATAACAGTTCCGATGAACAGTCACTAACTTCTGACAGTTATACTATCCCAGAGGATGATCCAGAACTGGGTCGCGTTTATCGGAAGTGGACAATCGAGTGGTTGTACCAGCCAGAACTCATCCACGTATGATTATAACATCTGCTGATGCACTTCATAGTCGGGCTGTCCCTTCCCTAGGGGTCAAATGCGATGCTGTACCTGGTCGTTTGAATCAGACTTCCATTCCGCCGCAACGAGAAGGAGTTTATTACGGTCAGTGCAGTGAGATCCGCGGAACCAATCATGCCTTTATGCCTATTGCCATAGAAGCAGTCTCTTTGAAGGATTATGTCTCTCGGGCATGCAATCATCTATCGGATCTCCCTGCCCCCACCTCGGTCTCTCGGGTATCCAATCATATCGAGGCCCCCCATAGAGAAGAGAGTTCAGGGAGGGGGGGGGGGGGGAGGGACTCGATTGCCATAGAAATGAGATAATGAGGATGAGGTTGAATATAGAGAGAGAGAGGGGGGATCTCACCCGCCCCTATATCTCTATCTGGAGGGTGAGGAAGGTGTGCTTTCCCTTTCCGAACCCCAGCCGAGCCTCGAGAGTTGGGTCGGCCCTGAACTGAACTCTAGAGAAGGGGTTTGCCAGATAGATATAGAGGGCATATAGAATAGAGATCGATCTAGCAGATCAATCCAGTTTGGTTTGTATTAGAGGAAGGGGTCGGTGGGGTTCCTTTCCTCCGGTCGGAGTCTATGCCATTCGGGGTGCCCTCGAGAACAGATATGAGAGGGTGCCTGCCTCCCCCCTCGGCTTTACTCCCCGGCTTCCCCGCTATGGCCCATATAGAGATAGGGCCCAATCCCGAATCTCAATACCCATACCAAAGACATATAGAGATAGGGCCCAATCCCGAATCTCAATACCCAATCCCCCCTATCTATATTATATCTCACCCCCATATATAGATCTAGATAGGGCCAATCTGCCCTATAGTTCTATCTGGCCCAATCTCAATACCGGCCCTCATACCCAATCTGAGTTGGATAGGGCCCAATCCTCATACCCAATCCTCATACCCATGAGGGGATCGAGTGCCGAAACGGATCAGTGATTCGAAAAGATATAGAGAGGGCCTCTCGTCTCGTCGAAACTGATTAGTGATTCTCCTTCCCATCCTCAGACTCCCAACCCCCTATCTAGATATGGCCAACGGCCCATATCTAGAATCGGCCCGACACTCCCACTCCAATCCGGCACCCAATCCTTCAACCAACGACCCGATAGGCCAGATATATAGAGAGGGCTGACGACTGAATCCCTCTACTCCCACCCATATCTATATCTATATATAGATAGATCCCACGGCTCCGACTTCATCCTTCTACTGGGCACCCCTGAACTATCTGGGCACCCATCGAACTCTCTATATGGATATAGACCAATGACTGTGACTGGTTGTATCACTCCTTTGGATATAGAGAATGGCGGATAGAATGGATGCATCATGTGGTGCCCCCACCCCTCTATTCTCTATTCTAGATATGGTGCCCCCTCTATATACAACTGTATGTAACCCCATAGAGATATATCTCATATCTACGATCAACATCTCCGCATCGAGGGAATAGCCTTATCAATCAATCTATATTCATCGATCGATCAAGCCTCTGATCACAAAAGAATCGGGCCGGCCGACAGCATCTACGATTTATGCCCTGCCCCCTATCTAGAATTATAGAGTCACCTATCGGGCAACCAGGATGCTCCCACCTTGGCTTGATTTATGATATAGGGGGTCGAGCGGATTAGAACTACACAATCACTAATGATCGACCAGGCCGAGAGCCCTATCCCCGAATGAGAGGGGGCCTATCTCCCATTTCCTCTATAGAAATCTCGGGTTGGGTTGAATGTGTCCTTCATTTCAATCAATAGGTCACACTATCTCTATCCCACCCAAAGGAGTTTCTAGTTAGAGTATAGTAGGCCGTCGGTTCCTCCCCAGCCCATTTCTCTATAGCTTAGCTTCAATCTAGAATCTAGGATATAGAGAGAGGGCCCATAACCATTAATGAATTCTTATCGTGTTGGATCTCCCTCTCCCGATTTATGAATGGACCTACCCATAGATCTCTAACCCTATCGGGGCCCTATCTATAGATCTCCCTATCTATCACCCCAGACCCCCATATCTCTCTATATCGGCCGCTTCACCCCTCTTAGCAAAGGTGCCTCTCTATAGTTCTTTATGTTGGTCGAGCCGCTGCCTATCCTATTTACTGTTCGATTCGATTCATTCTGAATAGGTAGGGCTTGATCCGGAGCCCTTCATCCATATCTATATATAGGGCTCGACCGCTCTGAGCGGTCTCTACTCTAGCGCCATATGATATATAGGGCCCTAGTTCAGCAGGTTCAAACTGTATCGGTAGTAGGGAAAACTGACTATATTATCTATTCGATGGATGCCCATACCATATAGTTCATTCAGGGCCGACGGTTCAGCGGGTGCAGGTTCAACGGTTGGGTCACCGGCCATCCGGTGGCCCGGCACGCCCTATATATCTAACTGGGGGTCACCCATCACCCATATATAGATTAGATTCCTCGGCCGGGGGCCCGGCGGATGTGTGGTGTTCACATCCGCCGCCGATGGCCCCTATCTAGAAGATAGTTCGGGGTGGGGGGATCATCCCTGTCCGTATGGTGTTGAGATAGATATATAGGCCGCCGATCAGTAGGGAGTTGAGGACAACGAGTATAGTAGTCGGGGCTCCTCTCCCCCATATAGCTATAGGGGTCCTATCGCCATCTATATATCTATAGGGCGGGGTCGAGGGGCCCCTATAGATATCTATCTAGCTGCCGATCCGGCAACTATCTCGACTCCAGCACCGGTAGATCCGCATTGATGCGCATAGATTTCTAGTCAGTTGGGCCGATAGGCGGGCCCCTACCCTATATACCTATTCCATCGACCCGGGCTCTACGCTCTACGCTCTACGCTCTACTAATAGACTGGACTGGATTGGATAGAAACCCGCCCCTATCTATATAGATCTCGGTCGGGTAGGCCCTGTATATCATATATAGATGAGGTAGGGGCCTGGGTCCCCTATCTATATATACGGTTAGGGGTTAGCCCTATCTGCCGCCCTGCCCTATATATAGATCAGATCATCAGTAGAGTTCAGATCTCTATATATAGGGCCGCCCTCTCTATATATCTGAGAGGTTCGTGTGGTGTGCTGATCGGTCGGGAACATGTCTTCACACACGACAATGGAATATTCAGGAAGTGCCGGCAGTCAGGGTGGCCGCCCCCCCCCAGAGAACTATAGGGCTATAACTGGGTATGCTGCTATTGGGAAAGCCGGTGGGAGAGTATGATGATGAGTATTACAAAACAAAAGCTGGTTCATTGGGAGGGAGAGGCCGGGGTTCACGGGGAACTATGGAGGTCCCCCTATCTATATATGGTGCGCTCGACCTAATGATCTTGCTAGAATCTCCACCGACGAGTCGTATCGATCGGATTCTATACGTAACACGATGGAGATACCGTATCCGATGGATACAACTTGTATCTGGAATAGAATGTTACGTATAGAAAGCAAATATTGTTTTGTTTTGTTGGGCTTCCTAGACCTAGAGCCTATACCATCTCCCCCAGCTATATCTCGTAGCCCATATCGTATTAGATAGAAGTATAAGGTTCTTTGTTATCTCGATACGACCAACCTAAGAGAGATGAGATGTTATTGGCGATATAATGTTATAGTAATGTAATCGGGGGATGGGTGTTATTTGTTATGAGATGATAGTCCGGGACACCTTCGAATCCTAATTCCAACTAGCGGTGATCCAACGATTCTATCTATCAAACTGAGACCCGTGAAATAAATAGAATAGAGGCACATGCAGTTGAGTATATATATATATATATATATCTTCTTCTTTGCCATGCTTCTGGTGCGCGCACTAATATATCTTATCTCTCTCATATGCATTATAATGGCGAGCCGGCCCCCCACCCCTTTCTAATAGCTATAGATAGGCGTATATATAGAGTATAGAGTCCGGGTTCCTTTTCAATCAAATGTATAGAGAATAGATCGACACGGAAGGACATCTATATAGTGTAGTGGTATAGCTTCATTGGGTTATATGTATGTAATGTGATAACTAAACTAGAGATCTAGATAGAGATAGGCGCCCCCTTCCCCCCTCTATATAGATGTATATGGCAATATCAATATCAATAAATATATGGTTGGTAGGCCGATATTGATAGGTTTGTTTGATCCTGGTGATACCTAACCTCTATATGGATGGTGAGATAGGGGGCCATATATAGATAGGGCTGCCCATAGATAGAGAGGGTCCCTATCTAGATATTGTCAAGGGCCCGAGCATGAAGTCTCTCTATTCTAGATCTATGGGGCGGGGGAGGACCCACCTATATCCCTATATCAATATCAATCTATATAGGGGGAATCTATAGGGTGGCCAATGAAACTCTATACTGCGCCCCTATATATCTATATGGCGGTCGCCTAGAGTTCTATGGGGGGCAGCTATATCCTATATATAGAGAGAGATATAGAGACTCGGCACTCAACTGCCTGCTCTATCCGAAGCCCGGGCGGTGGCTTGGCTATATGGAATAGAATAGGCGACCCGATGGCCGGATCGGTACACATCCATCTAGATCCGGTGATAGCGAGCCATATAATATCTGGGGATCGATCCCCTCTACTCTATCTATGTAGAGATGGAACCTATTGGGGATAGCGGCCCATAGATATAGATATCTATATATAGGCCGATCGGGTGGGCCCCTACCCTGAACTATCTGGACTCACGCTATCTCGCTCCCAGGTGCCTGCGCTCGATCCCTTCCCTATCTATGGGGGCCGAGATATCTCTATAGGTAAGATCTATATAGAGGGCGATCCCATATCTATCTAGAGGGGGAGGGGACTAGATCTATATAGATGGGATTGGGCTCCCAGCCCCCTTTATATAGATAATAGATATGGAAAGATCTATAGAGAGGGCCCCCAATCCAATAGAGATTAATGATCATCTATATAGATAGGGCCCGACATCTATATATCGTTAGTTAGTTGGCACTATCTAGATATCTCATAAACCGTATGAACAACTATATAGATTGGGCGCGATCTACCATCCCAGGGGCACCAACCCGCCTCCAATGGATTGGGTTGGGGAGGGAAGGGAATATAGAGTTCTCGGCTATCTATAGATAGTGTAGGTATATCTATATCTGGCCGCCCCAGAGACATAACTATGGAGTGCCGACTAGACTATGGACTATAGAGATTCTCCCTCGCATACGAAGCCCCTCCCCTATATATAGAAGTTAGAACTCCTTACAGATGAAGATATGTAGATAGGTAATTTTCCCTGTTATGAATCGAGGTACTACTATCGGATCGACAACCTATATTGTTTGCAAGACACAAGATTGTTTGTATTTTGACAACTTTGTCACCACGATCAACATTGTCGATCAAATGCCCCGATCAACATTTTCACCCCGATCAACATTGTCACCTTTGATCAACATTGTCAAAATACAAGAAATCTTCCCACTTTACCTCCCCTTCCTTTCCCGCCCCTATCTCTATTTGGGCGGCCCCATATCATATATAGATAGGGCTCTGCTCTAGATATAGAGGGGCTTCTGTCAGTGCCCGAGAACAAGCCGAGGAACGAGAACAAGCTCGGGAGACAGAACCCACTCTCTACATGGCCATGCCCTCCCACTCCAGATATAGAAGGTCTCCTTCTCTTGGCTTCGCTATCTCTGGTATCGGTCCCAATCCTACCTTGGTATTGATACTTATATATTGGCTGCATGAGAGCTCGCCACCATCCCCAAGCTCAAGATGTTTCTTTGAGAGCTTGACCAAGATATATAGAGAGGTGTGACCATGTAGAGAGTGTGGGGTTGGCAATGAGATATGGGATATGTCCGATCTTACTATTAAGATTCATAGCCGCGGCGAGTATATATCTTGTATATATCTTAACTTAATTTCAGTTACTATGAAGCCTAATATAGGTGGGGGCGCTGCGCCATCATCTCTCTATCTATAGGATATCTCAATTATAAGCTAAGTGTTTCCTCGAGCTCCACTGGAGACTAAGGCTAGGGGATGATCTGCCCGTGCCAATATCGGCCCCACCCAACCTCAGGCCAATATTGATGGAGAGGCGATATTTTGCCCCTCGATCATGAGCGAAAGTTGACCGCCGAAGCGGCCGGATCGAGATCGGGCTGGACTAGAACCCGAGGCGAGATAGGGTAGGGTCATGCTTGATTTGCTCGACTATAGACTATATATAGTCGTCCCCATATAGTCGATCGAGTCACATAATGATCGATCGCAGTCGAATCAATCGAGGAATAGAGATGGAGTGCTATCTATGTATCGACTCGACCCCCCACTGTCATCTATGCATATCGGCCCCCTCTCTATATAGATCGGCTCCCCATATAGATAGAGGCTCGCCCATAGATAGGGGTTGGGCGGATAGGAATAGCCCCGATAGGGCATAACTATAGATAGCCCGATCTATATATCTCTATCCTCTCGATCGAGTACCCAGAGTGGCTTGCACTCTTTGTCTCATAAGTCCCCAGATCTATAACTCCAACTGTATTATGTAGGTCCCTATATCTCTAATTGCGATCCCCATGGGTTGGTACTCACTTTAGACAGGTTGGCCCATAGGGGAGATACGACGGAATACGGTCGGCCCTATATGAGAGAACTACTCTCCACTTGATTATATACGTGATATGCAGTACTCATGCACCGGTCCATATAGATAAGATATGATCTATATAGAGGGGGAGGGAGAGAGGGGGCGAGGTGCGGTCCCTCTATATAGATATGGGCCCCTATCATATATGGGCCCCCCTACATATAGACCTAGGGCCCCTATCTATATATGGGAGGGATGGTCCCCTATCTATATATGGGAGCGAGGATGGTCCCCTCTCTATATATGGGGATGACCCCCTATATAGATCCCTCATGCCTAGGTGCAGTGGGCATGCCTACTCTGTCCCCAGGGAGTAAGGGATGGAGAACTCGGGATTGTCTATATCTAATCAACTATCACTCTACTATACTCGAGGATAGGGCGGGTCATCTCCCCAATAGATAGGACTTTCTCTGGATGATCGGCCGATATGTAGATGTTAGTTAGTTAGTTAGTTGCGAGTGAAGCCTCTGATAGATGACCCACTTTGAGATAGTGATACCATACCAACGTGGATAACTCTTCTATCCGCCATTCTATTATATACGTGATACCGGATATAGAGGGGTGATAGAAATGGTATCAATCCCTCTCCCCTATCTAGATAGACCCCCATCTCCCATCTCGGGATAGCGGTAACTCCCCGATAGGGAGGGGAAGTTGGAAACGGTATGGACAACTATCCCCGCCCACCTGTATTCGACGAATAGCCACCCCTCCGGAGGTAGAAACGCGAGCCCCCTGAATCCGAACTATGGCCCCCCTCTATATATAGATTCGCCTCGAGGACACGGCCCGGTCAACTTAATCGTGAAGTGAGGCCCCGAGATATGAGATATGGTGGGCGAGATCTATATATAGGAAATGAAACTTGCCCTACCCTAGATTCTATAGATGGTATATATAGATATGGTGTTGTTACAGGTGGTCGAGAGACACCTTCCCAAAGATCTCTATAGGGCCTCCCGCATCTCCATCTCCCATCTCTATATAGGGGGCCTATCTAATCTAGAATTCCCCATAGGCTTTCCAAGTAGGTGGGGAGTGCCCCATATATAGATAGGGTGACTCTATATTATCTATATAGATAGCCTTAGTCGCGCCATATATAGATAGGGCCCCCACTCTCTATAGATCTCGGATCTATATATATATATATATATATATATATATATATCTCCCGAGAGAACTATGCGCTATCACTGCATACTATATACGAACTCAATGAGATGAGATTGATATAATGCTCTTCTTCTTCTCTTCTCTATATTCATCGAGATATAGAAGAGAGGGCCAGTAGGACCCTAGATATAGAGTTCAAATATAGATATAGATATAGATATGGTCATCTCATCGACTTGACTGGAGAATGAAGCAACATCATATACTAGATATGGGGCACTCCCCTATATCTATATGGAGTCGACTTGATTCCAGAAGATATATATAGTATAGGCCCGGTTGGTTTTTCGTAGCTTTCTCGATGGCTATGATTCATATATATAGATAGGGGCCGGCCCCCTATCTCTATATTGGAGTGAGTGATCAAAGTGGGAATTGAACGAGGACTGAAGAACCGGGAATCCGCATCTCTTCTTGCAGTCCCACCATCCGGCCCCAGACCTCTATCTATATAGATTCTATCTAGGGGCGCAGAACCTGGTTTTGATGTCGGTCGAGTAGCTCTCTCTTCTTGTCCCAGAGACGGAGAGAGTGAGGTGACCTAGGGATGGGGATACTCATTGGCCCTATATCTCTATTTCGGCGGCCCGAGAGATTCTCGGGAAATAGAACACGTGGCCCCGGTGGTGCGAGAATGAAACACCGTCGGCCCTATAGAACTATATATCATCACCGCAATCCGTGCGAATACCCCCACCCCATACTTGTACTCATGAGTTTCTCCCTCTCTGCACTTACCATTGATATAATCAATGGGAAGGGGGCCCTTATTGACTGATAGGAGTGAAGAAGCATGGGAATAATATGACTAGGATGGGAGAGGAACACTTCCCCTATATATAGATATGGTCTCCGTCGGGCACCATATCTATAATCCCAAACTCTATCTGGAGGGTGATTACATGACCAGCTCCTTTCGAGATGCGAGGATTGGAATTGAAATGGTGCAAAACATCCATCGAATCGCCCGCTTTATTATACAAGAATGGGTGGCGCTCGGCCAACTAAAAGAACTATTGATTTGATTGGCGAGAATCTTCCATAGTCGAATGAACATACGCCAAGAAGTATTCTGGATTGGTTCCTGGGCCCTCTGCTCCATATAGATATAGGGGAGATGAATATCATTGCTTCAGTACCCCTTCTCATTCATGTTGTTCTCCATTCACGCCGATGTACTTTGTTCGTTCACGGGTCCGTCCGTGTTCACCATCAATATGGTAAGCGTGGTTCGGTTCTCGCCGATCGAGATCTATGGGATTGACCACCTGCCCTATCTATCCATCTCTATGGAAGAGGTGAGCTGCGCGCCCCATATATATAGAGGGGCTCCAGTAACCCTCCTCTAGGCTCCGTTTGGATAGTCGTCGACGTTCCCCCTATGACCGTCCTGCGATGGTTCCTGGGTCAATCAATCAAATATACCACCTAGGTTGCCCGATTGACGATCGGCCTACGACGCATATTCTCAATGCCAATGTGCAGGCGGCTTTTGTTGAACATGCAGATGCTTCATCTCACCCTGCATGAAAAGAGACCAGGCGCGACCGGTTCTACGTTTGAAGTGCTTGTCCAAGGGCCAAACTGGAATCACCTTTGTCATTATATACCCCCATATCCGAAAGAGATATATAGTGCCGGCGACGAAAGAACGAACGTGATCGGGATAGGATATTATCTAGTTTACAAGTTCTTCTTGAAACATCTCAATGACATGAAAGATGAGATAGAGGTATCGGCGGAACAGCGCCCCATCCCTATTTTGATTAGTGGTTCCCACGCCACCGGGCGATAAGCGGTTGGCCTTGTTTTAGTCTCGAATTACTCCGCCCGGACATCGACTTCGCCAACAAGTGAACTCCCGAGGATCGCATCCGTGCATATTCTGCATTATAGCCTGCGGCGATTCAACTTTCACTTCGGGAGATCAAGAGGAGCTCGATTAGTTTCTGGCTTGGATGAGGGATGGAGGACATAACCAATACGGGAACAAGAGGAATACCAAACCATATCTTCCTTTGCGCGTGACGATCTCACTTGAATTACGAGGACCTACACGTATTGAACGGTGATAATGATTAGACGATAGATACTTCGTGAGGACAATTTGAGTCAGTAGATCGTGATGCCCCGAAAAGCATATTTCGAATATGGGGAGTTCCGGTTCCCAATATTCAACGAGAGGTGCCCTCATGGACCATACGAGCACATCCTCTGTCACGCCCACCGCGCTTACGGCTCTCTACCCTAACCAGGCCGCCCCTCCTCCCAAGCTAGGAGGGCAAATCCTCCGCCGACCAATGCATTTAGGGCCCCATATCCCGAATATGGGGCGCCATATAGATAGGGTCCCTCCCCGGCCTACTCACATGATTTCGCGGCCCTCTAGATATATGGGGCCAACCTTGATATACAAAAATTGAGGGCGGCTATAGAATCTATAATGGCGACCTCGAGAGCCCCACCCCATAGAGAGTTCTAGATAGGGCGGTCGGTTCTCGGAGGAACTCGATGACCGTATCTATCTGCAGAGGGGCCCTATCTAGAAATCTCTATGGGGTGGGGGCATTTAGCATTTACACTCTCTCCGCCGTCTGGTGGGCCCCTGACCCTATCTATATATGGGGCCCCTATCTCCCATATCTATAAAGCGGGGGAGAGGGGGCTACTCTATATAGCTTTAGGGGTGAGCGATAGGGCTCTATAGAGTTTAGTTGGCACCCCCTCTCTCTATATGGACTGATAGGCCGGGATGATGGAATATATCCCATCATATAGAGGGGTGGGCGACTATCTGTGAGTCTAGTCGGGGTGAGCGATAGCGAACCGATAGCCCTATATATCATCTGGGGCGGCTATATAGAGTCGAGAACTCGCCATATAGAGCAGATATCTGGGAGGGGGCCCAGGGAAAGCCCTCTCTATCTATATGGCGAGGACTCGTGCCGACGTTGGGGCATTTATTTACGAATCGAGGGCCTCTGCCTCCCGACGGCCTACTCTCTCTATTGGACCCTATATCTATATAGGCCAGCGGGAGAACACTCGACCACCCGCCCGCATCCCGTCTCTCTAGATTGGAGATTGGATGGGGTTGGGGGCCCCTCTCCCTCCGAGATATAGATAGAGGCGGGAGAGAGTAGAAATGCCCGACTATAGCTATAGAGAGTCACCCCCATATATAGATATGGTCGACCCCCCCCACCCCTCTATTGGGATAGGGGATGGGGATAGCGAGGCCGAGGGGGAGGGTGGCTATAGCTATATATATTCTTAGTCGGATATATAGAATGAGGGCGCTCTGGGAACTGCAGGCGGCTACTACCTACATAGAGCTCTCGACCAACTAGTCTATAGAGATATGGGATTCTAGTCGCTAGCCATCTCTAGATAGTGAGTATAGATGGATATGGCGACGGGACTCTCTAGAGTTATGCCCATATATAGATAGGGGGGCCGAGGGCCATATAGTGAGAGGGGGGGCAACCGAATTCAGATAGGGGCTCTCGATCGACGAAAGGGCCTCGGCCCCCTCGGGGCCGAGGAGATCGAGGCACCCCCCAGATAGATCTAGGGGGGCTATCTAGATATGGGGGGCACTTGACCATCGCACACAATAGGTTGTTATCTTTTTGACACAAAAATAAACATACTTTGTGTGCGCACCACATTTGACCACCTTAATCTCCACCATTTAAAAAATAGTAGTTTAGAAACTAAATACGAGCACTACGTTTCTTATTCTTATCACATTGTCAAAATTTGAGCATATGCATGCCAAATTATTAGATGAAGTTCAGGTTTTGCTAATTTTAGGAAAAATGTGTCCACTTTTGACCCCCTTTTGGTCCCCCATTTCCATGCACTTACCCTTATGCAATGAGGTATTTTTGAGAGGAACATACTTTGCACATTATATTTGAAGAAGGTTGAACCTTGCTAAGTGTTGAGTAAATTTTCAAAGGTGAATTCCAACGATATTGAATTTTCGGAGGGGTTATATGTATCACCTACATTCAATTTGATAGACTTGTATTCATTAACATGAAGGAATAAGTAGTAGTGCTCGGATTGAAGGAGAGTCGAGGCACAAATACTTTATTATAGAGAGAAGGTACTAGAAAAAGAGATAAAAGGCCGTTTTTACTCTAGAATATTAAAGAGGAAGATGTAAATGATTATAAGGAGTATTTGGTCAAGTGGAAGAATCATGAAGAAGAGGTTGCATCATGGATATGCCTTGCAGAAATTAGTTTTTATGACCATACTCTTGAAGATTTCAACAAGCGAGCATGAGATCACATTATTTTTACTAGGGATTCTCGATGTAGGAGCATCCCAAGTGAATGATTAATTTTGCATCATCCCAAAATAAGCTACACCTCTAAATAAAATCCAACATTCGGAGCATGCAAAAACCTCTATGCGCAAGTTTGAATTATTTTATTTTTATAGTTTTGGCAAAGGTATGACATGCACAACAGGATGGGTAGAACATTGCACAAGAAACAAAATTATCAAAGACGTTGGTGAAATGGATAACAAATGACCATGTATAAACATGATAAGCATAAATATGGTGAAAGTAAAATGTACAAGCCTACATGAAATGGGAAAAGTATACTCTAGAAGCATGAAGTGGTTAAGGATGGATTTGTGCACAATAAACTAAACAAAAGAAAATAAAGTGAGGCACTAAGTATGTGGCTTTGGATTAGAAGATGAAAATGAAACCAATTGCACAAGGATCGGATGGGTATGGAAAGCCAAAGAAGACTCATGAGGTTGCACATGAATGATGTGCAAGAGTGCAAAAGAATTTATTTGATTTCTTAAATTTCAAATTTTAGGAGGTGACAAAGGCAACTACCATGAACATGTGTCACAAGGAGAACAAATGCATGGAAAATTTATGAAAAATCAAAGTTGATACATATCAGGATCTCCCAAAAGTCAATAATGACAACAAGATCTCTAAAAAGTCAAGTCTCCATAGCATATAATAACTAAAGCCACACTTCCCATAAGATATGTGATGAATGGCAATGAGTTAGCTAAGGGTAATTAAGGAAGAACAAATCCCAAGGTTTTAGGGGTTGAATATTATATCAAGGAGAGCCGAGTAATATGAAAAA
This sequence comes from Taxus wallichiana var. yunnanensis, assembly GCA_018340775.1. Classification (NCBI taxonomy): domain Eukaryota; kingdom Viridiplantae; phylum Streptophyta; class Pinopsida; order Cupressales; family Taxaceae; genus Taxus; species Taxus wallichiana. The sequence goes on from CM031240.1 coordinate 150,066,642, forward strand.
GAGGATAAGAAAGAATGAAGCTTAAAGAGTAGTGAGCTTGAGAGAGAGAAGAAGCGGAAGCATGATCAAGACTACACCATTATAGTTCAAAGAACTAGATGTTATAGCTCAATTATGTTTAGCACATTGTAATCTTATTATTCTAACAAACGATTCCACCAAATTATTCAATACTCTATGTGTGATCTTAGATGTGTGCCTTAAGCATCTTTTCATTGGGGTCTCCATCCACGACTATGTCGCAAATGTTACTTACCATATATTTTATAAGTATAAAATCATTGTTCAACAATCATAAAATTTTACCATGTCAAATATTTTATAACAAATATTTTTATAGTTTTGGCAAAGGCATGACATGCACAATAGGATGGGTAGAACATTGCACAAGAAACAAAATTATCAAAGACATTGGTGAAATGGATAGCAAATGCAGACCATGCATAAGCACAATAAGCATAAACATGGTGAAAGTAAAATGTACAAGCCTACGATGAAATGGGAAAAGTATACTCTAGAAGCACAGAAGTGGTTAAGGATGGATTTGTGCATAAACTAAACAAAATAAAATAAAGTGAGGCGCTAAGTATATGGCTTTGGATTAGAAGATGAAAATGAAACCAATTGCACAAGGATTAGATGGGTATGGAAAGTGTGCAAGACTCACGAGGTCACACATGAATGATGTGCAAGAGTGCAAAGAATTTATTTGATTTCTTAAATTTCAAATTTTGGGAGGTGACAAAGGCAACTACCATGAACATGTGTCACAAGGAGAACGAATGCATGGATAAATTTTTTAAAATCAAAGTTGATACATATCAAGATCTCCAAAAATTCAATAATGACAACAAGATCTCTAAGAAGCGAAGCCCTATAGCATATAGTAAATAAAGCCACACTTCCCATAAGATATGTGATGAATGATAATGAGTTAGCTAAGGGTAATTAAGGAAGAAAAAATCCCAAGGTTTCGTGGATTGAATATTAGATCGAGGAGAGCCAAGTAATATGAAAAAGAGGATAAGAAAGAATGAAGCTTAAAGAGGAGTGAGCTTGAGAGAGAGAAGAGCGGAAGCATGATCAAGACTACACCATTATAGTTCAAAGAACTAGATGTTATAGCTCAATTATGTTTAGCACATTGTAATCTTATTATTCTAACAAACGATTCCACCAAATTATTCAATACTCTATGTGTGATCTTAGATGTGTGCCTTAAGCATCTTTTCATTTGGGTCTCCATCCACTACTATGTCAAATGTTACTTACCATATATTTTATAGTATAAAATCATTGTTTAGCAGTCATAAAATTTTACCATGTCAAATATTTTGTAACAAATTGTGTTCAATAATATTTTATTTGCTTTTTATTGTATTCATTCGATTTTTAGTATTATTATTTTTCTTAATTTGTATTTAAATAATAACAATTATTTCTCTTTTTAAATTATGCAATTTTGAAAGTAATCTTCCGATATCACACAAGCTCTTTACTTTATACTTATTATAAAAACCACATGTTAAAAATGTCATTTGTGAAAAATTATTTATAGACATCATTTCAAACGATGATTTAAATTTACATATGTGAAATTTTCATATATTTAAATAATTTTTTCAATTCATAAATTCCTTTAAAGCATATACATAATTGAATTAATTCTATTTTAATAAGACAAAAATAATTTAATTATTGAATGGGTTATGGTCCAACATGAGTATGATGGTATAAAAGGTGTTACCTAACCATTTACCAAAGTTCCAATCGCCAGTGATACAAATAAATAAAGGATGAGGTTACGCCATCATGTTCGACATAACTTTGAGAGAATGTAATCCCCCAATCATTAACAACTAAACCCAAAAAAATTGTACACCAAACCTATTGCAAACTTCGAATTCAATCAAAAATAATTATTTTGTTTTATTTTGATAAAATATTCATTAGTGTGGGTGTCAATTTTGAGTGGCACTTGATTATTGGAGGAAGCATCCCACATGCTTTGAACTTTAACGAGCTAAGGCATTTATTGGCAGTTTCAGTCTCATATCCACAAATAATGCACATGGATGTCGTGCAAAAGTAAAGCATTATTCCCCATACGACATGATGTGAGATGTACTTGTTACGTAAGTAACATGCCAAATTTTTGCTTTGCCATTTATTCTTATTTTTTCTTTTGGACGGTTGGGAACTCGAAAGTCTTTGCTTTAGCCACGTGTCCCTAACAGCATCAAAATTAGTGTACCTACCTCTTTGTTTGTTTTTAAAGGGTGCACAAGCTTCACGACCCCTTTACAAATCATTAATTTTTTATTGGCATTCACTTAATAATATAAAAGGTCAAACACCTATGTCTATGTTGCAAAATAACTAGCAATTGCACGAGAGTTGTAAATTACGCCGGAGAGGATAACATTGTTAAGTTTGTTGGAGTTGTAATTTACAATGAAGTGTAAGCAAACTTAAAACGAAACAACTTTTTTATAGAAACTAAGAATAATCAAGCACATGACACAATATTATAGTGTAAGTTTATTTTTTTACATTGTTTCATTTAGCATCATTGTTAATCGCCACAAGAACATTCTCCCTATTTAGAATGAAGGAAATGGTTCCTATTTCTCACAACAATTTCTCTTGCAACAATCTTGGAGTTAATTTTCGTTGCAGTCTAGCAATGAGCATATAATCGAAGGTTCTTGACAACTATAATTAGTTGTTCCAAGGGAGCGTGTTTAACCAACCAAATGTAGCTGCCAACTTTTTACTATGGTGGTAGAGAAATAATTTTTTTCCTCCACTTCCACATCATTAAGTAAATGTCTTTAATATGAAAAATAACTTGTTGCCTTAATCTCTCAAGCCATTTTCTCCAACTTTGCATAGATCTCCTCTGTCTGTAGATGCAATCTATGATTTATCTCCTGGCCTTCAATCTAACTACATCCAAGGATATTCTTAATTCCTCTATCTTTCATCAATCTCTGTATTATTTGAACCTCGCCTCACCCGCCCACTTCTGCATAGATGTTTGAGAGAAGAAAATAAGTCTGCAACATTTTTAGGATCTAAATCAAAATGCATTATAGAGCATAAACTTTATAACATTGAATTTCATTTTGACTAAACACCAATTTAATACCACATAGATTTAAAGTATGGATTATATATAAAGTTAAGCCTAAAATATAAGGGGAGTACAAAATAAGAAGTGTAGTTTCTCTCAATTGTAACGAAGATGATAGGAAGCAATTAGAAGACGATACTTGCATGACAATCCGAAACAACATTTAATTGACTGCTACAGAGCAACAATTGGTCATGATCTGCGCGTGAGTGGTCTTATGTTGGCCATATTAATCATTTATTTCACAAATTGTTTTATAAACGTTGCCTCATCTGCTACATATAATTTCACTGTCTCCTTTGTTTTTTCCTTACCCTCTCACAAACAACTCGTCCAAATTTAGAAGGCCTCTCCCGCTGACCAAATGTTTGAAATGGTAGTTTTCCAATGGCGAAAAATTATTATCTCCTCCAAATCTTGGACACACGGATTTCAACTGACCATAATTTTGTAAAAGATTGTGCATAGCAAAAGTAAGTCCCATGTCATTGATGTGAGAGTGAATTTACTATCCTCAGCAAATTTTGCAGACATGAAATTAAAATTCCTCATGTTAAATACTAAGAAATCTTTGATCCGCTCCATCTTATTTTACAATTAATAACAATTTCATGACAAAGGCACATACATAAACAAGGACAGAAGCAAAAATTATAGAACAAAAATCCATGTATATAACATAAAAGTTCAAAAGCTTTCCTTCCAAAAAGCTTTACTTGTGAGTACAAATATTTTTGGGATATGGTATTGATCAAGCAAGGTATCAACTTGCTAAAGAATTTCCAATCAGTATATTACAACTATCTAATCTTTTCAACACTACATTGAACATAATGTAAAAAATGTTACGAGACCTAAAAAAGAGGCTCAATACCAGATATATACAAGGACAAAAAGAATTTCATGGAAAGCTCACAAGAAGTGAGATTTATCCATATTATATACAAGTGTAATCACCTTTTGTAAATGCTAAAAAAAAGCTAAAACAAAATTTATGGAGAAAGAGCGTTCCTTTTCTGCGGCAGCCATGGAAATTTTTCCTTTAAAAACCACAATAATCAGGCCTCGCGGAAATAGCAGGTGCGTTCATGTAAAATGGCTTTGAACGCACAAGTTTCAACTTAAAGTGCAGGGACTCTTCTGCAATCGGTCAAGGGTGCGGTCTGCCCATTTCCATTTTGATTAACATAAAAATCTACCTCATCAAAAACACAAGACCTGGAAAACAGAGTTTAAATGATCTAGTGATTGAAATTTGTTTAATAAAGATTTGGAGTTCTCAATCGCAGAAAAACTGATCGCATTACCAGAAAATCCCAATTTCTATGTTGGGTGTGAAGAATCCAACATCTTATCCTCATTAAATAACAAGCTCTCTCTGTTAAAATCCACGACAAAATATTTTGGTTGAATTTAAGTGCGCATGAAGATATATTTCATATACTCGAATGGTTTATTTATAAATGTGGCATCTACTACAGTGCAAGACAGTTGAGGGAGGTGGCTGAAAGCAGAGATTTACTTCTGCATTCATGTTTCACCAAATGAATTAAATGCAAACACTATTCAGTACAAAAAGTACATCACAAAATAGATATTCAAGACAACTTACATTATTCCACTTAAATATCTAAAATCTAACAACTTGTAAAGTTAAGACAACAATGGAGATGCCGGAATTTGACACTTTCCAGCAAGGACATCTTCAAAGGTGGACGCCTACTGGTGAAATATATATAGCCGATTATAAATTGAGTGTGTATATAAATTAGCAATCGTGCGCGAGCAAAGGTGCAATGTGAACTTTGAAAGGGATTGGGCATAGGAATAAAGAGTGGAGGAGAGAAAGCAAAGAAGAGGAGGGAAAAGTGGAAGGTAAATTTGGGGATGGAACACGACATAACATAAAAATGTAATGGCTTTGATGGGTATGCAAGAACATTGGAGGAGATATTTGTGGAAAGTATGGAGATGCAAATATAGTAATGAATAGCTTGAAAAGATAAATGAATAATGCAATACAAAAAATGGAATGTATAGTAATACGTAGAATAAAAAAATGGTTACTCAAATCGAGTTTAAAACTATGTCAAAAGTCCTCCACCTCCCTTAAACGTTCATCCCAAAATGCAACACACTATCTAGGAGCCCATTGTGTGGGCAATCCTAAATTTTTGAAGATGCCCAATGTGCGATTGTTTGAACATGGATCTCCCTCCTGTAAACAAAGTTGGAAAAGCCATGGAATGTAGGCATTCTATGTTCTATTCATTTATTGGTGAAAGGTCAAGTTCAACATGCCAAAGTGAAGGTAGTTTGATGGTCATGTACAAGTAAAAATTGTAGAATATCCTCTTCGTATGTACCTGTAGGACTTTAGAATGCAGGGTCGATGTTCAGGGTCTATATTGTTCCATAAGGAGAAACATTTCCCGTTCTTTTCATATTCTCATTTGTTGCAAGTATACAAGCCTTTGAAAAATCATGGTTTCATATTAGTTTCTTAAAAGGATGCCCCCATATTAGTTTCTTCAGAATTGTGGAAAATGGGTTGAAAGATTGAAGTTTATGGGAGCACATTTGTAAACTATGAAGATGTTAACATTGAAGGAAGGAAGGAATGTGCAGGGTTGTGAAATTTGGCCCCCATATACTCTTATAGGCGAATAGCATCTTGAAATTGCAAAGTTGTCGAAGTAGAAAAGAAGGAGAGGAAGGTACACAAGTGCATGTGGCAAGTAGTGGGAAGTTGGTAGGTATAGTTGCCAAATGTTTCTTTTCGAATGTGGTAACATTTTTGTTGTGTCATTAGCTTGAGGATTATTTCAAGCATATATTTATTACCTTTGGTATCATTTCTTAGGATTTGACATCGGGGAGAAGGTTTCGTAAGATCGAGTAATTGCAAGAGAAGAAGGAAATGCATGAACACTCGTTGATAATTGAGCCCCTTTAAGTAATGGACATATGAATGAAAAGAAGATTTTATTCGTCGATCAAACTTTTCTATGTTTTTTACATGGTGTCAATTTTTTTGAGTGAACGACATCGAATGAAGTATATTAGGTGAAGACATAAACGTAAAGTCAAAAATAAAAAGGTGGGAATGATCATCATGGGGAAATGACACTATAGATATCTATTTCTTTGTTTATTAGTTTCCTCTTGACAGCTTTTTTTTTTTTAAAGATGATGACACTATAAACAAATTATAATGTCAACTATAAAACAAGAATTCTATCTCTTCTCCAATAACGAGATATAAATTATTATTATAAACAATATTTAATCTACCTAAGCTAACTTAACTTTAATAACATGATATATTATGTATTATTGCCGCCACAACAATGAAGTCGGGAAATAAATTACGGATATTGGCACTTAGCCAACTTTTAGCTCCATCATCCTTTACTGTCCAAAAACAGACATGCACAAGCAATTCACCTTGGCCTTGTAGAGGGTTAATTATGTCGCCTCTTGAAAACGCAAATAAACCTAAAGGGACCTACTATATCAAGTCATGTGGAGCTTGGGCGATACATTTTTGGTGTTGATGCTAATGAAAATTTTCCCACAACTTCTTTATCATCATTTAGTGTTTGGGAGAATAATTCTATGCAAAGTGGTTCAACGTCTTCACCGGAACACTCATTGTCTAATGCATATGATGTCAATGCAAATGCATAGGTTGTCGATGTGTTTTTGTAGGTGACAAACCACTTGGGTTATCCGATGAAGTCGTTTGATGAGGAGCTTTTGGCGACTTCAAAGAAGGCCGACAACATGACATCATGTGAGGTGACCAGGGCCTTCCATTTCTCCATTAATCAAAAATGTACACGTGAATGGAAAAGATCAGTTCAAGGCCTCTAATATAGACTTATGTGTGGACAAAGAATATGTGGCATGTTGTGCGAAAGATCTCTGGTTTCTAATAGGGTATACGCCTTTCGGTGTAAAGAGATGAAAGTGGATTTGATTTAAGATGCTAAAAGTATACGTTGTCCTCACAAATAATGTTGAATGCATATACAATTTCTTTTCCCTAGAATCAAAAATGAAAATTCCTATCGGAAAAATAACTAAACTTAAAAAATTACCATTAGGAGGATCATCTTTCAACAAAATCTAGGTGTGACTGTACTTAAGCTCACATAATTTCTTCAATAGTTTTCACTTTTCTAACAATACTTTGGTATCATTTGGGTTATGAGTCTACCTATATAATGGGAATATATTTTTATATCAATGTTGCAAATGGCCTTACCTAGATGATTTTGAACAACATATAATGCCATCCAATGCCCTTCTCAATCTCACATAACTATGTAGAGAGGGTCGGTTGAAAGATGTGCTACATACTCTCTTTACTGCGAACAACCCTCCTGTAGACTCTTCTACATATATTTATTTATTGTAGTCTTGCATTACTTAGAAAGCCCTTGCAGAGGGTGAGAAAATCCATTCACACATTAATGCCAAGGATTTACGTTTTCAACAAACACATTACTACACAATACGATTGTCAACATGTATGACAAATGCTAAAGTTTAGTGGGTGCTTGCAATGATCCTTCTATGTAGTCCAATAACGAGCTCGTCTTCATCATGTCAAATGTTTCCATATTTTTTATAACGATGAAGAATAATCAACTATCACAATATGCAACTCTTCTCATGCACTGCCTCACCCCTGTAGAATCTTTCATTAAGAAAAGTTAAACAGGCTATATCTCAACTTGTATAAAGGATGAGCATGACTAAAGCCTAGGCATGGTTAATGTATTAGTTCATGTGTGTTTTTGGGAAGGAACATGTAGACTATAAGATTTTTTTATTTCTAATCAATATCTAGGGCACGTAAACCGAACTAACACAAATCATAATCAATAATTTCCAAGGAGAAATGTGAGAGGACACAACATACAAAAACATGGAAACTAGAAATGCACGCAAATAAAAGTGGTAATCACTCAAAAGGAAATTATCGTTGGTAATCCAAGCTCTGAGAATGAGACATGCATATTTTGAGCAACAAGGAGATCCACCCATACTAATTAGCTACACCAACTTGATGTGGACACACCCATGTCTGTTGTGGGCAGAAATAGGATGGTAAAAACCAAAAATACCAAGCATGTTGAGAAAAAAAGGCTCAACTTCATTTTTTCTTTTCTCAAAATTCTACTTTACACGTCAGAGGTGGATTTTACATGTTACAAGTGGATTTAATGATGATGCAAAAGGTGATGTGAAATTTTTGATTGTTACTAATTTTTAACCCTTGAGATGGTCATTGATGCAAATAATATACACCGCCAGCTGTTGTCAAATGTCAAATGGGAGGGGGATTTTCCCCTGTGAAAATTTCCACTGTTCTTCTTCTTCGTTCTTCATTTTTCTTCTTGGTTTACTCAATATTTCTTTTGAGACCTACATATTATCATGGAGTAGAGGAGTTCCTTTTTGTAGTGAAGCTAGTTTTATTTTTGGCAATGGTGGAGTGGTGGTGAGAAGTTGCAGAGGGAGTTACAGAGCATGTGCACAGGAGAGTTAGATGTTAGAAGTGGGAAGAAAGCAATAGGTGGGGATTTAAAAATATTCAAAAATTATGCACAGAGAGGGATGGGAACATTTTTGTGTCCCTGACATCCCTCACCTCAAAGGGACATGAGGGACATCAATTTCCACGGTGAGCAAGACGGTGACACGTGGCGGCGATCCGACAGCAGGGAATGAAGGCTCCACTAGCTCTTAGGGCTGAAAAACTGGTCTTGAAGAGGTCACATGGGTGACCAAGAGTCTCCTTGGGGGATGGGAATATTTTTCAAGGTTGATGTCCCTAACTTATGAGGTACATGAGGGACTAAGAATTCCATGGTGCTCCTGGAGATGACACGTGGCAGCGATCGAACGGTTGAGGCTTTGAGCTCCCGCAAGCAACTGAGGGCTGAACAGGCAATCCTAGAGGTCATATGTGGGTTTAGAGGGCTTCAAGGGGGATGGGAACATTTTCCAAACATTTATGTCCCTGACCTTGAGGGACCTCAGGGACACAAAATCATGCCAAGCTCCTAGAGCTGGAAATTTGACTAACTCCTGAACCTTGAGGACAACTTGCGACGACAATATCTTGAGCTCCTTATGGAATTTTTTGATGAAATTATATATTATCTTGACTAGAAATGGCCTTCTAAATCCAATGGTGGGGGTATCAAGTCTTTATTCATCCATTTGGTCCCTAAAAAAATAGATTTTCGATCTGGTACTCCACATGTGCATGAGAAAGACTGCTTGTAAAACCATTGTGCCAAAGTTTTGTGAAAAAAATAATTCCACCATATTGTAGATATTATAATTCCCTTTTTGAAAATGTTTTGTTTTTCTCCTAACTCTACCCGAAGCTCCTGGAATCACAACAGCTTTTTTGGTATGTGCACTGCTTAGGCCTGTAAACCATGATTGTGATCAAACTGCTCCAAACTCCCCAAATCTTCCCTGAATCTTCCAAAATCACTTCCATGATGTTTCTATGCATTCAATTCACCTCCATGTTGTATTTTTCTCCTCGGTTTTGCTCCAGGATTGCTCCAGTCTAGGAAGGCCGGTGATAGCCCTTCCCAACACCGCTAGAGAGCATTTTTAAGAAATCTTAAAATCACCTAGGGGGATTGACTTGAATTTCCTAATTCACCTAGGGAGATGAATTAAAACCAATTGGGAGGCTACTCGGACTGACTGAAGACCCAGAGTGCCTCGAAACATGAAAATTTTCTTACTGAAGGGTATTGTTGTCATGCTTGAAAATTGTCAATTTCCTTATTGCACATTTGCACAAAAACAATACCTATTACTAACAATTTATTTTTTCATGTTAGAGGTCACTAATACATCTATTTCTAGGAACATGTGCCTTAAGGGGCTCATTCTACAATAGTGGTATGCTTATTCACGTAACCATTGGGTTAGGGATGATACATGGAGAGATAATGGCTTTTGGTCCTATTTATGATTTCTTTTTATCCTACCTTCTTATTTTCATCCACATTCCTCTGACATCTTACTTTCTCATGAACACATTTCTTTTGTTTTGCATTCCATTTGTTTTCCATGAACTTTGTGCACATTCCCTCTCATTTCCCTCATTGCTTGACACCATCACCCACATGCGATTGCTCGGTGCAATTTCAAATCCCTCGGCTAACGCCTTTTCCCATGGGTGATGGTGTCGGTATAAAGAATCCAACTTACATTTTCACATGATCATCATATCATATCACAAAGGAACTCACCATTAGCTTTTCTCTCTTGCGCTAACTTGCATCTACTCACTCAACTCTTGGATTTCTTGCATCTTGACTCTTGGATTAGAGATTCTTCTTATTTGGATTGGTTTGCTTGCACTTTTGGTCACCTATAGTGAGCTAGGACTGGATTGTTTCCTCTTCTCTACCCAAAAGTTATTCTCTCTTTGTGTATGGTCCTTTAGGAGATAGATGCATCAACGACTACCCCCAACAGGTAAGTTCTCTAACCCAACTTGTCATTTTGTATAGAGTAGTATCCTACATCTTTTTTATTTATTATATGTTAGCTTAGTATTTTATGCACATGCTAGGTTAGCATATTTTATTTCAGTTCTTTATTTCATGTTACATGTTTTACTTTGGTCACTTGGGATTTTCATGTTCATTTTATCTTCTATCACCCCCATAAATCGATGCCTCCACAGAGTTCCTTCTTCTTCTTCTTCAACCTAGGGCCTTGGAAACCTTAGGGTGTTTTAGTGTAAGGGTATGTGATCTTAGCGGTCCCCGTATCCCCTTTAATTTTATTTGTCAGTGTGTCGGTCTTGGTTTGTCCCTTACTCATTACCTTGATACCCTAGTTGGATGGATGATAAGAGTGCACAATGTCTAGACATATTTTTACCCGCCATACATCAACTATATATTTTTACAATTTGAAACTATTTTTTTACAATTTAACTTTATATATATATTTATAGTTCAACTAGACAATAAACTTTTGACAATTTAACATGTACATATATATATATATATATATATATATATATATATATATATATATATATATATATATATATATATATATATCAAAATAAAATTACAATCTCAAGGGTTTCAAGTATGTATGTACCAATGTTTTCTTGTTTAGCGACCTCTTTGGTAGCATTCTCTCTATTTTATTTTTGCCTACGAATTGATCTTCTAAAACGCCGCTTCTCTTGTAGATCTACCTCACTATATTTTCGCTTGATATTCTATTTATTTTTCATGATTTCTCCACTTCGTCAATTTTCACTGCGCACACTAATTGTTAGATCTTGATCTAAGAATGAATTCAAAGGAAAACTATAAACTTGTAGCTCTTATTATATCGAGAGGTGTTCCTACAAAGTGGCAAACAAGGAGTGTAATGGTGTGCGTTGATTGAAAAAACTTTTTATTTGCCGACTAATATTTAATGGTTAAAATAATTTATTTTGTAATGTCGACTCAATGTTTAATAAATAAAATAAATATATGATTATGTATTTATACATGGAAATGGAAATGTAAGTTATTTTAAAAGTGTGAAAGATAAAAGTGTGAATTGGTAAATAATCGTATGGGTATATTACTCAAGTAAATTCAAGATAATTAGTGCCCTGGATATTATTTTTATTGGAAAATAATTACTACGAAGTAAATAATAAGTGTGAATGGGTAAGTAACTATAATATTATTATATTGATCTATATTATTTTTAGTTTTTAGTTTTTTAACTTTTAAATGTATTTTTTACTTTTTTACATGTAAGTAACTATATTTATTTTTAGTGGAAGATAATTAGTGCCAAATAAATAATAAGTGTGAATAAGTGATATATTATTTTTAATTTTTAAATGTATTTTTACTTTTAGATGTATTTTTACTTTTAGGTTAGTTTTATTTTAGTTTTTACTTTTAAATGTATTTTTACTTTTAGATGTATTTTTAGTTTTAGGTTAGTTTTATTTTAGTTTATACTTTTAAATGTATTTTTACTTTTACATTAGTTTTAAATATAGCGAGATTAAAAAGTGCCTATATTGGAATTCTCACATAAGTTATATAGGCACCTCGAGATTGATATCTCGAGTGTCTTTTAGATAGATGTATTTAAGATATCTATGCTATTTATATAGAAATCTTAATAGATTAGGTTGTATTTAATTAGTGACATTAAAAATAAGAATTGTATTTAATTGGATTCTTTTCTAACTTTAAAACTACTTCTCTAATTTTTAAAACAATTTAAATCTAATATACAATTATTAAATTTTTGTAATGTCTCATTTAATAAATATAACTATGTTTTAAATTTAATTATATATATATATAATAAAACACTTTTTTATTTAACATTTTTACATAAATTTAAAAACAACATATACTTTTGATTAAAAACAAACAAAAGTAAATTAAAATAATATGAAAAACCATACTTAAATTATAATCATTAAAAACTATACTTTAAAATGTAGTTTTTTTTGGAAGGAGGTAAAATTGAGGATGTTAAAAGGACCCACATCCTTGTACATTTGAGGATTTATGAGAGGATCCATAACCTTGTTATAGCAAACACCCCCTGGTGAAGCAATGACTGCAACGAGTGAAGCAACCTTAATGAAGCTATAACCAACATGTTACCACTATAGTGAGAGAAGAAACCAACATGTTGCAACTACAATGAGAAGAGATGTTGTAGCTAGCGATGAAACCACCTCAAAGAGGATCGTGCCTCGGGGGATTTGAACACGGTGGGCAAGCACACAACCATGTGACTTGACCACACAACTCCCACCCCATCAGGACTTTAAAATGTAAATTACAAACAATATGAAAGCTATACTTTAAAATTAGAATCATTAAAAGTTTGAATTTAAAAATAAAATAAAAATAATATGAAAAACTATGTTTTAAAATTATAATTACTAAAAATTATAATTTAAAAGTAAATTTTAGCCTTAAAACTATACTCTAAGATTAAATGTTTAGTTGGCGGTGCTTGGGTGGCGGAGAGGGCGTGGAGTTTAAATTCGGGGTGTTCGCGTGAAGGAATGTTTGCCCGAAGGGGTTCAAACAAACACCCTTTGCGTGAACATCCTTAGTTGATCCTATGTGGCATATTTTGGCCCTTAATCCATTTGGAGGATAATTATAGGCCAAAATGTGCCACATAGATGCCACATATTTAGGTTTAATTAATTAGTTAAATTACAAAAAATTATACCAAAATATAGTTTTTTATTACCTTTCTAAAAATATAATTTTCATTTTTTTGAAAATATGTTTTACTATTTTTAAAAATTATTGCCAATGTATGGTATTTTATGAAAATCAGTAGTACACATTCAACACAATATGAAAAATAGTAAAATATATCTAATAAATTTGAAAAAAATAATTTTACTATTTTTTGAAGTCTTCTTCATACTTATGAAAAAAATCAATTTCAATATAAATATGGAAATATATTGTCATAAACATATGTATGTCCCTTAATCTGAAAATATCTTCACTAAAAATTAATTAAAAATATAAATAAATAAAATACGAAAAATTTTCAAAGGACTCGATATTTGAATTTAGAACATATATATCTAAAATTTCATGGTGAAAAAAAAAAAAAAAAGTTTTCATTACAAAATGTAACATGAGTATAAATATGAAATCAAAATAAAAGGAGAGGAAAATCCATGCCTGGAAGATGAAGAGGTGATGATCTAGGATAGCTCTAGGCTCCATTATCACATCATATGTGCATATAAAACCACAAAACATTAAATTGGCATTTGATGTTATTATACAAATATTCCCCAACATTAACAACTTGCCCAAGAAAGTCAACTGACAACCTTAATGGTCAAGAATAGACATAATATTATAGGAGCAACACACCATTGATGTATTTGCCTCCCTCATTCACTAAAATGTATCACTTCATGCTATAGCAACAAAAGTACCTTACATAGTGTAGGAGGTGGCTTATTTGTTCAAATATTTTAGATACATCCTTCATAAAATCCACTTGAATAAATGTCATAATTTTGCATGCCAAGGTACCACAATAACTGAGGTATTTTGTTGAAACAAAATGCATGCCTTACGAACACTTCCACAATTGTATTTGATTAAATGTTTCAAATTTATTTTTACTAGAACCAATTCACACCTATCTGATTATCATCATAGTTTGTGAGACCACATTTATTGAGGTGTTTAGGCACACTATTCACACACCTTGATACGTTGTCATCATATTACACGTGTTTATGAGCACATTTACAAACACTACATCCGACAAAAATCTAGTCCATTATCATTATTCCTTGTGAATGACCATCCCCGATTCAAGATTATATTTTAATGTAAGTTGAGAGAAAGCTAACAAAGGTGAATGGATTATGAGGACACCTTCTAGTAGCATTTGGTGAAAATAGTTGAAATTCTTAAATAGGATGCCCATGTCTTCTCGCATTTTATTAAAGGTTTCAAATCCCTTTTCAATCGACCCCCAAACATTATTCCATAGCTCTCATTATGGCACCAAATGAGAGATTAAGCCAAAACCCTTGTGCTCATCTTGTAGGTCTGCATTAGGGGCACTCCTTAACCACAACTTCAAACAAAAATCTCCTTTCCTTACTTCAATGTTTTAGCAAATGTCCATACCTTGTTTAAAATCTCTTGTTCAACACAAGATGGGAGTATGCTAACAAAAATGGGGATTTCTCGGGTTGAACACCTACTAGTTACATTTGGAAACAATTTATTTAATTTTAACTATGAAAGGAAATGAGAGGGGTAAGGTACTTATCTTAATTTCACTTATCTTATCCACGAAGAGTCTGGACTGAGAAAATATGATGAAAAGAAGCAAAAAACATATCAACAACAAACCACAAAAAATGCAAAAGAGGTGGAAATGGTGAAATGATGGGGTGCTGGAGAGGGACAAGGGCACCCACGGGTGCCCTAGGCCTATTTTAGGCACTGGGTCTGAGAAAAGGTCAAACCTAGTTCTTGATGGTCGTTAGGGCTTCACACTTGTTCACCTTTGGTCACTTATGTCACACTTTGGATCACCAAGGTACCTATAAACCTACACAAATATCCTCCTACAAAACCCTCAAAAGACATCAAATCCTAAAAAAGAAAGATGCAAAATGAGGGGTCAAATTATCCTCAATTGTCACAATGGTGAACTTACACTAAGCATTGCACTACATCTCAGACCCAATGTAGTTATTGTGTTTGTGTGTGTGTGCAATAGTGTCCTAGGTCCCCTCTGCCAATGACGCCAAGATAAAAGCGGTAAGTATAGCTAGATAAAATGCAAATGTGTGGATGGAATAGAATGAACTCCCCTTCCTATGCAGTGTGTATGTAGAGTAATGTGCCCAAATGTAGTCCCTTTCTCTATGTAGATAGATAGCCCTTGATAAGAATTTTCTCCCTTATAATGGTATGTATGTTGTGTTTATATAGGGATCTCTTGTTGAATTTCAACACTAATGACCCGACATGCCAACTAGTACCTCGGGATATGAGAGGGAAAACCAAAAATACCAACCTCAAATGTCAAAAATAAGATCAAACATAAAGAGGACACATGGGCACCCAGGATGGACAGGAGCACACAGCTAGTGTCCAGTCCTAGGTGCTAGTGTTTCCAGAGACAAGTGACAAAAATGAGTGAAGAAGACTAATGATAACAGGATCCTGTGTGACTGACCAAAAATGGTGTATGAGTGACAAGTGTGAAAGATAAAAAAATAAAACCAACAAGACAAGTGGATGGACTATGGAATGGGTCATCAATGAATACTTTTCTTACACAAGATCCATATATAAAACAACATACTTGGTGGTATAGTAAATAAATAGTAGTAAGTGTGTGATTTTGTGTCTACATTTTCCCCCACTTTATGTTGGTGAGTGAAAGCTCTAACATAAAGTAGATAGAGATGCATACCTAGAGAAGTCTAGAGAAGCCCATGTCATGCAAAAGTACATGCAGAGTGTGGTAGAAGTATGTGTCGAATGAGAACATATAGCATGTGGAAACCATGGATCAACATGTGTTGATCCATGTGGCGTAACGAGAGACATGGGACCATTATGAGGAGTAGCTAAGCAGATTGATGATTGCGGTGTTGAATGATTGGAGATTTTGATTTTTTCATTGATGGAGATGTGATGGGGTAGGGAGTGATCAATTCCCAACCCGATTGCATGTGTGTGTGAAAAATTGAGGATTTGGGCATCCTACCACCAAGAGGAAGAGTGTAGGGAGAGAGGTCTAGTTTTACCCTCCAACTTTAACTACATCCTCAAAATATAGCTCTAGCTACATTGCATGAGATGGAAAAGACCATATTTTTTGATTTTTGGATCCAATTTTGATCAAACGTGATAACCCATATAGGAGTAGTATATGAAAGGAAATGACATCTCATTTCCCCCACTCCACGGGTGTCACCAAAATGTGTATGTGTGGCTTCCATGTTAGGTCATCTAGAAGCATAGTCAAAAATGTAGAATAACTTCCCATGTTAGGTCATCTGGGAAAGTGGTGATATAACTCCCAAGTTAGGTCATCTGGGAGGATAAATATGTGTGTTGTTGATTGATTGATGTGATTTGTGTTGTTGAGATTTTGAATGTATGTGATTGATTGATTGGTTACTCATGGAGATATTTTACGCTTGTTTCCCCCATGGTTAGGTCATTAGGGGGAATTGCTAGAAAAGTGATGTGAAATGTCACATGGTGTATGAGAAAATGTTTGATAATGATGGGTTAGAAATGTAGATTGATCACGTAATGGTGTAAGGGGAATTATAAGATGACCCCATTATATGCCCCCTTTTGGAAAAAGGGGAGTGATGATGAGAAAAATGAGCCAAAAAAGTAAGCACATGCAATGATATAATGGAGAATGTATATGATAGATATCACAAAAGTGTGTGTATATCAAATGAAATGATGTCAAGGAAATATTATGTGTGAAATGTGTATGATATGATAGTAGGTAGGAATTTTGAAAAGAATGATGTGAACAGATAGAAATCGGAGTAAGGATGCTCAAGATATGATTGAAATCATGTAATGTGTATTAGTTAAAATGATCACAAATAATGACTATAATAAGGTAGGTAATGGAGAGTTACTATAAATAGTAATGTGAAAAAGTGAATAGGAATTCATTTGATTATTATGCTAGTGTGATTGTGAGCTCTGGTGTGTGAAGATGCCTCAAGTGAGAGCACCATGATTGAGTCGGTTTGAGATGGTGGTGGTGGTGGTGGTGTGTGTCACGTACGTGATACAATGCTAGCTAGTAAGTGTGTGATTTTTTTTTGAAAAATGTGTTGATATTAGTCATTTTTGATGAATTTTTTTGCAAAAATTTTTTTTTGAATTTCTCGGCATTTTGACCTAGACAAGAGTGGTGAAGGCACTAATGACCCTCGAGACACTAGCACCCAGGCATGGGTGCTAGTGACCTACTCTTGGGGTGCCCCATCCTCTTTTTTAGGTGCAAGGCATCCCAGAAAGCTTGGGTTGAGCCCAGAGTGTTATAGATGTGAAAATTGATGTGTGTTGATGTTATAGGTAGGTGTATTTGCATATGTATGATGTTCTAATGTTGTGTTTGTTGTTGTTTTGTGGTGTGTAGAGGGACATCCATTCGAGAGAGTTTTGTGGTGGCCACCATTTGAGTACATTGCTAGGATTGGGGTTTTCAGATGATGAGTGGGATGTTCTAGACCATGTCGGCTTTGTGGACATACACATAGGATGGGGGGATGTGCCCCCCCATAATATGCCTATGATTACAACTTTGTGTGAGAGGTGGTGTGCAGATACTTGCACCTTTTTTTGTTACCTACAGGGAGATGATTAAATTACTCTAGAGGATGTGTATCATATTGTGATTACCTATCATTGGTGAGAGGTTCAGTTATGGTCATGGATGATGATGCATAAAGGAAGATGAGAGGGGGTAGGGTATTTTTTAGGGGACCCAGTTCATACTTGAGGTCCATTAGCTAGATGTTATTATGAGATCGGGGTTCCACGATTGCAGAAGTTTATTTCCATGGTGATTGCTTTTCATCATTGTAGTGGAGGGGGTGGTGGTGTAGGCATCTTGTATAAGATGCATGACATATGTCATCGAGATAGAGGAGGAGAGCATGAGGTATGCTTGGGCACGATGTGTATTGGCCCACATGTATAGGGATCTATATATATTTACACATAGAGGAGCATGGGGGTGGTATTGAGCTACCACATTATTACATGTATGGGCCTATGAGCATATTGTGATATTGAGGCCAGGGCCAGTTGGACCACCAGAGAGAGTGGGCTAGGCCGGATATATTTTTGGGAGATGGGTAGGTGTTTGGTAGGAAGATGGATATAAATACCTATAGAGTATATGTTAGATCATATGGGGCCAGAGGGATATGGAGGCCATACCAGACTACGGAGGATGGCCAGAGGATGTAGTAGAGCTATGATGTATTTGATGACTATGTGGCTAGAGGATCGGTTTCCAGGGGTGACCAAGTTATTTCAGGTGGAGCACATGTCATCACGATAGTTTGGTATGGCCCAGATGTGCCCCCAAGCCATATGTATGGGTGAGAGCCATTAGGGCACCGAGGAGGGCTGGAGCTAGACCAGGCCCATAGAGCACAACTAGTACCTCCTCGGGCTGAATGCAGGTAGATGTGGTGATAGAGATGATAGATGTGGATGATGATGGGGTGTATAGAGGCCTACCATGCATGGTGGGTGGCATCACATCGGTGGGTGTTTTTGTTTCCAATTTTTTTTTTTGATGGTAGAGCACCACCAGAGGGAGTAGAGGGAGGAAGCACATGCCCCGATAAGCATAGTAGCATAACATGATAACATAGAGCATGAGTATTTGTATAGTGATGTTTGATGATTTGTTATTTGGTTGTATAATTTTTTTTTTCTAATGTGTTGTTTTATGGATGTAGGTGATGTGTATTGGTCATTGATTGTGGACACATCCATCCACACATTGACGCATGGAATGTGTGCCCACCATGTACTTGTGGGGAGGGATGTTGAGAGTGTGTGATGATATATGGGTGAGCATGCCCATTTGTTTGAGCCATGGTGATATAGTAATGGATGTGTGTATGTGTATATTATTGAGAGAGGATGATGAGGCGAGAGGAGACACAATGAGCTAGAGAGAGCTAGGGTGGCGGTCCCTAGCACATGATGTATTTACATGTTTTTGAGTTACATAGGTTGCATTTCATGAGAGCATTTCATTGAGGGTGACATTATTATTGCAGGTAGGTGGAGAGATATAGGGGGCACATCATGGCATAGTAGAGTGAGCGGTGAAGCTTCTAGTTCTAGAGCTCTCATAGTGGTAGATAGTGATAGTGATGATGAGATATGATATGTATATATGTATGTATGTATCGATGTAGGGGAGTTTCCCCCAATGATGAGATGTTTTTTAACTATGATTGTGAATGATATATATATATATATATATATATATATATATATGATTTATTGTATATGATTATTTTTTTATGTTTATGATGTGATGATTGATGATTGATATTGATGTGATGATGATGATTGATTATTGTTGTTATGATGTGATGTGATGTGTGTTGATATTTTTTTTATTTGTTTATTGATTTGAATGGGTAGTTGTTGATATGATTAATGTGATTATATATAGATATGATGATGATATATGATGTATGATGATGATATGATGATGATATGATGTAATGTGATTATGTGAAAAGTATTGTATGTATGAATAAAGTTGTGATGAATGATAAAGTAAAAATGAATAATGTGTAAAAGTATGAGATGGTCGTAATAGTGTAGTGAAGTGTAATGTTAGTATGATGAAGATGGGGGGAAGGAAATAATGATGCCCCCAGTGTATAGATGATAAGGTTCATTTATATAAGACCCCTCAATAGTCAAGAATGAACCATAAAGTAAAGAGTGTCATCATCGGAAGTGATATGATAGTGTGCAGATAGATAGATATATCGAAGGTATGTAAAGAAAGAGTGAAGAGAGGAGAGGTTCTTATTGTAATATATCCCTCAATAGTCATGTAAGAACCGTAAGAACATGAGTGCATCATCGGGGGTAAGGTGATAGAAATCACCTACCAAAGACCAAGCCAACATGGAGTGGTGGAAGCATGTGGAATGAAAGCAACATGAGTGTATGAGCCAAACTGAAATGTCATGTGGAATGGTGCCAATGATGGGTGATGCAGTGGTGGGAAGTGGAGATGTTGAGGGTCTGTGGAAGCCAATGTGTAGTAGTAGCATGACATGGATGAGATGAGATGGTAGGTGGATGGATGAGATGGAGAGCGCGCATGAGCAACAACTTGTGGTGGTGGATGAATAATAACCTTAGAACTAGATGAAGGAGATAAATCAACCAGAGTAACAACACAGCTACGTGTGGGAGTGGAGACATAGACCACTCACGAGAGTGAGAGCCAAAGGAAATGACACCCTTATCTTCTAATTGTTGTAAGATCATGAAGGGCACAAAAATCATTGTCATGATGGCCATTGATATGATGATAGTTGTAAGTAAGGTCTATCATGTTGGCATGTTACAAGTGATGAGGTGGATGATGATGTGATTAGAAGGTAAGTGAATCAAACACTTGTCAAGAAAAGTACACATAACACATCATGAGGTCTAGCATGATGAGAAAAAGTGTAATGGCTCCCATGAAATAGGTGTAGAAGTCTAAGGTGTAGCCCGACGTGGAGGAGGAGATGAAGGATGCTTATGTAATGGAGAAGATTAAACTTTCTTGCGAGGTGGAGGAGATGGAGACCATGGAGGATGCTCAAAATGGGAGTGGAGAAGAACTAGATGATGTAGTAGTAAAGTAATGATAGGAGGAGGATCTATAACATGTGCAACAATGAGATCTTGTTCTAGATCAATGACCTTATAACATAAGAGTGTGAATGATTCACATGTGTCATATTGCAATCATTGTTTTAAAGTGGGAATCAAACCATGAAGAAAATGAATTTAATTTTCTAAGTCAATGGGATGGAAGACTAACTAATGCATGCAAGCATTGAATCACAAAATGTAATCAATGATAGGTTTTTTTTTTCCTTGATGTAAGCCAGGTAGATGATCATATGTGACTCTAGGGCCATTGTTGAGTATGAAGCGAATGAAGAAAAAGCTTCTTCCATCTCACAATAGGTACTAATAGTATCTAAAGGGTAGATGTGTGTACCATTGGAGAGCATCATCAGTAAGACTATGGTGAAAGGCTTTGAGCAAATAATCGATCATTAGAGTATGAAGCCATAGCTAGGTAATAATTTTTGATGATAAATAGGATTTCCAGTACCATCAAAACATGTAAATGTAGGCATAATGAAATCCTTAGGAATGTTGAATTGTGAATCTTTTGAAATAGGATTTCCATGTAAAGAATTATTATCGATAGAAGCATAATAGGCCTTGCTTTCTAGTGTGAGAGATTGGACTTGAGATTGTAAGTGGCCAACAACATGCATGAGTGATAAGATGTCTGTGAAGGAATGGTAGAGAGATGGAAATAGTGTATTGAGTGGTTGTAATTTTCCATTATGAGTGATCATAGGAATGTCAAGAGGAGACATAGAAGATGTCGATGCTAAGGGCACACTAGATATGGGTGTCAAAGAAGTAATAGGTGGTGAAGAACATGGAACATCAATAGAAGTGGTAGGACTAGCATCAAAAACATCATTAGGAGATGATGTAATAGAAGGAGATGAATCATGCATGTTATTAGAGACAATCTCAAAAGAAGATGAAAGTGGAGTGGGGGATTCACACTCAACAATATGCAAAGAAGTAGAATCATGACTATCAGTGTCTCATCAAAATCAAACAAAGATTCAGATGTAAGGATTTCATTAAGTGTATCATCAACATATAATGAAGGAGGAGGAGAACTAGTATGTGATGCATCATGAGAAACATTTTCAGAAATGGAAGGAGTATGAGATGCAACTATAGAATCATCTGAACTAGTATGAGAAAAAAATCATGCACATGTTTATTGTCTTCTTGTTTGTTAGCTAAAGCATTATCATCAAGATTAAGCATAAAACTAAGAATAACATCATCTAAGTTCTCATTAGAAATAACAAAGAGGAGTGTGGCTAACTAAATAACAAGGTCTACAACCAAAAATCTTTTTTGGATCAAAAAAAATGCTAATGGTAGAATGATCAAAGCTAGTAGGCACATTGCATTCATTAGCTAAGAGTTGTCTTTGAGTATCATCTGGAAGAACTACATTGTGATATAGAGTGGTAAGTTCAGCTATGGTTGTTTCATCATAGATAGGATTGATACTCACATGAGGCATGACTAGCCAGAAGGAGAAGAGATATCCTTAGCCATTAGGTTTTAGTGGATCCTAGGGAAAAGTTCTAAGCTATGGTTCACCAAAATGATTCAATAAAATCTAGATATATTTTATTAAAATCTAATGCAAAGATATCTTTTATAAATGATATAT
This sequence comes from Taxus wallichiana var. yunnanensis, assembly GCA_018340775.1. Classification (NCBI taxonomy): domain Eukaryota; kingdom Viridiplantae; phylum Streptophyta; class Pinopsida; order Cupressales; family Taxaceae; genus Taxus; species Taxus wallichiana. The sequence continues at coordinate 150,089,422 of CM031240.1, forward strand.
AATGAAATATAAATGCTAAAAATTTATTTAATTTTAACTATGAAAGGAAATGAGAGGGGTAAGGTACTTATCTTAATTTTTCTTATCCCATAGTGAGTCTGGACTAGAAAATATGATGAAATAGAAAAGCATAAACATCATCATGAACCCACAAAAAATGCAATAGAGGTGGAAATGGCTGGATTAGGGCACTTGGAGAGGGACAGGGGTGCCCACATGGGTGCCCTAGGCCTATTTTTGGGTGCTGGTCTACAAAAAAAGTCGAAACCTGGTTTTGATATGGTCATTTAGGGACTTCACACTTGTTCACCTTTGGTCACCTATATGTCACACTTGGATCACTGAGGTACCTATAAACCTGCACACAAATATCCTCCTACAAAACCCTCAAAAAGACATCAAATCCTAAAAAATAAAGATGCAAAATGAGGGGTCAAATATCCTCAATCTATCACAATGGTGAACTTACGACTGAGCATTGCACTACATCTCAAACCCAATGTAGTTCTTGTGTTGTGTGTGTGCAAGTGCTCCTAGGTCACCCTCACGCCAATGATGCCAAGATAGTGGGTGGTAGCTAGATAAAATGCAAATGTGTGGATGGAATAGAATGAAATCCCCTTCCTATGTAGTGTGTATGTAGAATAATGTGCCCAAATGCAGTCCCTTGATCTATGTAGATAGCTAGCCCTTGATAAGAATTTTCCACCCATATAATGGTATGTATGTTGTGTTTATATAGGGATCTCTTGCTTGAATTTCAACACTAATGACCCGACATGCCGACTAGTACCTCGGGATATGAGAGGGAAAACCAAAAATACCGACCTCAAATGTCAAAAATAAGATCAAACATAAAGAGGACATGGCCAAGGATGGAAGGAGCACTTGAGCTGTGTCCAGTCTAGTGTCCAGTGATAAGTGACAGACAAAAATGAGTGAAGATTGATAGACAAAGGATCCCTGTGACCTAACCAGAACTAGGTGTATGTATGAGTGACAAGTGTGAAAGATAAAAATAATAAAACCAACAAGACAAGTGGATGGACTATGGAATGGGTCATCATTGAATACTTTTCTTACGCAAGATCCATATATAAAACAACATACTAGGGGGCACTATAAACCTCCCAAGCCAAGTCAAACTAAACATGTCAAGCCATTGTTTCTTAATCAAATGATTAAATTACCAAAGTTAGTTTCACTTATATAAATGTCACATGCTAGGTGGAGAAGTACATGTGGTTTGAGGTCTCTTCATAGTATTTCCAATGTAGGTAGTGTATGAATTACACTTCAACCCAACCACTAACTTATTTATAGGGTCTCCTACCCATGATTAGGGTTTAATACTATTTTACGTAATGCGAGACGGTTATAAATGTGTGACATATAAGGTTTCAAAACAAAACACATTATAATTAGTCATAAAGACACATAAAGTTACATAAAGACTAAGCACATCAATGTATGATTTTTTTGAAAGGTATCAAACTATCTGTCACTTCCATATATATTAAATAGTTCCATACCTTCTCACTTTTGCAATCCAAATATGTATACAAAGCATTTTCAAATCATTTATAGCTTATACAATCACACAACACTACCAGTTCAACTTCTTGCATCTATAATCAAGTAACTACATCTACCTTTTTTAAGTTTTCACAATTATTCCTATATTTTATCTTACAAATTTCTAGTAATTTTATATTTTGATTTTGGCATTCATATTTATTAATTAGTATGAATTTACTAGTTACCTATCACTAACCCTTGACCCTTGGATAAATAAGAACACATTAACCTAAAAAATCTTATTTACTTTATTTTAAGGCTTAATCATCGTGACATGTATAGTGACGATATTTTTTTGACATAGAAGAACTCATCCATATCGCCTTCACATAATCTAACATTTTTGGGTAGCTTGATGATAATTTGATCCACTTTACTACATAGTTTGAGCTCTCTATCAAACCTTCTAAGCATGGATAATGATTCATTTCTTTACCCCTAGTTATCCTTTGTTACATTATATTAGCATAAAGTCAATCATCAAATCTACATAATATCTTAGAACAATTTATTATTATTTATGATTGATATTTTATAGTTCTAAATTACTATATTTAGTAATTAGGATAGATTAGACTAAACCCTAATTTCCTTGTTACATAATGTTTCCATCCTTATTATTTTCTTCTAATTAAGTGTCATAATCACAATCTTTTTCATTTTCTTTCCAATAATCATCTTGAAAAGTTATTGCAATCATATCATCATCATCATTGGCATTCAAATAAGCAACCTTGTTATCTACTTAACAACATGCAGCTAAATCCACATTGTCCCATATAATTTATGTAATAGTTTTCTCATGTTTTAGAAAGGAATCAATAAGTTGTTATGCATATCGAAGTCTAAAACCATATTTCTCAAGTTTGATTTGTGTGAGGTTAACACTTTTTCCATTACTAATTAGTTCTCTCATATCAAAATTTAGTTTGCTATCATCATTAAGGATTATACAAAGGGAACCAACACAAAATTTTTTTATCTCATCTCGTACATCCATTTTGTTCAATCGGGGTAAAAACTATTTGTCTTAACCTTATTATTAATGTTATCTTCACTATCATCATACTCAATATCTTATACATCATTATGAAAATACCCTATTAGTAGAATCATTCGTGATATGGTCTTGAAAAATCACATTGTATGTCGTTAAAAACTCGTTAGAGTTGTGAGTGTAATATATACAAGAGCTAGGGCTAATAAATGTGAATAATTAAAATAGAACAAGCCCTAAAACAATCAAATATATCACCAAAGTGAAAGCATGATCTAATTCTAGAAGACTAAAAAGCTTGTAAAATAATGCAAGCCCCGAAAATGTTTAATAGAAAATGGATTTACGTAAAAATGAAAAACATCTACCCATAACCATGCAATTAAATCTAGTCAAATATAAAACAATATAATCAAACATAAAAGCTAAACTATTTCCCGATGTATTATAAGTGGGGTTTAACCAAAAATGGTTTTGCACAAACATAGATTCTTTTTTTGGTTAGGGACAAACAATAAAATCAAGGTTTTTAGGCTAAGATAGTGAGAATCTAGAATACTTGCAATGACCTATGTAACTCATCTTAATTATCTAGTAACTTTCTTGAAACCTGTTAAGTTACATTCCTAATATAATTAATTTGCATTTCTAGTAAATGTGACATATGTAAAATTTCATTTGACGACAATGATCGTTGAGCCTAAGGTTTCAAAACATTTATGTAGATTTCTAGGAAATTGATCTCCTCATTCAAAACCTTAATAGTGAAGTTGGGTGTGTATGTTAGTGTAGGATTTATTTTCCTCACTTTATTTGTATTATCCTACTCGGATATTCCACCTCACTTGGAGTTTCCCTACACTTATGGGATATGTTTGCTTAGGTGTACACTTGACTACACTATTATAGGTGTTGGTTACCACTTGACTACACTATTCTAGGTGTTGGTTACCACTATTCTAGGTGGAGATTGCCATGATTCTAGGAGGAGGTTACATATTCACCTCCTATATGTACATCTATTACATTATTCTATTTGATTGTATTGAGTTGGAGCTATTTTTGTGTTATTGTAATTATCTCTCTTATATTTTTGTAATTTGTAGTTTTGTATGCTTGTTTTGTTTTGTCTTGGAACAATTCACATCTCGCATCGTTCACCCGTGTATTCTTTGAACCAATAAATTTGTGGTGCTTCTCTCGATATGGTATCATAGCTGAGTTGGTATTGAGTTTGTCTGGTTATTATTCTGTAAATTTATTTTCATTTGAGATCATTATTTACAAGTATTTGGGTGTTATTTGGTGCTTTGGTTTTGCCTAGTTTGTGGCTATATAGACTATTTGCACGCTTCTAAGCTTTACAGGCCCTTATAGTGCATATACAGTTCTGAGATTACTTTTTTGCAGGCCCTAAATCATTGTTGTAAGATCCTTGGAAGATTTATCCAGATCTAGGAATTTCCAGACTTGTGAAGGGATTTTTCACCTATGGTAGTGTTTTGCATTCATGTTCAAACTTATAAAGGGCATTTTTCCTGATCAAGAGGCATTTTCAGACTTGCAACAAAGTTTTCAACAACCCATACATGCATTGAAGATCCATCTTGAGTTACTATTTTAAGTCCCATGGTAGAGTTGTTTGTTACACGCGGATCTATGGAAATTTTAGAGTCAGTAGTGAAGATCTTCTTGATCCAACGTGGCTCGCAACTCGTGTATAGATAAAACAAAATTATCAAGGCCTACTATGCAGGTGGCTAATGACACCCCCCTGCGACATCCTATCGTTTTTGGCCTTCGGTCACACTCGACGTATGTGAATCGAAGGTGCTTATCTTGGATTCATCAAAACCACCTCCTTCTTTTTCTAAAATTATATTTTAGTGAAAAAGTGAATTTCAATTTTAGTGCAAATTCATTTAAAATAGGGCTTATTTACGGGAAATAATTATTGTAAAACTTTTGATTGGTATCTTGATATTGAGTGCCATTTTTGTAAAAGTTAAATTATTTTTCATTTCCCAAAGCATTAGACCTATTTATTTAAGTTATAAAGTGCCAAAACTGTGGGGGGTTCTTGATATAGTTTCTGGGGGTGTGCACAAGTGTGTTTCCTCTCTTGTTTGGAACTTCTTTCTTTCCACACATTTCATTGTTTTCTACAAAAACTACCTCAACTTTCCTTTCTGCTCTAATGGATCTAAGTACAATCAACCCACTTACACCTTTTAACTACCAAGATTGGAAATAAAAATTACCATTGTACTTAGGAGTAAAGGGTTGTATTGTATCACAATGGGGTTAGAAACTGAGCCTATGAAGATGAAGAAAAATTTAAGTGGTTTAATAATTGTGATACAACTTTTGGTATCTTGTGTTTTTCAGTGTCTCCTAAACTCCTCTTTCACATAGAGTCAAAAACATCTCCCATCCAGGTGTGGAAAACCTTAGAAACCTTGTTTGGAAAAGTTGACACTATGAGGGCTAATGAGTTAGAAATAGAACTTATTAGCTTAAGTCCTAGCAACTTTGACACCTTGGAAGATTTCTTTAATAAGCTCAAGTCCTTACGATCATAGCTTAAAAGAATATGGAATAGAAAAGAAGGATGAACAACTAGTTCTTTCAGCGCTTGCCAAACTAGGTCCTGACTACTCTATCTTTGTCTCTACCTTTTATGCTACCAAGAGGGCTCTTGAGCCACATGGTCTATGCCATCTTTAGATGACTTTATTGTTTATTTGACTAAGGAGAAAGACAAGTTAATACAAATGGGTACCTTGAAGTCCTCTAAACCTCAAGCTCTCATTGCTAAGAATGGAAAACAAAAATCCTCATTAGACAAAGAGTATAAACAGAGTAACAAGGATCAAGAAAGCAAGAAGGATCAACATTCTTCCACCTCTACATCAAACTCTGAAACTTCCTCTTCTAGTGATAAGTCCAAGAAAGAAAGGATCAAATGCAGGTATTGCAAAGGGAGACATGATGAAAGAAAATGTTTGAAGAAACAAATTGACCACCTCATAAGTCTTCTTCAGAAGAAAAAGCTAGGCAACCCCGAGTCTTCCAAACAATCTTCATCAACCAATGAATCCTCTAATGCAAATGGAAAAGGGAAAGAGAAAGAATCAGAAAGGAGAAAAAAGGGAGAGCCCTTGTTGCAATTATACCACCACCTCCTACATGGGTTATTGATTCTGGTGCTTCACATCATATGACTTCTTCACACACAGAGTTCACTTCATTGAAGCCATGTGACATGTCTACTATACGATTGGGTGACAACAATTCTGCACAAGTTTTTGGGAGGGGGCATGTTGAAGTGAATGGAGAAAATTTCAATAATGTTCTTAATATTCCCTTAATATCAACTAATCTCTTATCAATGTACTAGATTACTCACCTTAGTCAAGACATGTGAATTGAGTTCACTCTAGATTCAATCTATGTCAGAGAGCTACACAGTGACACTATCATTGTCAGTGGGTGTAGTCGATCATCAGACTCGACTATATTCCTTCTCTCACTTTGTCCCTCCTTCAGATTCTTCACCAAATTCACCTGTACTTGATGACACTTTTGATCTTGAGCACATTTCTGATGAGAACTTCTCTTATGGCATAAATGACTACAATAGTGATGGGGACCCACCTCCACCATCTCCTTATCACCTTCCAATTTTAGAGGATTTATTTCTTAATCCACCTACTTTTGGTCCACCTCAGACTTTTCAGGGAGCAGACATCTTGATTTAGGACTCATCGACACTTGAAGTCTTCTACTTAGTTCTGCGTAACCCTCCACATTCTTTCTTCACTTCTACATTGGATACATCATTCCTTCATGGAGCATTTGGCACTTCTACTTTGTATGAGGAGCATAGTTCCTTGGATATGAACCATACCGTGGTTAGAGATCCATTAGACACTTGGCGACTACCTTCACTTTTCCATGGTGATCCACTCTTAACTGCATCTACTTCTCACCCACACTACCCAGGAGGTTGCTTTGCAGGATACTGGATGGCTACCGATAGAGTAACTTCGAGTGGGGATTTCTAGTCCTACCTTTATTCTTTGTATCTCTTTTTTTTTTTTTTTTTTGGGGTTCCCATTGGGTTTTCTCCTTTTACTCTATCTTTGTGAGAGATGCATTATATGTGGGTACCTCATCGGCCTTATTTCTGGGACCCACTTTCATTTTTCATTGCCCACCTAAGTTGTGCTTATGGGGGTGTTAGTGTAGGATTTATTTTCCTCGCTTTATTTGTATTATCCTACTCGGGATATTCCACCTCACTTGGAGTTTCCCTACACTTATGGGATATGCTTGCTTAGGTGTACACTTGACTACACTATTCTAGGTGTTGGTTACCACTTGACTACACTATTCTAGGTGTTGGTTACCACTTGACTACACCATTCTAGGTGTTGGTTACCACTATTCTAGGTGGAGATTGTCATGATTCTAGGAGGAGGTTACACATTCACCTCCTATATGTACATCTCTTGCATTATTCTATTTGATTGTATTGAGTTGGAGCTATTTATGTGTTATTGCAATTATCTCTCTTGTATTTTCGTAATTTGCAGTCTTGTATGCTTGCTTTGTTTTGTCTTGGAACAATTCATGTCTCACATCGTTCACCTGTGCATTCTTCGAACCAGTAGATCTGTGGCGCTTCTTCGACATCAAAATGAGTAAGTAAACAAATTCTTTTTAGGACTTGTAATATATGAGAGAAAAGTAAAACTTCCTTGATATTGAAAACAACATACCAAGTATAACACAATACTTTGAATCACTTTAATGATGATGCAATCTCCAATATATATTTTTGTGCTAGAATGAATGCTTAGATTACTTTTAAAATGTAATAACAAACACTAGATTCTCTTTACATTTCTTTGGACTTCTTAAACTAATTGTTTTTGTTTATTTACTTCTTTGTCTTAAATATATTAATACACTTGCCAATATATAATCTTCTTGAATTGAAATCCAAATTTAATTTTCAAATGGGTTGTAGTGAAACTATGTGCATGATGGTGTGGCCTAATCTTCCACCAAAGTACAAATTCCAAAAGATACCAAATAATGAAAAATAAGACTGCAATCACATTCCCAACAAATTTGATAGAATAAAACCCCTCAACCGAGTCAAAAAAATTAAAATATTATTATTAATTTAAAAATGGAAGAAAACTAATTATTAAAGATATTTTAAAATAAATTCAATGGAATTTCTTAATGATTATCCCATAATCCCTCATCAAGAAACACATGACATTAGGAGAGCCAATAATTTATAATCTAATGAGCCTATAATTCAATAATCCATCATCGATTTTTATTTTAATGATACTAAGTACGAGGGTATCAACTCTAAGAACTCCCCTCGCTTACTAAGATTCCATTGAATAAATAATAATTTACCATTAATAAATAACTAAAAAAAAATAGGGTTAGGTGCAATTGCAAATAAACATGACAACATTAAATACAAATTACAATACCTAAACATTCTTTAAATACAATTTGCATAAATAGACCAGACAACTATAGAAACAACAAAATATAACATGGTCAATCGGCAAGCAACTCGTGTCAGGAGTGGAGTCAAATCCAAGCAATAACCCAACACAACTCAACCCAACTCTTAACCGCGGTTAAGGAGGAAGAGACATCCCATACGGACCCCTAGACAAACGAAATCTGCTAAGATTATGTCCGTTGACGTCGATATCGAAAGCATCCATTCCGTCAGTTGACGGAAACACCCAACGTGGCGCCACGCGCGCTTCAGAATTTCAGAGAGAGAGGAGTGCAAGTGAAGCTTATCACAGATTCGACTGTCGGCATAAATATTTTGACCCCACATCAGAATGGACAATGGGCGATGGGGCCTCTCAGCCGACAGTTTATTTCTCTGTCTAATGTAATCTCAAGTTTCTGTCAAGGGAGTGGGTGAAGACAGGACTGCCATGTATATATAGTTTGTTTTGGGTGGGTGTTGTTGTGTGGTGTAATGGCGAGTAATGCTAATGGAGATGATCAGAAGAGGAAGATGAATACTAACGTGGATGAAATTGTGCGGTCGGTATTTCATGGGGAGGAGGATGTTAAAATTCGTGCGGCTAAGGAGATCAGAAAGATGACTAAGACATCTGCGAGGAGTAGGGCTAATTTGGCAGCTAAGGGTGTGATTCTGCCCCTGGTTTCCATGCTCAGGTCGTCTAATATGGAGGCCAAGGAAGCTGCTGTCTTGGCCCTTCTTAACCTTGCTGTCAAAAATGAGAAGTAAGTTTGATTTTTTTCTGATTCGATTACCCATTAAATGTGTAATTTCTGAATTGATGTGTTGTTTATGGATTGCCCATATAGAGGAAACCTCAGGATTTAGATTTTGTAATTTCTGAATTGGTGCTTTGTTTGTGGATTGCCCACATAGAGGAAACGTCAGGATTTAGATTCTGTAATTTCTGAATTGTTGTTTTGTTTGTGGATTGCCCACATAGAGGAAACCTCATGATTTAGATTCTGTAATTTCTGAATTGATGTTTTGTTTGTGGATTGCCCACATAGAGGAAACCTCGGGATTTAGATTCTGTAATTACTGAATTGATGTTTTGTTTGTGGATTGCCCTCATAGAGGAAACCTCAGGATTTAGATTCAATGAGCAAAGGGTATTTTATTCCATCAAAATTCACCCAGCACTTGCATCTAGCCTAACCTGTTTTTGATTTTGCTCTGGCGAGATTAAGGGCTATGCCGCATGTTTCTTACACTAGTCCAGGTTACTACTCTGGGTGCTAGAGACACTCACTGGATTCACACCCTAGTTCGTAATCTCTAGTAGGTAGATATATACCAATCACTTGCAGGTGATCGCAATGACCTGGGGAGCAGTCCCAGTTGCAGAAAGAATCACCCCAGTCCTGCCAAGTTGCCAACCATATAGGCCATCAGTCTCATTTTTGTGTTCCCCACACAAGGTTTTGCCCTAACTGATTGGTTAATGGCTCTCACTCAGTGTATTACTCATGAACATACAATCCTGATGACCTGTGAAAACACATCAAATTGCTTCAGGAATCACCCCAGCCCTGAGAAGGGTAAAGGCCTGATAGTGTCATGTGTACTTGCTGGGCAAACGGTTTTACCCTATCTGATTGGGGTGTTGGTTCTTACTCAGTGTATACTCGTGACATGCAATTTTGATGACCCGGGGCGCTTCAAATTACAGGAGAAATCTCCCCATCCCTACTAATTGCAGAGACCCAATCGTCTCGCCTCTGCTTGCATGGTAAAATGTGTTGCTCTATCTAATTGGGTCTTGGGTCTAGGGTCTAATTCAGTGTATTACTCATGAGCATGCAATCCCTATGACCTGGGATACACTTCAAATTGCAGGAGGAATCACACAGGCCTTGCTAAGGGTTAAGGCTCAATAGACTCACCTGTGCTTGCACACCAATTTTTTTGTCCTACCCAATTGGGTGTTGGCTCTATCTCACAGTGTATTACTCATGAACATGCAATCCCTATGATTTGGGGAACACTCCAAATTGCGGGAGGAGTCACCCAAGCCCTGCCACCAGTAAAGACCCAATTAACTCTCCTCTGTGTCCCCTCTGAAAGGTTCTGCACTACTGAACTGGGTGTTGGCTCCAACACAGCATATTACTCATGAACATGTAATTTTAACAGTAATGTCCTCAAAGAATTAGTTAAGGGAGATAGCATTCATGCCTCCCAATAAATCAAAGACACTGGTTTGATAGCCTTTAGGCAACCCTCTGTTATTGTCCTGAAAGGGATTAATCCTTTTAAGCATAAATGCTTTCTTTCCTGTTGGGGACTCAGCTGTGAAATCCCCATTGATTTATTACTTGAGCTCGTCCTGTTTACATTTATTAATGTTGGTATTATCATTTATGTTTGTTTTTCCAAGAAAGGAACCTTTCAATGCCAGAATCTTTCCATACAAGCCAGAGAATAGTTTAATTTATTTAATGATAATAATGATCACATTCAACTGGGATCGTCTCTGGTCTTATCAGAGGCTTAATTGATTATCTTTACCATAATTATTCTGCTATCAAAGATGCTGAAAATTAATTTTCAAGTAAATATATGATTTTGAATCTCCAGCTTACCAGAGGGAAAATATGCATTACCAATACTGTTGAATTTACAACTGCCCAAGGCTGATAGTAAAGGCAAATGAGTTCTTGTGTATTTCTATAGATATGGGAGTACTAAATGCATAGTAGTCCGGCTTTTTTGCTTTCAATCATAGTGATTTGGAGAAGTTTTATTCTTTGTGAATATGCAGTTATTTTTTGTTTCAGAATTTTGGCTGGATGTGGAGAGTCGCTTGCAGGTGACTTGGCAATTCAAGTCTGTTAAAGATAACTGTGGAACTAAATCATTTACCAGTTCTTGACTGTAGATGTTGTTCTGAAAGTGGAATGCCTACATCCACTTGTGTGCGTCTATATGTGTATACATTTGCGTCTGTATTCTGTTTCGCTAAATAGAGAATATTGTTACCTAGTTTCGTACTCCAAAGCCTTTTTATACGAAATCTTAATGTTTGTATTTGTAATTGGGAGTTTCCTTTTCTTTTTCTCACCTGCTGCTAATTTATGTTGGCAAATTCACGCAGATCTGAAATTCTTCCTTTAATGCTGTTTGTAGTGTAAATGCTTTGGAAAATTCTATTGTAACATATCTCTGCAGTTTTTGAACTTAACTGAGTCCTGTCTTTTAAGCATTATTATGTTCTGCTTGTAATTATCAGGGCTATGATGCATAATTTTTAGCCTTGATTCCAGATACTCTCATTCCGAGAAGGCATAATAATACCTCTCTCCACTGCAAGGTTTTACTGTTCTTAAGAATCAGGTCTTTCCACCTGGAGTAATTTACCTAGGTTTTACTTTTCTTAGTCTGATTTTTATACTGATTGCTTAGGCAATGCCAATCTACCAGACATAGTAGTCTCTAGTGAGACAAATATTTGTACTGCGATGAAATGAAAATCTTTTTATCGTCCTCTCCAGGAGCCTAATAGGATCTAGGAGATTGTTTCAAAATACTTGTGTGCAACACATCGGACTTGTGTACAAATTGCTCTAGAAGACATTGCTACAAGAAATGCCTCCAATACACTGTTTCCTTACTCCCCATGTCCATAAGTTAGTTTTTCTGTAATCTAATAGCTCTTTCAGAAAATTTGATAATGCTTGCTCCTGATTTTTTTGTATTTGGAGCAAATCCAATCATGAAATTTTCTTTAATTACCTGCTTATATCATAGAAGGCACTTGTGATCTTCCTTCTCCAAACTTTTTTAGTATCCTGACTCAATTGCTAGATTATGCAAACTCTTTTTATTCTACAATTCAACTGCCACTTGGCTACAAAATATACACCTGCAAGAATCCTGGCTTCTAATATGCAACCATGGGTTAGTTATAAATTTCTCTGTGGAAGAAATCCATTTTTCCTTTTGGGCTTAACCAAAGCTAAAATTTGATAATGCTTGCTCCTGATTTTTTTTCGTATTCGAGCAATCCAATTATGAAAATGTATCTTTAATTACCTGCTCATATCATAGAAGGCACTTGTGATCTTCCTTTTCCAAACTTTTTATTATCTTGACTCAATTGCTAGATTATGCAAACTGGTTGTTAATTCTACAATTCAACTGTCACTTAGCTATTGAAATATACATCTGCAAGAATCCTGTCTCCTAATATGTAACCATGGGTTAATTAAAATTTTCTCCGTGGAAGAAATCCATTTTGCCTTTTGGGCTTAACCAAAGCTTCTTGGTAGCTTAAATTTAAGTTGAACCAAGTCTCTTATAGGGAATTGTTTTTGTGGGGAAGCCCTCTACATCATTCCCCCAACTCTGTAACCAATCTAGACCTTTTTCGTACCTTTTCTAGTTTCTATTGGTATCATTATCCTCCCGGCCCGGTGGTCTTCTTAATAGAAGAGACATTTGTCGATAAGCTTGTGCTTGTTTGGAGAGATCATCATAAATTATTGATGTATGTTGTTCTTTATACATGAAATATTCGGCTAAAGCTGCAAATTGGTTCCTGATGACCATCCCGATGACCAATATGCACTCAAACCTCGACCAGGAACTTAACCGACCATATAATTCTAAAGAGGCCCCCTATCTAGATCTAGAGGGGCGGGAGAGGGATTTGCTCCCCCATATCTAGATAGGCCTCTTCGTCCCCGAGGGGCCAGATCTATCTATAGGGTGCCCAGATAGGGCCGGCCAAGAAGAGGGACGATCGAGCGGCCCCCTCCCCCCCTCTCTATCTATATGGCTATATGGCCCCTCCCCCCTGAACTAGACGGGGGATAGGGCTCCGGGCAGAGGTTTCTCTGATATCTGGGGCCCGTCCCCCCCTATATAGATCTGTGAGCCGCCATCGGCCCGAGCAGCCCCCTATCGGAACTGTCGGGCAGAAATGAATGCCCCCCTCTAGAACTATGGGGGAGATAGGGGCCCCCACTCTATATAACTATCCCCAGCCCCTCTCTCCCATATCTATAGAGAGGGGGGAGAGGATGGAAAGTGTTTTTGCCCTCTTTTTGGCCTGAGTAATAGTGAAACTATGTTTCTTGCATTCTTCTGGATTCACAAATGTCTTGTCGTGTTCTGCTAGAAATCATCAGAGCTAATATGCATTTTGCTGGCCCTGATTTAAAATCACCGTTGTTACACAACAGTAGCATTTCAAGGCCCTGTAGGACTTCACTCCATTGTAGGATTTTACTGTATTTAAGAACCAGCCTTCTCACCTGGAGTAATCCACACGGGTATTTACTTCTCTCTGCAATGTCTCAAACTGTTTCATTAGAAAGTATTCACGTGCCACATGTAATAGCCATTTTCTGAGTACTGTCAATACATAGTCATGGACTGACTCATGTTAGGCAACAGAGAAATCCACCTCTTTCTATGCTGGGGTAGGATACCTGGCATACAAACTGTACCACATGAGCTGTGGAAATCCCCTGGTACAAGTGCAGAGAAAAACCTGCCCAGTTGGTGTGGTGCAATTTCTGCCCTTGTTCTTTTAATGCGGAATGGGTCTATACTTAATAGGATTTGTGACAAAGTTGCGGAGGACAGATTGAAATTCGATTCAGTTTGAAATGGAATCTATCTAATGAAGCATTGCTGGGGATGAGGAAAAAGAATTCTCATATTTCTCTGTGTATTCATTCTCATGATTCGCAATCCATTTTTTAATCTTCTTTGTTTTTCTACATTTAGACACACGGACAGGATTGAGGTTAGATTTGACTTGATTCCCATTATCCTTTGACAAGTATCGGGCCAATTTAGGGTAATTTAAGTTGAGGGTCCTTTGAAGACTTAATTTTCAATTTGGATGGTGAAAGAAGAAATTTCCAGCACTCAGGTCTGTTTGAGCAGGGCTTGCTGCTACGGATTGATACCACAACAGAGAAACTTTAGAGTGGCTTGGCAAGAAGATATATTCTTTCTGCTCGAAAACTTTTAGAGCAATTATATTGAGGGCCATGAAGATAGAAGTAGCTTAGATTCAGCAACGACCTGGAAGAGTTGAGCTTTTATTCTAAGCATATATAATAGAGAAACTTTAGAGTGGATTGATACCACAATAGAGAAACTTTAGAGTGGCTTGGCAAGAAGATATTTTCTTTGTGCTCGAAAACTTTTAGAGCAATTATATTTGAGGGCCATGAAGATAGAAGTAGCTTAGATTCAGCAACGACCTGGAGGAGTTGAGCTTTTATTCTAAGCATATATAAATTCTTAAGATCCTTTGCATGCAATATGAGTTTTGTAACTCATTTTTGAACATCTGAATGCCTTGTTTTCTATGAGCAGGTAGTTGGAAATGAAATTTACTTATTGGTATTGGCAGGAAAGAGTCTTTGTGGTATATGTGTTCTGTGTAACAATGTTTTCTTCTGTAGCAACTAGTACAGTTATATATAAGTTTTATGTTTGTATTTTTCATGTATCTTGAATTTCTCATATATCCTGTTGGGTGTTTTGAAGAGGGTAACACAAGATTTTAATCTCAAATTTTTATAGATGTTGAGTCAGCCTGGCTGTATCTCTGTTCGCGAGGGTATGTTTCTCTTCAAAGCTTCTGTGCAAATTTCTTATGGTCTGGAAATCTTATGCGGTTCTATGTGACCTGTACAGGAATAAGGTTGCAATAGGCAAGGCTGGTGCTATTGAGCTTCTTGTGGATCTTTTGGAGTCAAAAATGCCCACTTGAAGGAATATGCTGCTGCAGCAATACTGACACTTTCAGCCTCCACTGTCAACAAGCCAATTATTGGTTCTTCTGGAGCTACTCAACTGCTGGTAGAATTGCTCACTGTTGGTAGCCATCAAGGAAAGATTGATTCACTTATGGCACTTTACAACCTTTCAACATACCCAGACAATTTAGCAGTCATTCTGGCCACTGAGCCTGTGCCAGCTTTGATAGCATTGCTGAAAGAGGGCAGGAAATCTTGTAGAGTTGCTGAAAAAATCAGTTCTTTGCTAGAATCAATATCAGCTTTTGAAGAAGGCAGGACATCTATAGCAGCAGAGGAAGGAGGAATTCTTACACTTGTGGAAGTGATAGAAGATGGATCCCTGCAAAGCCGAGAACATGCCGTTGGAGCTCTTCTAACAATGTGCCAAAGCAGTAAGTACAACTATAGGGAAGCTATCCTTAAAGAGGGAGTTATCCCAGGACTTCTTGAGCTCACTATTCAGGGACGCCTAAGGCCCAAGAAAAGGCTCGCACGCTTTTGCAGTCTCTAAGAGAGTCTCCTTCCTTGAACAAAACTGGCTCAGCATCAATTGCACTTGAGAATATTGTCTTTAATCATATTGATGGGGCGGAGAAGGGAACTGAAGCCACTGAGAAGCTGTTCACAGAAATGGTACAAGCAAGCATGGAACAGAGCGGGGTCATAATTTACAACAGAGTGTATTGGTCTGCATACCATCGGAGTTGACTCGAACAAATGGCTTAGCTAAAGTTCCCTCAATCTAGCATGATACTTATGTGTGTACCAATAAAATTGAAATGGAATTCCAATTGAACAGTAGATTAGTTTTGCCAGTCCAGGCCATTCTGTGGTATCAGGTGACTGGTTAGGAATCCTACTAGGTTGTTTTCATAAGGCACTTTATAAACTGTAGTGCATATTTGCATTGGTGCCCTCTTCAAAGGAGGTCGGATGAGTTGAAATGTGTATAAAAGTATTTATCTATCAAGGAAAATAGCAGAATCGAGGAAAATAGCAGAATCCAGTTGAGATCTTTTGAGCTGTTACTTCTCTTCTATGTAGCACTACCGACAAGGATGAAAGGTACTTAATTTATTTTTAATATTGGAGTATCACCCCCTCCCACCCCCCCCCCCCCCAAACGATATAATTGTGCACAAAACAATATAATCCTGCTGGGTCAGTTCATCAAAAACAATTACAACATTTCACGCAATAAAGGTATCAAAATATCCAGCTCATAAGAGCAGCAAGTACAGATTACAGTTAAGATAACAAAGAGAAACCAGATAGAAATGGGCACATTCAAATAACAAGTGGTCTATGTAGATTCAAGCAAGATGGGAAGGTCATTTTTCATTCCCAGAACTCATATTAACATCATTGTCCTCGTAGATAATATAAACATCTTCTTCTTCATGCCCAGGGCATAGCACATGTCCCCCAGCAGTCTTGGGTACCTCAATAATATCACATCACACTGGCATCAAGCCCTTCATTGGGACCCCTGCGTGCTACATAGCTAACATGATCCTCCACAGTTGCAGTTTGTATTTGGAGACCACTCCCATTTTGTGCATGCGGATGTCCATCCATTCTAGCATGTTTTCCAAGTTACAAATGTCATTTTTAATATGATGCTCAATAAGGTCTTCCATCTAGTCGGGTAACACATACCATAGCCATTTTCTGGAAGAGGAATATTAGAAGGTGCCATGGTGAGGTAGAATAAATTGTATGAGGAGGATTTGTCTTCATTGGTGGCAATAGGCAGAGTGTGGGGTTCTTCCATTGTGCCCAAAACCTCAGCTTCATTTCTCATCCAATTCTATCAATAATAGAGTATATGGCACTTAGAATAGCTTCTTGAAGGCAATATTGCTAAGGTGATGCATTCTACTATGGTGGCCTTCTTGAGCTTTCCCCACTTTTTAAGCTACCATCCAGAGGTTGGAAGTAGGTCTGTGTGATCAAGTTCCATTCCTCTTGAGAGATGTCCATGTTATCATTGCTCATCTCTTGTACCTTCCATGCAGGGGCTGGGTTGGTTCTAGGAAAGTTCCCTGTGCCAACCAAATATTTTGGACAGATTTTGATAAAGCCTTGCTTGAAGAACTTGAATTCATCTTCAAGGATCTTCCACCAGCACATGTAAGATTCTAACTATGACTTCACAATTGAATCCAGTAAAATATAATCATTTCTAGCTTTCCAAATAAAACTATAATATCTTAGTGGAAGTAAAAAGTAATTATGATAAAGCCTTGCTTGAAGAACTTGAATTCATCTTCAAGGATCTTCCACCAGCACATGTAAGATTCTAACTATGACTTCACAATTGAATCCAGTAAAATATAAGCATTTCTAGCTTTCCAAATAAAAGTATAATATCTTAGTGGAAGTAAAAATAACACTTATTGAAGCAAAATAGAGGAATTTTCTTTTCCACAATGATACCAAAAGCAATATCCAACTAGAAAATGGGGTCATTAACACATTTAGAAATCCTTGCAGAGGGTGGTAGTGGAGGGAATGAAGTTGATCTTTGGGAAGACCTCCACTTCCAATCTGAAAGAGTGAGCCACTATACACTGCGAGAACTCAATATTTGCCCGGTCCCTCTTTTTAATGTTGGATACGGGGCTCAAACCATGGAGAAGTATGGCAGGCTAAAAACCACCATTGCTGATCTTGTTAACAACTCCTCATTGTGCAAGGTGGGTGAAATCTAGACATGGATCCATAGAACGACCAAGTGTCTCAAAAGGATGTGCCTCGGGAGCAATAGCCTCTTGGTGCGTGAGGAGGCTTGGGGTAGCTTGGGAGAATAAGTTCAGATTGCAAGACTCCCCAAGATTCTTTACATAGGCTAAGTTGGAGGAAACTCAAAGCTACATCAAGCGGGCTTTAGTTGTAAGAGAGTTTTTGCAGAGGTCGTTTGTTGTTTTCTCAATATTAGGGTAGGAGTGATTGTCCTTAGTGGTTGCGTTGTTAGGATTGGGTTGGTTGATCCCTCCTTTGATTATCAATGCCATTGTGTGGGGATGTTGGAGGGAACTCTCTCCTTCACCTCATCCTCAAGCGTCAAGACAACAAGTTGTGTGAAGTAAGAATGTAGTCTGGTTTTCAAAACATTTTGCAAGAGTTGTGGTGTGTTGCCCCAAGGATGTTGGTGAGAAGGCTTTGCTCTCGTTGCTCCTTGTTGGGGAGTGTAGCGAATGACATTTATAGTATTGGTTAGGCTATCACTCGCATCGAAAGGGAACTACAAGGTTTGTGCTTGTGGCAACTTCCTAGTTGTGGTGCTCACTCTGTATGAGAAAGTCCTTCGTGGTTGGATGATGGAGAGTAACGTGTTTGCAACCGGCCTCAGTAGGGGCCTTGAGGATACCTAACCACCAATGAGTCGACGCCTTGCGGTCGTGTAGGCAAATCCTTCTTGTCAAGGGTGCTACTTTGGGAGAGTTTCTCCTCCACTTGGCCCCTATTCTCACTAACAGGAGTTACCATAAGGCCTTCATATCGTTGAGTGGAGCCCAACGACTTCCAATAGGAGCATTCCCTAGAGATTCTAACATCAAGTCAGAATTGGTATCACTAGAGTTATCACTAGGAGGTATCAACTAGTGGTTGGTCTACCAAGGTTGAACTTGGAATCGAGGGTGTCTCCTGAAGAGTGTGTTTTCCCTTGAGTGGCGTCAATACGAGACTCTTCTAGTTTAGGAAATCAAGAAAACAATGTTAGCATAAAGACACTCAAAAATAAAGATGAACAATAAATTCCTCTTGACCACAAACAAGACAATAGAGATTATGTAAACCATTTTAGGCAATACATATCCAACATAAATTATTTGATGTGAAATAAGCCATCTAAACTAGGGGTTTCTAGGTTCAATACAAGTGGACCGTAACACAACATATATATTTGCCCATGTAACATGGAGATCATAAAGAGCCCATTTTTGTTTAAATCTAGGGGGCTCATTAGAAAGGGAAAGCCTCTTATATAGTTCCTTGATCATTATATCCAGGGAAGAAGGACCTCTTATCCACTTAGCAAAGTCTTCTTAAAAAATTCTTTACTCCATTTTGAGACCGGGATGGGAAAGCTTCAAGGCCTTAATGAGCATGGAGTAAGTTCGTAATTGAGTATATTAAATCTATGCTAAAAAACATGCCAAGAGATCCATCCTCCACTTATATGTATATCAACAATAGTTTTTATCCCTTGTTTGTGCATAGTGAGAGCAAAACAATCCCTAGTATTGGCTAGCAATTTTATATTTTGAGAGAAATTCTAACAAAGGTATATGAATACTTGACAACAAGTATTGTGTAAGTAAAATGTTGTTGCATAACCATCAAGTGGTTGACAAACTCCCAAGCCTTCCAAAGTGAGTGAAATGCACCAAGATCACTTACCATTAAATTATAGAAAATCACTTACCATTCTTTGAAGTTTATCAAATTGAGAACTATTAAACAACCAATTTGATGAAAAATAGACACCGAAAGAAGAGAGCATTTTTCATACACTTAGATTCTACCAAGAAAGAAGAGTTGCCCATAACATTTGATAGTTTTCATATTAATCTTATCAAAACCGCCACGTCCTTGAAAGAGGGAATGAGAGCAAATGGAATTCCAAGATATCTTACCATTTTGTTAGGACCATCTCAATCCAACTTATACTTGGAAATCCAATTAGGAGGGGAATCATTCCAACCAAAAATGAGAAATTTACTCAAGGAAACCTTACATCCATAAGCATTACAATAGATATTAAAGTCTTCTTACTACCTAGTTGAAGTTGTCCTCTTCCAAAATAGGGAAGAGGGAGATGTCATCAACAAATAGGATGTCAATGAGTTCCACCTTGTTGGGCAACTTGATACTCTTTAGAGGGGGCCAATAGAGGAGTCCCTTAAAAAAATATCAAAGCCTTAGTGATAATGACAAAAGATGTTAAAGCCGAGAGGCACCCTTGCCTAATATATCTCTACAAGGTAAAGAGTTTAGGAAGCTCACCCTTGATGTCCACATGAGCATAGACATCTTGTAAGAGAGTGTTAATCATCATGCAAAAGTTATATTGGAACCCAAAATTCCTTAACATATTATCTTTGAAAGGCTATACAATTATGTCATAAGCTTTCTCAAAATCCAAGAAAGCCATACAAAGCTACTAACTAGAGCTAGTAGCCCACTATATACCTTCCCAACTAGAAATGATGTTGTAAAGGATATATCTTCCCTCAATAAATGTAGTTTGAGTAATATAGATGATTCATCGTAGGATGGGAGCAATTCTCATCGCCAATATTTTTGCAAGAATTTTGTATGAAACATTAAGAAGAGTAACAAGTCTCTAGTTTTTAACACGAGTTTTATCTCTTTCTTTGAGGATCAATGTGATCACTCCTCTATTTATCTTGTTACCCAGGAGCCTATTTCAATTGCTTCATGGAACACATTTGGTATCTCTAGGTCCGCCCCATCTTTATTAGCTTTATAGAACATGGTAGGGAACCCATCATAACCATGACCTTTATTATTCTTGAGGGAGTCAATGGCATACAAGACTACATCAAGGGAAATTACAACATCCAATCTACATGCTTGCTCTTTACTCAACTTCCCACAAACAATTTTTTAGCAAATACTTATGTTTTTGCAAATAGTTTTATCAACTCCAATAGAGGTGAAAGAGTTCTGATAGGATAACATAGGTTTCTTAATTAATTTAAAATTAGAAGAGACAACACTTTGCCAACATAAATAGCTTCAATGTGTTCCCTATAATGCTTGAATTTGAGGATTCTAAAGAACAAGTTTGGTTACATTCAACCCACACAACAATGGGCCACAATAAACACCCCCACCAATTATACAATGTAATTGAACCCATGAGATCTCCTCACATGTGTTGGTACATTTGGCATGAGCGGATCCTCATCATATACCTTTCCCACATACACGTCGAAAACATTGCCTCGTATTCTATGCCGTTGAATATGCAAAATCCTACAAACACCTATGACCAACCTATGTTTGCATCACAAGCCTATGCCCAACCATAATCATATGTCCATTAGCCATAGGTTTATGCTCAACCCTTCTGAGGATTCCCTCAATTTGCAAACCTTCCCACAAGCCACTCAATAGTTTGTTGGTCCTCCTATACGTCACACTCCACCCTACTTACATTTGTATTCCAAATCCACCCATCCTAACAAAATTTTCCCCACTTTCCACACATTGTTGTCCCAAACCTTCCTTTTGTTGCTCATCACCAATTATCACAAATGTGATTGACATAATAGATGTTCCTACCACTAATTTTAGCACATTGGGAACCTATGTGGAATATCTAAAAGAACCTTTGGATTCCAACATCCACATGACACTTCTTCCTCGTCCTCTACCAAAGTTACCAAAATACAAGGGTGAAGGAGACCCCAACGCTCACATAAAGGCATATGCCATTGCCATTCATGAATTACTTCCATGTGAAAGAGTCATTACAAAATATTCCCCAAGACTCTTAAAGGAATATCACTATATTATTATTACCACTTGCATGAAGGTTCCATACATTCGTTTAGGCAACTCATAGCTGAGTTCGTGAAATCCTTTGACATGAACAAACTTGTAAAAACGGTATTAGAGAATTCCTCACATCAAACAAGAATCTCATGAATTAGCCACACATTTCATCATGATATTGTTAGAAGACATGCTCGATCATTGTCTCCCGACCCACCTTTTCAACCTAAAATGGTTGACACATATACCTAGGTTAGTGTATTTAATAAATAGAAACATAAATTATTCACATTATTAAATACTTACCTAATGTATATTACCTAGGTATGAATATTTAATAATAGAAAAGTATTTCATATTATTAAATATTTAACCTATATAATAGTGATGGACCCATATTAATTAAGGGGTGGCCAACCCACTTAATCATTATGTTCCAACAGAGATGGTGACAAGTTCTATACTCTTCTTCTAGTGCTCCAAACATGGATCCAAATGAGTTATGTGACTTATTTTCCCATGCACTTAATAAGGAAACTAGGGAAGATGTGTAGAATTTCCCATACGAATCTTAATATGAAGCTTTAGAGAGCATGTTGAAAATCAATAAAGAGACAATAAACAACATCATGCGGGACTTATGGTGCAAATGGAAGACCCAAGTTGTCCCTAGCCGAACTATGGGGTTTCCAAAATAATAACAATAACGTACAAAATTCTCAAAATGCCCAGGTATAAAGGTGCTTAATCAAAATTGAAGTGCTACAATAGATGATGTTACAAACCAACCTAAGAAGCCAAACTTCCCTAACAACATCGTCAATTAGCCAAATAATGACAATAATACTAATTACAATGAAATGTTTACACTAATAACAATTGATCTATTATCAATGTAGTTTATTATAACCGGGCTCCAAATACCAATCTAAACAACAACCCAAACTAGAAACAACAACCATTTTAAAATAGAAATAGGAAATACCAATACAAAAACAATTTTGGCCCCAACCGTGGTTATCCTAACATTATTTGCAACTTTCAACCGGTTATAGATCAACAAAACCATTGACCCCAAATTATGATCCCGATTAGGGCCATGATACTACCATGCGTAGAGAGTACAATAGGCTTTTCCAACACCTTAAAAGCTGAAGGCAATCCTTCCATGAGTAGTTTTAAGGGTAACGAATATCAATGATCAACATGAGACTCACATGGGCCCGTTGCACCCCATAATGCTCGTCTGCACGTATATACAAAATCCCTTCCCGAATCATCGGTCGAACTTCATTCCAAACAATGTGTAACCCAATAATAATAATAACACACCGGTAATGGTTGTTTTCACCGCAACCCCAACAACCACAACAATAACAATAGGCCATATCCCTAGTTAGGAACCATGATGCTAAAGTTTCAACTTCCAATATGGTTAACCCTAATGTGGCCTCACGTTTAGGCACACCAGGCAATCAAACATGATTAACTTCATAAAACTAGAAACAAAAGAAAAGATAATCTTATCACTAGTACCAAAGAGTATCAAACTCCTAATTCCCCATTGTAGGCCCCCTTTGAAGTGTAGACCAATGCAATCCCCAAGCAACTAGGGAACTATGACATTTTCACTAATCTTGCTAAGACATTTTCACACATTTTATTTCTAGATATCTTAAAGAACTCCCCAACTCATCGACTCACACTCTTAGATGCCATGGGGCTTGGACATTTAGCTTACATTACACCACCACCATAGGTGAAAGTTAACCAAAACATGGATATGTTCCCTCTGAAGCCACAACGAGATATAAATCGCTTTTACTTTGACTTAGGCCACTTGCCCGCAAATGCAAATATTTCTAAAAGAGGAGATCATACTCTCCACTTGCAGATATGGATATATGACAATTTGGTCAAGCGAGCTATGGTGGATGATGAGGCAACCATTAACATTGTCCCTTTTCACTTTTGCAAAAACTTGGGTATGGTGAAACCAATTGCTCATCTACTTGAAACAATCTTCATGGGTATGATAATCTAAAAGCCACTTCAATTGGCACCATCATTCTACCCATAACTCTTGGTCCAAAGACCATTCTTATTGAATTCTATGTCACAGACCATGAAATGAACTACAACATTATTCAAGGACATTCATGGATTCATCAAATGAAGGCAATCCCTTCGACACTCTTTTAGGAGATTCATTTCTTGCATCTAGGGAAGGTTTTCATTTCCAAAGGAAACACTAACCCATTCAACATACTTCAAGCCAATGCCAAGATATTTTCAGGCATCCATGTCCATCATAACTTTCGTGCAAATGATCTACGAACAACCACCTATGCAGAAAGAGGGAAAAACTAGGTCATAAAATATGATGTTGAAACTAAACCTACTTTTTAGCTCTTAACGCTCCTCCCGCTAGGAAATACATCGAAGAGAGCTTAGAGGTAGGCAAAGGAAATTCCCCATTAATCGGTACTTCTAAATCGAAATCGAAACCGTGTCCATGAAGAGTACTGTGTAAATCATCAATATCATGGAAAAGGATTCACCTTTCGTGCTTCCATTCAATCCAAAAGGCCCTTCCATGTACTTGTTTTTGCTTAATAATAGAGAATGAGAAATATCAACCTTCATTAACCATGGTGGCTGATGTCAATATGGTTGGAATCACCAACATTCAACCTCTCTACCTCTAACCTATCTTATGACCCTCTCCTTGAAGGCATCATATGGACCATTTACTACAATGGAGCCAAGTGCACCGTAAGGGCAAGGGAAGGTATAGTCTTAATCTCCCCTAGAAGAAAATTTGTTCTTTTAGCTTTCTCCTCAACTTCAAATACACCAATAACATAGCCGAGTATGAGGCTTTATTGATTGTCCTTATCCTAGCACACAAACTTGGTATTCAGAGGCTACAAATACTTGGTTACTCTCAACTTATCACTAATCAGGTAGCATAAGTCTATCAAACCAAAGTCAAACATTTGCAACTATACAAGAACATGATCTAGACATTAGTTAAGAATTTTGATTTCATATCTATTAAATCCATCCCTAGGAGTCAAAACCATCTAGTTGATGACATTGCTACCACTTTTGCATGATATTTTCATTTTCATGGTCTTCTGAAGCTGATTTTTCTCTCCTTGAGGTGCGACCCTCTTGTCAAGAAGGAACTCCCACTCGAAACAAGTGTAGTCAAACTAGATGACCTTGGATTGTTAAACCTTGACATAACACAAAATGATGAAGCCATTTTGGAGTGTGTGCACACTTACAAACACTTACCTTCCTCACATCAAAAGAAAGGGTTTTCTATAACTCTTCATCCTTCATCTTCCTAGGGAATGAATATTATGATTCATATTGCAAAATTGAAAACTACAATCTAATCGTTGAAGATCTTGACATTTATGAATTTTAAGAAGAGGTGTTGGATCTTCTAGGCACCACTTGAAGTTTTAATAAGGGAATGTTTCCCTCGTTGAAGATACTATTGAAATAAACATAGGACCGAGGAAGAACCAAATATCTTGAAACTTGGTTCTTCGCTCTCACCACATTAAGTAAAAGACCACAAAGCTCAATAATTTATCTAAGGTTTTCGCCTTCTCCTATTCGATATGACTAACATTCACATAGGTGTAGTTGTCCATAACTTAGTCACGGAACCCAAGACCAAGCTGAGCAAACAAAAGCTATGGAAATGAAACCCAAAATAACGCTAATGGTAAAGGAGGAGGTCATTAAAATCCTCAAATTGTTATTATTAGGCCCATAGATTATACAAATTAGTTGTCTTGTATTATGCCAAATTTGAAAAAGGAATGGTAAAATTCAAATTTTTATCGACTTCCACAATATAAATAAAGCATGTCCCAAGGACTATTTTCCTTTGCCCTCTAATAATGTAATTATTGATGATACCGCTGGATATGAAGTCCTCTTGGTCATGGACGGTTTATCGTGCTATAATCATATTCACATTTCATAACAAGACCAAATCAAAACCTTGTTCACCACCCCTTGGGAACTTTCTGTACACCATTATGCACTTTGGCCTAAAAATGTAGGGGCAACTTATCAATGAGAAATGAATCACATATTTCATGACTTTATTCATAAT
Organism: Taxus wallichiana var. yunnanensis; assembly: GCA_018340775.1. Classification (NCBI taxonomy): domain Eukaryota; kingdom Viridiplantae; phylum Streptophyta; class Pinopsida; order Cupressales; family Taxaceae; genus Taxus; species Taxus wallichiana. Next base: position 150,115,014 of record CM031240.1, read on the forward strand.
ATTGTCGAGTCTTATGTTGATGACCTCCTCGCTAAAGCTAGAAAAAGAGAAGACAATGTAGGAGTTATTAGGATCATTCTCACGCTATAGAAAGTCATTTTGGTAATTCATTTCTTGCAACAACAAAAAATTTACAACACGTTTACACTAGTCCAAACTTTCTCAATTTGACCAATTATCCTATCCCTAACTATATCGCACTCATTATTGCTTACATACACAACCTATTTGTTCATATAATGGTCATATTAATTCATCAAATTAGGCTATACCCTCACATATTACAATCCCAATTTTTAAATCACTCACACATGTATCTAGGGACCATAGCACCCGAAAGGGCCATAATATCCATACACAAGCTATGGGATGTCCTTGACGCTTTAGCCCCTTTTCCTCCAACAGTAATTTTCTTAATTTGAACTTCTCTGGTACACTTCTAGTTGATTGTATTTAAGTTTTCAGATCTATAACACATATATAAACAAGTTATTCATCTCTCATTAAGGAGGGCATTCTATTTATTTGGCACCTAACATTCCAATGAGAAAACATTAAGAGAAATCACAAACAAGGATATTCCAAGACTCCCTTGAGATTCATATACTTTGTATACTCATTCTAGGGCAGTCATCCACTCAAATTTGCAAGCAAAAAAGGCACATTATCAAAGTCAAGTCAAGCTAGGGAAAAGGTTCAAGTACAATTACATTATTACAAGGTCATGGTTATCAATTTGGTTGCATACATTCTAAATATCGCGTGTTAGGAGAGGACAACGTGTGGTTTGAGCCCTATTCAGTAAGCGGAAATGTCGATGGTACAAAAGGGTGCCTACAACCCAAATTTTGTTTTGCAGGACTCCTTCACCATCTAGGGTTTTGAAGATTCAATTAGCTACACAATGGGAATTTCATAGTATCGAAGGTCCAATTAGAGATAGGAGTAGATCAGGAAATAATGAAAAGACCCATAAAGTTTTAAGATCTCAAAATATAGAGGGACAAAGCCATACAAAAAGGGCCATTGTGGCCATACACTTTGGGTTGTACCATATGCTTTGGTCCATGAATCTTTAGAACACATGCAGCTTTAGACGAAGCCTCGTCAAATCATTCACAACCCTTTCCAATCATCATGTTAGCCTAAATCAACACATAGTCTTTAATATCAACTAATTCTTCTTCTCCTTCTCATTGCTAGTACTTTGTTTCATTTTTCTATCATTACTTATCTTTGTTCATTGATTATTCTTGATATTGTTGCAATTATCTTTGGAAACTAATTTATTATGATAATTTTCCATCGGTTACTATCCCCTTAAATTTAACCATTTACTTAAATCATTTAGTCAACTCAGTATTGTATGTTGCTCATTGTATTTATCTTCTACTCTCTTGATTTATTTTTCCTAGCGTCATTACAATTTATAACGATTATTTATTCTTTCACATCATGGTTGAGGCTCCTCCATTCTATATCCAAGTCAAAAATTGAATACATTGGTAAAAACATGCTCTTGTTGATAATGGCTCTAGCCTTAACATATGTAACATTTTTTTACCTCAAATAGGAATTTCTACTAATGACCTAATTCCCTCTACCCTATGTATTCGTGGGTTTGACATACACCAATGCAGGTATTAGGAGAGATCACTTACCTAATTACATTAGGTCCTTGTACTCTTAATGTTCCATGTCAAGTCATACATAATAATACCAATTATTATATTTTCCTAGGTCGGCCTTAGTTGTATGCCATGTATGTTATACTCACATCTTCCATTTTAGTTTCTTCTCCTCCCACCTCCATGGGAGCATCTAGTCTTAATGTCTCCATTCCTATGTCTACTACTCATCTTTCTTCTCCTCTTATCTCTTATGCTCAACCTTATTCTTCATATGGCACCCATGCCTTAGAGTCCTTGGTGCACGATCTAAAATCCCAAGTTCTTCAATTACTATGAGATGCCACTATCTATTCTTCTTATGTGGATTCCTCACTTCATTTGCATAGTCCTCTCACACTCGAGGTTGTGTCTTTATCATATTCCTCTTGATGTTATTACACCTCAAATTCCTTTTTTTCAATGGTAAGGAAGATCCACAAGAGCATCTTAGATCATTTCATGTTGCTTTCTTAGATTATTCTTTCGATGATACATTATTAACAAAATTGTTTCCTAGAAGTTTACAAGATCATGCATTGCAATGGTTATATGATTTTATTGTTCATTTTGTAGAATCTTCCACTACAATTAGCATTATTCCTACTTCACCTATTACTGCAGTTACTCCTACATATAACCATAATGATTTTATGATTTTGTCACACACTCTTATGCTAGTTCCACACTTTCACTATCAGCTCCTAACCCGCATCATTATCCTCAATTTTAGTCCCCATTACTCACTCTCGACGTATTTCTAGGTCTCATAGTTCATCACATAGGACTAGGCCATCACACAGATCCATGGTACACACCCCACATCTAAGTCTTCTCACAAGTCTCTTTTACTTTATACACAAAAAAAATCATTAGAGCACAACTTTCCTACACACATGTTGTCTCGCATGCCACTAGTATCTTGATTCATGATCACATTCTTCCTTCATTCAAAGGAAGATAATGGTCCTTCACTCAATGTACTTATTGGATAAAATATATGCTACTCACGTTGCGAGGGTGGGGCATTTGAATTCCTCCTCATTTCTCAATGACACACTTTATTTATAGGTTTAACTTGATTTTTGAGGAGGGGCTACACACCCAAATCTCACTTCGAGAAACACACATTAGGGGGCAACCTTGCTTCCCCTTTTTAGTTACATAGTCTCTATTCATCAAAAGCACTAAAAACCTATATATTTTCCCCTTGGGGGAATTATTGATCACGCGTCCTTCTCTCCTGAGAAAAGGTTTTCATCTATGCCCTCCGGGGAGCTAAAAATACAAAAATATTCAATTATGTTAAAAATCCAAAAACATTCATATATGCACTAAAAATCCAAAAACATTCAAATATATACAAACATCCAAAAATATGTGTATTCTGCTCTTGTTTGGTTGTTTTTATTACTGCGCTTATATTATTCATGTTGCACATTATTTATCATGTTAGCTTAATACATAATATGCTATATCCTTTTTTATACACATGTGCATTCACATGGTACATTGAGTTGAATGCAAGCTACACACAAATTGTTACATGGTCCAATATGCTTGACACTAATCTCTACCAGTTCTTCTGTAATAAATGGGGGCATCCAATTTTCACTTTATCATGTGCAGTGCTATTATTCCAATATTTTCTACTTTACTTTCTCTTACCTCATTTACTCAATACATACATCGTGTCATACTATTTATTACTCTAACATGTTAATGTGTGCTTCATGTGTAGTATCTATTTTCCATGTTCCTTCCAAACTGGGCTCATTTTTATCTTATGGCTTGTTTATTATTTTACATACTTTCTATGTGCTTTCACGTGTTTGCGGTAAATTCCTATGTTACTTTATTGTTTCTTGTTGGCCTTGAGTTCCTTAATTGTCTTGCAACATCCTAAGTGGTGTCCCATGTATGTGGCATCTTGTTTTCCATGTATGTGGCATCAAGCTCCCAAATTATTAACACATGTAAAATATGACATAAAAATACCATCCATGGTTGAGCATTAGCTTACACCAATCATATTCTTCATAACTCACTGAAGAAGGCGCATATCCTTCTCAAACCAATTGTTTAGAACCAGTCTTCACATTTGGGCTTTAAGATCACCCAAGAACACCTCAAATATGGCATGTAATAACTCATTAAAAATATCTTGACCTATATATCACATCCATGTTTTATAGAGCTCTTGAAACATCCATACATGCAAATGACACTCACTTTACTCTTCACTGGCCGAGCTTCCCAAAAAGTAGTTTTGGGAACTCAACTGAGTTTGCACCCCTTTTGTTACTTTCAAGACCTCCAAATTCCTTAAATAGGAAAAAAATTCATCCCTCTTCACTTTACAAATGATAACAAGCATCAACCAATATATAAAACATGCATCATCTACCTCAATCCTCAAGCTTGAACAATCTTGTCCTAAAAACAAACAACCTTCTTCTTCAAAAATGAGTTGGATGACCTATCAAATCTCATCATCATGAGACAAACCATATACCATTAGAAATTTATCTGAATCCTCTTTCCATAACATCTTACATTTCCTTCCAAATCCAAGTGGAATACCTTCAACTAGGTCCATCTCTAAAACTACTCATTTAGGCTTCTAAGACTCAAGAACTAGTCTTAAGCTCAACTTTCTCCATCACCTCCAAAAACACTTCCAAGCTTAACAAAATCATGGAACACCCTTATACATTTTTTCTAAGCACTCATCAAACTTTAAAAGAATGAAGAAACTCAAAACAACCACCAACCTCATGATGTTACTTAAGACCATGCTAAACTAAGCACCCTCCATATTTGACCCTCAAATATCATGTCGTACCTTCTTCATTCCTCATCAAAAATACAATTTTGATATGAAATTTGAAAAATCTCTGAACTAGGATCACAACACAACTTGAACCAATTTTTAACTCCACATGTAGCTCCCGAAATTCCATTTTTACAACAAACTACCCAAAGCGCCCCAAAACTAGTCTCCTAAATAGGGCACACTTTGACCTTTAGGGCCTAAACCATGATTTGAAACTATCATGGACATATATAACAACTCCCAACTAAAAATAATTTCAATTTATTTCATATATTCTTTGGGAAAATTTTCCATAATCCGAACTTGAAAACTTTTTTTTTAGTGGGGCCCACATATAGTCGCATACTCTATCTTAACTTTCTAGAAATTTGGAGGAGTCCTCTACAACATCCAATCATCATTTTTACAAAAGGAATGAAAACAGACTCAGACACTCAATTTCCTCCAAGTCACTTTTAATTAGGATTTAATTAGGGTTTTAAAGCAACTTATCTTTTTAATGATCATTCATAAAAACGTGATGAGAAAACCATCTCATTATTTATATAAAATATTCATGGCTGACCTAAAAATATATGCCAAAGAGCTCAGGTCCCCATGCAAAGTAAACAACCCACAATGAGCATCAAAAGGCCAACTTTTACCTCAAAAACACCATGTGGAAAACATGATTTTACCAAAAATGACATATCTTGCAAAATATTCTTCATAATGACCTGAAACTTGTCATGAAGCATCATGACAACATCCTCTAACTATCCATCCATATTCATCATCTAGATCAAATGGATATAAAACTCTCTATCCACAACGACTTTTCTATGTAATCATATATGTTCTCTACCTGTTTGCTTCCCAAGGACCTCATACATGCACTAAACCTATGAAAAATGACATAATAAGCCTTGTACACTTCACACAAAGTGTCATCATGTTGCTACCATTATCCAACAATACTGATCAGCTCCAAAACTCATACCTCCATACCATTTTGCATACTATAGGACTAGAAGCCTAGAATGACTGATACACACCATGACAAACCATGAACTGATCTTGTAGACTACATGTAGACTATTAGACACTCTTGAAACATATTACCAACCATGATAGACCTCATGACATCCTTCATTCAACTTGGGAGAGTTCAAACAATGACTATGTCTACTCAACCATGCTCCCAGACCAAACATGACACTACTAATAAACCTTCATGTTTAACACTGAAAGACACCTCATGGATACTCATATGACATCGTGACACCCTTTTCCATCAGTGGAATTGAAATCAATAAAACACTAACACAAAATGGCCAATAATCTCCCCCTTTGTCATTGATGGCAACCACCTTCATTTGATGGTAACCAACCGGACTCAAACACGCCTACTAAACCTCTTTTCCATATTTCTAATGCTTCTCTCCCCCTTTGACATCTATGAAGAATGATACAATTATGATACTATATTGAAAATGACAACACAAGCCAAGACACAAGGAAACAATGAAAAAATGACAAACGTACTTGACTCAATGAATCCCCTTGGGGTGTACTTTCTCCTTTTTGACCTTAATAACACCAAAATTGATCCATGGACCTAATATAATCATGCAATAAGCTCCCCATGAGAATATACTCTTTATTTTTTCCTTCATTCATGCTTGACATCACTTCCTAGGACTTTACCATGCCCGAGAGTACCAAATATGCCTTGATATTATCTTTGCATCTTTTATGCCCATCGGATCTAAACCACTCCTTCGAGACAAATTTTGAAAACTTCTCAATGCCATAAAGTCAACCTAAACATGTAAATCATCCTTCAAATTCTCCCCCTAGATCCATACTACCTATATCTCATTGAACAAGAAAAAAAATGAACTCATACCTTGCATTCAAGCCATAGGAAAGGATCAACATCTATACCCCTGTTTTGAAACAACATTTCGGTGTTTACAACCTCCTTCCATACTCTAAGTCACATCCATTGCTCTTCTTGCCAATACACTTACCATTATGCCTAATTCTTCCTTACAAGGTATTTAAACCATTAAAGTACCTAAATTGTTGCATACTACTGATCAAGATCAAAGGCAAGCTCCCGTGCCTTTATACTTCGATTAGTCCAACACATAGCTCAAATTTTGACCTCTTCATACTTGATACAAAAACTTCTTTTCCATGATGAACTTACTATGTAACATCATAATTATACTAAGTATACCTATGTCATAATTAATCATACAATGAGACATACCTTTGATCATGAATAAACCATATTTACTTGTTTAAGAGTAAAAATGGACTCCCTACCTTGGTAGCCTTCTCATACCTATGATACAACATTTATACTTTTGCAACACTTCCTCGGGTCCTAAATCTCCATTCTAGATCAAAGACACCTTGCAACCTTGTCATCCTTTCACCTACCTATCTCGAGACACACCTTCATATCAATAGGTCTTATTCAGCCTGTAATACTTCATTTTACTCCTTCATCGTCTTTAGTACCTTTTCATGGCATAATACTTATTCATGACATAATTATTTAACCACACAAACCCTCTAATGAATCTCTCTTCATAGTGAAAGAAGGATAAGCCTTCAATCACCTCCTTTCTTTAAGTATACTTTGTAAGAGATCATGCTTCTGATTTCAAATGCTCATTCTCGACTTGCATCTATGTTTCTACTTCATGGAATGAACTTGAAGGGTTTAGAACATAACATACCTCTAAGAAAGCTCCAATATGCAATTTTCCCTCTTAGGCATCAAACCTTCTTCATACAAGCATAACTTATCCTAATCATAGTCTCGATTACTTCAACCTTTAACACTCAACTCTATCAAGACCTTACTCTATAGTCTTGAGACAATTTAAGTTCCTACCAATCCTCAAATCACTCTACCTTTTGACACCTTCTCATACTAGAATACAAGATTTTTATGAATCAATCATTTTGAGACATCATAAATGCATAGTATGAATCATTTATGGCTTAGAACACATTTGTCTTCACATGGGATATAAGCTCAAATCGAAGGAACATACCATACCCTCAAGAATACATGTTTTCATCATCATTCAAAAATTCTTTAACTTTGATGCACCTAAAATACATGTACCCTCTCTTGAATATCTTTTTCAACTGATTTTCAACATTGTACAATGCATGATCATCCTAGAGACAACTAAATCTCAACCTTACACAACCTATCTCGAAGTAACTTATTGTTTCTCAACACTTAAGTACATTCTTTTGTCTATGTTATCTTATTTAGTTCCAACACTCAAAGTTCTCTATTTAGTCTTCAATTATCCTTCATGGATATTCTCTACAAAACCTATAACAAGCCATTACGGTCTATATGGTCAACTTTACTTTGTCCTTTTGAACTGTATCTTGCAATCCACATTTGACTTCTGTTTTAGGCTTTATTTTTTAATCAACTATTACCCTAACACTAACCAAGTCTTTAAGCACCACAAGGACTATTAATCCCCGATTTCACCCCAATATTTGATATGAAAATGGCATTCTTCAATCCACTCAGTGAATCTAGATCATCTTCAACCTTTGAGAGAACTAAGTCTTTATAGTGTATCCACCGTCATTTATAGACCAAGACCTTACACGTTTGATGCTTCACTAACTTCCTTATATACTTAGAGACCTATTTGTGAATTTGAAATATCCCTAATGGGATACCACTTAAAAATGCACAAAATATTGAAAACTTGCAGCCACATAAAATATTGATTTTACCATATTTTTACAGTTGGGACAACGAACTAAAGAAACTTAATATTTGCCAAAATGTCCACCCAAAATACTTGAAAATTTAAATAGAGCTTGATATTATTATAAAGGACATAAGGAAACTATTTCGGGACTTTTACAGAGATTAAACTGCTGCCAAAAAAAGCACAACATGCCCTAGACAATGGGAAAACTATAGAGGCTCGTAACTCTCCAAATACCGAAGCAGAAATTAAGGGTCTTTGGAAATAATAGTGACAGATATAGGAAATAGTATTTCCACCTTCAGATCTGGGAATGGCTGACTGGAAAACCCTCCCAATAAAGGTTGCACCTTCAAATCTGGAAACGACCATCTGGAAAACCCCAAATAAAGGTTGCAAGTCACCACACTTGGAAGAGGGGTTGGTAATTGATGGAGGCACCTTCAACGAGCTGCCACGCCCTACCCAAATGGCTGCTTTATGAATCTGATCTAGAAGCCCATTGATTATCTCCCTCAAATGCCCCGAAAACCCCCATAATCTGTCCTCTGAAACCTCTGTTAATGTCTTTGCCTTGCGGCCCCAAAGCGGCTCCAAAATGACAGACTAGGGTAGATATCTCACTACCGAAGAATGCCCTGCTAGCTAGGGATGGGTCTCTCACCACCGAAGCTAGGTTCCCTATGGGATTTGAATCCACAAGCTGTAGAAACACAACAGTAGCAGCTGCATAAGAAGGGGTCAATAAAATGTATATGCAAAAGTTCCTCTCCTTTCTCTCCCAGCTCCTTATATACATTCCAAAGCAAAAGAGCCCCAATAGACCTAGACGTGTTTCATTCCACGGAGGGCCAATAAAATAAAGTAACTTAAGTTACTTTTCCCTTTAAGTCGCCATGGTCCAAAAGTGACCCTCAATGCAAAATTAGACTATTAGAACCACGTGGCCCCCTCCCATAACTCCCAGTGTCCACAGCTCCTTGGGTCTGACAATGGCTTAGACTTGACTCAGCCCTAAGGCCTTTGGGCAGAAAAGGGGACATTACAGAATTTAATAATTAGAGATGCATGTGATCTTATAAATAGTCAAGACATCATAACACCACTTTTGATAGTAAGAACACCTTTTGGGTAAAACTAGGAGCAAACCAGATTAGGACAACTTTTACTTCACTATCAAGATGTTAATTACAAACTTGATTTTTCTTTCAATTTTCCTACTCCCCTTGAGATGAACACCTCACCATAGTATTATGTCTTCTTAAATCCTAACCATGAACCGTAAGACACCCTTATGAATGATAAAAAAACCTTGACGAGAGTTAACCTTTAAGAAATGAATAGAGACCTCTGATTCTTCTTTGATGGTAGCAAATTTTTCAACATCATTGTCACAATTTTCAAATCAAATACCATATGACCTTATGAAAAACACCTTATAGTATTATCACCTTTGTATCAAGATCGTGACACATGCGTAATGCACAGAGATTTTTATGAATTAAGAATAGATGATCTTGAAATACAGGGTTACAAATTTTCTTATTGAATCATCACCATTACAACCCTAGACAGAGAATACTCAACAATTTGATGGACATGAAAAGTACAAGAAATACTTCTAAACACAAAAAACTTTGAAAAACAAGTATTAGAACCTTTGAGATTTCAACTATACATGTACCTTTATACATATTTTTAGACTACACACTTCTTGAAAGAAGGCACACACTAGACACAAACTTCAACTTACAATATTTTGAGTCTCATTACTAATTAACACAAACCTTGTCATGACTACATGATCATGTTGACTCTAGACCAATTCACATTTCAAGAAATGACATAGATCATAGACCTTTATGACTAGGATGGGATGCAACATACTTGAAGATGGAATCATGACCCTTGATTTGATAAAATACACAAGAAATATCCTATTACAACCTTTTCATGATTTGCATGACATCATACTTAAACCCACAACTCAACAATCTCATACCTTAATGGACCAAACTTGGAGCACAACTTTAAGTGCAAGATTATTGACAATAAAGATGTACCTAAAAGGACCTTACTCATGCATATTTTCACAAATTCAAACACCTAATAATGACAAGGACTCAAAAACACATGAATATGTCACTACCCATACCTTATGGCTCTTGAGGTATCCCAAAATCCTAGCTCCTTCAAATTTTCATGTATAGGAGATTGAATGACAGAGAGACACGTATGATTTTCTTCTTCAACTAAAGTAAACATACTTCCTGAATCTGATTTTGGCATGAGGACTTTGTCTTCCATCTTAACAAAGCACTAGAACTCTCTTTGATAAACTTTATTTGATTAGGCTTCATGGTATGCATTTTAGAATGTGAATCAGCTCTCTTGACATATTTGGCTTGAAAAAATCCTTCTTGACCATAGGAGCAGACCTAACTATCTCAAATATATTATTAAGACTGATTTTCCTCTTGAAATCTCTTCCATTTTTCCCATTAGTATCTTGAAACATGTTGATAACTCATGGAGTTTCACCTTAGCGAAAAATTATAACAATGTGCCCTTTTATTTATGACACTTGAAACACACAACACTCTTCCAAATTCTAGGTTCAAACATCTTTAAGTCCCAACCACAATCCTTATCTATGTGGCCATACTCACAACATGAATTACATTCACCTTTGAGGAGGCCTTCACCATTTCTAAGAGACCTTCTTTTACAATCTCTAGCCCTATGACCAAAATCATGACAAAAATAGAAATGACCATTGAAAGAAGTTCCATACCTAGTAGGATTAGTTTGTTTAACGAGGGGTTACACCTTAAATCAATCATCTATGTCTCCTTCTTCATTGCTTGAGAGCTTGATCCAACTTTTCATCATTCTCCACTTGTTTTCCTTTGAAACCTAGGCCATTTTATCACTAACATCCATTTGACTCTCTAGATCTCATCAAGAGAATCAAAATTCTTCTCCAACTTGTCATACATCTTCAATCTACTTGGAAGCATTCTCTTAATTAGATTCTAGGATTTTCAATTTCTATTCATACCTGGAATAAGATTCTTCTTTGGCCTTTAGGGCTTTATATATTCTTTCAACTTGTGACTCTAAACCCTTTATGACTTGAACATGCTCTATCTCCATACAATTGATCCAATATTGTAAGCTATGAATTAGTGACTCTACAACTTCATACTTCATCTTTAATGCAGCCTCAACATCTAAAGACTTACCCATTGTTTGTGCTTTAAGGATCTCCCTCAAGTGATAACCTTGCTTCTTAAGTACCTTCTTTAATGCCAATTGTTTGAAGCACAAGAGACTTAGGGGGTGAATCAATCTATTAAAACTTTATTCCATTTCCATTCATCATTCATTATCATTTATACAACCATTCAATCAAACATTAACCATATGTGTGTTTACTTAAGCATTGAATCAACCATACACAAGAGAAAGAAAAATAAAGTACAAAAGAACACCAAATTTAAGTGGAAACCCTCAAGGGGAAGAAAACCCACTAAAACTCTACTTATATTACACAAAGAAAAGATATTTAGTGAAGCACCAACTTCACATAAGAACCAACCCCTAGTTTAGTAGAGCACCAACCCTACAAGGAACACCAACCCCTAATTTAGTGAAGCACCCACTCCACAAGGAGGCTCCCCTAAGATGATCAAGCACCAACTAAACCATCTGAAGATGAATATTTTAGAATATTATTGCTGCTACAACTAATGGAGATCACTAATTCAACTCACACAACTTCTTCAAACCCTCATTCCTTCAACTCGCTCTTTATTCTTCTTCTTCATGGACTAATTTTCCTTCATACCTTTGCACACATGATCTCTAACCTTCAAAATTTTTACCAACATGCTTAGCTATTATTTCATGCCTTAGAATCTCCTTCACACTCTCAAGAAGGTCAAATATTTCTCTCAAGTTCAACTAGTTTGAATTTGAACCAAAACTTCTCTTTTATATGCATTCCAACTCATAAACATAATGTAGGTCAGTCTAAATCAATTATCTCAACCATTAAAAATAAAAATATAAAATAAAAAAATTATAAACATTCATCAAGTGGACCCATGTAGGTCATTCATGCTCAAACATACCAAACAAGCTCAAAACCCCATCACCTAGATCACCAAAACCACAAACATCGTCACCATGATTATTCAAGCTCCCAAATTATTAACACATGTCAAATATGACATAAAAACATCATCCATGGTTTTACATTATCTTTCACTAATAAAATTCTTCATAACTCACTCAAGAAGGCTCATATCCTTCTCAAAACAATTGTTTCCAGGAACCTGTCTTCACCTTTGGGCCTCAATATCACCCAAGAAAACCTAAAATATGGCATGTAACCACTCATTGGAAATATCCTAACTTTTATTTTACATCTATTCTTGCTAGAGCTATTGAAACATCCATACATGCAAACCACGCTCACTTTACTCTTTACCAAAATGAGTTGTCCAAAAGAGGTTTTGGGAACTCAAATGGTTTGCACCCTTTATCTCACTTTCAAGACATATAAAGGACTTGAATAGGAACACAATTAATCCCTATTCACTCTAAAATTTATAGAAAACATAAACCAATCCAAAACTTGCATCATCTACCTCAATCTTCTAGCCTAAGCAATCCTCCCTTAAAACAATCAACCTTCTTCTTCACAAAATGAGGTGGATGACCTATTAAAACTCATCATCATGATAAAAACATATACCATTAGAAATTTCTATAAATCATATTTATATACCATCTTACATTTCCTTCCAACTCCAAGTGGAAGGCCTTCACCAGTCCATCTCTGAAAACTGCTCATTTAGGATTCTAGGACTCAAGAACTAGTCTTGAGCTCAACTTGCTCCATCACCTCCAAAAACACTTCCAAGATTAACCAAATCATGGAACACCATTATAAATTTTTATAAGCACAAATAAACCTTCAAAATCATGAATAGACTCAAAACAATCACCAACCTCATGATGTTACTTAAGACCATGTTAAATCAAGCATCCTCTAGATTTGACCCTCAAATATCATGTCATAACTTCTTCATTGCTCATAAAAACACAAGTTTAATATGTCATTGGAAATATCTCTGAACCAATATCACAACACTACTCGAACCAAATCTTAACTCCACATGTAGCTCCTGTAATTCCACTTTTACCACAAACTGCTCCAAACTGCCCCAAAACCAGTCTTCATAAATAGAGCACACTTTTCACTTTAGAACCTCAAGCATGATCTGAACTATCATGGAAATATATAACTCCCGGGCTAAAAACAATTTCAATCTATTTCATACCTTACTTGGGAAAATTTTCCATAAATTGAACTTCTTCATAAACTTATATTTTTAGGTGGGGCCCACATACAGTCACATGATTTATCTTACCTTTATAGAAATATGGAGGATTCCTATAAAACATCCAATCATCACTTTTTCAAAAGGAATCAAAACAAACTCAGTACACTCAACCTCCTCCGAGTCTCTTTTAGTTAGGGTTTAGCTAGGGTTTCAAAAAACTTATCTTCTTAACGATCATTCATAAAAATGTGATTATCAAACCAACTCATTATTTTTGGAAAATATTCATAACTGACCTAAAAATATTTTCCAAAGATATTAGTTCCCCATGCAAATTACACAACCCAAAATGAGCATCAAAAGGTCAACTTTTACCTCAAAAAAACCCCGTGAAAAACTTAATTTTACCAAAAATGACATATCTTGCAAAATAGTCTTAAGAATAACCTAGAAAGTGTCATGAAGCATCATGAAAACATCATATAACTATAAATACTCATCATCTATCTCAAATGGATTTAAAAATCTCTATCCATAATGACTTACCTATGCAATCATGCATGTTCTCCACTTGTTTGCTTCCCAAGGACCGCATACATGCACTAAACTGTGAAAACTGACTTGATAAGCCTTGTACACTTCAGATATAGTGTCATCATGTTGTTACCATGCTCCAAAAAAGACTGGTCAGCTCCAAAGCTCATGCCTCCATACCATTTTGCATGCTTTAAGACTAGGAATAGGCCTAGAATGATTACTACACACCACAAAACCATGAACTAACTTTAGAGACTACACATGTAGACCCTTAAACACTCTTGGAACATCATACCAACCATGATAGACCTCATGAAATCCTTCCTTCAACTTGGGAGAGATCAAACTATGACTATGCCTACTCAATCATGATCCCAGACCAAACATCTATATTGCGACAAATATCATGCATCATGTACAAAATCCCAACTCCACCACCCTCCACTACCATCGACAAAGATAATACCAGTGTAATAAAATTCCACAATTGCATCCAAGCTAATATATTTCTTGGCATGTACACAAGACCCTAAAAATTATCAATGTGTTGCCCTCATCTGACTACAAGCATCCAATACGACCATGATTTGCACTCTCTCCAACTATATGTAACCTCATTATCCTATATACATCCTCTAATGTCATTTTCATCTCACTTGTTGGGAATTAGAGTATACAAGTATCTATGCACCATCTCTAACACAAAGCAATCACCATAGACATATTATGGGGTATCTCCCCAATCTAGTAATGTGTCGTAGGTCGACACGGTCTAATATCTCCCACTCATCATCTAACAACCCTAAACCAAGTAACGTACTCAAGTGACAACCTCTCGAAACTCCCTAGAGTGTATATCTCTCTACACAACACAATAAATCAACAAAATCACAATATTAACATGCCATACATAATTCAAAATCCATCATAACAACCTCACTATCGTCATAATAAATTCATATCACAAAACATTGCCAAAATTGTGCCCCCTCCGGACACTAGCGCCTTTGATGCGGATCACTAGTACCATGAATTGGGCATTAGTGTCCCTAAGGAAAAAAATGACTTTTTGCTCTTGTCCTATCGAAATGATAGTAAAAACATCAAATTTTACTCTAAATGGTAAAAATAAGCATATTTGAAAAAAAAATTCCAAATTTAAGCACGAGATACTAGCTCCTCGGTCGTCTGCAAGCCACAACCGCTGAACTCTCTCAAATCTCATCAAACTAACCACTCTAATGCGTGGTATTCTCACATGTCATAGATCAAATCTCGAGGACTCTCATTACAAATGAAAATATTATTCACTTTTTCCATATTTCTATATATAATAATTCCAATTTACCATATACTATAGTTACTATGTACCACCATTCTTCCAATTAATACATGTCGCATGCAGTTTCACTCATATCTTGAGCCTCGTTACTCCATTTTTCTCCCGTTTGTGCCAAATCACGGTCTCCTCTCGCACCATACCATACAATTCTCACAATTCCATAAGTTTAAATCTCTTGACATGTACTAATCAATACATACACATACTTTGTCAATACTACTACCTCTCATATACCATCTCTCATTTAGTATTGCAACTTTTTATAGCCTTTTTTTCAGCTCAGGTTTCATTTCTCCACCCTTCACCCTTTTGCTAAAAAGGGGGGCATATGATTAGGATCATCTTATAATCCCTCTCATGACACAATACAATCAATCAACATTCCTAATACATTTTAGCACAACTTGCTTTGATCTCATTCAAACACAATTACAACATTCTATATGACAGTCAATACTTGCTACTATTTCAAATTTATCCCCCCCAAATTACCTAATCTAGGGGAAAAGTTAAACCTCTCCATGAGTGCTCTACTAAATACATATTATTCAATCAATTATTATCACTCAAATCAATCAATCAATGTAATAATCACAGTTACTATCACTCCCAGATGACCTAACTTGGGAGCCACATTATAATCACCATCTCTTCCAGATGGCCTAACTTGGGAGCCACATTATAATCACCATCTCTTCCGGATGACCTAACTTAGAAGCCGTCTAGCATTATTCAAATTAGAACACTCGTTATTGTAGGAGTGGGGACAATGAGACATCATTGCTTTTCCATATTGCTCATGTGTGGGTTCTTTAATTAGGAACAAATAAGTTACAATCGTAAAATCATAACTAAATTTGGTCTCTATCCATCTACAATGGTTGGACCTCTTAGGTGATTAAGAAAATATTGAAATAAATATATGCCTAATTCTAAATATGTACCAACATTGTCAACTATATATGTAATAAAACACAGATTTGACCTAAGAAAGATAAGCTAGAAATTATAAAACTCTAGTTGTCAATGAAGAAATAGAAAGTCTTAATTGATTCATGATTAATTTTAGATTGTGTTTGAACTAAAAACAAATGAATAGAAGGAGGAAAGTGTTGCACTTGAGCTCGAGAAAATTGTGTGACGGAGGATTTTCCTAGATTGGGGCCCCTAGGCAAAGCGCGGGATGTTTGGGGCGTTGTAGACCTCCTCTGGGTGCATGTGATTGCTTAGAAGCTACAAAACTTAGTTTTGCAGAGTCACAAAGTATTCGCTTGTTTTCGCTTCCTATCACTAGTATGTCACACCAAGTTCGTGGATGTCACCCGTAACTGCGATAAATAAATGACCTGTAAAACTCTAAAACACATCAAATCCCAAATGGAAAATAATGCAAATGAGGGTTCAGACTATCCTCGGTTGTCAAAAAAATGAACTTGCGACTAGGTGCTACACTACATCTTTGACCCAATACAGTTCTATGTGTATGTGTGTGGAATTGTGCCCTAGGTGGCTCTTGTGTGTGTCACACTTGATAGCAAACAAGTAGCTAGATGTAAAAGATGTAAATAGATGTGTGCATGAAAGAAAAAAATTCCCTCTTCTATCTCGTATGCAATATTATCAATCCCTTGCCCTTGTGTGTGGATGCTAGATGGATGTTTGAGTGCTTTTATAATGTCCTTTGAATGCAACCTTAGGTGGTGATAGTTAATGCTTAGTGTTTGGTCCTTTATTATGATCACATAACTTTATATTTATATGATTCCCTTGTTTGAATTTCGTAATTAACCCCGAAAAGGCCACCATTAAGAAAATAAGATGCCCAGACGGTTAGAAAAGACCCAAAAGATGTAAGTAAAGTACAAAGAGGTTAGGGGCAGCGGAGGAGAGAAGGGCGCCTACATCGCCGTGTCCTCGCTGGGTGCCGGTTTTCAAACTCAAATAAATTGAAGGGTCGAAGGTCAGACTAGGCAAGAAGGTGTGTAAGACCAAAAGGACAAGTGAAAGCAAGCGAGAGGCCAAAGAAAAATGGGTTAATTAGTACTTTTCTTGCTTAGGAATCATATGAATAGTAGTATGTGATTAGGACTAGATAGATACCCAAAGTGCATGATTTAGTGTCTACATTTACCCCCACTTTATGTTGTTGAGTGAATGCTCGATAACATAAAGTAGATAAGAGATGCATACATGATAACCATGTAGATCGATGGCGCGTGTCGAGAGGGACAAAAAAACATGGAGTGATAAAAGCGTGAAGTGTGGAAGCTAAAGAAGAGGAAGTGAAAAGTGATGATGATGACCCTAGGGTGAGAGCGTATGTGTAAATGTTGTGTTGTACCTTTTGTTGATGTTGATTGTTGTGTGATTGATGTGACTACCACTTCCCATAAGGATGAACCTGCAAAAGAGAAGAACAAACAAGTAATCAAATACGCGTGTATATGATCAAAACGAGTAAAAATTATGTAAGAAAGTATGTTAAAAATAAAAAAAGGAACATGTGCACCTGATCCATGATGAGTAAAAAGTGTAGAAAGGATCCTGAATATATTGTAGAAGAACAAGCTTTTGGGTGATCTCACACCATTTGCGTTGTGTGTGAGTTTTTGGGTGATCTCATGCGGGAGAAAGGTCTAGTGTTATTCTCCAAATATTTGATTGCTTCCCGAAGTGTGAACACCACTATAGATGGTGTGTAAAAATATGATCTGATTTGATCCAACATGAAATTAGAAAATATAATGTAGTGCATGCATGTCGAGTGATGAAGGACTGTCTATCTAGTAAAAGTTGTTGTGTGAACTATAGAAAACTATGCTAAACTAAAAATGTTGTGTAGCTACCCCCTGGTCACAAGCGTCCAAGAAGGGTCAGGGGCACCCAAGCACTACTTTTTGGGTTTGGGCACTAGTTTTTGTGTTGTGTTGAGGACCCAAGTCAGGATCTACGCCGTTCTATGATTGAATGTTGTGTTGTACCAATATTGAACTATGACTATAAATTGTCATATGGGGTGACTAATTCACCCAAATGATGCCCCCTCATTTAGGGTGCATGCAATGTCAATGAGGAGTATGTGGCCCAAAGGAGGACCGATCACTACAATGAAACTAATGCCTATAGGGGGTGCTTTGTAGAAACCAAGGCACACGCAAACAAAGTGGCTAGGAAAATAAGTGTTAGTGCAAGCAAGATGAACACACGCATAAAGATGATGTGTAATCTAAGCACGCAAGAAGAAAATCATACCACAAAAGTAGGTTTCAAACATGGGACATCGCTCATGATGTCACAAGACAAACAAGGCCACAATGGCCGCAAGCATACAAGCAATCAGAAAACAAGTAAGACATAGGGCAAAGCCTGTAAACAATGGCATACAACGACAAGCAATAAAAAATAAATAGCAATAGATAACTATGAAAGAAAATAGACCTGTAAGAAAAATACTGCACATGAAGCACCCATTAAGATGTTAGAAAGATAGAAAGTATGTCAAAACGTGTACAATCTGATATATTAGTGTACTATGAAAAATGAAACAATAACACCTATAGTGTACGAAAGTGGATTCCCCGAGGGAGCCATTGTGGAACTAGTAAGAGGGAATGTGCCAAGCATATTTCTTTGTGTGTATCGATTTTAGAATATGTGATCATAACTATAAGGAAAGTGAATGCATATGTGTATATGGAAAAGTGATGACATACAAAGTATTTGTCTAACATATGTAGTAAAGTGTTCATGTAAGCATAAGTAAGAAAGACTAAATACGACCAAGATATGCGGTATGTTGTGGATGAGATGGAATGGAATGTAGTGTGAGTGTGATAGGATCCGCGTACCCCGAGCGAATGCGAATGAGTATGCATGTTGTGAGGTTCATCTATACATATCCCTCATCGATCGAAAATGAACCGTAGGACAAGAGTGTGTCATCAGGAAATGGTTTGAACGTGTGCATCAAAAAGATGTGACTACCAAAGCGTATGCATAAAGAGTGAGTGTGGTGAGGTTCATTTATAAGTTTTCCCCTCATCAATTGAGAATGACCCATACAACAAGAGTGCGTCATCAAAGTGGTTTGAACGTGTGTGCTAGAAAGATGTGATTGTGAAAACATAGAGCATAAAGAATGTGAGTGAGAGTAAGTGAGTGTGAGTGAGTGTGATGGGGTTCATTTTTGATTGAGAAACCTCAACATCCAAGTATAAACTATGAGACTAGAGTGTGTCATCAGGTAATGAGTGTTGAGTGTAAAAGAAAATGCAAGAAATATATGTCGTGTGTATAGAGTGCATAGTGGGAAATAGGAGATACGAGAAAGATATGTGATGAATGCATGATGTGTGAAATGTGCAATTTGTGAGGTTCATGTATATAGTATGCCCTTAATAGTAAAGTGTGAACTGAATCACGAGAATGTGTCATAGGATAATGACAATAAAAATGTATCAAGATGTGTATGACGTATGAGGGAGACTAGATGTGAAGAAATGCAAGACTATTAGTTGGAAATTTTGTTGTTGGATTCAATCAACAGTTTAGGGGACAACAATCCCTCCTCTTTATGGGGAGGTTCCCTTATTCACCAAAAACTAGACTAACTATTTTTGAATGAGGATTTTGGTGTAGTGAATGGTTCCATATTCTCAATATTGAAACAACAACTTGTATGGGCAAGAAGTATAAATTAGAGAAACAAAGTTTTGTCTAACTTATTTATCAAGGATACAGTATTCTCCTTGGTTATACAAGATTGCTCACTATTGTAAGGAAAGAAGTGAATAATACAACACATTCGAGATACAAATACTGCATATTTATATCCTACTAATGCATGCAAGAGATCTCAAGAACATATGAATCAATATATCTAAAACCCATAAAATATAAATGCAATCTAGACACAAATTTCTTCACACTATATTTGATGGATTGAACACAAAGTTTCAAGATTCAAATATATTAATATTCACATTCACAAATTTCAGGAAAAGAAAGTAGAAAGAGCACATATGAGAGGGAAAGAAGTCTTCTTTTGTATTGATCAAAATTTTGTATCTACATTCCAGAGCACCAAAATCCAACCTCTTTACAAATGAGAAAATAAGCCTTATATATACTAGGGGGTGTGTGTAACTACCCTTCTAACTAATTTCCTTTTAAGTTAAGTGTTTAAACACTTAATTAGTGAATTACATGAGTTGGATTTATTTACAATTCTATTTTCAAAAGGATAAAGCCAACTTCAAAATATAACAATTAGATAGAAGAAAAAGGTTATGAGTTGGAGGAAGGAATATTTGAGAGTGTCACAACCGAAATCTTCACTTTGAGAACATGAATCTTGAATTTAGCAATAACATCATAAATCTCCATGAATTTAGGAATGATTGTGTTTGACATGGTAGCCAACCAACTTCCAAGGGAATACTCCATCTCTTTTGTAATTCCACCTTTCTACAACGGGCCCTTGGTGGCTTCCACAACAACATTGTGCAACTCAGATATTTCTTCCATTTTCTCCTTGTTGATTTATTCAACTTTTAACAAGTCTTCTTTAATGAATGCATTGAATTTGGCCTTGAATTCATCCACTGAATTTCTCTCTGAAGAATTTTCTTTATAGAACTGGAAACAAAGAGCTTGTAGGTCAGCAGAGATCTCTAATTTAAATGATTCTTCCTTTTGCACCATGTTCATCAATTCATTCTCAACCTCTTCAAGAATTTTGATTGTCCATTCGACGTTGTAAACCCATGTCTTGGATAAGTTATTCTTAGAATCATCAAAGATCTTATGAGATAGTGGATCTTCTCATCAGTGGTGCTCATGATTATAAGATCTTGAATGTTATCCAACCAAATCTTGAGTTCTTTCTCAACAACATTGATTGTGGGTTTGAATTGATTATGTTGAAGAAATTTTATCATACATCTTATATGCTTCATCAATAAAGCTCAATCCAGAAACCAACATTCCTTAAACCAATGCTTCAAAAGCCCTACCAAATGATGCATGCTTGTGGATTTAAGTTATGGCCTTGATATCATCTTTAGAAATAACATTTGCATGAGGCAGTGAGGAGAGAGGAGTGGGATCTAGAGGAGTTTTATCAGTTGAGAGAAAGGACTTTATGAAGTTAGAGAGAACTTGAACTTGTTCCTCCAATTGTTCTTGTGTCTACTTGCCTTTCTCTACTCTTTCAATTACCTTGGAAATAGTCTCCTTCAGATTCTGCACTTCTTTCTGGAGTGGATTCCCAAGTGGAATTCTTGTCAACTCCAAGTCAGCAATTGATAACTCCTTTTCATCTTTATCTCTCTTTGGCTTTGAAATTTCCAAAAATTGTTGTCCCTTGGAATATGAGACCAAACGGAGGTTGTCTTAGCTTTCTTTGGGAGGAGGAGTTGTACCAAGCAAAGCAACTCATGCATCAAAACCAGGAGCAATAATTTGTGAAGATACCTTTTGCCTTTATTTCCTATCAATCATGGGTTGGACCCATGTGAATAAATCACTAGAAGGTGGAGCTAGAGGAGGTACCAATGCTAGGACATTGGGGGGACCAAGAGACTGAGAAGTAGAAACCTCAAGAGTAGGAACCTCAACAGAGGAAGAAGTTGGTATCCTGACATCAAGCTTGGGCCTACTAAATTTTCCAGTGTCAAGTTCAATGATTTCTAGCTCATCTTCTTCATCTTCATCTTCCTCATCATCTTCTTCCTCTTGATCATTCTTTTTTTCTTCAAGCCCTTTTTTATTCATCCTTTCTTTCCTCAGTTTCCTTTATTTCTTCTTCTAAAGCCTATGATATTTTTTCAAGAGTAGGAGCAATTTCTTTAATTGATTCTTGGATTTTCTCCTGCTCTACTTCTTTCTCAGGTACTTCATCAATCTTTTCTTCCTCCTTTGCTTTATCTTTCTTAATATACACCTTGGTTGTTGAATCCAAGGTGATGAAGAAGGATTCAATTACACTAGAACTTTTGGAGGAGGAATGGAAGATTTTTTATGTGAGGAAGAGGCCTCTTGAGAGGAAGACTGCTTCATAGTTTGATCATATCCCTTCATTTTCCTATTGAACCAATGCTTTGTCCTTGTTAGAACTGGAATATTCATCTCGGAAGGATCATCTCTCTCTTTTGGGACAATCAATTTGGGAGGCATATATTGAATGGTTTTGATATATTATACAGAGTACAAATCATCATCATCATCCTCCAAGTCCTTGGGAATATGATACACCTTGAAATCCTTGATTTGTTGCAGAGTAAGTCTTCCAAAGTATATTTTGTGTACTTCATATTCATCTATACAATCCTCCCAAAGTAGTCCTCGATTGTGGGAACATGATAGTAGGACATTCTCAAATGTTTGGAAATGAAACCTTTAATGTCAAAGGAATACCTTCTTTGATATGTGTGAAACTTGAATTAAGTGATTGTTCTCTCCACCTTTTTGCATCCAATGTGGATCTAATGTATAGTTTCCTAAGGAGATAAGAAATTGAATACATGTGATCTTCTTATCCCTACAAGTTCTATGTAACATATCTAACTATCTGCAAACCTCCACAAGAACCAATTTGTCACTGCAATACATGGGCAATTTTTTAGGAACACCTTCAAAACCATCTAACCTGATATATGAAAACTTTCTAAACCAAATGAAGAGGTTTCATAGGTTGAAATCAATTGTTTTGCTTTTGCATATACCCTATCGAGTTGTGTTTCCTTCCAAAAGCCTAATTATTAACATCATGAAAGCATCATTGACTCTCCTATGATGAGTCTTGTTGTTTTCATAAGTCAATTGAGGGTAAAATTCATAAATAGGTGCATTCTTCTTATCCTCCTAAGATGACAACCCTACCTATATTCTGAAGGTTGTTATTGTGTACATGAGGTAGGATGTCATATAAAAGGTTTTACTTTGTTGCACATTCACCAACTTCTCACTCAGTTCTCATAGATGATTTCCCCAATTCAAATTATGCTTTCCCTCACAGATGATGTTGATATACACACACATCCAAAATTGAAATTCATTTGTAGAAGGTAGGCCCATTAATCTTACCACCAGGGTGATCATATCTAGCAGTTCCTATTTGAAATATGACCTATATAGAACCTTGGGTAATTTGGAAGCTCCTCTCTTTTGGGCCTTGTGCCATGATTTGGCTATCATTGTCCTATATCTATATTTTCATGCTCAAAAATATTTTGAGCATGAGCCTTAGTCAAAGTATTAGAGTCTTGAAAAGCAAGGATTCCCAAGGTTGAATTTATATAGCTAGTGTCAAGTTTGGATATTATTTGTCCTTGGGATCCTTGATTTCTTTGGTGTTTGGGTCAAAACAAGAAGCACAAGCCAATACAATGTTGGTGCCTTTGAGCAGGAGGGAAAACCAAGGAAAAGGCAATTCCACTATTTTTGATACATTGGGCCATGATAGTGGGAGCATCTTCAGAAATGTGAGCCCAAAAATCCTCTAAATTCAAATGTATGACATCACTATCCCCTATATTTGGCACAGAGGTCTCCAAGGAAGAAATATGCTCATACCCCCATACTAGAATTTCATAGTGGAGGTGTGGGAGAAAACTCAAAGAAGATGGGAACTCAACAATGATTTTTAGGAGAAATTTGAAGGGGAGGATGAAAAACACAAACTATGTCACAAAACTAAACCAAGAGGGCATGAAATGACCCACCTTTAATATGAAAAGAATGACATCTTCACCACGTCTCCAAAGCAATTTGAATTTTTGAAAAAGGATGAAAAATGAGCAAGTTATAGCCAAAAATGTCTCTTTAGGGCACATGAGCAAAAACGTAGTGCATGATGAAAACTCAAATTAGAATGGTGAAAAATGGATCAAATTTACCCCATTTTATAACAAAAAGTTGACAAAGGAGTTAATTTGGGCAATATAGTGATATGCGGGTGGTGGTAAGCTTTCAGAACTTTTTAAATTACTCCCTTTAGAATGCATATATGATGGGGTCCGAGAGAACCTAAGGAACTCATATTATGTGGGATAAATGAGCTATGGGGTTGGAGGTCCAAAGAAATGGGTTTTACCTATTCAACTAATTCCCACATTATCTACATTATAAATAAATTGAGAGGTTGGCAGAGAGAAACATGAGTGTGAGAACAATGAGCGTCGAGGAACAAGTTCCCCATGTTCTAAAAAAAAGTCCCGCATTTCTTGTAATACAAAGAAATCTGGTGAGTTGCGAAAATCATGAGACTACGAGAACAAGAGGGATCCAGGGAAAGGTTTTTCTCCATCAAAATATTTCCACATAACTATAAAACAAAGGTTTGCGCATTAAAGCACAATGCGGAGAACCACAAGATGCAGGAACAAAGGCATAGAAGGAACAATTCGTGAGTTCCAAAACTTCCGCAATACCTGCAACAAAGGGAAATAATAGAGCAATGCATAACGCTAGACCTAAGCAATTGGGTAACACGAAGATGCGGGAAATGGAGGCCTGATGAACTTATTCCTCTGGTTCCTTAAAAATCCACAATTGCCGCAAGACATTAAAATAAGCTCAAATGACCTCAAATAAACTAACTGTTGGATTTTTCTCACTCCTCAAACTTCACAAAGGCAAATAAATTAGGGTAAAGGGGTCACTTAACCAAAAATAAAAAAAAATTCAAAAATTTCACAATTTTGAGTGGATGACAACAAAGAAAGTTGATGATGTTAGAGGGGGAAGAATAAACATGTTGCCCCCACCAAGTGTGAAATGATAAGAATGATCAAGTGACATTATCTAAAAGATCATCATTGTCTTGATGGAATTCAAATGGAGATGCCTCGGAAACTTGGTAAGAAATAGCGTGTTGAGGATCATAGAAGGATCCATTGTGGCATGAATTATACATGTGCATTGTGTATTCCTCATCAATGAAGGGTGTAGGCGAAAATCCATGCACATACCAACTAGTGAGATTTTATGAATAACCGAGAGATAAAAAATTACATATAGAGACGTGGTTGAAAGGCATAGGAAATGTGATATTAGTGCGATTAGGGTCCAAAGTGCCCCTGATATAATCAAGCCAAGATTGCCCAAGTGTTTGTGGAGAAATATGATGGGATCGTGCAAAAGATAGACTATTAGATAAAATACACGAAGACCATAGGCAACTATAATGTGTACACACCCATGATAGAGATGAGGTGAATGAGGTGATGGTAAAATATCATTGAATGTAAAGCCAAGTTGTAGTCACAAAATCACACACTTTAGACATTATTTAGTCTCGGTCTCATACTACTATTCATATGGTTTTTGAGTGAAGAAAGTGCTAATTAACCCATGTCTTTCAGCCATTTTACTTTGGTTTATGTTGTCATTGCCAACCTTCAACACATACTTACCTAATCCTTTTTTGTCATTTGGTATCATTTTACCTTTGACTAGGCCTTCTAATGCAATATTGGGGCACCCCGAGCCTTCTACACTTTCGTTACTTTTTGGGCACTTTCACTGTTTGAGCTTCTTATCTTTTTAGTAGTCGGCCTTTGGGGTTGATTACGAAATTAGAATGAGAGAACCATATAAATATAAAGTTATGA
This sequence comes from Taxus wallichiana var. yunnanensis, assembly GCA_018340775.1. NCBI lineage: Eukaryota > Viridiplantae > Streptophyta > Pinopsida > Cupressales > Taxaceae > Taxus > Taxus wallichiana. Next base: position 150,141,109 of record CM031240.1, read on the forward strand.
GACTATAATGAGGGAACATCACCTAAGGTTGCATCCATCAAAGGCTCCATTTGCATCCATCTATTTCCATCACAAGGCACAAGGTGGGTTCATTTGCATCACACTACATAAGAGGGATTTTATTCTATTCCATCCACCATTCTATTACATTTTCTACACATAGTTATTTCTCGCTACTTTCACAAAGTGTGACTGACACAATATAAAGACCTAGGGCATGATTACACACACACACACATACACACACACACACACACGAACTACATCAGGTCTAATATGTAGCACAACACTCGCTTAGTAAGTCCATCATTGTGGCAAATTGAGGTTAGTCGACCCCTTCATATGTATATTTTTTTTATGGTTTGATATTTGTTTTGGGGTTTTGCAGATCTTTTCTTCATCACCGATTACCAACGACATACAATGTAGTATAGTGAAGTTAGTGTGATAGGAAGTGAAGGTAGGAAACCATCAAGTGACACCTTGGAGAAAGGTTATAGATCTTTTCACAGACCAGGGGTGCCCATATTTCGAGACTAGGGTGCCCATATACCTATCTAGGCATCCCACCACTTAGATTTCCTAGATCTACTTTTCTGACTTTACAAAGATAATGTTTCCTCCTCCTGTTTCTCCATCCATCTTTGTAACATAGTCTATCAAGCTTTTGAATCGGTTGAGTTGTTTCTAACCTCTTTGCACTTTAGGGTTTTGCATATTTACTTCCTTAATTGCTTGGTCATTTGCTTTATACATTCATTTGTTATTTACTGATTGATGTCGATTAACTATAGAATTAGTCATTATTCCACATTTTAGTTAATCATTTTGGTGAACCCGTACTCCATCTTCACGCCTATAAGATCCTCATTCTTTGATTCTATTCATCATGAATATCTCGATCACTGATTATTTGCTTGTGCATCCTGATGTAAGGTATAGATTCCAACATCTTCTAGCTACTACCCACATTCGTGTTGATATGCACCCTGACTCAGTATATCAAAATTTTGTCGACGCATTTTCTCAACACTTATCATTCAAGTCTAATCTTCCCGCTGATTTAAACACTTTTTATAATGACCCACCCTTGCATATTATGATTCACATTCTCAATATGGGTATTAAGCACACTTTAATTTATAATGGATCTAAACTTAATCTATGTCCTATGCTTTATGTTATGATCTTCATGTGTGGATTTCACTAAGCCTCGAGGTTTTGGTGTAACGGTTCGTTACATTTGGTATCGTTAGAAACCACCGGAGTTTGAGTCCCTCTCACTAGCTACGCGGCATTGGTTGTTTTCATCCATGCTCGTATAGGGTAGATTCCCGCTATTATCGGGTGCAAATCTAGCCCAAGCTTTGGGCTGCATGGTGGGATGTTATGATCCTCATGCATATTTCACTAAGCCTCGAGGTTTTGGTATAACGGTTCGTTACATGCTATTCCTTGAAAAGTTAGGTCTCTCCGCATGTGATGTTAGTCCCTCATCCCTCTCACTTCACGCATATGATGGTTTTGTTCATCCATGTGTTGGTCACATTGCATTACCTATTACTATATGACCCAAAATTGTCAACGTTATCATTGATTTCCCGAGTCTCTTCTACAACTATTTGCTTTCGACCATGACTTCATGTCATGCTTATTCTTCTACTATTCTTCGTATGTGACCCATTCCAAAGATTGTGACCACACTCCTAATACTAGTCTTCATATTCCATGTATTGATACTACAGATGATCCTCAACCTATGGACAAACAACCTCACTTACCACCACTCAAAGGTGCCATTTGTGTGATAGATGCAATTTATTCTACGCCACCTACTACTACTATTGCTATGATTCCTTATCAAGGCCTATCCAATCCCTAGATATCGCTCTCTACACCTCACACGTACTACACCCCGCTAGCACACTCACATTTACTTGCACACTTTTCATGAATGATTCATATTGGGAACATATTCCATTTGATCCTGCTTGTGATGATACCATTTTCTCACACGATGGTCTAGCTCGACTCGGTTTCACTTTCGAGGACCTTTATCCTCCTACTCATGTTCCTCATCTATACTATGGCTTCTTCACTGTTACTTCCTCTTATGGCTTGCGTCTTTTCTATATCACAATTTATCTATCACGCATTCCTCGCTCTTCTCCACTCACATTAGGACAATCATGGCTTGATTACATTGGAGGCACTCTAGATCTTGATCATATGGACATATCTTTTCCCATGCCCTTTGGTCGTGTTTTAATTTTCAACAGTTCCTTTCTTAGCTATACGCAAAATCTCACTCATTGGTATGCGCATGGTTTTCCACTTCTTCCATTTACTGATGAGGAATATGCCATGAGTATGTATAATTTGTGCCTCAATGGTTCATTACATGATCAACCAGAAACTATTGCTTATCGGTCTCTAATGTTTATCCATGTGATTTTGACCCTGAAACTAACGATCTCTTAGATGACATCACATGATCGATCCTACATCTTTCATACTTGGGGGCATAACATCTCACACATCCCCCATCACATTAACATTAGTGCATTTCTCATATTTGCATTATCATACATTGCTCTCATAGCATAGGCACATTCATTTACACACTTTGTGACCATTACCCGATGACACACTCTTGTGCTTCGGTTAACACTTGACTGTTGAGGGCTATTTACTACACATGAACCCCACACACTACACAATTGGCATTACACACTGTGTTTCTTCACACATCTCGTGGCATATGTCTTACATCTTACATCGTACACTCTACGCTTAGCCTACATCATTTCATCATTTATACATCATACATCATACTAGTCGCCATTATACATGTATCACACTCTTAGGGTCTACATTATATGCTTCTCATCTTGCATACTACACACCTTACACTTTTAGTCTACATACACATCTTGCATTGTACCTTCCTACATCATGCACCATACTAGTATGTGTCATATGTGTCACACTCCTATTGTCTACAAGTCTATAATTTCATACTCGTCATGTTGCATATTACATAGCGCACATCCTCACATTACTAGTCTATCTACACCCTTGTATTGCATCTTATACCTGTAGACACCTAAAATCCGCTTATGTCGTTTTTATGCTAAAGTGGTACTGACTATCCTCTTTTCTCATCATTTCCATTATAATTAGTGATTTCCACTAATTAACTAATGTTCCCTCCATTTTTGTCAATTAATGACACTTCGTTAATTAACTAGCTTCTATCACATTCTGGATGCCAATTAATGACACTTCATTAGTTATAATCCTCTTTGAATCAATTAATTAACTATTATTAGTTAATTAATCCTTTTTAACAATGCATTTAATCAATAAACCCTCTTATTGGCTAAATCCCTCTTTCAAATGCTTCAAATCATATCAAATTCCTCCTAAATCACCTCCAAATAGCCTAAAAGCTTATTCTAGCCTATTAATTAATCCTAATTGATTAATTAAAGCACCCCAACTCCCATGAGTTGCTAACTCACTAGTTAAATCATCTAATCATGGTTAATTAGCCTAAATTTACTTTATCCTTTGTCCCACATTCATTGTGATTCAAGCTTTTCCCAAATAGAAAGCTATAAAAGGACCAAGCTCCTACCTTCACACCTTACACCATACTTTGAATAGTATCTCATATAAAACATATGATCAAGAGCCTTACTCCATTAATGGAATAGCTTGCATCATCTCTTTTGCATCCATTTCTTCAAGCTTGGTTAGTAAGAGAAGATCTAAACATGGCCTTGTAGCCATTTTAGTGAGATCTCTTCACCATATTGAAGTAGCAACATCTAATTTGATTGTTTGTGATCTTCTTAGGTCCATTTTTAGTATGCAATCATATACTAAGTAGAAATGTTGTAATTAGATGAATAATTTCATGTTAATTCATTGTAGGCATTTCAATAAGCTATGATCTTGATGGTTCTATGATAAATTTGAGCTTAGCTCTAGACTACTAGGTGTTAGTCTATTTTAGTTAGCTATTGCAAAAGTTTAACATGTTCACATTTGGCACGCCTATGGGACTTACTCCATTTTCCTTTGCATTCATTTTCAAGATTTTTAGATTAGTTTCAATTTTTGGTTACTAACCCTCCTTTTTAGCATATTTAGATAAATATCAAGTTTCTTAACTAGATTAGTTAAGTTTTCTTGGTTTTGTTGCTCTTTGCAAGAGTAAGGAGATGAGGTGCTACCAAATTTGGATCAAATTGACAAAGTTTTGAACTTTTTGACATTTTTCTTGTCAAATCCCATGTTTTTGATGACCTACGGATGCCTCCCGCTAGTGTTGATTTGACCCGTGCTATTGTCTCTTTGTCGCACTAACATGACATTGCCTTCATGTTTCTGTCTTAAACCCACACTAGTGTTAATCTAGGTGCGTTAGCGTTAATCTAGGCACATAAGCACTAATCTAGGAACGTCGACATTAATCTAGGCATGTAAGTGTTAATCTAGGCACATAAGCATTAATCTAAGTGCGTAAGTGTTAATATGGGCATGTAAGCATTAATTTGGGTGTGTTGGTGTCAAGTGGGCATACTTCTTGTCAATACATGTGCATAACCAATCTTCTCTTACGAGGCCATAACTTTTTCTCCCGAACTCGAAATGACTCTTTTTTTTTCATGTTGGAAAGGTATTGAAGTGAACTACGCAATAGAAACATAAATTTAGGATTTTGACTTACAGAAAATTTATGATTTCCTTTATTAGAAAACTAGTCATTTTCTAACATGTCTAATGCTTTGATGAATATTGTATTTCCATATTGATTAACTAAAATTTGGACTAACTATGTATTGCTAAGGTAGTTAATCTAAGCTATGCATAGTTGTACTAAAGTAAATAAATGTAGTAAAGGACTATTTTTATGATCTAATCAAATAGATAAAATGAAATAATAAACCCTAAAGTGCAAGAGGAAGATGAAAGAACTCATTTGAATAATAGAAACTTGTCGAAATGTGTCGCAGTTGATGAACAGAAAATCAAAAGCAAGAATGAGCTGTGTCGGGTCCATGAAAGGACAAATCTAGGTGATCTAGGTGACCGGAACACTTGGGAGAGGAATGAGGTGCCCATTAGTGCTCGTAAGGAAAACAGGCACCACTAGTGTGGAAAAAGGTCTGAACTAGTCTTCACAGTCCGAGAGATGGCTATTATCATTCACTACTTGTTGCATAAATTTGTTTGTCTTGTAATGCTCCAAATATTCCAAGAAATAACTGCAAAAAAGACCCAAAAGGAAGTATTAAAACCCTAAAAAATAAATATGCAAATGAATGGGTCGGATTGACCTCAACTGCCACAACAGTGGGCTTACTAACTAAGTGTTGCACTACATTTCATACTCGGATGTAGTTCTTGTGAGTGTGTGCATGTCGTGCCCTAGGTGGTCTTGTGTCAGGTCACACTTTGTGAAATAGCGAGCAATAGCTAAATGTAGAAAATGTGTGCATGAAATAGAATAAAATCCCCCTATGAAGTGTGATGCGATGTCACGGCTTGTGCCTTGATGATGGAGCTATGTGGATGTCAATGCAATAGATGGATGCAACTAGATGAGTGATAGATAGTAGATGATATTAGTTCCCTCATTATGGTCTCATAACTTTATATTTATAGGGTTCTCTTGCTCTAATTTTGTAATTAACCCTAAAAGGTCGACCCCAAGAAAGATAAATATGAAAATGACTAAAAGATGCCCCAAAAAGTGGCGGGAAAGTGCTAGAAGGATCAGGATGCCCATGGGTGCCCCCCAGTACTAAATCTAGGCACCCTAACCGAGGCTAAAATAATGCGGGATGTTTGGAAATGGTTGGGCATATGGGTGTAATAGGTCACAAATTACAAAATAAAATAAACAAGATGGCCAAAGGACGAGGGTTAATTAGTACTTTCTTTACTCAAGAACCTTCTAAATAGTAGTATGAGACTGAGATAAATAAAATGTCTAAAGTGCATGATTTTGTGACTACACATACTTTACTTGATTTAGACCAAAACTTGTGAATGCTCTTCTCTTGCACCTTTTGGTGATCTTGAGAATTAAAACAATTTTTATTTATATCTTTTTAACATTTGGATTAACTTGGAGATTTCATTATTCATTTTTCTTAAGGAAATGAACCTTTTACAAAGCATTTTTATGGTCATTTGATTTAAATTTTTCCATGTCTATCTAGTTAGGCTAAAGTTTGTGTATGCTCTTCTCTTGCACCTTTGGTGATCTTGAGAATCAAAAGCAACTTTAGTCTTATTTTTCTAACATTTGGTTCATTTGGAAACTTCATCATTTTAATTGTTTAAGGGAATGAACTTCATTTGGTTTAAAGTTTTCCTTTACATTTATCTAGTTGGATCAAATCATTGTGTATGCTCTTCTCTTGTGTCATTGGACGATATTGAGAATCAAAAGCAACTTTGATTCACTTTCTATGGGAAATTACTAAAATCATTTGTGTGCAGGACCTAAATGCTTGTCAAATACTTGGGATCTAAAAAAAACTCTAACTACATGTGTGTTGCAGGTTTCAATGGTGTTCTAAACCTCATTTCTTAATCTAAAAGATTAAAAAACACACCACTTTATTCAACACATTGTACTTATAGGTTTTGGTTAAGAGCTACGGCTTATCTGCTTTAAACTAGGGGAAGTATCTGGCATAAGCCATAAAACTCATTATGAAGATTACCCCAAGAACCCTAAAGTAGTTCACACCTTGAGAGAAATGGTGAATGAAATGGGAAGTGCTCCACTACCCAACTGACTAGTATGCCTTTGTGAGATTAGCATCAAAATTATCTTCACGTGACCCTAGTGAGATACAATTAAACGTAATTTATTGCTCATTATATCAAAGTGGGTAAAGTAAAGTTGGGATACTCCTTGATTTAGTCAGTGTGACTTTCTTAGCAAACCACACTCGTAGAGATAGTTTGTGACACCTAGAGAGTGAAACAATAGGAAGCTTGTGGCTTGGAGCCAACTAGACTTTATCCATCGCATTCTACAGAGCTATCACAAAGCAAGAACTTATTTTGGAGTCAAAACCTTGTTATTTCGAACAAGGAGAGTTCATCAAAGTTTGAGCCTAGTGTTATTCATCATGAAAATTTACAAAGTGTTACTTTGTCCTAGTTTTTCACTTGTCTTAAGACAAGGCGAAACTCTACCAAAGTTACACCAAGTTTTTCATCGCCATGTTGCATAATAGGGTAAAGTCTCATTCATAAAAAGACAACCATTCTTCTAAGGTCATGTAAAATAGCAGAGTCCACACCACACCATGCTTTGCATGGTGTGGATTGACTATTTTACACAGCCTTAGAAGAATTTAGGAAAAAATTTAGAGGAAACTAGTGATGAATTCTAGAAGAAAATGATGTTAATAAGTGGTTTTCCTGATTTTGCAAACTGGTTTACCCAGATTGAGACATGGGAGTGACATGTGTTGTTGCGAGCCTATGAGGCTAATTTTTCACAACGCGAGTGCATCTTCTTGGAGATTACACTAGATGTTATAAGTCTCTCACATGTGGTTTGCATGCCACAGATTACACTGGACCACAACCTTCTCATGACCTTAGTAGAGAGATGGCGAGCAAGAGTCGACCTGCAGTTTATGACTGTGAGATGAACATCACATTGGAGGATGTCGACACATACTAGAGTTCCTATCCAGGGTCGATTGATCACTCATGATGGTAACAATGGTTATATTTTGCATTGTATCATGGAGATGTTCGAGCATAGTTGACATACCTCACCAAGGCATGGCGGATGACATACACATATGTTTTGTTGATTTTCAGCTTGCACGAATACTTGTGTACTTGATAGCTCTTTTCAAAGAACATCTTGTTGCCTAAAAATTGGCGCATGCTTTTCTCTTGGTCTGATTAGAGTTATTCATGGTCTCATCAGTGGAGAGGTTTATTGCTGGGGCTAGTGCTTACTATCCCACTTGTATTCGATCTACATTTTATAACATATCACGGTCAAAAGACCATGGGTCTAGTGACATTATTACAGATATGGGCATGGGATCATATTTTCATAGGGCGCCCATTAGGAGTGTTGCGAGTCAGGGCTCCTAATGAGCCATCTATTATGGGTTGGGTGCCGTAGGTGAGGATGTACATGGACATACTAGAGACATAACATATTACAGTGGGCACTCAATGATATTCACTTTGCATGGTTACATGGCACCCATACAGATTGTATCAGTGGCTTGAGGATGTTGTAGAGCTTAACAAAATAGAGGTTGAGCATTTTATCATTGGTAGTAGGATTACATTATTGAGTGGTACAAAGCTATGGTGGTCTAGTGAAAGTTAGGCCACATCCAGGGGATTTTGGGAGATGAGATGTGGTGCGGGCGCAGATCCAGGGAGACGTTTGACATCGGCCCATGGATTAGACCATGACAGCTTGAGATAGCTTTCGATAGGTGGTCCCACAACCTTGGGTTGTGTAGCCACAAATAGTGGATCCTGGGAGACTAGGGATTATGCAAAGTATGGTATACAACAATGTTACCACTATTATGCAACATGGTATTGTGAGTGTTACACCAAGGTGAAATAAGGCGTGTCTATTTTGCCACTTGCATGCCCCCTCCATGCATGTGCACTCACGCCTATGTTTTCACACCTACACAAATGCGTATACACTTTTTCACACATGTGCACCCTCGATCATGCATGCGCGCCCCAAGGGTCGCGTTGACACTTCAACCCATTTTCAACATGTAATAAATAACAATAAATGAGAAACTTAAAATTTAAAAACTTTGCTTTGCATACCTATTGCCATCCCCAGAAGACTCATGTAGTCTTGAACGATGTCTGCACATGATGCGTACATGACCTAAAATCGTGTTATTCCTCTCATATGTTAGAGAAAAATTACCAATAAAAGTGGTAAGGGTAGGTAACAAATAACTAGTCGCGATGGTTTTTACCCCCGTGACTTGGTATTTATACCCGTTGTGATCCCTGCGCGTCTTGTCACTCACCATTGAAGAACTATGGGACCATTGTGATTCTTCTCAATTCTTTTGGAATTCGTCACGATGATTATTTTTAATAAATAATTATTTTTCACTCATTTTCGCTACGTTGGGGCATGTTTTTGCTTCTCGACAACCCTTTCTGCTACCTGGGGCATATTTTTTCTTACCAACGTTATTTGGAAATGTCCCATGATATTGTCATTCTTCTCGATCATTTTCTTCTTGGAAAATTTAAAATTAAAAAAACCCAATAAAAAATTAAAAAATTGGTAAATAAAAAAAAAAACATCGAAAAAAAATCAAAAATTGGTAAACAACATGCACGCAAATTGAAGCCTGTATCAAATGCATTGTCCTCAAACATTGAAATTTGTCCTACAAAAACATCTTTCTTAGGTTCTCACTTGTTCTCACACAACAACTCACGATTCATTTTGATCTACCTTCATTTACAAAGTTGGTTTGCTTATTATGTTTGTACTATCTTGGTACAACAGTTACCTCGCACTATTTCATAGTGCACAAATGCTTTTTCATGGGACCCAAGTGTCCTCTGTTATTCCCCTTACATGTATCCTTGCTTGGGGCACCATTTTTAACCCTTGTCATTAAACATGAACATTTTGGGCCGAAACTTAATAACAAAAACATTGGTGCAACTATCTTGAACATTGTTTGTTTGAGTATGTGTGGTTGTACATGTTTTCCTATCAGGTTAGCTTGTTTACTTTCTCATTTTGCATTGCATTATGTATGTTGCATGGAGTTAAGATTTTTAACAATGAACAAATGTTACTATTATAGTTTTTCATGTTATTTTACACATTTGTTGTATGTGTATATTTTAATAAGGGTCGATGATGATGTTGATCATATGAGAAAAGTGATGAAACAAATTTGTTTATTGACCGAGCCGGATGCAAAGTTTATTTCCATTTTCATCTATCAATTCTCATTACTAGCAAGGTTTCTTCCACCTGGATTCTTCTATCTATTTCCTTCATATTTTCGATCGTCGATCAACTTCTTCTATCACCCCATCGACACTTGAGGGGCATTCATCATTCTACTAATTTTTCTTCAAAAATTGTTTGTTTATGCGTGTCTACTATCTTTGTAGTGGCATTGCTTACGCCACCCCAAAGAGGGGCAAATGTAGACACCTAAAATCCATTTACACAGTTTTAATGCTAAATTGGTAACTGACTATCCTCTTTTCTCATCATTTCCATTATAACTAGTGATTTTCGCTAATTAACTAACATTTCCATCCATTTAAGTCATTTAATGACACTCACTTAATTAACTAGCTTCCATCACATTCCCGATGCCAATTAACAACACTTAGTTAGTTATAATCCTCTTTGAATCACTTAATTAACTATTATTAGTTAATTAAGCCTTTTTAACAATGCATTTAATCAATAAACTCTCTTATTGGCTAAATCCCTCTTTCAAATGTTTCAAATCATATCAAATTCCTCCTAAATCACCTCCAAATAGCCTAAAAAGCTTATTCTAGCCTATTAATTAATCCTAATCGATTAATTAAAGCACCCCCAACTCCCATGAGTTGCTAACTCACTAGTTAAATCATATAATCATGGTTAATTATCCTAAATTTAATTTATCTTTTGTCCCACATTCATTATGATTCAAGCTTTTCCCAAATAAAAAAGCTATAAAAAGGACCAAGCTCCTACCTTCACACCTTACACCATACTTTGAATAGTATCTCGTATAAAATGTATGATCAAGAGCCTTACTCCATTAATGGAATAGCTTGCATCATCTCTTTTACATCCATTTCTTCAAGCTTGGTTAGTAAGAGAAGATCTAAACATGGCCCTATGGTCATTTTAGTGATATCTCTTCACCATATTGAAGTAACAACATCTAATTTGATTGTTTGTGATCTTCTTAGGTCCATTTTTAATATGCAATCATATACTAAGTAGAAATGTTGTATTTAGATGAACAATTTCATGTTAATTCATTGTAGGCATTTCAATAAGTTATGATCTTATGATTCTATAATAAATTTGAGCTTATCTCTAGACTACTAGGTGTTAGTATATTTTAGTTAGCTATTGCAAAAGTTTAACATGTTCACATATACATCATACACCACATGTTTTACACATCATATGTCGTCCACTCATCACACATACTAGATTGTCCTCTATGTGTTACACTCACTACCCTATGACACACTTTAGTTCCTTGATCCATACTCGACTACCAAGGGTTTACAAATCAAATGGACATTATCATACTCACACATTCATCATTCAACCTTCTATAATGTGACATTACTAGGTTAGTGACATACGTTATAGGCTAAATGGTCACCTATCCCTTCACCTTGTAGTGGTATGCGCTTTGGGCTACATCATCACTATTTTCATCATCTTGGCGTGATATATGTTGTGGCTATAGGATCACGCACACTTGTGGTATAGGATCACGCACACATTTCATCACTAGGTCACATATCATCACTACACATATACACTCATCACTGGGGCACATGCTAAACACATTTTGACACACACGATCCAACGATTTCCTAATGACGCACTCTTGTTTGATCATGATTTATTCTTTACTGTTGAGGGAGAAAACCAAATGAACCTCACTACATACAACCCCATTCACTTGGGGGGTATGTGGCTCCCTGTCATCCATTTTACATTCCACTCCATCTATTCACAACATGTTACATAGTTTGGTTGCTTGTACTCTTGCTTACATTTGTTTGTTCATGTTCGTTTATTACACATGCTAGCTAGATTTTATAAATGTCATTATATTTACCATACAAACATATGTGCTCACGCCTTTTTCTATTTGTGATCACAAATAGGTCTCTTACACATGACATGGATGCTCACCTCCTGCCACTCCTACAAGGGTCGTTGGGGGATCCACATTCGTCTCTTACAAGTTCTATCATGCTTCCTTTTGTACTTAGCACTTTACATCACTTTTTTATGTATGCAATGGAAAGTTGCAAAAGCTATGGAATGAGGCTAAAGAACCTCAAAGCTTTGCTAACTCATCCATGCACCATGAGATAAGAGATAAACAAGAGTTAATCCTATACATGCATCATAACTTTGAAAAAACATCAAAACCTAGCATATATACTACTCTCTACTCTTTAGATTACTTAATTTAAGAAATTGAACCTAAAAATATCAACTTAGCAATCAAAGGGGTGATTAATTGTTTATGGTTTTCAAGCTTTCAAGAATGGAGTCTCACCATTAATGGCTTCAAGGCCAATGGTTCTCTCTATTTACTCAAAACTTGGATTATGGATGCAAATGGAGGTTATTAGCTCAAGATCAATGAAGGGAGTAAGTTTAAGATCAAATGTCTTATAGCTTAAAGCTAATACAAATGGAATCCCAAAACTAGGTGTTCTTAGTGTTAATAAGATATCCTAGGTGTGAAGGTGTAAGTTGAATGGGTAGGCTTAGCCTTGTATTTATAGTTTTCCAAATGGAAGAGTTTGAACTTTGGGTGCATGTGGGACTAAAGTCTAAAAAGCACTTTAGGATTAGATTAGGATAAACATGCTTTAGGCTTAGTTAAGCTTGGTTTAGGCTAGTTAACTAGGGTTTAGGCTAGTTAAACTTGATTAGCAAGTGATTAGAGACTCATCGAGAGTTGGGAGGGTCTGGATAACCAATTGTGACTGATAGATAGCCTACGAAGCCAATAGAAGTGGTCTAGAGAGAACTAGGGAGGTTCTGAATGGTCAAAAGGAGGAATGTTTAGCTAATAAGAGAGATATTAGCCAAATAAGCTGATTATAGGAGGAATACGACCGAGAAGGTGTCGTGAATGGGCATCCGAGAATGGAGCGAAGAATGGGGAATTAACGAAGTGTCATTAATCGAATTGAATGGGAGGAAATGCTAAGTGTAAGCATATTTTAGGTGTCTACATTTGCCCCTCTTTGGGGTGGCGTAAGCGATGTCACTTCAAAGAAAGTAGACAAGCATAAACAAGTAGAAATTTTTGAAGGGATAGAAGAAAAATGAGTAGAATGGAGGATGCCCCCTCGATTGTCGATGGGGTGATAGAAGAACTCGATTGACGATCGAAAAGATGATAAAAAGAGAACAAAAGAAAGAATAGTGTGAAGAAGAAGAAAAGGGGATATAGAAGAAAAAGAGTATGAGGAAGGGGGAATGAGCTAACATCCATCCAATGCCTTTTAAACAACTTTATTTTTCATCATATTGCTAAGATCTTCATCATCGGTCCTTATTAAAAAGAATGAACAAAAGTGTAGTATGACATGAAAAGCCATATACGAACAAATGTCCATTAAAAGCACTAACTCCATGCAAACCAAAAGATGCCTAACTCCATGCAACATACAAAATGCAATGTAATATGAGAAAGTAAAAGATGCCTAACTCCATGCAACATACATAATGCAATGCAATACGAGAAAGTAAACAAGCTAAACTAACAAAAAAAAAAACTTGTAATGTTTTTGTTATCAAGCTTCAATTCGACTGTGTGCAAATTAACGACAAGGGTTAATGATGGTGCCCCAAGCAAGGATACATGCAAGGGAATAATGGAGGACACTTTGGTCCTATGAAAAAGCAATGTGCACTACTGAAACAGTACAAGGCAACTCGTTGTGCCCTAGTACGAGATGAAAGTAAGCAACCTAGCTTTTGTTGATGGAGGTAGATCAAGATGATCCGCGAGTCACACACATGAATAGGTGAGAACCAAAGAGCGACGTTTTGTAGGATGATTTTCAATTTTTAGAAGTTTTCTTAAACATATTTGAATGTTTTTGTGATTTTTCTAACATATTTGAATGTTTTTGATGATTTTCTAACATATTTGAATGTTTTTGGATGATTTTTCAAAAGTTTTAAAACTATGTACGGAAGATGAGGAAACATGGATGCCACTATGCCCCTAGATAGATGGGATGTACAAGGGCATAAGGCCACGTGTATGAGAAAGGTGAAGATGCAAAAATTCCCCAATGATTAGGTGGGAGTATTCAAAGGAAAACTCTTCATAGGTAGAAGTGGGACCCAAGGCCATTATGGATAGGTTCAACATGATGATGAACGTAAACCAATGAAGTGTTGGGAAGAAGCAAGGATGCCCCCAGCGTAAGTTGGCCTAAAAGCACATGATAGAAAGGAAGGAGAAGATTGTTTTTGTGAAAGGGGACAAAGGTGTTCAAAACATGGCAAAAAAGTAATCTTATACACATGGATGTTCTGAATGAAGTAGAAGAACGATGTGAATGATATGAATGTAGCTTAGAAGCCTCGCAATGAAGAAGTGATTAGCCAAAGGCACAAATCATGAGACAAGATATGGACTAGAGTAAGAGTCTAAACAAGGTCCAAAAAAGACACTTGGTAACATACTAATCTTGCCTACTCATAGAGATCTAGTGTGTGCATGTGGAATTTAATTACCTCTTGAAGGAAGATTTAATAGACAACAAGTGAAGACACCCTAGCCAATGTGTAGGAATGATTTATTTTGATAGGTGATAGGTGATTTGGATGGTGGAAGGATAGCCATACATTGCTCCGCTACCAGCCAGGCATCCATAGCCTCGATGGAGATGTATTTGATTCTAATCACAACATTTCTCTACTACACTATCAGGCATCCATAGCCCCGATAGAGATTATTGGAAATACCCCAAGAGAGAGTAATATATCAATTTGCTTTTTCTTTTAGCTTTTAGCTTTTGATTTTTATTGATTTTGATTCTTTTTCTTTCTGAAAACTTATTTCAGCTCTCTTGTTTGACAAGGGGTTAAGAACCACTAGATGGCTTGATGGAAGGAGGTGGAAGTGATTGTGATGATGACATTGGCTAGTGTCAACAAATATGTCCAAAAGTTCTTTACAACAAGTTTATTAGATGTTGATTGTGATAGGATCTCTAAGAGGTCAGTCATTCTTTAATTTACCAAGGTGATAAAAGACCAGGGTCAAACAGATACCATAGAGATAAATGTCACAAAATGCGTGCGAAAAGGCTAACCAAAATATCACCAAGGGATGAAAATGGTAGGAAGACTTGCAAAAATAGAAAGAAGGGAAGAAAGAAACATCCATGTGTACACAATACCTGATTGCAATGTTTGAGAAAATGTACCTTTGATTTTGTTGTGTTTTCTCAATGTTTTTTTTTTTTGTATTTTTGCATTGTTTTTATTTTTAGATTTTTGATAGTTTTAAGAGGTTGGGACTAACAAAGTCACTCTATGTGATAAGATCCAACAACGATGTTTGTGACTTCCTTGATAAGGGAGACTAGGTGCATTTGTTTATCAAGAGTTATGTTTTCCCGATCTCGATGATCGTGGTGAGCTCGTACTCAACAAATGACTGCAATTTATCTTGAAACATGGATTTCATATGTGGGATCTTGAGTTCCCTATCCAGAGGTTTATGCACTTTGTGCCATACTTGATGGTTACATTGATGTGCATTCTTGAATCGTGATTGATTTTTAACCCTAAGATCATGTGAGTTGTTAGGATTTGGAGCTCTTAGGAGTTTTTACCTGAGCTTGATTAAGAAACTGTTTGGGTTTCTTATAAGTTGATGTGTGACTTGTCTGATCCCGAGAAGGAGAAGAAAGTGAACGTGGACGTTTAGAACTGATGTGAGAAATGACCGTGGGCTTGCCACAACCATTGATAGAAGAAATATGTGATGGATGAAAAGGATACGGTCCAAGAATTGAAGAGGATGGGCTACAAGGGTGAGCCACTGATAGAAGATGACAAAGGGCTACCAGAATATGGCCCTAAGATGGAAGAAATTGGGCTACGAGGACATGGCCCAAGAATAGAAGAAGATGGGGGCTACTTGAGGACATGGCCCAAGTATAGATGAAGAGGGACTACTGGAGGTATCCCATAGATAGAAGAGGATGAAGGGATACTAGGACATGGCCCAAGAATAGAAGGTAATGGGCTACCAAGAGGTGACCCACAAGTAGAAAATGGAGGACTACCTAGGGTGTGCCCAAGTATAGAAGAAGATGATGGGCTACTCAAATGGTGACCCAAGGTGAGATTTTGATTGAGGAATGATGATAGATAAGGAATGATTGGGTAATGAGAAGATAGGCCATGGATCAATGCTAGATCCCGACATCTCATCATGCTTAGAAGAAGGTGAAGATGGAATAACAAAAGAAGAATCAAGTTCCATGACTTAGGCTCTTCCTTTATTTTCGATAAAAGGAATCAATTTCTTTTCCCCAATACGTGAGCGTATTGAGTTCTAGAAAGAATCCTTGTTTGCAATCCTCTAGAGGGATATCATCATGTAGTTTGATTGTTTCTTCATTCTGAGAGAAATCAATCAGTAGAGGTTGTTGTTCTTTGTCCATAAAAGGTTGAATAGAAGAAACATGTCCGATAAGGGGGGAAGATTGATTGATAGAAGAAGATGACTCAAGAGAGGAAGTAGGATTGGTGGTAGGTGTCTCATGAATGGACGATTTAGATCTGGACTTAGATTGTTTTTCTAGAAGACGATGCAATGTAGGAGAGAAAATAGGATCACATAGCCATCCGTTAAGTTGTGATGTAGGAGTTCGAATTAGATGATTGACTAGAGGGAATCCGAGTCGTGGAACTCTTCGACAAAGGAAGAGGTCATTGAGACGAATGATGAAGGAGGTCCTGCAAGAAAGGGAGGACCGTGACTCAAGAACCGAATTAGATGTTTGATCGATGGAACTTGGAGTCACACGAGTCTTCAAAGGAGGAAGACGTCGTTGAGGTGAGTTGGAATAAAGGTCCTGCGAAGGAAGGGAGGACCATGATTCAAGATTTGATCTAGGGGTATTCGAACAATAGTTGGGATCCAAATCTTTAGAAGAAGAGTGGGAATCAATGGTAGTTTGGATCTGAATCAAAAGAAGAAGAGTGGGGGAACCTGAATAATAATTTGGATCAAAAGCATCCAAACCATACCACCGACTATGAGCTGAAGGTGGGGAACAGGGTACCCGAATGGGTTCTCTAACACGAAGAACCAAACGAGGTTTAGTTGTAATGGGAATCTTTTGATTTGAATTGCTAAACCTAGGTTCCGTATTGTTGTAAATGTGAGAAACCACGTGATAGTCAGTCATTGTTGGCATTTTTTAAGCACAAATGTCTAGACCTAGATAGTGTGATGGAAATCCTTCAAAGGGAAGGAAGTGACATGTCGATTCGAGTAGCATAATGACAACCAACTAGACATTTTGTAAGTATGGAGATGTGTGCGTGATTTTTCAAGAAGGTCTAAGGAAAATAGACATCGTGATGATGCAATCTCAATGAGATCAAAAAGGATTGTCCTAGAAAATAATTTTTCCAGATGAATAATCACAAGGAACAATCATGCAAGTGTGAAACACAAAGCCAATCAACAAGGAAATACACCCTATGTAAATGCATGTGTAAAGTGATAGTTCGATGCAAAGATGATCAACACAATGTCAATATTTATGTCAAGCTTGAAATGAACAAGGTGTAAATATTAACAAAGGGTAGATGTGACTCCCAATCAAAGGATACAACGACACGTTCAACAACCAACAAGGCCAAAATGTTAAAGGGCAGAGGATTACAAATGTAAGCCACGTAACCACACCAATTGGACACGTCTATCAAGCTTCACGAGAAGCGAGATATTAGTGCCAAAGTGGTATCAAAATGACACAAACAAAGTAAGCAACACTCTTCAAGATTTTGGACAATGTTTGAAGTAAAACCAAGTCAAAGTATACTAAGGATGTGCTAAAATGTGTGTAGCGTAATGCCACAATGTGGATACTTAGATCACGTTTATGAAAAACATGACATAAGTATCTTAATTATGTCGAGACAATGCAAACAAGATAACACGTCAAAGGGAGATCAAATGATGAATCAATCTAACTATGATGATGATCTTGAAATCAAGATCAAGTGGCCATCAAAGATATAAGGACACATCCACACACTTTAGACGTTTAACAACTCAAACAAACATGGATGAGCGTAAATGGACAAAAAAGTGGTGAACACTATCTATGACAACACTCTCGAAAGATGCCTTCTTTTCCCCAAATGGGCAACAAGAATGCAAAGGTGTAGATCAAAATATGGAAATGAACTAAGCATTACTTGGGAAGAGATTCACCTCGTCAGAAGGCAAGAAACAAGCTAAGCTAAGTAAAACGTCATCCAATTTCCATGATGAAAGGAACTTAGATCCAACTTAACAAATCCACTTAAGTTATCACTTCGTGATGGCCAAGACGCGATAAAGGACTAGTAAAGTGGGCCTTAAGACAAAATGGCCTCCTTAATAAGATCTCTCAACTAGGTGTTACAAAGCATCTAAGAGGGTATGATTTACCCAAAAAGTCACACCGTATTGAATTAATTGGGAGTATCTCGCTTTTCCCCTTCAAGTACAGTGGGCACTAAATGCATCCATCGTGTACTCTTGCCAGGGTCACGATACAGACAACTTTGTAACTGCTAACTCACAAGGAAAACTAGTCAAGTGGGTAAGCGAGGTGCTTCCTATTTCATCCACGAGGTTACACAATGGTGGACTACTTTAGGGTTCTAGAACCACCCCCATTGTTATATCTTAAGTTGCGTTATGCCAAGGGGTTATGTTCCAATTGAGCGGATAGGGGACGTACCCTTTTCCGAAACCCAATGCATGCATGTTTTGAATATGGTGTGTTTTTATCTTGCTTAACTTAATGTGGTTTTAAGTAGCACACCATTTTTGGCAACTGTAAGAACATGTGTATTAGAAGTTTGTGTTTTTGGTTTGGTCTTTCTTTGACATGCGATTTTGGTCCTACATACCAAGGTTAGTAATTTTCCAAAATGTCATACAAAGGAGATAAGATGTTGTTTTTGATTTCCCAGATCATCCTAAGACGCAAGGAAAGAGCATACGCAACAAGGTATCTCACTCAAATTTTCAATAAATGGAAAAATCTTAAGTACAATGTTCAAAAATGAGTTCCTTTTAACCAACTTTGAAAGCTAAATAAACCATTTTGCAAATATGAAGAAAGTAGTGAAGCGTTTCTGATTCCCAAGATCACCTAGAAAGGCGCGAGGGAAGAGCATACACGCTCACAAATAAAGATGCAAATGTTTTTTATTAGAAGTTAGTCTAAAAAAACTTAATGCAAAGGAAACCTCTAAACCACTGTTAGAATCCTGTAAGAGTTAGAAAACCAAGAAAATCGAAAAATTCTAGAAATCCAATTTTTGCACTTTTTAAACAATTTTTAGTAATTTGCATTTTTGGAGGTCTTGGAGCACTTTGGGAGTTTTGTGATAGAATTTAGTATACCAAAGGTATCTAAATTTTGAAAGTTCCCTCGTAAATTATGCTTCGTTATCTTTCTGACGCCTGTTCAAACTCTAAAAACGGGTTAACGAGTCAAAAGATATGATCAAAACAAGAGAGCACTAAAAATATAATGAATAAATCCGGACTACACAGAGACACTGCGCATGCCCAGATCCGCACATACGCGCGCCTTCACCAACGGATACATGCCCAAGTAGGCAGTGCACGTGGGAAAGGTAAAAATGCATCAATAGAGTGGAACAGGACACCTACATGCCCAAAGTGACGCATACGCGCTCACCAAACAAATACGCGCCCAAGCATAAAACAAACAATTTTTTAAATTTTCACACAGTCAAGCCATTTACGTAATGCGTGCCCAATGATGCCTATGTGCCTACTTCGATGTACACACGTGTGTGTGACTATTCAAAACCTAATTAGTGCTTCCAAAGTCATTCCCTCCTAATTTCTTTCTACAGTACGCGTGCATGGAACCTTCCTTTCCCAACAGATCGCGTGCGTATACCCATCAATCGACACATACGCCTGTTTTAGTATGCGCATGCATCAAAATTTCTTCTACCTACCCTAGAAAACCCTAAAGGCATTAAATGTGTAATTATTAATAGGGTTAGGGCACTCCGAAATGGTCCATCTGTCAGGGCCTCGTCCTCCTCATCCTTGCCATCTCACTCCAGTGCTATCACTCTCACTCACAATAAAAATTTACAGAGGCTCTGGTCGAAATGATTTGGTCGTGATTGTTTTACCGACCCCGGGTGGGTATATTAACCCATCGCGATGCCCCTGGGGCATGTTTTCTCCACTGTGATCATTCTAACCTTCTTCTTCCCGCTGTGATAATTATTTTTGTATTAAAATAATTATTTTTACTAATTTTCACACGCTGGGGCACCTTGTGCCGTCCAACAGTCACTTCTTCGTCGCACTGAGGTAATTTACAAAACTTCCAAGTGCCTCTTTCTAGCTTTTCCTCTATTTTTCATCTATTTCCCCCGTCGTGATAATTATTTACTAATTTATTTTAAATAAATTATTCTCGACCCATCTTTCTTCTTGTGGGCGTATATTCTAAGCTTTTGACAAGATTTGCCTTCCCACTATCGCCCTCATGCATATTTTCAAGAGATCTCTAATCTTTTGAAATTCTTTTGCCCAATCAAAAACCTAAAAAGAAAAAAAAATCACAAAAATATTTAAAAACCACAAAAATATTGGAAAGTATCAAAATGGCTTAAAATTGATTAAACCGATCATCTACGGCTGAAATCTATGTCTATTACATGGCACTCATCCCAAATCTTGCTGACATTCTCAAAATCATTTGAAACAATGACTCGCGCATCACCAAAATCTTCAATCACCTAAACAAGCTATTTTTATTACTTCGTCTGTACTCAGACTGGGGCACTAACAATCGCCCGTTACCGTTTTCGCATGCACATTACTTTTTCATAGGATGGAAGTGTCCTCCATCTTCCCCCTTGCATAATACACCTTGCTTGGGGCATCATTCTTCACCCTAGTTGTTTATAAGAACATTTGGGACTTCATCTCGATAACAAAATATTTGTGCAACTACCTTGAACATTGTTGGTTTAAGTGTGTGTGATTATACTTATTTCCTTGTCAGGTGATTTTGTTTATTTCTCGTATTGCATTACATTCATATATGTTGCATGGAGTTGGTCATTTTGGCGAAATACGGTTATTTGTATCTTGGCATTTAATGTCATTTTACGCTTCAATCACATGCTCACATTTTAATAAGGACTCATGAGGAGGATTATAAGCATTATGATGATTAAGTACTTTTAGCAATTGATTTACGAATAGCTCAATATCCCTTTTCCCTTTTAGCTTCTCGTCTTCACTCAACACTTTCCTCTTTATTTGTTTCTTTTTAGAATCATCGATCGAGTTTCTTCGACACTCGACAAGGGAGGGGGCATTTTCATCCTTCACCCTATTAAGTTTTCTTCTAGCCCTTCAAAAAAATCTACTTGCTTGTGTTTGTCTACTTTCTTTGAAGTGACGTCCGCTTATGTCACCTCAAAGAGGGGCAAATGTAGACAACTATAGTTTAGTTTTCCATTCAGAAAACTGATCAATACACTATTATTTCTAATGGTGCACTAACGCTTCTTCCTTTTGTAAATTGATGTCACATTTTAGCCGATTAGACTTATCTAACTCCTTCCTACAACACCCTTTTGGTCATTTTTCCTCTTATAAACCATTTAAACAAGTAGTTATAGCCTCGTTCTAACTACATTAACTTCTTATTCTCTTCTAGCTTACTTCTATTAGCTCCCCGAAAGATCAATCCACTTTGTTAGATTAAGACCAAAATAAAACAAGAACCCTAATTACTCTCTAAAGAGATTAATTAATCTAACCAAGGTTAATTACCCTATAACATAGTCAAATCACACTTTGACTTGCTAAAAGTGCTTTTGGACTTTAGCCTTTATCCCTCATGCACCCAATTCTCCCTTTTCTTCCAAACCAAAAA
Organism: Taxus wallichiana var. yunnanensis; assembly: GCA_018340775.1. NCBI lineage: Eukaryota > Viridiplantae > Streptophyta > Pinopsida > Cupressales > Taxaceae > Taxus > Taxus wallichiana. Next base: position 150,163,108 of record CM031240.1, read on the forward strand.
CTATAAATATAAGGGTCACCCTCCCTCTCAACCTTACACCTTGTTTTCATAACAAATTTCTCTCACATTTGGAGATATTGGCATTAGACCTCATTTGCATTAGCTAAGCTAATAGGAATTTGATCAAGCCATTTTCACATAGTCAAGCCATTTACGTGTATGCGCGGCCAGAGAGATGGATACACATGCCATATGATGAGAGATGCACATATGTCCTTGTAGAGATTTATAGATTTTTACATATTCTAGTCCTCACACATACGACCAAAGAGGCGGATACGCATCCCGGATGATGAGAGTGTGTGTGTCCCCTGTAGAGAGAAAATATACAAATGATGAGGAGCTCTTGGCAGTATGCGCACCGATCCGATGGGTACGCTTTGGGGTTTTAACGTGTACGTGCCCCTTGTTTGACACCTACGCGCACCCTGTGAAAAACCTACAAAAACATGGATTTTCAAATTTTCAAGAGCAAACAGGTTAGTTGTTAGTCAAAGTGTCCTATTTCTATATCAAACCCACAAAATGCATATAAATGAAGGTCATTTATCTAGGGTTAGAAACAAAAATGAGGAAATAACAAGTGATTTAAGCAAAAAACTTGAAAATGAACTTTGAAAAACCTAAAAGACCTCCATTAATGGAGGATGGACATAAGTGTCCCACCGGGCATGCCAAATGTATGCAATGGAAAGTGGAAAAAGCTATGGAATGAGGATAAAGAACCTCAAAGCTTTGCTAACTCATCCATGCATCATGAGATGAGTGCTAAACAAGATAACTTCTACAATAATGAATTAAACTAAAACACTATCATTTTATCTCTAACTACTCTATGATTACTTAAAACATAAATTGAACCTAGTTAAACCTATGAGCAATCAAATTAGATTTGTTGTTTCTTCAATGGAGGTGAAGAGGTCTCTCTAAAATGGCTACAAGACCAAGTTAGATACCCTCCTACTAACCTACTATGAAGTTATGGATGTAAGATGGAGGAGCTTCAACAATGGAGGATAGCCAAGATCAAATGCCTATTAGCTTAGCTAATGCAAATGAGGTCTAATGCCAATATCTCCAAATGTGAGAGAGATTTGTTATGAAAACAAGGTGTAAGGTTGAGAGGGAGGGGTGACCCTTCTATTTATAGTTTTTGGTTTGGAAGAAAAGGGAGAATTGGGTGCATGTGGGACAAAGGCTAAAGTCCAAAAGCACTTTTAGCAAGTCAAAGTGTGATTTGACTATGTTATAGGGTAATTAATCTAGGTTAGATTAATTAATCTCTCTTAGAGAGTAATTAGGGTTAGAAGGGGTTCGAAGGGCTTATTCAATCCAATGAAATGGATTAATCTTCTCGGGAGCTAATAGAAGCAAGCTAGAAGAGAATAAGAAGCTAATGTAGTTAGAATGAAGCTATAACTGGTTGGTTAAATGGTTTATAAGAGGAAAAATGACTAAAAGGGTGTCGTATGAAGGGAGTTAGATAGGTCTAACTCGGTGTGCCTTCAATTTGCAAATGGAAGAAGCGTTAGTGCACCATTAGAAATAATAGTGTATTGATCAAACTACAGTGTCTATAGTTTATACACACTTTTGACATGTGGGTTATATTTATAAAATGCTAATAAGTGTTTCATGCACAACATTTTTTGTAAGATTATTTGCTTCCATGGTTTTCTTTTGTTTGTACTTATTTGTTTTGTTTACTATTGTATACGGGCCTTGCCCTTTGTTTGTTTGTATGTGGCCATTACGGCCTTGAGTGTCTTGCATCATTGTGAGTGATGTCCCATATTTTCCACCCGCTTTGGCGATATATTATTTTCTTGCGTGTTTTCTTGCATTCTCACTTACACATTGTTTGTGTAGTGTACATTTGTCTTTTACATGCATGCTTGTTTGTACTAACACTTATTTCTAGCCACTTATTTGTGTGTGCCTTGGTTTCTACCAAGCGCATTCCCTTCCCCTCTGTATTGCACAATTTATATGGTTGGTCCTCTTTTGGGGCTGCATTCTCCTATCAACGACGTCGCATATGCCCCCAAAGAGGGGGCATCATTTGGGGTTTTACATACTACATAGTTCTTCTACACTTTGGTTCGATTCGGTTTAGTTTTACGTCCTTGACATAGTGGGTTATACATGAGTGAATTTAAACCAATCTATGAACCCCATACACAACATCTTTTTACGAGACACGGTTATCCTTAGCATTCTAAGGAACAGTTACATGTTAGAGGATATAATGCATTTCCTCTCTACACTACTTCATCCAGTGGCATCGGATTGCCCAAAAAACCAGGACAATACAAAGATCTCTTCACACACGACTTTGGGGAAGTAGTTATAGGTTGGAGAATAATGCAGCTTTCTCCCTACACTTCTTTAGCCAGGTTTGCGTGAGATCCCCAAAAAACTTGCAACACGGGATATTCTTCTACACTTTTTCTCTCAACATGGATAAGGTGCACATGTTCCATTTTTCATTTACATATTTTACATTTACATGCTTTCACATACATATACATGCATCTTTTACATGTGTTTTTACATATATATGTGTATTTGACTACTTGATCATTTTCTCCTTACAGTCCATTTGTATGAGAAACAAGCAGTCAACAACAACTACAACAATGGGGGAAATAACAACATTCTGTGACAGCACACACGATACTAACCATGTAGGTACATCACACACATTGGCAACTACACACGCATTTCCACCCTAGGTTCACTCTCACCACTTTTTTCACTTTTACATCTTTAGTTTCCACGTTCCACTATTTTTTCATTCCATACTTTGTCTAGTCCTTCAACGTGTTTCTACATCACTCTACATGGATTATCAGGTATGCATCTCTATCTACTTTATGTTACCGAGTGTTCTACTCACCAACATAAAGTGGGGGTGAATGTAGTCATAAAATCATGCACTTTATACATTATTTAGTCCTAGTCTCATACTAATATTCATATGGTTTTTGAGTGAAGAAAGTACTAATTAACCATGTCTTTTGGCCATTTTATTTTGATTTCTATCGTCACTACCGACCTTCAACACATACTTTCCCAATCTATTTTTGTTGTTTGGCGTCATTTTACCTTTGACTAGGACGTCCAGCCCAATACTGGGGAGCCATAAGTGCCCTAGTCCCATTTGGGGCGCCCTGAGCCTTTCTACACTTTCTGCCACTTTTGACCATTTGAGCTTCCTATATTTTTAGTGGTTTGCCTTTTCGGGGCTAATTATGAAATTAGAAAAGGAGAACCATATAAATATAAAGTTATGAGACCATAATGAGGGACCAAACACTAAGCACTACTATCATCACCTAAGGTTACATCCATCAAAGGTTCCATTTGCATCCATCTAGCTCCATCACAAGGCACAAGGTTGGTTCATTTGCATCCAACTGCATAGGAGGGAAGTTTATTCTATTTAATCCACCATTTTATTACATTTTTACACATAGTTATTGCTCGTTACTTTCACAAAGTGCGATTGGCACAAGAGCACGTAGGGCATGATTACACACACACACACACATAGAACTAGATCGGGTATGAGATATAATGCAGCACTCAGTTAGTAAGTCCACCATTGTGGTAGTTGAGGCCAGTCTAACCCCTTCATATGCATATTTTTTCTTAGGGTTTGATGTTTATTTGAGGGTTTTGTATTTCTTTTCTTCATCACCAATTACCAAAGAACATACGGTGCGGTGCAATGTAGGAAGTTAGTGCGATAGGAAGTGAAGGTAGAAACCATTGAGCGACACCTCGGAGGAAGGTTACAGATTTTTCACAAACCAAAGCACCCATATTATAGACTAGGGCACCCACATGCGCCCTTGTACCTATCCAAGCATCACACCACTCATGATTACCCAATATGCACTTTTGTGGACTTGACCAGTCATTTCCTCCTCCTATTTTTACACTTGCCATCTCTACGCAACACAGTCCAGCAAGCTTATTGAATTAGCTGAGTTCTTTCTAACTCTCTTTACACTTTAGGGTTTTGCATATCTACTTTCTTAGTTGTTTGGGTCATTTTATTTATACATTCATCTGTTATTTATTGTTGTCCTTAATGTCATATTAACTATAGAATTAGTCATAATTCCACATTATCAATCACAAACCAAGAGTCAAGCCATTATAGGTGTAAATAATATCGAGCAAGTAAGATCTAATGGAATATGATGTCAATAAGAGTTATTCGTGAAGAGTGTACATGTGAAAGGAGGAAGTGCAAACGCATATTGCCCATGAGTAGGTGAGATGACATCCACAATATGGACAAACCCCCAATAAAGTACCATAACATTAGTAGGAGGGGGTGTTTTGAATTTGTATTCACCAAGGCCAACAATAACAAAATTATCATTGAAATATGAATCATCTATATCAATAGGAGTAAAATTAAGATTTCCTAATTTGTCATCAGTAAGCTCAATGTTATCAACCTCGTCATTAGAATCATCAGTTCTAACATTGTCATGTTGGATAGTCATGTCAAGGATATTGGTAAGAGGTGTACTAGATGTAGGAGTGAAAGGATTCTTAACAAGTGGAGCGGTATTATTCATAGGAGCAAACATTATGGGTGAAATGATAACAATAGTATGAGTGGAAATAATCAGAGTGCTTGGAGCGGCAGAAGAAGACTATGAAGCGCTAGATTGACCAATATCATATGTATCAATATTAGCTATATGGAATAGGCTGTGATGGAGGAATAGACATAGCAATAACAGGGTCTATGTGATAGAATTTGAATGGATTAGGGTTTGTAGAAATGGTATGTTCATAGCCATCATGTAGGAATTTAATGCATTGATGAACAATGGATGGAACTACACATATTGCATGAATCCAAGGTCTACCCAACAAAATATTGAACTGAAATGAGGTATCGATAATGAAGAATACTTTAGGGATAATTTTAGGTCCAACTTGTATAGGTAATGTGATAGTTCCCAAACACGTGCGAGTAGTTGAATCATATCCACGAATAAGAGTATAATCCTTAGCAATTATATTGTATGCGATGTTGATTTGCTTTAAAAGAGAATGGGCACATAAATTACTAGTAGATCCGTTATAAATAAGTACACACTTGATACAAATGGTGCCAATGATAGCAATGATAAGTAAAGGTGCACATGGATTATCGGTAGATGGTGATAAGTCCTTATCATTGAATGATATAGCACATGGAAAATTTTTGAGAGATTGAATGAGGTGTGTGAATGCTACCGAAGAATTATCACTCTCAATGTGAATAGAATGAAGGGTAGCCTCTAATGTATGATGAAATTCAGGTGCATTGTGCAATAAGTCATAGAGAGATATTTTGGTCGTGTATTCTTAAGTTGTTCAATGATATCATAACCCTTAGAAGTAACAGGAGGAGTTGTAGAAGTGATAGGCGATGGGATAGAAACAGGTGGAGTCATAGGAGAATGAGTGTAATGAGTAGTTGTTACATTGATAGTAGGATCAACCATAGGCATAATAAAGTGAGGAGGATGTTGAGTACGAACTTGCATGAAATCAACAATAGTAGTAACCATGTCAAAAACCTTAGTTGGAGTGAAAGAAGGATAATAAGATTGATCCATGACTCGATAAGGATAAGACATACTTAAAAAAAGGGTTTGAATCATCAAGCTCACCAAAATTATCAAGTGAATATTGAAATAAATAGATGCCTAATTCTAAATATGTATCGTGTTATAAAATATATATGCAATGAAACACATATTTGAATCAAGTATGATGAGCTCGAAATTATAAAACCCTAGTTACAAATGAAGAGATAGAAAGCGTTAGATGATTCACAATTAATTCTAGATTGTGTCGAACTAACAAACAAATGAACAAAAGGAGGAAAGTGTCATACTTGAGCTCAGAAAATTGTGTGGCCTGGATCTTCTTAGACTGGGGCACCTAGGAAAGGGCACGGGCGCTTAGGGCACTGCAAACCTCCTCAGGGCACCTGTGACTGCTAAGAAGTTGTGGAACTTAGTTTTGTAGGGTCACAAGGTATTTTCTTATTGTTACTACATGTCATTAGTATGTCGCACTAAGTTTTGGATGTCGCTTATAACCTCTAAAAAGAAATGACCTGTAAAACCCCAAAACACATCAAATCCAAAAATGAAAATAATGCAAATGAGGGGTCAGATTATGCTTAAATGTCAAAAAAGTGAACTTACGACCGAATGATGCACTATATTTCAAACCCAATGTAGTTCTATGTCTATGTGTGTGGAATTATGCCCTAGATGGCTCTTGTGTGTGTCGTACTTGATAGTGAGTGAGTAGCTAGATGTAAAAGATGTAAATAGATGTGTGCATGAAAGAATAAACTTCCCCTCTTATACATGTATGCGAAGTATCACTCTTGCCCTTATGTGTGGATGTCATATGGATGTTTGAGTGCTTTTGTAATGGCCTTTGAATGCAACCTTAGGTGGTGATAGTTAATGCTTAGTGTGTGGTCCTTTATTATGATCACATGACTTAATATTTATATGATTCCCTTGCTTGAATTTCATAATTAACCCCGAAAAGGCCAACCACCAAGAAAATAAAATGCCTAAATGGATAGAAAGGAGCCAAGAGATGTAAGTAAAGTATAAAGAGGTCGGGGGGTGCCCAAAGGGGATGGGGCACCTAACGTTGGCGTCCAAGTTGGTCGCATTGGTGTCCAAATCGAGAAAGTGAAGGGTCGAAGGTCATACTGGGAAAGAAGGTGTGTAAGACCACAAAGAACCGAAAGCAAGCAGAGGCCAAAGAAATGGGTTAATTAGTAATTTTCTCGCTAAGAAATCATATGAATAGTAGTATGTGATTAGGACTAGATAAATACCCAAAGATCGTGATTTAGTGTCTACATTGGGAAACATCGTAGAAGGAGAGAAAAAAAGCCTCTCTCCTTAACACTCTTCCTCTTATGGCGGGACACCTAAATCCTCCCATTATCAGCAAATCGGGTTAGGAATTGATCACTTCCTACCCATCTCTATCACCTTTGACAAACAATCCAACATCTCCACTGACATCACAACTATTTCTCTAAGTTTCTCCTTACAAAAGTTTTGTATCTCCTTTTATACCACGTGGGTCAAAACTCTGATCCATGGTTCACTACGCTACAAGCTCCTATATTCTACGTGCACTTTGCAATATGGCTTCTCTGGATTCTATACATGTATGTTCTTTACTTCCTTCACACTACTTGAATTTCATTTAAATAACATAAAGGGGGATGTAGACACAAAATCACACACATATTACTATTTTACTATGACATCGTATGTTTTTATATGCATGAATCGTAAGTAAGAAAATTATTAATTAGTGTCACTATCTCTTTTCCATCTATGTCTTTGATTTCCTTTTACTATAGCTTTCTTTTAAATGTGTCATTTTTGTATCCACTTCTGTCGGGTGTCTATTTGTCTTTTCACATCTATCGTTATTTATCTTAGGACACCAACACCCACTCTAGACACTAAGCAGCGCATGGGCGCTTTGTGTCCATTCTAGGTGCTTCTGTCCTCTTTGTTCTTTTTACACATTTTGACATTTATGGTCAACCTTTTCACTTTTCTTATCCTTATCATGTGTTCATAGTCAAGCATTTTATGTCACTAGTGTCAAAATTCAAACAAGAGATTCATATATATACACAACATACACACTATTATTTTGGCTAGCAATTCAAAGGGGCTATCACATCTACATACTATCACTACTATCAAAAGGGACTACATTTTGGGCTACATACACTTTGCATAGGAAGGGAAGTGCTTAATTTCATACCACACATTTACATCAAATATAGTTATATTTCGCTACTTTGGCATCATTGGCACAAGGGCAGCCTAAGGACACTATTTCATGCATGAGCACACAGAACTACATGGAGTATGAAATGTAGAGCAACGCTTAGTATTAAGTTTACTCTTCGAGTGACCGTCGGGTCATTCCAACTTCACATATTACATATTTTATTCAGATCTAATGTGTTTGTGAGCTTGTGTAAATAGCTAGGGTTTGTTTTATAGGTTACAAGTGTGATCGAAACCCTAATAACAAAGTTAGAGTGACAAAGAAGATATTGAAGTGAAGGCCCTCAGACCCAAAAAAGAAGCATATCTTGAATATATTAGAGTTTTTTTATCTCTGATGAAAAATGAATGCACGAGAATTTTAGAAATTGAAATAACTAACAATAAGATGCAATATGATGAAAAATCAAAAGGCACGAATGACTTCAAATCAACTCAATTATCCATGCTCCATATTCCCATAAGATAGACTGATGCAAGTCAAGTACATATAGGTGGTGAAAGTGCAACCTCCTCCTAGATCAGTGGGGAATAACTCTCACTAACTGATATTAGAAGTAGAGTTGACTCCACACAACTAGTGAGTGAACTGAACACAACTAGTAAGCTAACTCAACCTAACTGGTAAGCTAACTCAACACAACTACTACAACTAAGCAAGCATATCTCATGAGTGTAGGAAAACCTCAAGTAAATAAATAAATACAAGGAAAATAAATATCCTACACTAACACCCCCATAAGCACAACTTAGGTGGGAAGTGAAAAAGGAAAGTGAGTCCCAGAATAAGGCCTGATGAGGTACTCACGTACAAATGAAAATCTCTCATAAAGTGGAGAAAACGAGAAAACCCAGTGGGAAAAACTCCACCCAAAAAGTGAGATATGAAACTCACCCAAGTAAACTGGAGAAGTAGTGGGTCTCAGAACTCGAGGCCGATGAGGTACCCACGTACAATGATCATCCTCCAGAGTAGAGAGAGAAAGAAGTGAGGACAAGAAGGTCCTTTAAGAAGAGTGTCGATGATGTGGTCCTCCGCGTAAAGACTAAAGAGAATCTTCCTACACCGAACAACGTTCATACCCTTGGGAAGGACAAAAAGGAGTATTGAAAGTCAACCCACTCCATAAAGGAAGAAGAAGCTTGCAATACTGATCTCTGCATCTAGTCTGCAACTGAAAGGTGGCATAGGTCTAGCAAATGTGTGCACAAAAGACAATGGTAATGCCACTGCAATATACATGTTAGAGAGATAATATGGTGGGGGCTAATAACCATCGCAAAGGGATCCACAAGAATATGTGGATCATGAAACATCTCTAAAATAGTGAAAGTGACAAATGTCCCAAGGTGGGCAACGCTAACAAGAAAGATGAATGGGTCCTCCAAGAATGTGTGATGGCTCAATCAGAGCATATTCCTATAATGCAACACAAGTGGAATCTACAAATAGACAACTCAGTCGGGTAGATACTCGTCCCAATGGGGTTGCTCAATGAGATCAATGTCTAACAAGAATGTATTAACATCACAACATGAAGTAGGAGGAGAAGACTGTTGCGAAGAACTACTAGAAGTCTAAGATGAAGCAACACTGCACTCAAAGGTAGCAACCGGTGTATGTGGAGTGTCGTCAACTGAGAAATCAAGATGTAATGGAGCATGAGAGGAAATGGTCACATTTATCTCAGAGGAAGGTTCTCCAATAGAACATTGTTATAGAGAGTGAATGGAAGCATGAACATGGGCAACAATGAGCTTTGTGGAGGCAACAATAAGGAGAGTGTGCTCAATAGCAAGATCCTGTGGTGAATGGTCAACATGGGACTCATGAGTAGCAACATGTGTAGAGGAACACTTAATAATGAAAGGGATGTGAGAAGGGGGAATATATGGAGGCACTTTTGTAATGAATTACTTATATAATTCAGATTATGAGCAGCAATAGAACACCAAATAACATAATATTTCAGAATAATGATCTTAATATGCAATTAGAATAGCTTCACCACTTTGAGGGGGCAACCTCCAAACCATAAAATAAGACTCAAATTCTCCAATGATGATGAACTACTACCTACAATCCCCTATATATATTATTCATATGTTATGGCCATCACCAAGGCCGACCTACTAAGCATGAGAAAGTATAAATGATATAATAAAATGATATGGTAAGCCACAAGTCGGCTACTCATATCCTAATACAAACAATAGGTTAAGGGCGTAGCATGCCCTTCCCCTTCAAACCAACATTGTCCTCAATGTTGAATAATCCTGGATGTTGCTTGTAGAAAACCTTCATCCTCCCAGGTCGCATCTTCTATGCTCAAATTCTTCCACTTGATCAGATATTCCTTAATGTTTCTGGTTCTTAACCTCTTAGTAAGACGTGTTTGTAATCTTCTCTAGCTCCAAATTGATTCTTCCTTCCTCATAAATTTTTGGTAACTCGTATGCTGGCTTCAAATTTTTGTCCAATAACCTTCTTCATTCAAGAAACATAGAATACTGGATGTGTGCGTGAAGATTGAGGCAACTCTAATTTATAAGCAACACTGCCAATTTTCTGTAGAACCTGATAAGGGCCATAATATTTAGGAGCAAGTTTGTTTTCCTTTTTCTGTTGCTTTAGGGACATCTGCTTATAAGGATGGAGATGTACAAAAACCCAGACCACCAATTTCAAAATGTCTTTCACTACGGTGTTGATCTGCTTATTTTTTCCTCCTGTTTTGTGCCAATGCCAAATTCTCCTTCAAACTAGCCAAAAATGTTGTTGATGTTGAATGTGTTCCTCAACATCTCTGACCTTAGTTTGCACCCTCAAGGAAGAAGTGATAGAAGGTGGATGGTAACCATATAATGCTAAAAATGGGGTCATTTGAGAAGAGGTATGAAAAGATGTGTTATACCACCATTTTGCAAGTGGTAGCCATTTAATCCACCTTTCCTGCTTATCTGATATAAAACAACGTGGATACCCCTCTAAGCATTTGTCGACCACTTCCATTTGTCCATCGGTTTGAGGAGGATAAGATGAACTATGAGCTAGCCGAGTACCCAAACATGAAAATAATTCCGTCCAAAATTACTTGTGAAAATAGGATCTCGATCACTTACAATTATCTTCGGGGTTCCATGTAGCCTTTGAACTGTCTCCAAAAATAGTTGCGACTATATCTGACTAAAAATGGATGTGATAGGGCACAAAAATGGGAATATTTTGTGAGCCTATCCACAATCACCAAAATAACATTCTTACCCTCTAAACAAGGAAATCTGATGATGAAATCCATGGAGACCTCCTCCCATCTCTCGGCTAGGAATTTATAAGGGTCATGCAGTAGACCTAGTGTCTTAATTGTTTCCCCTTTGTTCTGTTGGCACACCAAACACTCTGATACAAAAATTTGTACATCACCCTTGAGTCCTTCCCAAAAGAATTCTCTTTTTATTCTATGATATGTCTTCAAAACCCAGAGTGTCCTCCAATAGGTGAGGCATTTGCTCTCACAAGAATCTTATGCTTGAACTCGGAATCTTTACTCAAGTATAACCTTTCCTTGTACCATAGCACATTACCTTTCCACTCAAATTTGTTAGATGTTGCAAATCCTTGCTTGATATTCTATATTAGAGATTGTGTATCCTTGTCCCGATCCCATTCCAATCTTGCTTCATCCACCCAATCGCCTTCAACATGGACATTCCACATAGTAAGGCATCTACAGATGTATCCTTTCTAGACAACATTGTGTTCTTGCCTCTCTTGTGCCTCACTACATTTTTTGATTTTCAGCACTCAAGGCTTTCTTGAAATGGCACCATCGTATAGAGCTCTCTCTCAGCTTTCCGTAGGTAAAGTTTTGCCTCCTAACTCCTTATATTTTTCAAGTTATGGCTCGATGGAGTTTTTGTGGAAAATTTTCCCATTTGAGGCCCGCAGCCAATAGGAAGCTGCCACGTGGCAGAGGAGTTCGGGGGTCGGAGGCAAATATGAAATTTTTCCAAAAGAGTATAAAAAGGTCGATTTTCAAAGGAAAACCCATGGAAAAGAGAAGGAGAGAGAATTCCAGAGTGAATCAGAGCTTGCCACGTGGCATCCGACCAGCGGAGCATGGGGAATTTTTGAAAATTTTCCAAAGACAAAAAAAGGTAAAATTTGAAAATTTTTCCCGCCGATCCGTTTTTGGGCCGTTTTTGCCCTAAATCTTCAAACGATCATATCTTTTGATCCAGAGCTTGATTTTCACGTTCTTTATATCATTGGAAAGTTATTAAAATTATCTACATGATTCCATGGTCAATTTCTAATTTTGGTTCAGTTTGGAGAGAGAAAATTCAAAAATGGTTCTGGTACGTGTCCATGGCCAGAAATGACATTTCAACAACCAAATTTAATACAGAATGGGTCGCATTCTTCTCCAATATGGTCAAAAATGATAGGGTATGGGTTTGTAAGGTCCTCCATGCTATTTTAATGCATTTTCCATCAATGAGGGATGGCTCCCATGCATTTTTCACATTTTCTCTCTCCTGGGCTCGACCCATGTACTGTAAAAGCCAGATTTGGCTCATTTCTTCATGGTTGAACACTTTTTGGCATAGAAAACTTCTTCTTTCACCTCCAGCAAGTGATAGTTGTAAGAATCAGACCTTTTTCAAGTATTGTAGTAGGTTTATACCTCTTTGAGGGTGGAATGCAAGAGATTTTTACATGGAATTGATAAAGGCAAACTCGTGAATGCTTTCACCCTCTCTCTTGTATTGTTTTACTTCATTTTAAGACCTCTAATTACATCTATCAGCTTGTGTATGTTTTCCCTTGTTGCATTTCATGAATTTGTGTCTATTTACATGGCAAAAAATGTTTCACCACTCCTTTTGGTGCATCACCATCTTTAGTTTAGTTTCATTTTTGCATTTTTATCCCTGTCTCCTTGCAATTTAGAGTAGGATTAGGATCTGAACCTCTGTAGTTGTGCAAAATATAGATCTAAATCAGAGGAGTTTGAGGAACCAACCTCTAATCTGAGATTCCTCTCTCATTTTCACAAGTCCCACACTTGGAGAGAGGTTTCCATGTTGTGCAATCACACTGGATGCCTAAAACATCAATTCAGAACCTTGATTTGCATCCAGGGGTGCTGCTGATTTGCAACAACAGTTTTGGCACGCCCGGTGGGACCTTAGAGGTCTCATTTTTATCACAGCAAAGTTGATGTGCATCTGCTGCAATTTTCTTGCTTGAAAAGAGCTATAATTTGCATATCTGCGACTCCAAGGGGAAGAATCAACTCGGTTTCAAAGCAAAGGCAGCCCGAAAACTCATGAGAAGAATCACCACAAGGTCAAGAGCTAGAGAAGAAGAGGTGTTGTTTGAATATCTGCAGTTATCTCCAAGAGTAAGGCAAAGTGGGAGGAGAATCCAAAGGTCTCCATCTCCACCAAACAGAACTCTCTCAACTCCTCCACCTGGTAGGCCTTTCATTCAATCAACAAGGGTTCTAAGACCAATTAGAATGGCACAAAACAACCCCTATGTCAACTTCACAGCAGCAGCCCACTTGCCCTCAATGCACAACATCCAATTCCAATTGCAGCCTTGAAGAACATTCCCTACTTCACTGGAGAAAATCAGACTACTCCAGGTGATCATGTTAAAGACATTGCCAATCTTTGTGCAATTCATGAAATCAATGAGATGCAAGTGGCTGTCAAATTGCTGGCATCTTCATTCAAGGGGAAAGCATTGCAATGGTTTAGAAGCCTTGGAGCTGGTTCTATCACAAATTGGAATCAGCTATGTATAGCACTTCATGAGCAATTTGGAGAGAAGGGAGACAACTTGTCTCTTTTGGAGCAGCTGACAACCATCAAGAGAGCTCCCAATGAGCAGCTGACTGATTTCAACTTCAGATTTCAAAAGACTTGGGAGAGAATTCCAGTGGCAGTGACTCAACAAAGCAAAGGTGCTTTTCTCTACTATCTCAAAGCTCTAAATTCTGATATTTCTATGTTGATTCAGTCCATGGGAGGCATAACTATCCCTATGGCTTATAGCATTGCCATTAGGGCTGAAAATTGTTTGATCCAAGCTGGCAAACTAGCCCCTAGACCTCCCATGCCATTGTTTCCAAGTTTAGAGAGTCCAAATACCAATCAAGCACCTAATTTGGCTCCTTCTCCCACTCCTAGAAATCAGAGTTCAAATGAAGCTTCTACTTCATCTCCAAGTGCCCCAAATGAGCTTCAAGAAGTCATGAAGCAATTGCAAAACCTAGGCAATGAGCTAGTCACTCTCAAGAGGCAGCAAGCCCAAGGTTTTAGACCTTCTTACCAGCCCCAAGCTCAGCCCAACAGCAGCCATACCAACCACAAAGACCTCCTAATCCAGCTGCAAATATGAATCAAACAAGGCCTCCTGCCAATAGACCATTTCAGCCCTACAATCCAAATGCCATATCTGCCTCTAAGGCATTGGTGCCAACACAAAACAACATTGCTCAGGAGTATGACTGGTGTTTTCCATGCAATGAACCTCATAACCAATCCATGTGCTTCAATGGTGCTTTGAATCAAGCATTAATGGTGACAACTACTGGTGTGGAGGGTGAGGGCAGTCAAGGAAACAACCAACAACAAGAAACATTCCAACAAGCAATCAGCTCCAAATGACACCACGTTGGTAAATTGGCAAGCAGAGGATTTTTGTGGCATGAATCAAATGGTCTCTCAAGGTGTTGCAGCCAACACAAGGTCAAAAAGAAGGAATTTGGGTGAAGAACAACCATTAGCTCCAACCAATCCACAACCTTCCATGGCTCCACAAATGGTTGGCAAGCAAAATCCAATTTCAAATGCACAAGGGCAGCCAAGAACAGCTCCTAGACCAACTCAAATACCAGTTATTGCTGCCCACGTGCAAGGAGTGAATGTACAAGCAAAGGGACAACAAAGAGATCCTTCATCACCATTCAATATCATTGATCAGATGAAGAAGACAAATGTTAATATATCAATGTGGGAATCCCTATCTATCCCAGGCCAAAGAGACTTGTTACAAGCTGCCATGAAGGACTGGCCAACTTCGAATCAGCAAGTTCAGATGCAAGAGAAAGTGCTCACAAATGCTGCCCAGCCTGAGGGAAATCATGGAGGACAGCAAGGTAAAATGTTGAAGCCCCCTCCTTTCTATGTTTCATTAATCATTGGAAATCAGTTAGTGCACAATTGCATGATAGATTCCGGGGCAAGTAGCTCAGTGATGCCTAAACAAATAGCTGATCAGCTAGGGCTCCAGTATGAAACCATATCCAAAGGGGTAGTGCAACTGGATGGGACAAAAGAATAATAGTTGGGGTGATTAGAAACTTGAGTCTTACCTCGCATGCATGTCCAAATGTTGTTGTTTCACAAGATGTATCAGCATAGACCTTCCACCACTCTTTTGCCCTATGCTTGTCAAGGGACTTCACAGCCAAGATTGGGGGATATTTGTCTGTTGATTGGTCACACATGCTGTTCAGAATGAGGTATGGAACTAAGGCTACAATCAGGTCTGAACCTATTGCAAACTTCCACATTGAGCCTTACACTCCAAGTCAGATCAACGCCAATTGTTCAGCATTTGATCAAGAAGACCACCCAAGCACCGATGAAGCTGACACCAAGGTTGGGAGCATCCCGGATCTAACTCTTGATGAATGGGCAAACAAGGTACATGCTTTTGATCCTTATCAAGAAGTAGAAGAATCTGAGCTAGGGGTCTATTGTATACATGAAGAAAATCAGCCTATTCCTAACATCACCAAGCCAAACCACAAGGATGACAATGAGGTATGGCAGCTGTTTTTTGATGGATCAAGAAGTAGACAAGGTGCAGGAGGTGGAGCCATGCTTGTTTCACCTCAAGGAGTAAGGTACTATTCAGCTTTTAGATTTCAGTTTGCATGCTCCAATAACACTGCTGAATATGAAGCCTTAGTGCAAGGGATGCATTGGGCAATCAAGAAGAAAATAAAGAACTTGCAAGTCTTTGGTGACAGTGAATTGATTGTAAATCAGGTCAAGGGACAACATGCTACCAAGAATGATCTACTCAAGTGCTACAAGAACAGGGTGTGGGACCTCATGGAAGATTTTGAGGGTTTTGGCATCAAATCCATTCCTAGAAAAGAGAATCAAGTCACCGACACAGCTTCATAGCAGCAGAGGGGGCAGCCTTTGACATTGTGGAAAGCATTCAACAAGACAAGGTACAACCAAACATCCACGTGATTGTGAGGCCTTCAAAGGCCGTGATAACAATGTCAGCTTGGCAAGTGTTTGAGAATGACCAAAGAAATCATCCATTTCTTGCAGAAGAAGCCGAGTTCTCACCTAAGAATCAAGAAAATCGAACAACAAAGATGGTGACCAAGTGGTACAAATTGAGAACTAACAAGCTGCCCAAGGGACTTATCACTTTGGAGTCCATTTTTAATCCCAATGATCAGCTTTAGAAAGGAGAAAGCAAACATTCAAAGTCAAGAGAGAGGATTCAAGATCCATCTTGGTAGAAGAGAACAAACCATTGCAAATTGGAAAGATGACAACCGATCAAGAAAGGTATGAGTTCAGCATAAATGTGTCAAGAGTTCCCGATGTGTTTGCATGGAGATATGAAGATTTGAAAGGTTTCAATCCCAACTTAGCTCAAAGATACCATTGAATTGATCCAAATACTAAGCCTCACAAAGTAAAAAACAAAGACCACCAATCCACACATGGAGCCTCTCATGAGGAAAGAATTGGACAAGCTGATTGAGTCAAGAATCATATTCCCAATCAAGCATTCTAGTTGGGTTGCCAACTTGGTTCCAGTTAGAAAGAAGAGTGGAGAGATCAGATTGTGTGTTGATTTCAGAGACTTAAATAGAGCATCTCTCAAGGACCATTACCCACTCCCTTCCATGGAGCAAATCTTGCAAGTTGTGGCTGGCTCCGAGAGGTTTTCACTACTTGATGGCTACTCCGGCTACAATCAGATTATGGTGAAGGAAGAAGACCAGTTCAAGACAGCCTTCACAACCAAATGGGGGACTTTTGCATACAGGAAGATGCCATTTGGGCTGTCCAACGCTGGTGCTACCTTCCAAAGAGCAATGGACATGGCGTTCAAAGGTTTGATTAACAACGTGGTGCTGATTTACCTTGATGATATCACTATTTTTTCCAAAAATGCAGCAGACCACCTCTCTCATTTGAGACAAGTTTTCACGAGGTGTAGGAAATTTGGAGTGTCTTTGAATCCTAAGAAGTGTATCTTTCTTGCACATGAAGGAAAGCTCCTTGGCCATATTGTCTCCAAAGAAGGATTAGCAATTGATCCAGAGAGAGTCGAAGCCATAAGAGCACTACCATTGCCAAGCCACAAGAAAGCCCTTCAGAGTTTCTTGGGGAGGATAAACTTTGTTCGAGGTTTGTCCTGCATTTTGCAGCCCTCACAAGCCCATCACCAAAATGTTAAAGAAGAGCATGGATTTCAAGTGGACAACAGAAGGCAAGGAGAGTTTTGAAGCAATCAAAGAAGCCATTTCTCAAGCACCAACTCTCATCAACCCGACTTCTCCAAGGATTTCATCCTCTATGCATTTGGAGGTAATGACACTATTTCTGCCATTTTGGTACAGCAGAACAAGGATAATGATGAGCAGCCAATTGCCTTCTTCAACTAGAGCTTAGATGACTATGAGGTGAAGTACTCTTTTATTGAGAAGCATGTGTTGGCAATAATCAGAAGCTTGAAGAAATTCAAGCATTTAGTCTCAAACAACAAGGTCCAGCTTGCTGGTCTCACATGTCAAGTTAAGGACTTCCTCCTCAACAAAGATTTGAACGAGAAAAGGGCAGGTTGGATCACCCGTGTCATGGAGTATGACATTGAGATCAAAATCACCAAGCTGGTAAGAGGAAAAGGATTGTGTGAGCAGCTGGTTTTGGGGAAGCAAAAAGAAGCATGCAATGAAGGAGAGGTTGTTTTGATAGTTCAAGACAGCCATGAGCCATGTGGCACTCAAGAAGAAAACAATGCTGCCCCCACTCCTTGCTGGACCCAAGGTATAATGCACTTCCTAAGCACAGGCCTATGCCCTCCGAGATGAACAAGACCCAAAGAAGACACTTCAGATTGCAGGCTATCCCATATGCCATTGTTGATGGAGTTTTGTTCAAGAAAGATGTGAATGGAGTGCTGCTGAGATGCATTAGCACAAATCAGATTCATAGGGTGTTGGAAGAGTTCCATGGTGGATCAGCTGGTGGTCATTTTGCACCGAGAGTGACAACTCTAAAAATCATGAAGGCTGGTTATTATTGGCCTAAAATTTTCAGTGATTGCTATGCATGGATCAAGAGGTGTAAGAATTGTGCATTCTTCACAGGAAAAGAGAGACTTGCTGCCCTTCCATTGCATCCAATCTCAGTTGACCAGCCATTCATGCAATGGGGTTTGACTTCATCGAGTCATTAATCCTAATTCAAGTCAAGGGCACAAATGGATTTTGATAGCCACGGACTACTTCACCAAGTGGATCAAGCAAGAGAGCACTCAAAGAAGCAAATGAGTCCAAAGATCTTAGACTTTTATGAGGGGATAGCAACCAGATTTGGTATACCTACTACAATAATCTCGTATAATGCATCGGGCATTCATCGATCCAAGGTGACTGAGTGGGCTGTCAAGAACGGGATCTACCTAAGCACTTCATCAAACTATTACCCTCAAGGTAATGGCCAGGCCGAGTCTACAAACAAGAACTTGTTGAGGATCATTAGGAGGACTCTTGATGAGAATCAGAGGTCTTGGCATACCAAACTGAAATCAGCCTTATGGGCTGATAGGATAACTCCCAAGAGATCCACAGGTAACTCTCCATTCAAGCTTGTTTATGGAAGAGAGGCAATCTTGCCCATGTCACTTGAGTTGCCAACATTGGAACTCATGAAGCAATTAGAGTTGCTAGAGTTTGAGCCCATGGAGGTGAGATATGCAGAGTTGATGGAGCACAGGAGGTCAGAAATCAGGCATCCCAAGCAATGGAAAAGAATCAAGCTTTGATCAAAAAGACCTTTGATAGAAGGCCAAGGATAGATCTTTTCAGTCGAGATCTAGTGTTGAAATGGGATGTGGATAGAGAAAACCGGAAGGCATTCAAAATTTGATGCCATTTGGAGTGGCCCATACATGGTCACGAAGTGCAAGAACAACAATGCTTTCCAATTGGCCTCATTGATGGTGAAGAACTGCAGATTCCAATCAATGGAATCTATCTCAAGCGTTGCTTCTAGAGGGAAATTTACCACCTTGTAAATATTAGATTAGATTTTCATTCCTCCAAGTGCTTTGCACATTGTTTTGTTATAGGTTAGTTTTGCTTTCCCTAAGTGCTTTGGCACAACTTGCTGTCCCTGGAGATGTTTTGCAGTCCTTGCTTCCATCATGTGATATTCCATCTTCCTCCTTGCACATTCTAAGTCAGTTGAGGTTCTAAACAGAATATTTGATGACTCCATGCCCAATGGACTGCTTTCAGGAAATTGGTATTTTCATCTAGCAGGCAGATGACCCCTCTGAGTCACCAAAATTGTTATCCAAAATGGTGCCCCAGCTCATTTTTTGTGGCTAACTCCTTGTGTTCTTGCCTCTCTTGTGCCTCAGTCTACATTTTTTTATTTTCAGGCACTCAAGGCTTTCTGGAAATGGCACCATCAGATAGAGCTCTCTCTCAGCTTTCCATAAAGGTAAAGTTTGCCTCCTAACTCCTTATATTTTTCAAGTTATGGCTCGGCAGAGTTTTTGTGGAAAATTTTCCCATTTGAGGCCCGCAGCCAATAGGAAGCTGCCACGTGGCAGAGGAGTTCGGGGGTCGGAGGCAAATTTGAATTTTTTTCCAAAAGAGTATAAAAAGGTCGATTTTCAAAGGAAAACCCGTGGAAAAGAGAAGGAGAGAGAATTCCAGAGTGAATCAGAGCTTGCCACGTGGCATCCGACCAGCAGAGGAGCGGGGAATTTTTGAAAATTTTTCCAAAGACAAAAAAAGGTAAAATTTGAAATTTTTTCCCGCCGATCCGTTTTTGGGCCGTTTTTGCCCTAAATCTTCAAACGATCATATCTTTTGATCCAGAGCTCGATTTTCACGTTCTTTATATCATTGGAAAGATGTTAAAATTCTCTACATGATTCCATGGTCAATTTCTAATTTTGGTTTAGTTTGGAGAGAGAAAATTCAAAAACGGTTCTGGTACGTGTCCATGGCCAGAAATGACATTTCAACAACCAAATTTAATACAGAATGGGTCGCATTCTTCTCCAATATGGTCAAAAATGATAGGGTATGGGTTTGTAAGGTCCTCCATGCTATTTTAATGCATTTTCCATCAATGAGGGATGGCTCCCATGCATTTTTCATGTTTTCTCTCTCCTGGGCTCGACCCATGTACTGTAAAAGCCAGATTTGGCTCATTTCTTCATGGTTGAACACTTTTTGGCATAGAAAACTTCTTCTTTCACCTCCAAAGAAGTGATAGTTGTAAGAATCAGACCTTTTTCAAGTATCAGAAGAGGTTTATACCTCTTTCGAGGGTGGAATGCAAGAGATTTTTACATGGAATTGACAAAGGCAAACTCGTGAATGCTTTCACCCCTCTCGTTTGTATTGTTTTACTTCATTTTAAGACCTCTAATTACATCTATCAGCTTGTGTATGTTTTCCTTGTTGCATTTCATGAATTTGTGTCTATTTACATGGCAAAAATGTTTCACCACTCCTTTTGGTGCATCACCATCTTTAGTTTAGTTTCATTTTTGCATTTTTATCCCCTCCTCTCGCAATTTAGAGTAGGATTAGGATCTCGAACCTCTCGTAGTTGTGCAAAATATAGATCTAAATCGAGGAGAGTTTGAGGAACCAGCCTCTAATCTGAGATTCCTCTCTCATTTTCACAAGTCCCACACTTGGAGAGAGGTTTCCATGTTGTGCAATCACACCGATGCCTAAAACATCAAAGTAAATCATCAATTACTAGAATATGAAACTTATCTTTGATGGTGTACTTGTTGAGTTCTCGATAATCTAGACAAATCATCCATGTTTCATCCTTCTTACGTACCATGACCATTGGTGAAGAATATGCACTCGGTTATGCTTGATGATACCTACCTTCAACATTTCTGTACCATTTTCTCGATCTCACTTTTTTGGGAATATGGGTATTTGTATGGTTTGTGTTAGGTGTTTGGATCCCCTGGAATCAACCGAATGGCATGATCATGATCCCTAATCGGTGGTGGTCCTTTGGAATTGCATCAAAAATGAATGAGTGAGCATCAACAATCTACTAAAGATCGGGTGGCATTGAAGACTCGTATTTTGTACTTCTATGGAAAACAACTTTGATATAAATCCATCTACACCTTTTCTCGAGAACCCTTTACATATGATGAAAGCTAATAATATGTGGATACTTAGCTACCATCCCTTTCAATTGTATCGTCCTTCCATCCGAATGAAATCACATGAACAATTCTTGGAAATTCATCTCTATAGTACCTAAGGTTTTGAGCCATTGACACCCAAAATAATATATGCCTCTCCCATAGAAATAACAAACATAAGTGAGTCTAACATGTAGTCTCCCATGGAAATCTTGATACTATGGCACTTTCCGTGCACTTGATTGTCCCACCATCCGCAATCATAACTTACATTTACTGGAGTTGGGTAAATAAAACAATTGAGGCAATGCAACTAACTTAATATTTATGAAGTTATGAGTACTCCCCGAGTCAATCAACACCATCACCTTCTATTTTTTGAGATAGCCAATAACCTTGAGTGTTTGAGGAGTACTAATACCTGACAATGCATGGCAAGAAATTGTAGGTTGGTGGTCATCTGCTTCATCTTCTACTGGTTCCTCAGCCTCTCCTATAACTTCAGCTTCCTCGTTATCCTCATTACCTCCTTCAATATAGAACAACTTCTTCTCAGCACATTTGTGTCCCGGTCCATATTTGGTGTCACAGTTAAAACATAATCCTTTTTCTCTCTTTTCTTCCATTTGTTAAGGAGAATGTCTAATTGGCCTAGCGAATGAAGGGGAAGAGCTTCTGATCTCTAGTGTTAATGAAAGGCGTCCTCCTACTGCAAAAACTTTTCCCTTTTCTCGATGTGCCATGATAATAGAATTAGAAAGCTTGAGTGGATTAAATATAAACATCTCATGCTCGATGTGGTCCTTAAGACCCCAAGAAATGGGTCAATAAGATTCCCTTCTGGAATATTCTCCACCCTTAAGGATAGGTTCTAGAATTGATGCACATAATCTTTGACTAATCTTGTTTGTCGTAACTTTTCCAATTGACTAAAGTAGTTCTCTAAAACACTGGAACTATAGTGCAATTGTAACTCCTTGGTAAAAACTATCCAAGTGACACCGACACCATTCTTACGCCTCGAGCACATAACCATCGATACCAAATGAATTGGTCTGGTTCAAGATACAAGGATGCCAATGTCACCTTTTGTCTTGATGGTGTTTGATGTAACTCAAAGAAGTTCTCCATTTGATTTATCTAATTTAGTGGATCCTTCCCATCAAATTTGTGCATATCCACTTTCGACATCATGTTCTGTGGTTGTGAATAAGTTGGATTCTGATTGGGCTAGAAAAGTGATCCAAAATGGTTATTTTGTCCATTATTTTGAACTAAATATCCTCCTTGGTTGATATGGGGTGGATTTGGGCCATACTATTTACCCTTTACATGTTGCATGATATCATCCAACTACTTGATTGATTTGGTCTATGTCTCCTTTAGAGGCCATCTCAGATTGTACATTTCACAACTCATACTCGAGTTGGCTCACCTTATGATCAACTAAGGTAAACCCTAGTGTTGAGGAATCTATATTTACCCCTTCTAACTCCAACTCTTCAATCACTACCCCATATTTATCTGGGGTTTTACCCGGAGTGACCTGGATTCTTTTTTGCTCTTGTGGAAGGCCCTGCCATGATGTCAAACCTTAGGGTTTAGGGTTTTGATACAAATTCAATGAACAGGAAAAAACACAAAGAAGATACTAATACTATTTTTTGAGAGCTTTCCGAAAATGTAAAGAACTCTAAAAATTCTACAAATTTCATTCTAGGGAGCATTTTTATCAAAAACCTAAATTTGTAATAAATTTTGCAAAAGATATCAAAAAGGTCTGAAATTTTTAGATATTTTTACTTGGAATGATTCACAACTCTGGTAAAAAAATATCCCACAAATTTGATGTGGTTCGTAAGATAGAGTGGAAACAAAAATTAGGGTTTTGCCCTAATTTTGGCTCGGATCGTAGCTCTAATACCACTTGTATATCACTTCTTCCTTGAGGTTGAAAACTAAGGTCGAGATGTTGAGGAACACATTCAACATCAACAACAGTTTTTGGCTAGTTTGAAGGAGAATTTGGCATTGCACAAAAGAAGATGAAACAACAATCGATGAACATCGTAGGAAAGACATTTTGAAATTGGTGACTGGGTTTTTGTACGTGTCCAGCCTTACAAGCATATGTCCCTCAAGCAACAAAAAAAGGACAACAAACTTGCTCCTAAATATTATGGCCCTTATCAGGTTCTACAGAAAATTGGCAGTGTTGCTTATAAACTAGAGTTGCCTCAATCTTCATGCATACACCCAATATTCCATGTTTCTTGCTTGAAGAAGGTTATTGGACATAAATTTGAAGCCCAAATAGAGTTACTAGAACTTGATGAGGAAGGATGAATGGGTCCTCCAAAATGTGTGATGGCTCAATCAAGCATATTCTTGTAATGCAACACAAGTGGAATCTACACATGTAGACAACTCTCGGAGTCAAGATACTCATCCCAATGGGGTTGCTCAATGAGAGCAATGTCTGACAAGAATGTATTAACATCACAACATGAAGTAGGAGGAGAAGATTGTTGCGAATAACTATTGGAAGTCTAAGATGAAGCAACACTGCACTCAAAGGTAGCAACTGGTGTATGTGGAGTGTCGTCAACTGAGAAATCAAGATGTAATGGAGCATGAGAGGAAATGGTCACATCTATCTCAGAGGAAGGTTCTCCAATAGAACATTGTTGTGGAGAGTGAATGGAAGCATGAACATGGGCGACAATGAGCTATGTGGAGGACAACAATAGGGAGAGTGTGCTCAATAGAAAGATCCTGTGGTGAATGGTCAACATGGGACTCATGAGTAGCAACAAGTGTAGAGGAACACTCAATAATGAAAGGGATGTGAGAAGGGGGAATATATGGAGGCACTAGAGTGGTCCAAGGAAGCATCACTCTTAGATGGTGAAACAAGGTCACCATACAACTATCGATAATGGTCCAGGAAGTGAAAGGGTACTCAATGTGCTCGAACAAACATAATGTATCCCTAGAAAAATAATACTTGAGAAGGCCATAAACCTCATCATTATGGTTAAACCAATCATAATTTTGTAGAGGCTCATCAAGCTCATGAAAATTAGTGAAAAATAAATGAATCCATCATGTAAAGCACGAGAAAACATGCACTTTTGACCAAAATAGTGCTCAAATCCAAGCTACCGATCAAAAGTTATAGCAAATTCAAAAATGGCTTATTTAATTAATTTTGTAAATTAGTTAAAAATATCAAAATGATGGAAAAGGGAGTATCTTAAATAATTATGCTAAATGAAATAAAACCTAAGTATGCAAAGATGTAAAAGGAAAGGACTTAGATTAACTAAAATATGATTTATAATGTATGCTAAATACTTAATCTAATATAGAGTTGTGTAAAATACGCTAGAAATAACTTTAAATACTTATGCTAAATGAAATAAAGTATGCAAGTAGGAATGATCACTTAAGTCCCGTAAAGGTCAGATTGGAAGATCTATCACTCGAAGTCTTGAAAGGTGGAGTGCTCTAAAGGGTACCAAGGAAACCCCGGGTGCCACTCCGGTCTATAGAATAAACACCTCGGTCTCTAAAAATCATAATCTAGTTCCTTTAGTGTCACAAGATATCCTAAAATATTCTGTGTGTATCACATTCCCATTTGTTCACCCTAAAGGTTACACCAACTTGATGTAACAAATAATATAGGATGAAGGAATGACCTACAAAAGACAAAGAAGTATCAAAACCCTAAAAATAAAAATGCAAAATGAATGGGTTGATCGACCTCAGCTGCCACAATAATGGGCTTACTAAATGAGTGTTGCACTACATTTTAGACCCAAATGTAGTTTTGGTGTGTGTGTGTGCATGTCATGTCATGCCCTAGGTGCTCTTTTTTTAGTCACACTTTGTGAAGTAGCAAGCAATAATAACTATAGAAAATGTAATAACATGTGTGCATGGAATAAAATAGAATCCCTCCCCTATGTTGTGTGTGTTGATGTAGATCTCCTAGCCTTGATGCATGGCACTATGTGGATGCAAGTGATGCAATGGATGTAACTCTAGATGGAGTGATAGTAGTATGTGATGTTAGGACCCTCATTATGGTCTCATAACTTTATATTTATAGGGTTCTCTTGCTCTAATTTCATAATTAACCCCGACATGGCCGACTAGGAAAAAGATAAGAATGAAAAATGGCTAGAAAGATCCCAAAAAGAGGCGGGAAAGTAAACAAGGATCGGGCACCCCAGTGGGACTAGGGCACCCCCCAAGAGGCACCACCCCCCAATTTAGGCTAAAATGATGGGAAAGTCCCGAAATAGACTGGGCATGTATCTGGAAATGTGTGGAAATGAAAAATAAAAGTAAAATAAGATGGCCAAAATATGGGATTAATTACTACTTTCTTCACTTAAGAACCTTCTAAATAGTAGTATGAAACCTGGGCTAAATAATGTCTAATGTGCATGATTTTGTGACTACATTTTTCCCCACTTTATGTTGGTGAGTGGAAATATCGGTAACATAAAGTAGATAGAAGTATGTGTACCTGATATCCATGTAGAGTGTAGTAGAGACATGTCGATGGACTAGACTCAAGCGTGGAATGACAAAAAGAAAAAGTGGAGGAGCGTGGATTCTAAAGATGAAAAATGTGCATAAAAAAGTGATGAGAGTGAACCTAGGGCGAAAACATGTGTGTAGTTGTTGCGGTGTGTAGTGTACCTGCATGGTTAGTAAAGGCAAGTGTCATCATGGTGTGTCATTGTTTTGTTTTCATTGTCGTTTTTGTTGTTTTATTTACCCTCAATTTGACTGCTTGTTTCTCATACGGTGGACTGCAAGGAGAAAATGATCAAGTAGTCAAATATGTATGTATGTAAATGTCAAATACGCTATGTAAAATACGTAAGTGTAAAATACACTACATGAAAAAAAGTAAATGGAACATGTGCACTTGATCCATGTCGAGAGAAAAGGGTGTAGAAGGATATCTTATACTATCATGTGAGTTTTTTTGGTGATCTCACACCACCTAGTGAAGAAGTGTAGGGAGGAGTTTCTCTGTATCCTCCAACTCTAACCACTTTTACTTGAAATGTGTGAAGAGATCTTGTAGTGTCCTAGTTTTTTGGGTGATCTGATGCCAACTAGATGAAGTAGTGTAGAGAGGCACACCCAATGTAACCCCTAAGCCTGTAACTACTTCCCATAAATGCCAAAGGACACCATGTCCTGTAAAGGCCATTGTGTATGGAGTTTGTAGACTGGTCTGAACTCACTCACTATATGTAAACCCACAATGCCAAGGGCAAAAAGTGTATTGTATCAACCGAATGTAAATGTGTTGTGTTAGTATGTAGAAACCCTCAAATGATGTCCCCCTCTTTGGGGGCGCATGTGACATCATTGAAAAAAGGAGAATGCAGGCCCCAAAAGAGGACCTACCACACTCTACCTATGTAAATCTTCCCTACAGGGGGAAAGGGAAAACACTTGGTAGAAAACAAGGCACACAAAAAGGGGATGGCTAGCCAAAAAAAAGTGTTAGTCTAAAAACACATGCATGTAATAAGAGAAGTGTAAAATACGCAGACAATGTAATAACTACCAAACAAAGTAGTGTAAACACACAAGAAAACAAGTAGACCACACAAAGTGGGTTACAAACATGGGACATCACTCACGATGTCATAAGACACACAAGGTCATCATGGCTGCAAACAACAAACAAGTGTACACACAAGCAAAGGGAAAATCCCGCATATAATGGTAAAATAATAATGGAAGTAAGTAGAAATAAACAAACAAGGAGTCATGGAGACATATAATCCTACAAAACAAGTGTTACACATGGAACACCCGTTAGCATGTTAGAGCGATAACCAATATGTCAAAGCATGTATGAGCAAGTAATATAAGATGCTAAGTACAAAATGAAACAATAACACTGGATGAGACGATTGTGGATGCCCCAACGACCAATATAGGAAGGGTAGAAGGTGAGCATCCATGCCACATGTGTAGAGTCTTATATCTACGATCACACTAAAAAAACAAAACATGCATGTGTGTATGATAGAGATAATGACATATAAGAGATCAATCTAACATGTGTAGTAAAAGTGATCATGCAAAACACTAGTAAACAAGAGTAAATGCCCCAAGACAATGTAGTATGTTGTGGATGAGTGGAATGGAATGAAAGATGGAATGATAGGAGCAATGTGCCCCCGAGTGGATGGAAGTGTATGTAATGAGGTTCATTTTTTTTCCCCTCAGCAGTCAAGAATGAACCAAATGAGAGTGCATCATCGGAAATGGTCGAGTAGATTTTTTTATGTCTAGCGTGTGTGATGATGAGTGTGTATATGTAATGGTGATGAGATGTGACATATGGAGAGATGTGTGTGAACCCTATAGCAAGCATATATCACGACTTGTTGAATGGATGAGTGATGATTTATCCCTAAATATATCACTATAAGATGAAAGGATGAGTGATGATTTAGATGAAGGGACTAAGCACTAAGTATATCACTATAAGATGAAAATGATGAGTGATGTGATGATTTAGCACTAAGCGTATATCACTATATGATGATAAAAATAGGTGACGATTTAGCCTAAAGCGTATGTCACTACAAGATGAAAGGAGGGAGTGGTGATGTAACCTAAGGTGTATACCACTACAAAATGATAGAATAGGTGATGATTTAGCCTAAAGCGTATGTCACTAAGTTGGAAATGTCACATGAGGAAATGTCGCATGGTGAGTGTAAGGTCCATTTGATTGGTAAACCCTCTGGTATTCGAGTATGGACCAAGGAACTAAAGTGTGTCATCATAGGGTGGTGAGGGCAACGCATAGAAAACAATGTAGTATAGATGACCAAGTGATGAATATGGTATGTAAATGCGCGATGGGAATGAATGCTATGTATGTGTAGGATATGTATATGTGTAAAATGTAAAATGTAATAGTGTAGGTAGACTAGTAATGTAAGATGTAGTGATGAAATGTAAAGCTAGACTCATATGTAATGTAACCTAGCATAGTATGTAGAATATGTGTAGAAATGTGTAGTGTATGATGTGACTAAGTGCGTAGATATCGATATGTATGTAATGCGTAGATGAGGACTAGTATAATGTAGGACATAGGATAAGCATAGAAGGTATAATGTGTGATATATGTGTGATGAAATGCAAAAATGTGTAATGCCTATAGTGTAGTGTGTGGGGTTCAGTGTAATGGTAATCCCTCAACATAGTCAAGTGTGAACCAAAGCACAAGAGTGTGTCATCGGGTATGATGATGCTTGATAAAATATGTAATGAGCATGCCTATGAATGATAATGGAAAGATGAAAGAGATGTACCTATGTTAATATGAGGAGGGGAGATTGTGTTAGATGTCATGCCCCCAAAGTATGTAAGTGATGGAAGTCTAGTCAAAAGACATTAAGTGGATCTACGTAAGGAGTAGTTTCCTTAACAAAAGTGATGGGACACTGAGGTGGTAATGTTGTATAACTTGAGTGGAGGGTATTTGCTTTGACAAGATGATTAGAAAATGGAAGTGGAGTAGGATGGCGAGAAATCTTGAATGGTGGCATCTTTGGCGGTACTTGTCTTGTTGGAAAAAGTGCATGAGAAATGATGGTGGGATGATCATTAAGTGGAGAAGAAAAGAACATCATGTCATGGAACTATAATATCTATCTGACTAGGAGGAGAATCATTATGCACATGTGAGTGAAATCAATATCAAACATGTAATGAATAAGAAAATTATCTAGAACTTCCGTAGAAATATTAGAAGGAGGCTCACTAGTAGTCACATAACATGGCTAAGTAGGGGGTGAACTAATTTTGATAGGTGGTTGAATTTGTTGACTTGGGGATACCATAGGTGATTTCTTAGGTGGATCATGACTAACTAAGAAGGAGTAGCCTTAGGAGCCCATGTGGATACAACCTTGGAGAGGATGATGTAATGATGTTAGGCGATGAAGATGAATGATAATAGTGATGTCCTTGACACTCAAGATGTTTGACTATACACGTTGTAAAAAATAAAACATTTTCAATATGTCCATTGATTCGATGGTAATTGCAATATGGATGACCTTGAGACTTTGTTAGCTGATAAGGAGGATAGTAATGAGTAGGTGGAAAAGTGATCAACTAATGACTAAGGAGATGAGTAAGAATGTCATGTGGCATAGTGTTGTGCTCAAACATAAGAGGCTTGGGTAATGACATATCTTGAGGTTCAATCATATTACATGTATTAGACATAGATTACATACAAGATGGAGAAGGAAACATGTGATTGAGAAGCATCCTTAAGTTGTTGGATTTCAAATCTAAGATATGTGATTGTGGATTCCATAGATTACATAGAGGATGTATGTGATTGAGAAGCATCTTTAAGTGTTGAATTTCATATCTAAGAGATGCGATCGTTGATTCCATAGATTACATAGAGGATGTATGTGATTGAGGAGCATCCTTATAGCTATTGACCTTTTTATCTAAGAGATGATTGATTGTGATTCCATGACAACAAATTTTGCATGTAAGGCATGAATCGAGTCTAAGATGGGTTGGTTAGATGGAGGGTCATCAAGGTCAGGGTCGAAAAAGAAACAATGAAGCATAACACTTAATTCATGTGGAGGAATATTGTCATCATAATACTTGGTGTCTAAGGCACTTTGGAAAACAACCTGACAAGCGGGATGTTTCTTAAGTAAATCAGATAAATAAACTTGACCCATGATAAAAGAAGAATAAGGACCCTAAGCATGAAAGACGTTGGGTTCACCAAAATGATTAACTAAAATTAAATATTCTAATGCATGCTAATATAGTTAATCTAATATAAGAGGACTAAAATGTTGTAAAATATGCTAAAATAGTATGGAATAACTTTAAATAATTATGCTAAATGAAATAAAACCCTAAGTATGCAAATATGTAAAAGGAAAGGACTTAGTTGATTGCCAAAGATTGTCGAAGTTGTCAAGTGGTCCGACTTGGATTCTAGGATTAAGAATGATCACTCAGAAATCTCATAAAGGTCAGATTTGGAAGATCTAAGGAGACTGGAGTGCCCAGAAAGGTACTAGGGTGCCCCTGGGTGCCTTTCTCTAAATAGAATAGGCACCCTAGTCTCTGTAAAATCTCATAATCTGTTCCTTTAGTGTCACAAGATACCCTAAAATATTCTTTGTCTATCACATTGAATCTTCGAACCACGCCGAATGTAGAAAATAATATAGGATGAAGGAATGACTGCAAAAAGACAAAGAAGTATCAAAACCCTAAAAATAAAAATGTAAAATGAATGGGTCAGATTGACCTCAGTTGCCACAATAATGGGCTTACTAAATTGAGTATTGCACTACATTTCAGACCCAAATGTAGTTCTGGTGTGTGTGTGCATGTCATGCCCTAGGTGCTCTTGTGTCAGTCACACTTTGTGAAGTAGTGAGTAATAATAACTATAGAAAATGTAATAACATGTGTGCATGGAATAGAATAGAATCCTCCCCCTATGTTGTGTGTGTTGATGCAAATCTCCTAGCCTTGATGCATGACACTATGTGGATGCAAGTGATGCAATGGATGCAACTCTAGATGGAGTGATAGTAGTATGTGACGTTAGGACCCTCATTATGGTCTCATAACTTTATATTTATAGGGTTCTCTTGTTCTAATTTCATAATTAACCCCGACATGGCCGACTAGGAAAAAGATAAGTATGAAAAACAATTAGAAAGAGCCCAAAAAGAGACGAAAGTAAAACAAGGATCGGGGTGCCCATGTGGGACCAGGTGCTCCGAGGTGCCCCAAAGATAGGCTAAAATGATGAGAAAGTCCCAAAACAAACTAGGCATGTATTTGGAATGTGCAGGAATAATGAAATAAAAGCAAAATAAGATGGCCAAAAGATGGGATTAATTACTACTTTCTTCACTCAAGAACCCGGGCCTTGCCCTCCATCTTTGACATGCGAAGAATGGGAAGGTAGATAAACAACATAATAACTCCTCTAAAATGCTAATGATCTTGCTTTATACAAAACAATAAAAATGAGCTCCCCCTCCCCCTAATTTTACATCAACTCACATTCGCTAAAGTAAAACCATACCTACGGTTTGAAGCCTATTACACACTCACATTTGCTAAAGTAAAACCAATCCACATTTAACCCTTTACAAAAAAAAATCAAAGAATGGATTAAAATGCAAAGAGAGGGAAAGTTTTTGACTAGAAAATAGGTTAGAATACTGAAGGAGTCGGTCAAGCTAGGGCTTATTAGAATGTGAGACCAACGTGTGAGTTAGAGACCAAGCACAGAGAAACTAAATCCATCGATAGTTTCATGAAGATATGTATGCAAATGGAGGGGAAAGAGCTAAAAAAACTAGATCCACATATACAGAGGTCTTATGAGTGAATAAGGAGGATGATCCGAGTGAATAAGAAGCGGTCGAGCTAGGGTAGATCATATGAGTGGAGGTAGAGACTATCGTCGAGGCTATGAAGGAAAATGGAGACTCCAATATTCAAGGACCCTCACGCGTTTGTTGCATAAAGGTAGAGTCAGGGTAAATCATGTTGGATTTGAAGGTTGAGAACTACACAAGGGCCTGTAATGAGGGCCAAAGCAAGTCAAATGCAATAATTTAAGGACTGTATAAGCCAAGTCAGGATCTGATCCACAAAATATGTTCAGGTCAAATTACCTCAACTGATCTGATCCAAGAAAATGTGTAGGTCGATCTAAGAAAACTATGTAGAACTAAGTTCCCCTAAATTGGGACAAAGCCAATCTAATCATTGTGTGGGTTCTAATATTCTAAGAATGCAGGCCAAGATTGAATCTTGACAAGGCATATCCACGTTGAGTCGGATACGCATAGGTTGAGTTGAATGGTGAAGCACAAGGTCAAAACCTTTAATCTGAGTTTGTTTCTATATGTGTCACATGCAACGTAGGCAAAAGAGAGCCACCTCCAATATGAACCAAACAATATACCCCAAGAACAAGATCCAAGCTAAGTTTGTGATGGAACAAGCAATGCAAAGACCAAGGCACCACACAATTTTTGGAAAAGTCCCTAAAAAAATTCCCGATGGATTTTGGAATTTTTTTGTAACTCCAAGAATTTTTGACAACCTTCAAAAGGCAATCAACAAACACCAAAAATCACAACCGTAAAGAACCAAGACGGAGTCGGATCTATTTACACATGAATTGTTAGTTTCAAAAATGAAGTATTCAAAATGAAAACTACAAATAACTCAGTAATGGAAAATGTATCACTAGAACAAATTTGATACCATATTAGAGTTTCTAGATCTCTAATGAAAAACGAATGCACAAGCAATTACGAAATTGAAATAACTAACAATAAGATGAAAAATCACAAGGCACAAATGACTCCAAATCAACTCAATTCTCCATGCTCCATATTCCCATAAGATAGATTGATGCAAGTCAAGTACATATAGGTGGTGAAAGTGCAACCTCCTCCTAGATCAGTGGGGAATAACTCTCACTAATTGATATTAGAAGTAGAGTTGACTCCACACAACTAGTGAGTTGACTGAACACAACTGGTAAGCTAACTCAACCTAACTAGTAAGCTAACTCAACACAACTGCTACAACTAAGCAAGCATATCTCATAAGTGTAGGAAAGTTCCAAGTAAATAAACAAATACAAGGAAACTAAATATCCTACACTAACAAAATATTCACACAGATGATCTAGCGTCCGTAAACAAACACTAGCACCCGTGTGCTCATGTCCTCTTGTGGACACTTTTGTCCCACACAATGTAAATCCTCACAACTCTCTGATAGCCACTATCACATCATTTCCAATCAAATTCAACAAATATACAATCATGACTACTTCCAGATTACACAGGAACCAAGTAAGTCCTCTATCTCACTTATTTGAGCTTAGAGTTTTGCATTACTTGAGTACTTAGCACTTGTACATTTGTTGTATATTATCATTTGTTACATTAGTTATTCTAAAATTAAATTAGATTAAATTTATATCAAATTAGTTCCAATTTTAACACTCTAGATTTAAAATCAAGTATAATATGCTCAATAGGTTGTGTAGCCTAAGTAAAATGTGAAGTCTCATTGGTAAGCACAATAGAACATAGGAATCATGGTTTCCATAGGAATAAAAATGATAACATGTTATAAGGGGGATGTGGGATGCCCCCAGGATATAGATGTATTAGATGTAGTAATATTATAGGTAACCATAATGTAATATGTAACATTAAACTTAAGAATTCATATACATGGTTCTTGAAAGAATTAAAATGATTTTTTTCATACTTAAGATGGAATTATCAAAGTCATGTTTATGTAGCATTTTGGGGAGATGTGTGATGTACATAGGATAACTAAGAGGATTTATATGATGGATAAATCCTCTATAATTTTCATAAGTGAAGCAAGATTTGGCATAGGAAGTGATTTATTTTTAATAAAAGGAGTAGGAAAAGAGTCTCATTTCAAATACCCTTGACTCTAAGAACTTTCTCTTTATGGACGAGCTTGACACATTAGTGAAAAAAATGAAGGGATAACCTTAAGACTACAAAGCTAGGGGTTTTGAAACCACCCATATAAACATATAAATTAAAAACCACATATTTATAATCCCACAAAAATAAGGGGCCCGTCTAATGTTTGTAGCAGAGGTGTACAATACTTCTAGGTGTATAGTATGCAAAATATATACAACATATTCTAACATGAATATTACATCTATGAAAGTTTAAATAGTAATTAGAGTTAACATATTTACTATGGGGATTACTTTTATGAACCTTTACAAGCGAGGTGAGAGAAAAGGTTGCACTTTAGAACTATTTGAAGGAGAACTTGGGTTAAAGAAGGAGAATGGGTGAATTTCCAAATCAAGTATAATATACTCAATTTAGAGAAAAATTAACACTTTAGATTGTAAATCAAGTATAATATACTCAATAAAAAGTGTAGAAGAAGTAGAATGTGAAATCCCATGGGTAATCACAATAAAACATGGGAATGATCGTTTTCATAGGAATAGAAAAGGTAACATTCTAAAGGGGGATGTGGGATGCCCCTAAGGATATAAGCATAATAGATGTAGAAATAGAAAATTAGCCATAGTGTAGGATGTAAAATTAGAGTCGGGAATATCATATACATATATCTTCAAAGCTTAAAATTATTTTGTTCATAAATAATTATATATAAAAGTTCATCAACGTGTTGAGGGTTAATTTTAGTAATCATTGACTTCCAATATTTAGCATAGTCACTAATGGGTTTGTTGGAGCCTTATTGTGTATTAGAAATTTTGAGAATAGGATAAAGTTTCATTGATATTGATTTATAATTGTGCAAGGAAATGACTAGCTACATGGCTTAAAGCCTTCACATAATGAAAAAAAGATCATAGAAACTTTTGAAATGCATAATATTCGAGGCTTCTAAGAACGAACTTAGTAAGTAATAAATCATTATAAGAATAGTATATGTAAGTGACATGAAAATAATGAAGATGTTTTTAGTATCACTTTTGCTATCATAAGTAGGAAGATTAGGAGATACAAATCCAAGAGACATAGGATAGAAATTCATTGCATGTGCGAGTGGTTCATGAAGTAGCTTAGTAAAATACATAACTTTAGAAGATATAGAGGAGCTTTAACACTTTAGAAAAGATAGAGAAACTTCAACACTTTAGATTGCAAATCAAGTATAATATACTCAATAGAATGTGCGAAGAAGTAGAATGTGAAATCCCATGAGTAATCATAATAAAACATGGGAATGGTAGTTTCCATAGGAATAGATAAGGTAACATCCTAAAGGGGGTGTGGGATGCCCTAAGGATATAAGAATAATAGATGTAGAAATAGTAAAGTAGTCATAGTGTCGAATGTAACATTAGACTCGGGAATATCATATACATAGATCTTCAAGCATTAATTTTTTTGTGTTCATACGTAATTATATATAGAAGTTCATCAATGTGTTGAGGGTTTAGTTGTAGAATATTTAAAAACTTGTTTTCATAATTTTCAATGAAATGGTGGGAATTAGTATCTAGATTTGATTTATCATGAGATCATTCTACTTAAAATGTGTGATAAAGGGGTCATAATGGTATTAGTAACAATAATCGATGAGAGCATGATACAAGAAGAATCTGCAAGCAAAACACTAAAGGTAAGAAATGGTGTGCCATTGTGACATAAATGGATATAATCACATGTGGCATTGAGATAATAATCATGGGAATTCACATGTATCCACAAGTGGAATGTAAGTATTTGTAACATGTTCCATTTTAATAGGAGAAAGAGACTCATTATGAAAAACTCACGTTATCATGCACTCGATGAAGAGAAATAGAATTTGAGAGAATATTATATTTATTTATCATTAGAAATATCAGTAAAATCATAATTCCAAGAAGTATGTCTATCAATAAGCATGTATCATTTGTATTTTCAGGATCAAGCACACTTGTGTGGTTATAAGTAATAGAAAAGGAAATATTTCCTATTAATGTATAAGAAACACTTAAGCATGAGTTATAGATAAGAGATTTGAAAAATTAAGATTTGACATTAGTAGGGACCATGAGCTTTACAATTCCCCACATATATTAAACCTATAACAAGGATAGTTGGAAGGAACTCAAAGAATGTACGTTTAACATTAGCATTTTTCAATTGACAAGAAAGCCACATGTAGTGTAACATCCCAAAATTTCTTGTAAGTTAAATTAACTACGGTTAAGTCTAAACAAGATTAGATGAGATCATCATTGGGTTTAAAATTCATTTGGTTTGTCGTATCATGACCTGACCTTTGCAGGGCATGACACTGCGGAACGAATAACCCCACACCCACCTTGATGATCCTTCCTAAAACATGATTAGGCCTTAATCATAGGTAAAACGATTCATAAATGATAGTGAATCTTTCGGTTATTTGTATTCCGATTACTTTATTTTAATCGATTTGGTCGTCTTTTGTTTTGTTCAATTTTGCATGACCACGATGATAATTGTCTTTGTTTTATTTGACAATGCTATATCAAGCCAACTTTATGAGAATATTTGAATTATTATTTGACGACTTGGTGATTTTCATATTTTGGAGTGTTATATAAACCTCGAAATTCAACTAATTTTTATGGTAATATATTGTTGGAAATATGTGGACTTGTATTATGAAGGTTAATTTTAACTTAACCATTAAGCCGGGTAACAACTAAAGTAAAAAAATGTATGAAATATTAATTTGTGTGTGTGTGTGTGTGTGTGTGTGTTTAGAGGGATTTGACATGTAAGCCAAAAGTTTTATTTAGTTATTGAAATTTATGGGTTTCATAAAGTGAAACACCTTCACATGGCACAAGTGTGCGGCATGCACTAAAACACGTACCAGCATTGGGAAGCCCAAAAATTCTTCAATATGTCGCCCAACTATAGTTCTTTCATTATATTTTTCTGTTATTTTTCCTTCGTCTATTTTCATTCTCCCCTTTTGGAATACCTGCATGAGTTTTGGAGGAAAGAAGGATTCAACTTGTTGGAGCGGGAAGAGTAGAAGGTTGTTGATTCTGGGTTTACTTCAGGCATGAATATCTTCTCCTTTCTCTTGTTGCATTATTTGTAAAAAAAGAGGAAATACACATTCTGTTTTTAATGGCAATCAAGGAAATTGTGGACAACTTTTGATTTAATTGTTTGGAGATGAAGTATGAAAAGGAAATTGATGGATTCTATATTCTTTTTAGTTTTCTTTATGTGGTTTTAACCTAACCTAGAAAAATACGCAGATGGGGTTTTGGGTTTTGATCAGAAAAATAAAGTAAAAGAAAGGTTAAAAATTCCTTCTCTGCATTATAATAAATTATACCCAAAAGGAAAAGAGTTGGGTTTTTCCTATACAGGAAGAAGGAAAACGTTTTGTGAATTTGTGTGTTTAAAATCGATTTGTGCTTGTGGGTTTTCATTTTGTTAAACTGAAATTTGGTTGTGTGTTTTCTGTAAACAAATCAATTTGGGTATACAAATTGATTTTCATAAAGGAATCGATTTGGGTAACCCAATCAATATGGGTATGCAACCGGTTGGGGTTTTATTTTTTCTTCTTGGTTGTTATATACAGTCTAATTTTTAATTTATTGAGATCTCTTGAATGATAATTTGTGGGTGACAAAGCTCTTGCATGGGCCGCATTTTCCGTAAATTTTATTATTATGGACCACTAAATCGGTTCATGTATAAATGAGGGTTTCTTGTTATGTGTGAATAATTACAAAAAAATGGCATTTAGCCCAGTAATTCCAAATTGGTAATATGACTTGGATTCTTGTAATCTTTGTGAAAAGAAATTGCTTGTCTTGGTAAGGGCATGAAAGCCAGGACAACTTGACCGAGATGCACCAAGGAGTAATTGGAGGCATGATTGGGTTTAAAATAATGATATCTTATGAAAGAAATTATTAGTTGTTCTTTTACTAAAAAGAGTATGTTTAAATGATGTAACCATGGTGTTCTTATATTGTTGGTTGGATTGTTTGTTTACCAGATAGAACATGTTAAAGTGATGTAAATATGGTGATATTTGTGTTAATTTGTAGAGCTGCTCATTGACTAAAAAAATACTCTTCTTAATCATATTGTTTTTACGAAGTTATGTAGAAATTTTAAATGTCAAATGCTTATTGATTGAAGCTGGAATACGGATGTATTGACCTTTGTGATTAGAGGGAAACATGATCAAAAAAAAATTGGTTGTTTTATTTGTGTGCATCCATACCATTGTATCTTTATAGAAACTAGGTAGTAATACATTTTCAGTTGTATTACCATGTGCTTGTTGATAAAACAACATGTATATCCTTTCATATTTTATTAATTAATTGCATCAGAAAATGGAGTTAATATTCATGCCAGTTCATTTTGAACTGACATCATACCACTACTCTAGTCTTGCAGGACCATTAGTTATTACATTCGGATGTGCGAAACTCATGTCTTGTGAAGTTTTATCGTAACATGGATCTAAATGAGATACTTGGATTTCAATTGGTGAAAGGATGATATCCTTGAATTTTTGGTTGAATTATTGGGATCTTGGACCCATTGTAAATATTCAAACCTCATTATGTGAGAATTATTATATCGGTTATATATTTCACCTTAACAACATATGTAATATACGATTTTAATAAAGAGATGATTACTTCGTGTGTAATAATATCTCAATATGAGTACATGATGAATACTTGAGTTGTGAAATCTTACTTTTCACAAATTGTTGAATACATTTATTTGGTAGTTATCAATGTATGGCCGATAATTGGGAAATTATTGTAACAATCAATTATCTTTAATTTCTAAATTAAATAAGCTATTTAGTGGCGTAGCTAATCGAAGGAATAATTAAATATACATGTTTTAATATATATTTAATTCGGCCTTTCGGTAAACTTGGTATTAATATGATAAGATTGTAAATCATGTTGTATAGAGAATGAAAGAGTATCGTTGTAAAAGGTAATTTAAGGTTAAAGAATCAAACATCAAGAAAAAAGAGACTAAATGGGATGGTAAATAGATGAAAAGATCCATTAGGCATATTAAGGGATAAGTACATGTAGAATGCTGATATAGTTACATTTCAACTTAGCAAATTTACTTATCTCATAAAGATCCTAGTTGGCCTTTGGCATCTATCTCAATATAAACTCTTGCAAGATAGGTTTAATTAGAAATAAAATAAAACAAACTATAAAGATCTAGATAAATGTGAAAGGGATAGTTGTGAGGTGGTGGAAGACTTAAAACTCATAAGACTAGTGTGTTGTCTTGAGTTTAGCCATAACCTACACGACGGATAACTTTGGCCAAAGTAATGCATTGATGGTTGTGCATTGTCTGATCACCTAGTCCTCCAATTAAATAAAAAAATTGTTTGTAACCTGATCATGGGAAGTTGAAATACTGAACATGAGGTAGACAATGGTCGGATACCGGAATACGAAGTCGGGAAACTAGCTTCGTGGTAGACCCAAGGACTTTCACATAGTTCCCATGACCTTTAAAAGGTTGAGCCGAAATGCTAGTAAGCATTGTCACTCGAAGTAGTGACGAAGGGAGATCATGGAGATCTGGATACACCCTTCTCACCGCACATGGCTTACATGGATGTTATTAGATAGATCAAAAGAGCAAAATTGATTAATGAATTTGATTAAATAAATTTGTATGATTGTAACTTGTGTAATTTGTTATTATGTTTATGTGTTTAAAAAAATCTTCATTTTTCAGCTCTTGTAATTTTGAGTGTTACAGGTAGAGTAATCCATCAAAGAACAAAGGAAAAGGAAATAAAGAGCTAGGAAAAGGATTAGTCCAATAAAAAGGAATGAATTATGAGAGGCCCTATGGTGAATAAGGTTTGAGCATAGAGTGGGTTCACCATATGATTCAACCCTATATGATAAATAAGGTGATGGAAAGGTGTAATGAGTATTTTAACTTGTTTATTTTTATATTGATGGTCATCCATAGGTAGTATATTCATATTATTTAATTAACATTAATGCCCAAATTAAAATCTACCATTTATAGAGATTTGCAAAAGGTAAAATATAAAAACATTTTCTAAAACACAAGGAAGTAGTTGCACTTAGATGATTATAGAATCCTAAGTTGGTTTTACATTGTTGTGAGAATGAATGTGCTAGAATTTCTCTATAATTCATTCATCTCTAGAGATAGGTGTGCAAACAAAGTAAGCATGAAACTGTCAAAAAAATTATGGACAAAGTAAATGGTTCAATACCTACCCATTGGTTATGCGTGGTGATGTGTTACCACTCTACAACTTTCTATGCCCCAATAACACTTTTTGATGACATTTTCTCTTAAACCATAGGTGTTATACATTTGTGAAACCCTTTATGTGATGGAAAATAGCTTGGTGTAACCACAAGTAAAAGACCTCGAAAAAATTAATGCTTTTGTTGAAGTACAATTTATGCACTTTGCCTACGTTGGTGATAACTCGAATAGACTTCACACCACACATGTATTTATCCACCTAAAATGCAATACACACACACACACACACGCACGCAAACACGCACACACGCGCGCACACACACACACACACACGCATACATGTAAATAGATTTGGTAATTTGACCACTTGATGAAAAGTAATAATGTCATAGCTTTCATAGTTTGACTTCACTTGTTCTCTACCTTGGAAAGTGTGATTGTATAACCGTGTTTAGTATAGTTTACACTGTAAAGTTATGAGAATGATGCTTCAGAGGAATACA
This sequence comes from Taxus wallichiana var. yunnanensis, assembly GCA_018340775.1. NCBI lineage: Eukaryota > Viridiplantae > Streptophyta > Pinopsida > Cupressales > Taxaceae > Taxus > Taxus wallichiana. The sequence continues at coordinate 150,203,861 of CM031240.1, forward strand.
CTAATTTGAACTAATGCAATGAGTTCTATTAATGACTAAGTAATTTCAATAGAGAATCCTGTCATGCAAGAGCTATAAGGAAATGCTACCTAGGCTTGGAATGTGCATACAAGTCATGAACTAGGGATATAACCAATGTTGTCATTGCAAAATGATAAATTTCCAAATGAGGTGTCTACAAGTCCCACATGGGATCCTCTCTATCCCCTCCTCATCCTGATACCTTTAATTTCATGTGGGAGATGTCCAAAACTCCGTTGAAAAATTACTTGGGCTATCACATTGTAAAAATATTAGGTCCTAACATTGCACGAAGAAGCTAATTATATTGGAGGTGCAAAATGATGGAGTGATACCCTCATAGTAGTTTGAATTGTTATCTCCCTCAAATACCTATGTATGCAATTTTTTTGACCCATCGGTACTCAAAGATGACATTTGGAGTGTTTGTTTAAATCAAAAATAAATAACACCACTAATCACTTTAAAAATCCTCTGGCACATAGATATCTTCCACATCTTCCCTCCAATGTATTCATTTCTTCCTCTTCTTTTAGTTCTCCACATCACCTCTAAATTTGTATGCATACGTTGTTCCCTATTGACATCTCCATTGCAGACCGTTGTCAGGGTGTGATTGTTATTAAAGAAATAAAAAGTATTTATAATAAAGGGGAAATTACAATAAACTTAAACATGAAAATCGTTAACAATAAGTCTGAAGACTTCTCCATAAGTAATCAATTTTGATGAATTTATATAATTCATAGAATCAAATCCAAAATTATCGAACATATAGTGAAAAACCAAATTTAACATGGAAGAGTGCATGTGTTGTATGAATTATGTTGTGTTCTACAATGTGAGCATGAATTTAAATGAAACATTGTGAGCATGTTTGCTTCAAAGTGACATTTTAAATTTTAAATTGAATGTTTATTAAAGAATCACATAATATTTTTGCTTGTATAAATCAATAAAAAAATTCATATCCTACCCATGTGATAGGAGTTGAAGCCCATTTCTTAACCCAATAGAATGATGTAGCCAAATAACTATCATTTTCCACTAGTCATGAAAAATTAACATGATATCTATGATCATTTTGAAAGAATGTAATATATTTATAATATTTTACAATTAAATTGTCTAAATAATGTACATTCCTAAATAGATATTTCTATTTTTTTTTATTAAGGGCAAATAGTTTTGAAGGGACTATACCACCGTAAACAAAAGGGCTCAAAAGGATAGTAAAGATGAGAGAAGCTAAGAAGGGCAAAACAATAACCAAGGAAAGCTCAATACCCAAATATTACAATATAGGAGAAAAAGGATCTAAACGCGTTAAAGATCCGGTAAAAAAGAAGGCAAGATAAAAAAGAAACCAAAAGAGAAACAACATGAAGAGCTCCGCCAAAAACAGCTCCAGAACCGCCCGATGACAGCCACATCGCAGCCAAAAATGAGATCTCAATGCCCATTACTTGATGGCTCACAATTTTGGTCTTGATAGCCTGCATGCAGTGACATGAAGAAGGCAATTGCAGGGGCTCGAGAGGAGTCTTGCAAATCTGCTGGGCAATTGTAATGTCCCTTTTCTCTTTAGGGCCCCATATGTCCTCATTAATCCCACTTAAACTGCAAACACTGTGGACATGTTGTTCAATGAAATTATAAATGCTTTTAAGGGCAGACAATATGCAGTCATTTCGGCTTTTAGCATTCCCCAATCTGCCATCTAAGGACCGTAGTTTCTTGAAGACTTCCCCAATAACCCCTCTTCCTCCTCACTTTGAAGGATCCTTTTACCCTTAGCTCTTTCCATGTTTTTATAGCCCTTTTGAGCTCTTGATTCCTTTTCTAATTTATATTACTAACTAACTAGCTAAAAATAATAATTACTAAATTGAGGAAGTTTCCCATCACACAGTTGTTAAAATGTAATCGAACTAACTTCTACATTTTATCCCATTGTTTGCGTAGGATAGAAATGGTATATTTTATCACTAGAATCGCACAAGAGTTGCAAAAGTTCGCCAAAGGGTTGACTATGTGTGTACAATATGGTATCATTTTAAACTGAAGGTGACTTTTATTCAGTATTGCATGTGGAACACATTGTTTATATATGTGTTTTGGAAATAAGATCTGAAAACACTATTGTGTACATATTAAGTAGGTAGTAGAATGCACATGTGTTATATGTCAAGTGGCGGTTATTAGTGGTAGTTGAGATAGGTGGTAAAATTATAGGGTTGTAAGGTAAGCGTTGAATGCGTCTCTAATGTATTGCTTGTTGCCACTAGAGTAGTACTGGTCATATCCCAATGCACGGAGGAAATTGTACAAGGCTTCAAGACGAAGGTATGTGTCATCTACCTTTTGCATGAGGTCCAACACAATGTTCAAATCACTATCTACAATCATGGCTGATGGGAATAGAGATTTTGATGTCCTACCATAAATGTTAGCACATGTAGCCACAACAATAGTAGCCAATGAATGAATGAAAGTTACAAACATTGGTTGAACACTATACATGGAACTATGATTTGTTGCCACCTTGGGTTGAGTAAGAAGTAGGGGACCCATTTGAAGCTATTAACTCATTATGCGTCTTTAAACCGACATAAGAGGTGTCATCAGATATGGTGATGATGGTTGGGCTTCCATTTAAAGTTCCATAGTACCTGAAAATAGTGATGAATTTGTTAAATATAAAACATGTTTGTAATGGCAATTACAATTTAAATAAATGGATTTAACAATAAATACATATACATATAGATATTATAAATTTCACCAATTTGTGCGTTGTATTAGAGGTGAAAACAAGAGTTATTGAAGAATAATATTTTGAAAGTGATAAGAAGGAAACAATAGTGAATACATTGCTTACAAAAAAAAAAACAAACTAACAATCACATGAGTTGCAAATTATGTCGAAAGTGATATCCATGCATAATCTTGTAAGTGTAATTCAATCCCATGTAACCATCAAGGATGTGCTTTCCATCATCTCCAAGCATTATATTGATTGTTTCGTTTGGAGAAGCATCTCTCCATCTCATTGAGGGATACCACTCCTCTTTTTTTTCCTTTTCTCCACCTCCCCCAACCTAACATCCTAGATATGTAATTTTTTAAAGAAAATATAAATGAAACTTGGTCTCTTTTATAATATTACAGGTTTGACACGATGCACCTTGTTACAATGCCAACCTATGTCTACAAATTGCTTTACATAACATTACCAATAATCTCTACAAGGATCTCATGTATACATGTGGGTGTGAGTTATCTCCTCCACATCAAACATGCACCATTTTATGGCCTTTAATCCAATTACATATAAGCATCATTATAATTCCCATATCCTTCATCAATCTCCTTACCATTTGAACCTTGATCCATGGCCAACACACTTCTGCATAAATGTTTGATAGAAGAACAATTCGTGTGCCATGTGTATGCTTGCACATTTTGTATACATGTTTGTGATAAAAATCCACTTCAATTTTGCATACATATCTACCATGACACTTGCAACTAAAACATTTGGCAAAAGTTAGTTCTTTATAAGGCTTTGGTTGGTGTCATTACCCTGTTTCAAATATCCTATTTTGGCATAAGAAGGGGGTATGTTAGCAAAGGTGAAGTGATGGAATTGGACACCTATTGGTTGTATTTGGTGAATTAGTATCAGTTTTTTGTGAGGATACCCATGTATTATCTTCAAGTATGATATTCTGTGAGAAGAGGTTGCAAATTATAAAGTAAAAAAATGTAGACATTAGAACAATTGTTCAAGACATTTTGTCAAACAGTTCACATACATGGCTTCATGCTAATAAAATAAATAAATCTTACATGGTCAAGGCATGTTCCAGAGTGATTCAAAGTTCAAAGAGTTTGAAATAGCAACAAAGGTTGAGGAGTGTAGCTTCAAATCTACTAACTGTATTTGTTTGATAACCCTTTGGACAAAGACCAACTTAATGGAAATAAAGATAAGGGAAATATAGTTAATTTGAATTTTCTCAATGAATAGAGAATGTTTAAAACTTTTTCAAAAACCCAAATATACTATTAGTTTTCTTTTCCAAAATATAATATCATTGTGAGATGTATAAAATCATAAGTTGTTTTAATTATTTTAAATAATTAAAAATGGTAAATTAATTTTTTTAAACATAGAGAAATTATTTATCCTATTAATGTTAGTTATCAACTCTTCTTGAAAACACTTACATCCCTATTTTCTCCAAATAACTTCAATATAAAATTAACTCTCAATATTTAAACATGTCTTTCGTATCCAACTACTCTTAAATCCACTCAAACACATTATCCTTAAAACCATCTAGTATTAGCTCTTATTTTTTAAGAAATACATTGGGTGATATGTAAGTATCTAGGGCCAAGTGGAGAGAAATGATTGTATATCATAAATCATTTTTTGAAAATGTTTTAATTGAAATATTATATTGCCAAAATTTATTCGTAAGGCCTCCCTCCCTCGATTAAAGTGAGCACAAGTTCATTATAAAAACTCCTCGTGTCTTTTTAAGTGGCATAAGTCCAAATTCTTCTACAAATCTCCATTACTTATGTCCACATAATACAAGCCACTCTACCATAATAATACAGGCCGGGGGAACGGTTGGTGAAAGTCCGAAACCATTTTCTGCAATCCCGGAATCATTGTAGTCCATGAGACGACATATCTTTTAGGCATTTAGTCAAACAGTTCGCATGCTCCCACATTTTGCAGACATATCTACGAAGGCACTTGCAAATGTCCATGCCCTGTTTTGAAACTCCATTTTTGGACAACCTGATAGTATGGTAGTTTTTACTGTAAAACCTTATGGAAATATCACCTGCGCAATTTTCTTGATAGGGATTGCCTCCAAGCAAGATCGCCATTTCACAATATGTGCGTGGGAATTTAAAAAAATGACCAACTCGTGACTTTCGTGAGGATAAGGACTGTCTGTTTGGTGATGGAGATGTGCTCAGGTGGAGATCTGATGGAGAAGACAATATTTCGGGAAGATGAGGCGCCTTGATTTTTCATTCATTGGAAACTGTGTTTACCGGGAAAATCCACGCTGAAAAATCCTGTCGAGAAACACTACCATAATAACATGTTTAGAGCCTTCGGTTTTCTATGCTAAATTATTACCATTCCGCTGATCACCTCTGCCACTTTTATGCTTGTTTGATCGCTTGTTCTTCATGCATTCACCCCCAACAGGGCATTTCGAGAGAGAGCTGCCCTTTGTCTAATAATCCCTTTAGTCGACAATCACACATGTCATCGTTACCACCATGAGTTTGAAAAATCAAGCCATATGTTGTCGGGAAAATATTTTTTGGAAAAAAACCATTGGAATTTGACAATTTCAAAGCAGAACAACTTCAAAATGGATGTCTTTGAATGAAAAATAAAAAAGAACATTAATTATTTTTAAACTAACAACAATAAATACATGAAATGCATCCAACCATCCAACAATTTATAAAGTTGAAAAAAATCAACACCATAAATTAAATTAAATTCTAATGTTTAATGTTTAAAACATATACCGAAAAGTGTGTTCTAAGTTAGAAAGCCCGAGGGCTCGACACGATTTGGCGGCACAAATGCGGGCCGAGATCGTCTTGCGATGATGTACGGACAATCGTGAGCCATACACGTGGAACCAAACTATGAGAAGCCCACCCTCCCTCTGACACGGACGACACAACGTTGGCGCGTGCGTGGAAAAGTCCGGTTGGCCCGTGGAAAATCGGTTGGCACGTGGAAAAACGGGGTCGTTTGGTGCATGGGAAGTTTTCCATTTTCGGAGTGTTTGTGAAAAAATCGCAAGGAGAGAAAAAAATTTGCCATTTTTGGAAAGGGTCCGAGAAGATGTAGCAGCTAAAAACTTGCACGTGCCATAACTTTCATTCTGTGGCTCCGTTTCAGGTGCCGTTTTCTCTAAATGTGTATATTTTCTCGAGCTCTACGCATTGATGGCAATATTTTTCTTATTTTCATAAAATCCATTTTTGCACCTTTTTGGACCAAACAACTTCTTACCCTTAAAAATAAATCTAAACATGCACATATTGTGGAAAGAGAAATGAAGAAGAAGATGTTCGAGTTAGAGCGGCGAGGACTATGGCAACGATGGCAGTTACGGTGGCGGTGGCGTGAAGTCCACAAACACAGTCCTCTAAGCGGGTGTATTCATTTGAACGAGTCATGACGATTACACTCGAGAACGAACTCAGGAGCTTGCACATTAAGCTAGCTGAACGAAGAGTTCTTTTCATGCGTAGTCGACGAAGACAATGCCTCTGCTGGGGTTAGGATTTAAATTTCAAATATTTTTTACATGGCATCGTTTCCCTCATTTAGGGTTTTATCTCAAAACAATATCCATGGATTTCCTCATGGGCAATGATTACATCATCTGATTATGTTGTAAATGCATTGATGGTTTGCATGGACATTTTGAGCTTCCCATCAAACCTCATGCTCGGAAATCTCATGCTTTTCCAGATGCCAGAAGGGGCAATGAACCTGCAAAAAAATTAATATATGAAAAGAGAATGAAGAGCGAGAAAGATAGCAAATTACTTGAGCATTGTCTCATCCAAGGCCTATTTAATGGCGAGCTCTAGGCGTCCGATTTCTGAACATCCCAAATTCGCTTCAAACCCGAGCATGCACATATTGTGGAGAGAGAAACGAAGAAAAAGATGTTCGAGCTGGGGTGGAAGGGTGGCCCAAGAGGTGTCGGCGAGCAGTGGAAGCAGTGTCCCGTTGATGGAGGGGTGAAGGGTGAGAATGATGTGAGTTTTAAAGGTGAGGGATTGTAGAACAAAGCTCATGCTCTTTACAAAGCGCTCCCCCTCTGCACCGTCCACGTTCAGGATGTCATCGCCCAAAAAATGTCGGAGATGAATTTGTACTGAATGCCTTATGGGTAGTTGCCAAACATGGTTTTTAGAATATGCTCATATTTTTGGGATCTATGGTGACCACATACAACAAGTTTTCCATCCATAGAGGCCTAAACTGTAGCGAGAGACGCAAAAAAGAGGGTGAGCAAAAGGAGGAGAAGAAGCGTTGGAGTGATGCAACAAAAAAAACCAAAAAAAGAAATCGTGTATTTACCCAATAGCTACGAATACTGATAGAAACTGATGACGAAATAGACAACCATAACCTTCAATTGTTGAAAGACATTTACTCTCTCGTTTCCATATCCATTGCTCATAACACCAAGCATATTGACTTATAATAGGATGATTATGGATCAATTGCAACATTACATTTTTCTCTGCGTCAACTAGATAGCCATGCGACGTGAAGTCCACAAACACATTCCTCTAAGCGGGTGTATTCAATTGAGAAGATAATGTTTGAGTTGGAGTGGTGAGGACTGTGATGATGACGACAGTTATGGTGGCGGCAACATGAAGTCCACAAACACAAACCTCTAAGCGGTTGTATTCATTTGAACAAGTCATGGTGATTGCACTCTGGGAGTGAACTTAGGAGCTTGCGCATTAAGTTAGATGAATAGCGAGTTCTTTTCAAGATCAACCGACAAAGACAATGGCTCTTCTGGGTTAGGATTTAAATTTTCAAAGCTTTTTGATAAGGCATCGTTTTCCTCATTTAGGGTTTTGTCTGAAAAAATTTCTCCAAGGATTTCCTCTTGGGTAATGATTACATCACATGATTGCATTGTAAATGCATTGATGGTTTACATAGATTCTTTGAGCTTCCCCTGACCTCATGCCCAGAAATCTCATGCTTTTCTAGATGGCGAAAGGGGCGATGAACCTGCAAAAAAATATAGGGAAAAAGAATGAAGAGCGAGAAACATAGAAAATTACCTGAGCAATATCTCATACAAGGTATGTTTTGTGGTGAGCTCCAGGCGTTTGATTTTTAAACATCTCAAATCCACCTCAAACCCGAACATGCACATATTGTGGAGAGAGCAATGAAGAAAAAGATGTTCGAGTTGGGGTGGAAAGGTGACCCGAGAGGCATTTGGATGTCGTCGCCCATAAGAACGTCGGAGATGCATTTGTACTAAACGCCTTTTGGGTAGTTAGTGAACATAATTTTCAACATGTGCTCATATTTTTGGGATCTATGGTGACCATAGAAAACAAGTTTTCCATCTCGTGAAGGCCTAAAATGTAGTGTGCAATGTAAAAAAGAGGGTGAGAAAAAGGAGAAGAAGAAGCGTTGGAGTGATGTAACGAAGAAAAACAAAGTAAAAAATAAATAAATCATGTATTCTCCCAACAGATACGAGTACTGATAGCAATTGATGACGAGTTAGACAACCATAACCTTTATGATTCTCGTATTTTTAGGCTCTGTGGTGACCACAAAAACAAGTTTTCCATATATGGAGGCCTGAACTGTAGTGTGCGGCGCAAAACATAGAGTGAGAAAAGGAGGAGGAGAAGCATCAGAGTGATGCAACAAAGAAAAACAAACCAGAAAATAAAGAAATTGTGTATTTTCCCAACAACTACAAGTACTGATAGCAATTGATGACGAGCTAGACAACCATAACCTTCAATTGTTGAAAGACATTTACTCTCCGTTGTTAGATCCATTGCTTAGAACACCAAGTATACTAACTCATCATAAGTTGACTATGGATCAATTGCAACATTACATTTTTCTTTGTGCCAACCAGAAAGTCATGCTTTCTATAAATTTATGGATTCAAACTTGTCTTGTACATGGTGCTACTGGGTCTATCATCGACATTGTTTACGACAATTCATTCTGCCCGCCTGCTTTTCCTTTATTTCGCTTCGTCAAATTTGATCGTTACTCGGTGCTTTGTTGTCTATTTCAATTTCCTTTTCTACTCACCAATATTTCCCTTTCGGCGTTAACATCGCACACCTCACGTGCGATTGCTAGTTTCATATGCGAAATTGGTATCTTTTAGTAGGCAACCTGTTTAGCTAGGTTTCGAATAAAATAAAATAATTTTGAAGATAAATTGTGTAATGAGGATTAAATGACAACCATGCACACCGCACATATGGAGACAAATCAAAGCCAAGAAATTCAAATATTAAAAAAGCTTTTGAAAAAGTGCCCTAATCTTTAACTTATCCATTCATGACCCCATTCTAATCATTGTTTAACCCTCGTAATAATTGATTAAATGCCCAAATTAGATAAAAGTGAGGGCGACCACTATAGCAAGTAGCACCATATTAAAAAGTTAAACTTCATTCAAAACCCTAATCACCCAGGGCGTGACTCTTTTGGAAACCGTTTGCCAATACAAACCCGCTGGTTTCGCTACGCTGGATCCAAAGAGATCCTAAGGGCATGGTCCCATGGAGGGGCTTGGGCTCCTATTTTCGTGCAGCAGAAGGTCCCATGCTTATTTTTAAAGCCAGCTACAGGAAATAATAGAATCTAGGCCTAAAAAATAGGAGCTCCACTTTTTTAGCCCCTAAACTTAAGAGGTGGCTGGAGAGGGGGGGCTGGGAGTTTCCCCTACAGTTTAGGGCTGAGAGAATCTAATATGCATTCCCGCCATTATTTTTTGGTGATTTTAAAGAGAAATATGATTTTATTTTCCTACAAATAACCATAAATATCCAATGAGATCCTATAATACCTCAGCGGATGTTATTGAGGAAACTAATAAAAAATCATGGGACCTTAAAACTGCTAAAATGCTCCTAAATTTTCTCAAAGCTGAGATATTTAAGGAGCCCCCTTCCATGGGACCATGCCTAACCCTAATTAGGGTTTTGCATTTTAAGATCTCTTTTAAACCCGGGCGGCTACTTACGTGCGAAGAAGAGATCGAACCCTTAACCTCTCAAGTTATATTTTTTTTTCAGATTTTTGTAATGGCTAGTGATTTTTTTTTTCCCCTGTATTTAAGATCGAGGCATTCTTTCACAATAGACAGGTCAGGAGGTCGAGCTCGGATATTCGGCGGCTAGAGTTATAGGCGGTGTAGAGGGCAATTTTATTGCGAGGGTTTTAGCGGGGCTTTTTTTTTTTGGAGGGTTTGGGATTGTTTTTATTTTTGGGAGGGTTTGGGATGTTTTTGTTATCTGCAGGCGGGCGCTGCAGATCCGTGCCAGACAGTTATTAATAAACATAGAAACAGTGCCGTAAGAGATGTCTGCCGCCATTGAGATCTTTAAAAGATTGAAACATTTATTAATGTATGACGGGTCGATCTTGCAGGATTTTTCCCCGCCTTCTTATACTTTCGGGTTGACATATAGTTGCAGCATGCAGGCATAAAAGGAAAAGGTCGAAGACTAAATATGAGTATCAAATTTTTATGCGCGTGTGGAAAGACTGCGGTTTGTTCACTGGTCATGAGATGACAGGTAAAATCCGAGAACAACCATGCAAATGGAAATGTAAATCTCAAGTTAGTTGGTTGTGGATATAATTTGCAAATACGGGTATGGAATGTAAATCTAAAGTTAGTTGGTTGTGGATATAATTTGCAGATATGGGTAAGAAAGATTGAAGTCTGTTATGCTCCGGGAAGTTATGCTACGGGAAGGATGACAGGGTCATTTCAGTCATTTCAGGAATAGGATGGATGGACTCTTTAACAAAGCCCATGAGCTCTTTGAATCTGCGGTGTGCACTCAGTTTGGCATTTGATCATTATAAAATAACAACTTCAGTATGGTGAAGAAGTTCTTGAAGAATAAAACAGCAGAACTTGGTAATCAAAGTGGAGACAAGCCTAAACAGATCAGAAACAAAGATCATAAAGAATGAAATCAATCATCATCATCATTGGGTGCCATGCATCTCCCCTTGGAGTATAATATGATGGACTTGTGCCATGCATCTCTTACTCCTGCCCTAAAAATATACAGTTGTTTTCATACATGAATACATTTTCAGTCTTCAAACTGCCAAACTGAGATACATGAATACATTTTCATGTCTGAATTGCACACAGCATATCACAGAAAGCTCGTGTACTTTGTTGAACAGTCCATCGATCCTCCTCTTGTGAGTCGTAATGGGAAGTGAAAGCTGGAGTTGGCAATGACATCTCTGCAGGGTGTTACCAGTGGTACCATATTCATTTGCCTCATTAGGAATGGTGGGTGCACACAAAGCAAATAAAATGTATTCATCTTCGAAAGGTGGGAAAAATCTATTTACAATATCAATATATCTTAATATGAGTACATTATTTTTTTGTACAGATTGAGAATGGGGTATTGTTCATTTGCAAGTGAATGTGGAAGTTGGAGAATTCCAGTACCTACCATTGTAAAACATGAGAGGAAGAGGAACACAACATCTATGAGCCGAATTAGGGCAGCCGGCGAAGGGGAGAAGGTTGGATATAAAGGGTACCCTCCAATGCAAAAGAAACCAAAATGGTATTGGAGAGTGTTGGCATGCTTTCCTTATATCTTTCTGTGTAGTTTGGGTTTTTCGGAAACAGCATACGGGTATCCCCCCCTCATTTATGGAGTATTTTGGTTTTTGTGAGCTTTCTCTCTACTGTCTTACTCTGGATCATGTGTGCCCTCAAAGGATGGTATGCTGACATCCCATTTCTATCTGATGTTGCTTACATACAAATTCTTACTGACAAATTTATTCAATATTTTCATGAGGATTGGAACAAATCCAGTAACCTACTAGGTTGCATCACTATAATTTGTGAATACTAGTATGATACCATTGTCATAGTTAAGTGGATTGGCCAAAATATTTGACAGTTTTTTTGTTCTTCGATTAAACTAAAATATTTACATTTTTAGTTTCCCGTTTTGTATATCTTTCAATGCTAAAATAACCTAGTTATAAATCCTTAGGCATCTCCCAATGACCACTAAGATACAAATTTCCGATTGAGTGGGTGACTTTGCTGAATGGATCCCCTTGGATTGCTATAACCTTCTGTTCTGTGCCAAACAATTGCGACAGAGAATAATGGTTTGCTGTCTTGTATGCATCTCCACAAGGTGAACTCTCTTAATTCTCTTGTTGAAATCAATTTAAATTTTTTTCTTTAATTTAGCACTGTTAACAAGTATATAATCTAGGTGAATCTCAATTGAGAGTATACTAGCAATTGCACCATAACTGTGCAATAGAAACCCTTACAGGCAGACATGGAAATGCATGAAGAGGGATGACAACAGTCCATGAAAGATGACTGTAAACAGCACACACAAACTGTGTGGTTGACTGCCCAAAGTCGAAGGCCAAAATTTCTAGCAGATTTCTAGATGGGATTCAACCCTGGGACTTCTCTGTTTTGACTGCAGCATCCCCACCACTCCACCTGTGTGCACTATATAAAAGCATATTGACTGCGATTTGTTTTGATCTACTGTATTTTGACCTATCTGTAGTTCTGATTTTCACTTTTCACAATTATCAATATGGCCAACTATGCCTCACCATCACCCTGCACATCAGATAGATTTGTTGCTTAGGGAAAAAATCAGAGCATCTATTGCTCACAACAGATCCAAATTTCCCTCTTTTCATCCACGCATATTAATAGGACAAAATGACAGACAGCGCTACAAATGTTGGCAGCTTTGACAAATGTAAACAAGCAAATAGTCAGCTTTAACATCTGTGACATAAAAGAAAGATCCCAGGCATAAGCAAATTTAGTATAGCATTTACTTTGATCATTAATCTGACCTTCCTACTGAAGGTCAGGAAGGCATCCATCTACTTTCAAAATGAAAAGCTAATGGAGTTAGTATCATGAGGTTTTGAGTTTATTTAATTACACCACAGACCTTTGTTTCCATGCACACGTTGAATGACCTGAATTCATTATTGATTACCTGTGCATTTACATGTAGGAGATTTATTCTTCCACTAGCAATCGCAAGTGAAGTGTATGATGGGAATGCCGGAGGGATGGAGTGAAGAATGAAACAATTAAGATGCCAAAAAGATGAAAAGGATGAGGGGTTTTAAGAAAGGGTTTGATGGAGGGGGAGAACAACGTGTTCTAGTGTATTGTCTCTATTTTACAAGGATTTTTCACAGCATTGCAATATGCATTTGAAGAGAACTAAAAATGGGGAAATTTGAAAATGTTCCATGTTTGAGATTCAACGGAAACTCATTTATCGCACATCTTCCAAAGGTCAAATTGTAAGTCTGTGATAATATCGGTTATTTGTGTTACTTTTCTTGTGAGCACATTTTATACATAAAAGACAAAATAAATAAGTAGGAAAAAGCCAACAAGTTTCAAGTTCGAAACGCAATTGAAATGTTTGTTTCTTGGAGCACTTTATAGGCACCCTTTATAATACTAAGCTCGAGTAAGTGCAGGGAAATAGATGAAGTGTGAAAAATCATTGATAATCGAGTTGACATTATGCGCGTGAGTGTAATTTGCACTTAAAGGTGACAAAATAAGAAATGGAAAATATATATACATTCGATGGTCGAAACCCAATTGAACGATATTTATTGGAATGGTTCAATAGTCACTTTTTAAAATCTCCATCCCTTTAATCTGAGAATGTTTGTGGAATGACCGACTAATATTTCACCACGTGTATTCATGCATCAGCGATTGGGATTCTTAAGGTTTCGAGCACTTTCACAAATTTTCTCCACATCTTGAGAGGATGAGTTGGCATGCAAGTCAAGCTTTTAATCTTAGAGGTCCTCTCAAGAGAAATATTATCTATAGAGTTAATGCAAAACCACCTGAATTGCCATCTTTTGTGGTTATCATAACAAGAGGCAATGCGACCAATCCCTGCCGTAACTTAGAAGTATGTTTTAGCGTATGTAATTTGCAGAGCTGAGCAGAAAAGTTCACAGGGCTTTGAGACAAACTCATTTTATGCATATCCTGCAATAATTGTTATAAGACACCCAAAGTGTTGACTGTACAATGAATTGAATTGACCTTAATGCAAAATGTTTGTGTTGCGAATCTCGTGATAGACTTGTATGCAAAATGTGGAATCATGGACAAGGCAAACAAACTGGTTGACAAAGTTGCTCAGCGGTGTCATGGAATGCAACTGCTGCAGAATATGCACCGTGCACGCATGATGTCTTTCCTGTTCCATTCTCTCCCAGCATTACCACAATCTGAGAATCTGTAAATTCTCCCTCCTTTACCTTAAGCTTAAAATTACCCTGAGTTATGGACATGCTAGGGTATCTGTACCGTGCATAGCTTTTGATTTCTTTAGCACTTTCCAGTAGAGTCTCTGCAACCTTGAATGTCAATGACTCATCTTGAAATCTATAAGATTTTCAGTCAGAATAACACCATACAAAAAGATTTGTCTAACTGAAAATGGAAGTGTTACCACCCCATAAGTCCCAGTCTTTCCATATATACAACAAATGAAGTCTGATAAGTAATCAAGGACACTAAGGTCATGCTCAACAACAATGACATAGTTATCTGGCCTGAGCAGTGACCAGACTACTTGTGCTGCTTTAAGTCGTTGCTTTACATGAAGATAACTCGAGGGCTCATCAAACATATATGTTTCTACTTTTTGACTTGCAATTACTGCAATAGGCAAAGTGCTGCAATTCCCCTCCAGATCAATAATCCGCGGTTTGAGCAGAGTAGGATGGAAGCAGAGCCTCCTTTTCCTTTTTCTTGGCATCCAGCGCACAGATTACATTATTCAGCGCTTCACAGATTTTCCATTTTATTCATCAAAACTTCTATAATTTCAGCAGAAGTCATTTCGGCCCCCGACTCCAATTTTTCTGCTATAGTCAGAAATAGCGGATGCTCTTCAATCTGCAAATAATTGAAGGTGAGAGATTAAAATTGGGGGAAAGTGTAGAAGGAGAGGAGGATGTGAATGTCCATCCTTCGAGATTGGAGCAGGGCAGGATCGAGCATTTCCATGTGGTTGGTTGTAAACACAATGATACGCTCCTCTCTACAGGACGACCACAGTTTGTGAAATTGAGAAAACAAAAAGAGTAACTTTGCTCCTGTTTTCATCTTCCTCAGGAGGATTCGCAATCCAATTTGTTAGATTGAGCAAGCAATCGATGTCTTCAATAATAATCACATATTTTTCTTTGGTTTGGGTGAGAAGCGCACGGAGCTTCATGTTGTCAGTTACCCGAGTGAGTTCCAGATGGTACACATCATATATCATGTAGTTAACAATGGCAATGACGAGAATTGATTTCCCGCGCTTCCATAATGGCAGTGGGGCTCTATTTATATGTTATAAATGACTCTAATATGCATACTCTTTTTGAAATTTGATGGTTTTTACATATACACGTATTCAAAATAAGACATTACATACAGGTAAAACTTTTTAAAAGGTGTCAAACATCAGGAGTCCTGTCAATCTTTTGGTTTATAATGATTTTTTTGAATTTTAAAAAGTAATTATGATATTTTGATCAATTTTATTTATGAAAAGAACAATTTCCTTCTTCAACCAGAAAACTAGCATTCAACATTCCCGCTTCAAATGCAAAATTAGGGTTACAAAATTAAACTAAATATTAAATATAAACGACTTACTCATAAGAGCAAGCAAGAGTGCCTGCAAGAAGGGCAGTGGCGGGAGAGACTACTGGGAGAGGGGCAGGTGGCAGTGTTATAGAGATTACCACGGTGAGGGCTTGTGGTGGTGGCGGCAGAGATATTATTCTGGCAGGAGGAGGATGAACAATGGGGTTGTTACCACATAGAGACATGGTCTTGGCGGGGAAGAAAACAAAGATTCCACTGAATAAAACTCCATGTCAAATAGCTCCAAGTGAGAGAGAGTGGATTAGCTAGGCTGCCCACTATATTACAATCAGAATTAGCGGGACTCTCCAAAATTTTAGCCGAACATCCAGACAAATCCGGGGTGCCATCGAATTTTACCATAAAATTTCCGATGAGATCTGTGGTTGCGGTGATTGCAGCTTGTCCCTGGCATTCTAATGCCACCTTTGTCCCTACCATTCACTATTTAAAAACAATAAGTACATATACATATGTAACAGGTTCAGGAAAATTAATGCCAATAGCTTACCATTAATAGGAAGATCAAAGAAAGTAAGGTGGCCGTCTCAGCACTGGTCACAGAAAATGTTCCTTGTAACCATGGCTACTGGATCGGCATTTCCCGCAACCGCAAGCACAACCATCACTATACAACATCCTCAAAACATGCCCATTGTTCTGCTTTCTGCCATTTTCAATTCCTTTTCTTTTGTTGAATCTGTTATTTTTCTTTCCCTTTCGTACAAATAGATGTCCATCGAGCAGGAGCATTATAGTCAGTCATCAATACAAATAATCAACCGATTTATCCTCCTCCAAATGGAAGCTCCACTGCTTGGCCGTGTCAAGATGTAGTTTCCATTCTGCGGAGAAAAGCATGCCCCAGGGTTCCAGTGGCCCGTCGAAGGCTTGTCCGTTGCCATGGCTTCCACTGAAAAATGTCACGGGAATGACTGCAGCCCATCTGTTAAATACCCTGGCCGTCAGATTTCAACATATGCTGCAAATGTTAATCTCTGCCGTCTATATTCTGACCTGTGTCAGAATCAGCAGGTCACACTCCACTATGTAATGCCTTACGGTGTAACTAATATAGCGTACGCAATGGTCACATGAGCTGCCTCTGCTAAACAATTCCAATAGGTTCAGCAGATTTAATTCAGGGATATTTTAGCAAGAGTATGGTCTTATGCTGTCCCTAAATTTTCTCAAAAAGATTTGTTGAGATATTGTAGACCTTTTAGCAGTTGAATGGTCCTGTGGACAAACATAAAATTATATATACAATTGACTATAACTTCCCCACAACTTTATTTGCTGTAATTTTTTACAAAGAACAGTTACTCCCTGATTTTGGGTGCCCTCATAACTGCCATCTGTTAGAAAAATTTATTTGGGAAGCATTCATTAGACCTGCTGCACAGTTAAATCTGGAGTGGCAGCCTGTTCCCTTAGGGCTTATGTCTCCATTGTTGCAATCATCACATATCATGGATCTAGTTTTCTGCTTCCTGCTACTTCATTGAACAACTGCTTTTACCATGCCAACTTCGATAATAGTAAATATCAATCTTGGTTTCATCCAATTCTGTTCCGAGGACAAGATAAATTCATCCAAAGCAGCAAAAAAATCTGATTAGTAGATCAGAAAATGGTTTTTATCAGTTGATCGATCTAGAAGCAATATTCCAACTGAAATTTATCAGGAAGACATATTTTTAAAATGTGAATTCCTAATTAAAAACCAGTCTCACAAAAATGAACTTCCTTAAAGGATGACACCATAATTATGAAATGTATTTCCACCATAGTGTGAGGGCATCTCGGGAATTTAACTATGATGTTCATCGTCAGACAGGCATAGCTTTCATTCCCTGTGTAGGAACTCTGATGTTTTTTTGTTTAACCTTCTTCTTGGTTGCATAGCTCTTCTTATTAGTGACATGGATATTGAGGCAGAAACACACCCACTGATTGGCGTTCCTCTTCGGTTCCTGCTTATATTTCCCGAGGCAAGCATACAAGTTAAGAGCCAACTCTTGGGCCTGATACTGTTTTACTCCCACAAACACTGCCTTAGAAAAAGTACTTCCCCATCATGTGCAGCCGTTGCAGTCCCTATTAGTGCCTTGAATACTACCATGCGTGTATGGTCTGTTGAGGGATGTGCCCTAGCAAAAATTACCCTTCGAGAATATAACAATGAAAGGGGTAGAGGTTCTTATTTCGGCTTTGATTTTGTGGACAACAAAGGTGGAGAAATCCATGTCACTTGTTTCAATGAAACTGCTGAAATGTTCTATGAAAAGAACGAAAGTGGAAAGATGTACAACACCTCCAATAGCAGGAGAGGAAAAGCAAAAGCCTGTTACAACAATTTGAACACCCTTTTTAGATATTTTTTTACATGCATCTTCTGCTTCAGCCTGATATTGTGGTCAACCTTGCATTCTGTACTTGATTTTCAACAACAATCAGCTCCTGCAAATTCAGCATCACAAGACATTCCTTGTTCCCATGCAAGTTCACTACTACATGGCCATGGTTCTATTTCCACACTGCCTCCCAACCCGACTTTGCCAACATTGCCTTCGATTGCCGAGACGCAACGACACTTTTGCAGACAGATTGATTTGTTGAATGATATCAATACTTGTTCTATATGCCTAGAAAGTTACCTAGGCATTCAAACAAATTTCCGTCAAGGGTTTCACACTTGCACCAAATGTAAGTCAGAAAAACAAGGGCATCGATTCTCTTCTTGGAACAATATGGACCTAGGAAAACAACCTTCCGTTCTTAAATCTTTGACCCAAGTTGAAGAAATGTTAATAACACGAGTAAATCCAATTTTACAAGTGACTCATGCTGCAGTGAACAATACAATTACTTTGGACACACTATAAGTTTCCCACAAAATATTTCATCCATAGCCAAGTACTTGCCTCGCCGCCTTGGAGATTTGGATCTATGTCACAAGGTTCGCCGAATTTTTACCTAAAAATTTGAAATTCGGCAATTAAAATCTGGCAGCAAAAAGTTCGCCCAAATTCGTTGCAGTTCGTGAGGGTTTCTACAGGTGTCCAGGTCATATGCCACGGAGGGGGTTTCTGTTGGTGATTCTGACAGCATGTTGCCTGACTTAAGGAGTTGTGTAGATGTCTTCCTTCACACTTCATATTCCAAGGCAGAGTTTTTGTTCAAGCACGTCTCATCATGAGTCATGACACAACCCACAAAAGACTATGATAGGACTGGATTGGGCCGAGCTCAGGAGTTCATCACAAATCAGAAGATCGTTCGAATTTCGACTTTGTGTAAGAGCTCGCAAAATTGCCGCTTTCTGTTTATTGTAATTTTCTTTTTATTTTGTTTATGATTCATTCGTTATTCTTATATTATTTTAGATGTTACTTCTGATATTTTAAAAGATTTTTAAAGTTAAGTTTTTATTTGATTTGTTTTTATCTGTTTTATATATCTTTAGTAATACATATTAATATTTTAGTAATAGTTTATATGTATACTATATCTTTACTAATACGAAGACTTATTAATAGTTTATATCTTTACTAATACGTATTAATAGTTTACATATTAATATTTTATTTTTTATTTATTTGTTTTTAATCTTTATTTTATTTATATTTATATTTTAAATTTATTTAAATATCTATAATTATTTTAATTTTTTATTTTATATATAGTCGAACTTAATGGCGATTTTTTTTCGAACTTTATCTAATGACGAACTTCAACTGAATTTAATCGTTGAACTCGAACTTGAACCTTGTGACTTAGAATTGGATCTTAGACTCGTACAAAAGACCGGTTTCCACCAAACAAAATACGACTTCTATGTTAGTAGAACCTATGTCTAGGAAGCCTTTCAATAAAAAATTTCCCACGATCCTTACTACAAAGATGTTCTGGTAGACAATGATGCCCTCCTTTCCTTACCTTTAGAATCAACAAATATCGCCTCCTCTCTTAACACTCTTGCAGTGGACCTGCCACATTTAGAAGACCTTGCAGCACAAGAAATCGATGGCTTACCTTTGCTCTCAGGCGATGCAATTCACAAGCATCTTCTTTTGTACCGTACATCCACAACACAGCACCGAAGATGAAGTTATCGAACAATTCCTACTTTCACATCAACAAAACATACCACTTGCCTTGGCCGAACATTGGTCTTTCCCCCATAAATGAATACACTACTGAGGGTCTTTTCTCCATGGCTTTCCCAACTTTGTTTCCAATAGGTAAAACAATGTTTAAACAACCATACATGAAAGAGATTCATATGCACGAATATGCCCTTCACTTGTTGCGCTACCATGATGACCGGTTTGGTTCCCACCCTAGGTTTCGGTACTTTTGCTTAACCTTATTATGTGCCATAGAAGCCAATCTACAACTACTGTGTTCATGAAACAAAACATTGAACATGGTATCCCTCCAACTATAGGAGAGCTCTGAAAAAACTTCAAGACTTTCCCAAAGATTGTTTTCTTGACACTTTGATGCGTTTTGAAATAACCTCCGAGGAACACGTTCCTTCTAGTCAAAAAGTAGAGGTGAGATCTCAAACATGGTTGAACAATTAGGGGCACTGACATTATTCTTCACTTTGAGTGTTGCAGACACAAAATGGCCAGATCTCCATAACTGCATGCTTGGTGCTTGTCCAACTGATCCTCGTTGTGCAGAACACTTCAGAACACTCAACATTATTAATCACCCTCATCATGTGGTTGCTTACTTGCATCAAAGATTCACAATATTTCGTGAGGAAGTGCTAAAAAAACACCTTGGAGCAAAGGATTATTGGTACAGGTAGTGCTGCTCACTTCTTGCTGCTTTATCAATCTTCAAATTTAGGTTTTTTAAGCTTTTCATTACTTGCAGGTGTGAATGGCAGTATAGAGGCTCTTTCGTTACTTGTAGGTATGAATGTTAGCATAGAGGCTCAACACATGTCCATGGTTTCTTATGGCTTGAAGATGCTCCAGATGTCAATGCAATCGACTGGGCGGATAATGCTTCTATAGACGCAACAAGACAATACTTTGATATTTATGTTTCAGCTTGGAACCCCCGACCAGAAAATTCCCGAGCATACTTTATTCAAAAAACGCTTCAAGACGATCCATGTTTGCTATCATCAATGCAGATATTGGCTGCCCAGCCGCTGCAAGACCTGGAGGAGCATATTAACTGTGTTTAGTGACATACAAAGTGTTCTGTACAAACTTGCCTACGGCAAAATATTTTGGTCTCGCTTGCCGCTACAATGCACCTTGGCCCATTCAAGCCATTTGTTCCTTGTCTATTGACAACAAAGGTATAATTAAATACCTTCCTTCAAGGAATGATGATAGATTGAACATCCACAACTGGAGCATGCTAGCTATATGGAAAGCCAATATTGACTGTTATCCCGTGCTTTCATGTCATGCTGTACTTAAATACATTGCCAAGTACACTTCTAAAGCTGAGCAACGGTCGAAGACATACCACTAAATGCTTTCCAGGCTATCAACAAATGCCAACCCAAATTTTCCCGCTTCTTTCTCCATACGAAAGATGCTTTCAGAGTGTTGTTGAGCACGACATCAGTGCACAAGAGACCTGTCACATGCTTCTAAAACTACCACTTGTTATTGTTAGGGATTTTGTTTCTTTAAATGTAGGTAAAAAAATTCTCAGACGAGTTGTAACAGACATCTGAAGCACATTAAACAGGCCTTCTTTTCGACACATCTTGTGTGCCCTTTGGCAATGGAATCCCTTTCCCTTATTGAAATTGCTTGGGACTGGAGTTATAGTAAATACTGAAAAGGAAATAAATGGAGACTTCGAAGTTGCCCAGCAATTGTTCATGCATATCCAAGATTTTCCAATATTCCTTCAGAAGAGTCACCTTCTTTTGAACTTTTCTGTTGGTCTGAACTTCTTTACAAGCCTTTCCGCAATATTCTGGTGGATGGTGGATATGGAGACTTTGAAGGGGTGGAGTATATTCAAGGGTTTACATTTGTGCTAAAACACAAATATGGAAAAACAAATCAAGCAGCTGATGACTTGAGCAGGAGAGCCTTGCTCATCGTTATGAGTCATGACCAATGAGGTAACTGGGTTTGAAGAAATCAAGAAGTTGTATGAAGAAGACAAAGATTTTGCAGCAGCATTTCAGGTTTGCAAGAATCCTCTCATTTATGATAAAACTCCATATCTTGATTACTTCTTGCACGAGGTTATTTATTCAAAGGAAGGCAGCTTTGTATTCCTGAAAGTTCATTAAGGGACAACTTGATAAAAGAGTTACATGGTGGAGGTTTAGGAGGTCATTTTGGCCGAGATAAAACTCAAGCTATAGTGGAAAAAAGATATTATTGGCCTTCATTGAAGAAGGATGTCCGTCTATTTGTACAAAGGTGCAAAATTTGTCAAGTGGCTAAAGGTGCTAGCTTAAATACAGGGTTGTATACTTCTTTGCCTACTCCAAATAGACCATGGGAAGACATAACAATGGACTTTGTATTGGGATTGCCTCGTACTCAGGTTTTGACTCTATTTTTGTGGTTGTTGACCGCTTTTCTAAGATGGCCCATTTTATGCCCTGCACAAAAACTAGTAATGCAAGTAAGGTGGCTGAACTATTCTTCAAAGATATGTTGAGGTTGCATGGATTACCCAGGACAATTACTTCAGACAGAGATACAAAATTTCCAAGTTATTTTTGGAAGACTTTGTGGAAGATGCTAGGCACAAAATTGCAGTTTAGCTCAGCTTATCACCCTCAAACTGATGGGCAAACTGAAGTTGTGAACAGGTCATTGAGGAATTTACAAAGGTGTCTAGCAGGTGATAAGCCAAAGTAGTGGGATCTCGTGTTACCGCATGTTGAATTTGCCTACAATAATTATGTGAACAGAAGTACAGGGTATACTCCATTTCATATTGTGTATGGAAAAAGTCCTAGGGGTTACAGATCTTATTTCTTTGCCAATTGAGGATAAACACAGTGATGATGCAGAGGCGTTTGCTAAACAGGTGCAACAACTTCATAAGGAGGTTAGAGATCAGCTGGGAATAAATAGCCAGAATTATAAGAGGAATGCAGATGCTACTAGGAGGTTCAAGACCTTTAAAGAAGGGGATTGTGCTATGTTGCATTCAAGAAAAGACCGATTCCCAAAGGGGGAATATAATAAGAAAAGACCAATTTCTATAGTAAAAAGGACTCAAGGACTCAATCATCTACAGGACTAGGGAGCTGGGAAAATTTAAATGAAATCTGGGTCTTTATGATTGATGTTCCTAAAATCTGACTTGTGCAAGGAAAAACACTGTAGAACTTTAATGTGTATGTTTGTTTGCTTTTAGATGTAGGTAAGATATTAGGAAAAAGTAGCAGCAGTGTTTAAGAAAAAGGCAGAATGAGTGACTTTTTAGACGGAGCAGAAGAAGTGGTTGAAAAATAGATAGAAAAAAAAGAGAACAGAACAGCTGAATATGCAGCAGGGTCTGAAGCTGCCAGTCAGATTGTAATTAAATGTATTAGTCTATGTTTAATGATAAGTTCCAAGTTTTTGGAGTGAAATATTCATTTATCTGCTGTTCCAAATTGCATGATAGTGTTTATTTGCAGGTTTTAAGGCGTGAATAGGTCAGCTACTCCATCAGGAAACAATGAAAATTGAAATGGAGTAAGACTCATATGACCTTGGGTTACAGACATTTACTAAACCACGTAGTCAGGGCCATCCTGAATTCCAAATTGAGTTCTCTAAATAGTCTTCAGATCATGTAAAATGACGCCATCATCAAGACTGTTAAGCTCCCTTAGCTAAAGTGATCAATTTGCTTAAGCGCTCAATTCGCTGAAGATATGTTGAAGAACTCCGTTTGCCAGATATTTGCTTTAGTGCTCCATTTGCTAGAGTTTTTCTGAAGTGCTCAATATGTTAATGATTCAATAGAGTGCTCAATGTGCCAACATTCTCATTTTTTTCGAAAATTCTCATGCAACGATTCTTGTGCTTTTGGGAATTTCAATATCACCAAATCAACAATATTGTGATTTATATCTTTGTTTATGTTTATCTGAAAAATATAACATTTTGATTACGGATTAATTCATAGAGTCACACTGCTATGTTTGTCTGAAAATATAACATTTATTTTGGAGTATAAAACATTGATCCATATATCCAGTGTTTTTTTAAAACTATAACAGACCTAACCTACATCCGACTTACACAAATATTAAATTTCAAACTCAATTAATGATAGACATAAATATTTAAACTCTATAGATATTAAACAATTGAGTGGGGAGTTATTAAACAAAATTGCCACATAGATTCTTTTCTAAATGAACGTTGGCACCGACTAATTAAAAAAGGCAAATGTAACAACTCTCACAATACAAGAAGGATTTAGACTTTCAGACATAGAAATTACAAGAAGATAGTATAGCTGGAAATGTTTTATATGTCATAGCATAGGTTATGTTGTGCTTTACTGAGATTATTAATAATGTGCTTCCTAATGCTCCATGTCTTGTACCTATTGGATCTTACAATTGTAGTTGGAAAATCAAAGCATAAGAGTCGAACCAAGTTAGTGTTGGAATACTTCTAGGAATAATGAGAGCATATTTTGAAAGGATCATTGTGGGCAAGATGCTCTAGTATCATATCTATTTCGGACTTCTTGGTCATTGAAGTCCCTTACTTGGCTTGACCTTAGCGATACTCTCCAAGGCTATAGTCACCAGCTCGATGCACTTCTCCATTGAATGTAGAATGACCTACCTCAATTTTTGCTCGCTGGTGTGTTGGCTAATTAGTTGAAAGCCTCCTTGTAGGTTGATAGAATATTTTTGAATTGTCTGGCTTTTTTTGGGAGGCCTATCTTAGGAGGAAGGTTGCATCCACACTTTGTGAGTGCGGACATGGGGGAGATCAAAGGTTTCTTTTAGGCCTTGGATATTTGTTGAGAACTTGGTAGGAGTGAAGTATATTTCAAGAGCGTTAGCTAAAAGAATAAACATCTAGGGGGAAATTGGGTTTCCTTGTCAAGGCCTTTTGATGTTTTGAAGAAACTTGTGTGACATTGATGATGACTAAGTTTTTGGTGTGAAGATTCAAATCTTAATCCATTTGTACCAAAATGCATCAAAGGAGCTACTATTGATCTTTTGGGAGAGGAGTGAAGAAAGTGCAGTTGAGATCTTTTAGAGTCCTAGATCTTGTGAATTCATTAACTACAACAATGACATCCTTTTTCACAATGCCCTAAAAGGCGCGAGAGAAGCCCAAAAGCAAGTTGTTAGGGGGTAATTGGATTTTTCTTCATAGCAAAAACTACAATTACGATTTCATCTTTGGAGAAGTGTTTCATGTGAGATTGATTTTGGGCTCAAATGATCAAACATGGAATGTTCTCCAAGTTTGGCTTGTCCTTCATGGCAAAAACTGTAATTCTGATTTCTTTTTTAGAGAAGGGTTTCATGGGAGATTGATTTTGGAATTAAATGATCAGACATGGAATGCCCCTCTAGATTGATTGTTGGGTTGTTGATTTGTCAAGAGGTGGGGTGCAATTCCTACAATTTGGCGTTACAATTAGAGAGATGCAATCCACTTGTTAGCTATCTTTTGTGTATGGATGGAAGAAGTGATTGTTGAAGTTCTTTATACATAACTCTCTATACATTTGCTGCCAAAAGATATCCTCCCAAAGATCGATCTTTGGGAGCTTGGCTAGAGTGTCATTTTCAGCCACGAGGGAGGAGCCATCAAGGCCTATGGATTGGATATAATCATAGATAGCTATAATTTGGTCTTCAAACTTGAGTTTCTTGGTCAAGATATTTGCGAAAGTAGGTTCAGTTTTTGTGGTGATCATTTTATGTGTTTTAGTTTTCTTGCAAGCTTGAACATCTTTAATGTTGTGTACACAAATGACATCTCTCCATTTTAGGTTTTCAAACACCAATTTGAATGTTTTGGCTCGAGGGGTCCCATCTTTAGCAAATGGATATGAGGTGATGGGCACAATCCTACCTAGAGATTTTGAGGGAACATGATTTCTTTGCATCAATTTTGTTCAAGCCAAGAAGAAGATGCAATCAATTAGTCTAAACATTGCTATATATGCAAACCCAACACTCCTATTGTTCCTAGAGAATTTACCAACTTCTGGTTCCAAATTGCAAAGCATGGTGTTGTCCAATTTTAACAAAGCTTCAAGTTCTAATATTGAATTTTTGTGTTAGTCTCCCACAATTTTTGAAAGTCAAATGGGATGCATTTAAAGTCACCTCAAAGATCAATCCTTCGATTGCCAAACATTTTGAGACATTTTGTAATGTCCCAAGATTACTTCTCGGAAATTAGGTGGTTGGATAGACTTTGAAGACTGCATTATGTTTTCTTGGTAGGATTTGATCATGTAACAAATCTAGTATCACTCCTTTTAATAAGAGAGCACTAGAGGCAAAGCAAACAAAGTTTGACCAAACCACCCGAGAATCCTTCCACACTAACAATCACACACTACACCATTTTTATTTAAGTGGATGACAAATAGTGCACTTACCTTGTCCATGCTTCCACATTTTGCATGCATGTCTACTACTGTGAACTACATCCGAAAAAATTCCTTTGTCCTTTATGCTTTTATGGATGTTCGTACCTTGTTTTAAATCCCCATTTTGGCAAAAGATGAGAGTATGTTGGAAAATGCAAATACATCAACAAAAAATTCCTCTCAAATCAACACGTTGAAGCCCTTACCCCCAGTATGCTTTTATGGATGTCCATACCTTGTTTTAAATCCCCATTTTGGTTTCACCATACAAAGTTATGGTTTGCAGTATGTTGGAAAATGCAAATTGATATGAAAAAAGGATTTACAAAATTTCAAGTTACAACATTAAAAAATATCCATCCCACCTTCTCCTCAAATCAACACGTTGAAGCCTTCTATCAAACATTTACCAAATGTGGGCATGTGTGGTTAAAATGCTAAGGAGATACATCTTAATGTAAAATGTTTAGGATGTTTTCTAGATATCCAACGATAGACACAAGAAAGCAAGAAGGTATACCATGTATTTTTCAAATTGACATAATGATCAATTGTAGGTGTAATGCAATAAGGGCTACTCATCTGATTGAAGTATGTACAACCCTCATCTAAATAAAAAGTTCCCACCATACAAAGTTAATTTTTTCACCGCAAGGTTTGCATGTTGTAAATGATTGTGTTATTTTGAATATGTAGAACATCTCATGCTTTTTGTTTTCATTTGTCATAGATTACATTGCTTTGTCTCATCTCATTTCTTCTTCCTTTCCTTTTTTCGGGCATCTTGTTTCTTCTTGCTCCATAAGGTGTGGAGTGGCTTCAATGCAAGAAAGTAAGATGAGTTTAGCCTCCATTATTGGTTGTATGTTACTTTTATCTCTCCACATATATTCCTTAACTCATTATGCTTGAATCTAAAAAAATCTTTTAAATAAATGTCTTGAATCTGAAAAATGTCTTAAATATGAAAAATACATTGTTGCCTTCATCTCCCAAGCCAATTTCTCCAACTTTACATAGCTCTCTTGTGTCTATGGATGTGATATGTTTCCTACAAAAAAACATGTATCATTTTTTGGCCTTCAATCCAACTACATCTAGATATCTTTTTGATTCCTCTATCTTTCATCAATCTCCTTAGCATTTGAACCTCACCACACATGCCCACATTTGCATAAATGTTTGATAGAAGAACATAAGTTGCAGCATGACTAAAGTGTTATGTTCCAAAGCCCCCATTTTGGAACAAGAAGGTAGGATGCTAGAAAAGGTTGTTGAATTTGGCTTTAAATCTGTCAATTACATTTTCTTGAAATTTTCTAAATCATTTTTAACATATCCATTTTGTGCATAACCTACGATCAATCCACACAAACACATCTCTTCTCATCATTTTATCAAACAATTCACTTGCCTTGTCTATGCTTCCACATTTTGCATGCATGTCTACTAGGGAAGTTGTAACCACATTTGACAAAATTCCTTAATCCTTTATGCTTTTATGGATATCCATACCTTGTTCCAAAGCCCCCATTTTGGCACAGGCAGAAAAATGCTGGCAAAGGTTGTGGAATTTTTCTATAAATCTGCCAATTGCATTTGCTTGAAAGTTTCTAAAGCCTTTTCAACAAATCCATTTTGTGCATAGCCTACAATCAATGTTGTCCTCATGAACACATCTCTTTGAGGCATTCTCTCAAACAATTCACTTGTCTTGTCTATGCTTCCACATTTTGCATGCATGTCTACAAGGGTTGATGTAAACTACAACATCTGAATTGAACTGCAACTTATGTTTTGATTTTGTTTTCTTAGAGTTCATAATATTAGCTGAATTATGCTTCAATTTATTAAGGGTATGAGCACTTTTTTACCAGCATGTTCCTATTTTGATATTAACTCAGGGGTTTCGTGTTGTTTTTTCAATTCTTGTTATTACAAATGGCCAACAAACATGACAACTTCTAAAAGATCTAATTGACCATTTTGATCTTGTTTTAATAGAGGTAGTCATATCTTTCCTTTAAGGGATTGGTCTACTAATGAGTCACCAAATCCATAAAAATATTTCTCATATTTAAGTAAGTTTTATAACTAAACTAGCCTCTATTTTTATTAAAGATCAATATAATGATGTTTTAAAATTATAAATACTTAATGATGTAATGACAATGATGGCGATTCTTCTTGTTTGCAGTGATGTCAACACATGATTATATGGATATTGTTTCAAAATTCCTCTCATAGGGAGTTGTATATTTCATTGTAAAACTAGTTAGAAAGAATCAAATCAAGAATCTATGACAACATGTTTGAAGGAGGTCTCACTTTGTTTTGTAAAACTAGTTAGAAGAGTAACTAAATAATCTATGGCAACATGTTTGGAGGAGGTGCGACAGTGTAATTTTAACACAATAAATAAGTGTACCATTTTATGTCAAGGGTTAACGACATTTAGGCACCATTTTGTATTATTTTCTTTTGATATTAATAAAATGTTTGTGGATCCATTTGTGAGCAAAAATTCAATCTAATTTTTATATAATATTGATCACCAACTCACTTTGGTTTCATTGACGATATGTATCCATTCATTGCACTAGAAGACATTTAGTTATTTATTATATTTGAAACTTAGTTTTTAATTCTTTAAATTTGTATTGTTCTAGAGAGACATATATGGTATTGTGTTTAGAGACAAAAGATATTATCTCTCAAGAGGCAAAATATATATTGTAATGCCATATAATACCAGACTAAAAACGAGGCATTTTTTTTTTTTTTTATGCGTCACGATGCGACGTTGGGTTGGTTAGTTGTTTCTCGGTTACGTGCATGTCATCCTCGCATAAGGGCCATGCTAATCGACATGTATCGTTCTAATTATATCAAATGTCACCGAAGAGATAAGGTTTACCCGCTCATTGCTATATGCCATGTTTCCTAATTCACCTAGAGTTGGTTTGATTTTACCGTTATATTGAGAAGGAAAATTTCTTGTCACCTTATATTGCGTCAACGCTAAGACATTATTAATACCCAAAAAAAAACATTGTAAAACATCATAACCTTTGTAGTCGTGGTAAGAAAACTTATGATCGTTACAACATCATCGGATTATTATATTATCCATGGTGAAATGTTAAATTATATATATATATATATCTCCGTTACCATAATATAATAAAAATGAAGTATATATTTTGTATAATTCTTATATA
Source organism: Taxus wallichiana var. yunnanensis (assembly GCA_018340775.1). Lineage (NCBI taxonomy): Eukaryota > Viridiplantae > Streptophyta > Pinopsida > Cupressales > Taxaceae > Taxus > Taxus wallichiana. The sequence goes on from CM031240.1 coordinate 150,233,226, forward strand.
TGTTGTTTCCTACTTTTTCCTCACATATACATTATGAACATACTTTATATAATTACGCCGGGCATTCTCCCTATGGGAAAGGCCTTTCTGACGTTTATGCAATTATGTTAAATTTGACGCCCTGCTTGGACATTTTTACCTTTCCTCTCTAGAATGAACTTATGACGACCTTTTAATGTTCTATTTTTAAAAATTAACATTTTAGCTTTTGTTTTAATTAACAATTTTAGATTTTAATAATTTTTGAATGTGGGCCTCCTTAGCTTTTCTAGGTTTTGGATGGTAACAGCTTTAGATTTTAATAATTTTTGCTTTACAATAAGCACATGCGCATTATAAAAGTCCCGATAATCCGAGATGAGGAAGTTGTTTGAGCTAAAGATAGAACATGTCCTAATAAAAAGCGGCCCAATGGTTTGGAGAGAGTGTTTTCAAATTGCTTATAACCAGCTTAGAAGGTTGGTGGAATAATTGGTCGCAAGGGAGAGTTTCATTTTCCTTCCTGGATGTTAAGTGAATTCAAAATTTTAAATTTATTTTCATTGGTGATTTTTGAACCGCACTTCATGATAGTTTTGAAAGACTTGGAAGGGCTGAGAAGGGTTCGATTTTGATCACTGTTTATTCCGAAATAATTCTTTCCCTTCCCAAATCTGAGTGAGCGAGACCATTCAGTGATGATCTGAGAGATTAATTTTGCGTTCACAATGCGAGGGGCCTTTGGAGCGGTTTGGGCTATCCATGACATTCTTATTCAAGCTTACATGGTAAAGATATGTTCCAAGTATTTCATTAGCTATGAGATTTTGAGACCGTTATCTCAATTATTTCTATTTTATAGGGAATATAAGATGATAGTTTGACACGGAACCCGAGGCAACAACGCCCTTTCCTTGCAAACCCTCCTTTCCCCGCTAATCGATTTCCCATCTTTCCCCGCGAACTACTCGGTAGAGACCCATCTTTTGATCCCAGTCTCGTATCCCGAGATTCTCGAGACTTATGTGAAAGATGGCATGGGTTCGACGAGACCACAAGCCTAGAATAGCTTACAAAGCATTGGAAAACATTCAACTATATCTTGTCTTTCCAAGCCCACAAAATCCGCTCATCCATAACTAACCATAAACCCTCTAAAAGTCAATGACAAACCCTAGAATATTCCTTTGTTTCAATGAAATTTGTTTCTTGTACAGACATGCCTCCATGATAATCTTGATTTCTTTTGCCAGGACGTTTTTAGTGCATTGATCAATGTGGTGTGATTGTACTTGTTTGAAAAATGTTTCATTAGGATCTTGCTCTTTTTTTTTGTGGTTATAATGCTCAAGTTATCTTTTCAATCATTGAGTTGATCCATCATGTATCTCTCCCAAACATGGCTGGTCCATGTTAGTTAAGCGGATCATACTCATAAATGGCCCTCTTTACTTATTCGACGAAACTCAACAAGTATTGTGAATTCCCCTCTCCAACTTTTGATTTTTTGTCTGTAGTTTATGTTGTAGTCAAACTATTATGAATAATATTTTCAATGGGGTATTGCTAGGATATATATCATATAACATTTATTTGGGTTGAATTGCAGGACCTAAAGAGAATCTTATATAAATTCATTGTCAATGTTTAGATATATTGTATTCAGACTGCTCAACATGGATGCCACGGGGTATAATGTTATTACTGGAATAGGGAACCTCATGTGTGGAATTTTATAAACAAAGTTTTGAATTCCTTCTACTATGCCCGTGTGGATGCTAAGATTGATTTATTTGATTGTAAACCTAACAAGACATTGTGATGGCCACAGTGGGGTATGTCTTTAATTCCTTGTTGAATTTGTTCACTAATCTTATGGATATCAACCTTTGAAAATTCATATTCCGCACATACAAATTACACATCTCCACACCTATAATGAAATGACGCAGTGAGAATGTACTGTCTTCAAACAAATGCTAAAAGGCACTAAAAATTTCAATTAAAGGCAAATATTTAGGAGTCGTATTTGGAATTCAATTAGTTTACATAGAAGCTAAAATCATGACACATATTTCACTCATCTCGGGGCAAAACCCTAAACTCTTCCTTCAAAATCCTTGAATAGTTTGATAGTTTGTTCCACATCCATGAATAAATTTTTGTAGTGGGAGAAGTGGACTAATGGGATCCTTCGAGTCTCTAAAAATTTGATATGTGATTTCAGAATACACCTTTTCAATCTTGATCACAACCAAAAGATGGATCCATGTTTTGTTCTATAAAAAGTGGAATATTTGTAATAATAGGTCATACTTGAATGCGCTAATAGTTGTTAGCTTTCCCACCATCCACGAATGAAAGTAGTACCTAAAGTTTCCTATGATAGACATCATTAGCACAGAAATCGGGGGCCTTACCAAAGGTTCTTCATGTTGTCAAATGGACACCTGCAAGTCTTAAATCATTCTCGGGTCAAAATAGCTCCAATTAAAAGAGAATTTATCTTTGGTGACATTGTCTTCTCTTGATGTTCTGGTATATTTAATAATGTGAGGGATGCTCCAAAATCGACATTGTTTTTGGATTCGGCTCATTTTGTGTCTTATCTTCATCCTTTACTTAGGACTTGCACTTCAAGTCTTGAATTTTGTCTTTATAAATCGTTGAAATTTAACACTTACAAATATGGTTTGCCCCTAAAAAATCTAGTGGATTCACCCTTCGATGTCTTGGACATTGCGGGTATATTTCCTCGCTTAAAAATTATTCATCTTTGAAATAATAAATGAGTAGGCTCACTCCGAATGTTTTGGTAGTGGAACAAGGTATGGAATTTATGCATAAATGTCGAAATGAATGACATTAGGAGAGACAACTCTATGAGGCCCAATATTAAATAAAAATATCAACTAAAATAGAATATAAAAATTACCATCTTTGCGACAAGATAGATAATCCCATCCATCCCATTACATATTCCAATACCCCTATTTTGATAGGGAATTGAAGATAATTGCCAGTTAAAATGGCCTGGGGATTAACTATCCACAAGTCCCAGGGACTTACTTTGCATAGAGTAGTTGTTGACATTGGAACCACTGAAAGGAAGGTCTGACATTCACAACTTTCTCCAAAGTTCCCTCGCTTGCAATTTGCACATTTCCCCTCCTTTTTCATTCGAAAGATACTAAAAATGACACATGTACCAACACTTGGAGCAAGAAGAAAGGAGGAGTCAAGACTACTATCACTCAACCAAAACAACCTATTGTAAATACTACCCTCTACTTTGATAGCACCTCCAATGCTACTTTACTCAAAACTTCTTGTATCTAAAGCTGACATTAAAGTGTCGCTTAAGGGGTATCAATGTTTTTATGTTTAGTTCAAATAAAATTCACCGCAAAAGGATACCACTCATGATATTAAATCCGCAAATGTCTCGAAGGTCTTCATGTATTCACGTTTAGTTCAAATCTCATGATATAAGATTTAAAAATGTATATGGATGAATTTGTAACAAATTTGAAATGTCCACATAGAACCTTTCAATATAATGTTTCATATATATTACTGCACTTCCACTATCTATCACATCCCTTATCAACATGTTATCGAAAGTACAAAAAGGTTTTTTCAACAAAGAACCAACCAAACAACCAATGCAACCACCATATCAAATGCGTTGCACCATTAACACAATTTCCCCCAAATAATTACAAACCACATCAACTACAAAAGTAATTAACTATCCAAAGCAGTATCAAATGTATTCATGTTTAGTGCAAAAAAATGGCCACAAAAGACTACCACTCATGATATAAAATCTACAAATGTACGGAAGTCTTTGTGTATTCATGTTTAGTTCAAATAAAATAGTCCACAAATCGCTACCACGTCATGATACAAGATTTGTAAATGTATATGTACGAATTTGTTTAAAAATTTGAAATGTAGAGATAGAACCTTTAAATGTAATGCTTCATCTATATTCCTAAACTTACAAAATCAATCGTACCCTTATCAACATCAACTACAAAAGTAATAACTATCCCTCTAAATCAAATAACATATGTCGCTTACGCGTTCACATTGCATTGTACACATGCGATTGCTAGTTATAATAATGTAATTACGCTGAAAGGAGTTCCCCTATGGGAAAGAGCCTCCGGTCGTTCACATTACAGACATAAATTTGACGGGCGTAAAGACATTTTTTGTGTGTTTAGCCATAAAATAGAGGTAGATTTAATCTTATGCTGTGAAGATTTGATAGTCCGCCATGGGCAAATATCAGATGCGCTTTTTCCTATAGTCTTGATGTTTATGGGTGTCAGTAATTGTGAGAAGATAATAAGCTCGGCAGGAGATGCGCCCGCACAGGAACCTGCAACTCGCAAATCCCCAGATGGCTTCGCGTTTGGACTGACGGTTCTCATTATTGGCGTTTTCCTGATTCTCATTCTTGTTGTTATTGTGTGCTATTTCCAATCGCATGCGCGCTATTTCCATTATTCAGGTTTCCGCATCCGGTTTCCTGACGCAAAAGAGGGGAGGCATTCTCTACCAGGCGAGGGTTCCACTTCACCTTCTGCTTCAACTCGTCTCCTCCACAATGCCCAGGTAATCAAAGCTTCCACTCATGCTATTTTCAAGGTTTAAACACTAGAAATCCTAAATTTATGGTTGTTTCTGGTCCTTGTTTTGCACAGGTTGCTGAGGTTCAAAATCCCGAAGTGTTGACTGAGTGGTTCAATACGTCTGTGTAATGAATTTGCTATCATGATGTAAATTGATCAGTTGCTTTATTTTTCACAGTTTCAGTGTTAATACTGCGCTGATGAATTCAGAGGGCTTTAGGGTTTCTGAAGGGGCCCGAGCTTTGGAATTGGGTGCGAAATATTTTGGGATTTTTAGTGGTTGAATTACTGTTTTGAATCTTTTGTAATATGATACCGTTTTATGCTAACACTGAGGGTGACCTTTGTACAGTTTCCCTTAGATCAAGGAGGGGAACCTTCAGACCACAGAAGCTTTTACAGATTGTGGAAAGGTTAAGTATCTTTTAGTGTCATTTTTACATGTTGCTTGTAGAAATCCATTTCAAGTTTAATGCTTTTTCTTCTTGCAAATTTTTCAGATGTGCTGGAGAATGTTGCCTATGCTAGAGCTTATAACACAGATCATCAATCTAGATTGTTACTGATATAACAGGGCAGAACCATCTTTTCTAGCCTTAGTTGACCTTTGGGGCCTTTGATGGACAACTGAATGGAGTTCTCACCGTGGGATGATTTTGTAGGAACTGAAAGCATCCCCACTCTTTTGGCCCCAATTGATCATTGCAGTTTTTGATGGAGATCTGGAATAACTCTTTCCATGGAATAAGTTAATTGAAATTGAATGCGTCCCACTGAAAAGCGATGGTCAACAATAACAAACATTAGAATAGCTACCATGTCATGCTATGGAAGTTGAAATTTGTAGCAGGACTTTGTGCATGGAACACATGTTTGCCAGTAATATTCGATTAAGGGAATAGATGGAAATAAGGCCAAATGATATTTTTTGAACCCAACCGAGCATTGGAGTTTTTGATGGATGTTTGAACACAATTTTTCCATGGAATGTTTTCAATGGAATTGAATTTACCACCTCCCTTTTGACTTGGTAGATCTTTGCAGTCTTTAATGGATGTCTGAACCATCTTGCTGTGGAGTGACTTCATTGAAAGTAAATGCATTTTCATGAATAAAAAAATCACTCAACTAGTGGCCACTTCATTCATGGTATTGCCATTATGTGGAAATGATTTGGAAGTTGAACTCCTTTTGCAGTAATCCACACAGGGAACTCCTTTCACCAATTTTACTTGTTAATGAAAAAACTGACAATAAGGCTAAAATTGTCATCTTTGACCCCAAGATATATTGTATGGTCTTTGATGGATATCTGAACACAGGTGTTGCTATGGAATGAATCATGGGAATTGAATGCAATCCCAGTGATTGGCATTAGGCAGTAACAACCTTTAAACTAGCTGACATGTTATCGACTGATCTTAAGCGGTCGTCAACGTGTTTGGACTTGTTACATAGGGTAGGTCTTTGTAGCTATGATGTACTATGGGGACTTATACTTTCTCTTCCCAAATGGGAACATGATTTCTTAACACCGGACCCAATCCATCTTTTTCAAAATCTTAAATGTTAAACTAAAGATGATCTTTGAGATACTTTAGGTAGTTCCTGGTGCAGGCCTTTGCCGTGTATTTCTCATTTACAGTGTTATAACAACTATCAATAAATAACCAATGAGGTAATAATCTGTGTAAGACACTTGCTGGTGGTCTTGGTATAGGCCTTTCCTGGTCATTTTCCATATATTATAAGATGACAATTATTGATAACTAATCATCAACAAGGTCCTTATGTGGATAACTCTTATGAACTTCTAGGGTTCTGAGTTTATTGCATAGTTTTTTTTTGTTTATTAGTTAATTAAATTATTTGATTAGCCTTGTATTTTAAAGTGAGGTAGGGGCTATTAGACATAAGAAAATGTCAAATATGCCAGGTCAAGATAACCTTTCTCATTCTTGAATAGGGTACAAGAGTGTTGAGAATGCATTGCATGTTTAGATTTGTGTGTTTTTGACTTGCAGATATCTAAAGTGTGCTTTTGCTCGTTGTAAGAAGATGGAAAGTGGAGAAATAACCATCATTAGGATGGATGATCATGTCACTTTCAGGCATCTATGCAATTCAATTAGCCTATCTTCATCTCTGCCTATTTAGAACCATGTAGTGGGACCTTTTTGGGTTCTCAGCTTTAGGGACTTGTTGAATGAAGGTTCACAGAGGCATCTTAACTATAGATGAGAGTGTCATCCAAGTGAATAAAAAAATAACAAATCTTGAGTGACAAATAAAATATACATGTTGTTCATATGACCAACTACTGGAGGGTTCAATTATTGATGATTTTTGTGCATCGTATGTTCTCTTACAATTAATCAATCTTAAAACTAAAAAGAGGGCTACAAAGTTCTGTAAGAAACAAGCATTGTGGTTGGGTTTCTTGGATCTTCACTAATAATTAATATGGCCTCTTTAAGCACAAATCACACTCGTGTCAATAATACAAGTGAGAATGAGATGACAAAGTGGACCAAAGATAAAAGACATAATTTGGTAGAAACAACAAGAGCCGTGGAATAGGTGTGGACATTTAAGGTTTTAATTCGCACCTTTTTATTTCCAAATTTACATTCGTGTCTTCATCATATCTAAAAGGCACAGTAAGAAGGAGAGGCCGAGATCGCGGAGCATAGTGGTGGGGTTGTAATTGTGGAGGTACTGTTTTGGGGGAGATGCCTTGCACCTTGTTGTTATTAGAATTCTACAGGAAAAGTACATAAATTTGTTTTGAGGGAAATAGCTAAAAACCCTTGCTCAACCTTTGTCAAACCCCGCACACCAACTCCTGTAATCTGCTATTGTAATCTTTGTTTGACATTGAATAGGAAAAAATATTAGTTTTTCTCATTTCTTGAATCTTTATGAGATGGGAGCTTGTTCTCGTTCCAAGCGATTCCCTACACCTTCGACCTCTTCACTCTTTACAAATGTGTTCCCTGCAACTGAATGAATTGATAATGGTTCGAAATTACTAGTAGTTTTAATTTTTGCTGAAAGGGTTCTCTTTAGCAAATGAAGACTACCGGAGGCTTACCTTGGGTTTGGGATTACGACATCTCGCCTCCTATTTTGAGGTGAGTGGTAATTTTACCCTAGTAACCATTTTTTAAAGGATTGAACATGGGAATTTATTATAAAAGCTCCATTAATTTATTGCTTGAGATGGTCCCAAATATGTTCAGTTTTAGATTAACATTAGTTAAATGTGGGTTGCTTTGACATTTAGTCTGCAAAAGAGGGCAACCTCTGTTTTGGTCCTTTTTGGTTTATTTTGAGTCTTCTGAGTAGGGTCTAGGATTTCTATTTATTAATGGGCACATATCCATTCTATAGTGCAATTCAATTTTGAATTCCTTCTTATAAGCCAACTTCTTATTCATATTAAGTTTGGTTTTAGATAGAATATATGCCTTGCATTAGATAAATGTGGGCTGGTTTGCCATTTTGTCACCGGAAGGTGGTGTCCTCCGTTTTGATTTTTTGGGTTTTTTTTTAATATTTTGAGTTAGGTTTAGGATTTATATTTCTAAATCCTTGAATGGGTAGAGATCCATTTTATATTTCTTAGTTGGAGAAATTGTAAATTCCCTTATAAAGCAACATTATATACAGATTAAAACTTGCAGTGATATTTGTTGGCTATTTGTTTAGCTTATATTATGAATGTTTGTTTATGTTTTATTTATTTATATATTTGCATTACATAAGATAAATAGTGGTTGATTCTCTCTTTTCAAAGACAACAGAGAACCAATTTTTTTTTGGTTGGCTTCTTTTGAATATTCTTAGTTTTTTTCAAAATTCACCTTAGGGAGAGGGCCCAACACAATGAAAAGCATCATAGTGCCAGAGATTCTTAGCCAATGGCTCAATAATTCCAAAACGAAAGGACATATTATCATGCCAAATTATACAAGAACCAGAGGCAAACAAATCAAGATGTCGGAGGGAAATGAGAGATCGACCAACCAAAATAGCATCATATCAAAGTAAACCACAGACAAAGTTGAGGAAGCAATAGAGGGGATAACTGAAAATGAAACAAGAAGCTCCATATGCAAACAAATCTTCACATATCATACATTTTCAATACATAGGACAACCTGAATTCTCACCAAATCTTCTAACAATCCAAGCGATTGCGGTTGTGTTTTCAAGTTTCAAAAGTTGTGAAATGTTACATAATATATTTGTTGTTAGGATAGAAACTAAGTGACATCTAGATTAGTTAGATAAAAATGACGCAAGCTTAATTTAATTTCTCTTTTTTCTAATGAAAACCACACAAAACTTTACTGAATGTTTAAGGACAATAGGCTCTAACACCCGCTTGAATGCCTGATACATCAGTGACTTGCAATATCAGGCATTAAAATTTGGGAGCTCTTCCACCAATGATAGGATTTTAAACTTGCCAATTTTTTTCACTGAAGACTTGTTCTTTCAACTCACATTATAGTAGGAATTAATGTTTGCATCAGAAATATAAGGACAACCACTTCATTTTCCACTATCTGAGCTCCATGAACAAGAGGATTTGAGCAAGTCTTTTAAGTTATTTCTTCACGCTGCCGGAGGTATATGTACAAAAACATTTAGCAATAAACTAGCCTACATCTATAGCTCAAACCTTGACATGGTTGTAGTTTAGTTGGCCTTTACATAATAGAAAAGAATTATACTATAGCCTTCTCCCTCGCCCCTATCTCCAAACAACATACAATAGTCACCCACTTCGACTTTAGGAATCACACACCTGCACATTACTTTCTCCCTTCACCTTCGACCTCTTCACTCTTTACAAATGTGTTCCCTACAACTCCACTATTTTGACCCATGTTTCGCAATTCAGAAGTAACTATTAACGAAATGGATTTTAAATCATCCTCCTCATTCATTTTCTTCCGACTCTCTTTTTCCACCATCCAATCTCATCCATGTTCCTCTTGCACAAAATTTCCATTCCCCTCTCTAAGCATTTCTTATCCTCTTCACCAAATCCAACATCTCCATGCTGATAATACCACCCCTCCTCCATCTGAAATGTCACATACCCTACCTTGTGATCCTCTTCAGAAGTTGAACATGGATTTCGCAAGAGGTTGGATCTATTATCCCAACTGCACACCTACCATGTTTGTTTGGAAAAATATCCTAGCATCAAAACAATCGTTTCTGACTTCTCAATTATATTTACTCATATTACACGTTTGAATTTTTCATCAACGTTAAAGACAATTAAAACTAGCCTAAACATTCACTAGAATTGACTGCATTTTCATCACCACAACTCCTACCCCTAAATTCTTCCACCCACTACTTTTCGGCGGTCACATTGCACTACCCACGTGCGATTCTTAGTTAAAATAACATAATTATTACGGTGAAACATGTTCTCCTTGTGAAAGAGCCTCCTATTGTTCACTTCTAGGACATACCAAATGTCCGCAATCCACAAAACTAATGAAATGGATGTTGTTGTCAAATTGTTGGATTCATCTTTCAAGGGTAAGGCCTTATAATGGTTTAGAGCCTAACAAAAGGGTTTGTCTAGAATTGGAATCAATCAGTGTTAACTCTTTCGCAACTAGTTCGTAGAGAGAGGGAGGCAATATGTACTTATTAGAAAAATTAGCAACAATCAAAAGGGATCCTAATGAACAAATGGAAAATTTTAATTTCCGTTTCCAACGGACATGGGATAGGATTCGATAGATGTCGTGCCAACCGCCAAAGGAGTATTCCTTTACTTCTTGAAGGCTATAAATTTTGACATTGCTATGATGATCCAATCAATGGGAGGAAAAACACTTCCGGGGCCTACAACATAGTTATCAGGGTAGAAAATTGTTTGATTCAAGTCGCTAAGCTTGCACCAAGGCCACCAATGCCTCTCTATCCGAACATGGGAACTCCTACAACTAGTCAAACACTTGAGTTGAATCCCATTCCAACCCCTAGAAATCAAAGCAACAATGAAGCTTCTACTTCTTCAAGCACTTCAAAAGAATTGCATGAGGTTATGAAATAGCTACAGAACCTAGGAAATGAGCTAGTGACTATCAAAAGACAATAAGCTCAGAGTTCTAGACCATATCAGCCTCAAGCTCAGTATCAATCTAGGCCCCCATATCAGCAAAATAGACCACCAACTCAGGCTGCAAATCAAAACCCGAACCAAGAAAACCTCAAGCATCGCCATTCATTCGACCATATGATCCAAATGTAGTTTCAACATCAAGAGCCTTGGTTCCAACTCAAAAAAACATGGCACAGGAGTATGAATGGTGTTACCCTACAATCTACCTCACAATCAATCAACGTGTTTCAATGGTGCACCCATCGAAACAAGCTCTAATGATGCGTACCATCAACGTGTCCCAAGAACCAAGTGAGGAAGGAAATCAACAACAAGGAACCCAACAAGGGGTACCTCTAACAGAAACTACATTGGTCAATTGGCAAACAAAAGACTTATGTGGAGTTAATCAACCTCCTTTCCAGGTGTGGCTACTAATACACAATCAAAGAAGAGGAACATTAAGGAAGGACAATTGTATTACCTCGTAGTTTCTTAACCCACTCTCATGCTACAAAGTGATGATAAGAAAAATGCAGCCCCAAATGTATCAAATCAACCTAAGACACCCATTGCAACAACACACATGCCTATTCAAGCTTCGTAAAAGGTTTTGCCTACTAAATGACAACAAAAGGACATCATAGATTAGATGAAGAAAACACACGTGAACATTTCCATGTGGGAGTCACTGGAAATCCCAGACAATGGGATTTGTTGCAAGCTGCAATGGCCAATTGGTCTAGCCTTAAATGGATCAAACCAAAGACAGGAGAAAGTTCTCACTAATGCAAAGGTCAACAAGATGGGGTCAACCAAGCAAGAATTTGAAGCCTCCACCATTCTATGTGTCATTGATTGTTGAAACCACTTGGTACACAATTGCATGATCAATTCGGGGGCAAGTAGCTCAGTGATGCCGAAGAAAATAAAAATAAATTGGGCCTAAAGTATGAGCCAATGCTAAGAGGAGTTGTCAGGCAACTAGACGGACAATAGTTGGGATAGTTGGGGTCATCAAAGGGTTAAGCCTAACACTGCATGCATGTCCCAATGTCACCGTCTTGCAGGATGTTTCCGTAATTGACTTACCACCACTCTTTTGTTGTGTTTATCAAGAGACTTCACAACCAAAATTGGTGGTTACCTATCAGAAGATTGGTCACACATGCTTTTCAGGACGAGATATGGAGCTAAGGCCATAATTAGGTAAGAACCAATTTCTAATTTCCACATTGCGCCTCATGTGCCAAGCCCAATCAACGCAAATTACCCAGCCTTCGATCATGAAGAGTGTTCAAATGATCTAGAAACTGGTGCTAAGGTTGAGGGTATTCCAAATTTGACTCTGGATGAATGGGAAAACAAGAGACATGCTTTTGATCCTTACAAGGAAATGGAAGAATATAAATTGTGTGTATATTGTGTACACGAAGAAAATTCACCCATTCCTGATATCACCAAGCCGAAAAATAAGGATGACAATGAAGTATGGCAATTGTTTTTTGACGGTTCAAGAAGCAGACAAAGGGGCTGGAGGAGGTGCAATGTTGGTTTCACCATAGAACATCAAGTATTATTCATCTTTTAGATTTCAGTTCGTTTGTTCAAACAACACAACTGAATATGAGGCTTTGATTCATGGACTTCATTGGGCCAAGAAATGAGGCATAATGAACTTGTAGGTGTTCGGGGATAGGGAGCTAATCATCAATCAAGTCAGGGGACAACATGCTGCAAAGAATGACCTACTCAAGAGCTACAAAAACAAGGTATGGGACCTCATTGATGACTTTGAAGCTTTCAACATCGAGTCCATACCTAGAAGAAAAATGAAGCTACAGATAGACTTGCAGCCATTGGAGCAACTTTTGATGTGGTGGATAGTATTAAAAGAGACAAAACACAACCTCACATTCATTTGATTTTAAGGTCAACATTTCTAGAAAACAACGCAAGCTGATAGGTATTTGAGAATGATCAACAAATCGTTAATTTCTTATAAGAAGAGGCTGAATTCTCAACTAGGAATCAAGACAAATTAGAGCAACAATACGAGGATCAAGTAGTGCAGCTATAGACAAACAAGTTTCCAAAGGGTCTAGTAACACTAGAGTCAATATTCAATCATAATGACTAGTTTCGTAAAGAGAAAGCCAACATACAAGTCAAAGGAGAGGATTCAAACCTATTTCGGTTGGGGAAGGCAAAACACTCCAAGCCAGAAAGGTGGCTACTCACAGAGAAATATGATTTCATACAAATTTTCCAAGAGTTTCTAGATGTCTTTTCTTGGAGCTATGAAGATTTATGAGGTTTTAATCCTAAATTGACACAACATACAATAGAACTGGATCCGGATGCTAAACCCATCAGGCAAAAGAAAAGACCAGTTAACCCACACATTGAGCCTCTCATGAAGAAAGAGCTAAACAAGATGATAGAGGTGAGTATTATATTTCCAATCAAGCATTCAAGATGGGTTGCAAATTTTGTGTCACAGGAAGAAGAATGGAGAAATCAAGCTATGCATGGACTTTTGAGACTTGAATAGGGCATCTCTCAAAGACCATTACCCACTTCCTTCAATGGAACAAATCTTACAGGTAGTAGCTGAATCAGAAATATTCTCTCTCTTAGATGGCTACTCGGGGTATAATAAGATAATGGTGAAAGAAGATGATCAATTCAAGATAGATTTCACCACCAAGTGGGGGACCTATGCCTACAGGAAAATTCCATTTGGACTATCAAATGCCGGAGCCACTTTCCAAAGGGCAATGGATATGGCATTCAAGGGGTTGATCAATAAAATAGTGCTAGTGTATCTTGACGATATCACTGTGTTCTCTAAAAATGCGTGAAATCACCTATTTCATCCGAGACAGGTGTTTCAAAGGTGTAGGAGATTTGGGGTATTGTTAAATCCCAAAAATGCATATTCTTGGCTCACAAAGGCAAGCTCCTAGGCCACATTATGTCAAAGGAAGGATTGACGATTAACCCGTAGAAAGAATTGAAGTAATTCGAGCATTGCCCTTGCCAAGTCATAAGAAGGCTCTTCAGAGCTTTCTAGGAAGAATCAATTTTGTCTGCAAGTTTGTGCCAAACTTTTCCACTCTCGTGAAACCAATAACATTGATGTTGAAGAAGAGCATGGCATTTAAGTGGATAACAAAAGGCAAAGCAAGTTTCGAGGCTATCAAAGAGGCTATATCTCAAGCCCCAACCCTTGTCAAGTTGAACTTCTCCAAAGACTTCATGCTCTATGCCTTTGGTAGTGGGGACATGATTTTTGTAATCCTAGTGTAGCAAAACAAAGAGTGTTCTAAACAGACGGTTGCCTTCTTCACTCAAATTTTGGAGGACTATGAAGTGAGATACTCCTTCATCAAGAAACATGTCCTTGCAGTGATCAGGAGTTTAAAGAAGTTCAAACACCTAGTTTCAAACAATAAAATTTAGTTGTTGGTCTCATATGCGGAGTGAAGGAATTCCTTCTAAAAAATATTTGAACGAGAAATGTGCAGATTGATCACTCGTGTCATGGAATATGACATCGAGATTAAAGTCACCAAGTGGTCCGTGGAAAGGATTATGTGAACATCTAGCCTCAAGTCAACAGGTTGAAGCAAGTAATGAAAATGAAGTTGTTTTGGTGCTACAAGATAGTCAAGAACAAGCAAATGATAATGTGCCTACTCCTTGTTGGACTCAAAATATGATATAATTCCTACAAACAAGCCTATGCCCTCCGTAAATGAGCAAAACAAAGAGGAGATACTTTAGATTACAAGTTATATAACTTTGTAGTATGACAATCAAATTAATCATTGCAAAATTACATAAGATTCTCGTAATAATTCCGAGTGCATGCTACAAATTAAATTAACGAGGATTTCACTTACACTGGATCTCGCAGCAAAAATCTGTGTATATCTGTGGACCTACAATATGTTATAGATTGTCGTAACCAAAAATCGGGTGCGTTAGAATAAGATTTGAAATAATGTCAATAATCAAATAAGCAAGGAGAGGCATCAATTACGCCTTACAATCAAATTGACCAGTAATAGCTATATAACTTTGTAGTATGACAATCAAATTAATCATTGCAAAATTGCGGAAGACTCTGTAATAGTTCTGAGTGCATGCTACAAATTAAATTAACGGGGATTTCACTTACACTGGATCTCGCAGCAAAAATTTGTGTACTAATGCTCTTCTTGAACCCTCCAAAGAAAAACAACCCTCGTTAAATAACCCCGCATCCAAAGATGCAAGAAAAACAATTGTTAAAATTAGCAAAAAAACAACAAAAAACAATTGTTAAAATTAGGCAGAAAAAACACAAACCCACCGCAACATGCAAAATTGGAAGAGTAAAATTATTAAAAATAGTAAATATGTAAAAATAAAAATTGGAAAAATAAAAATGTTAAAAATAGCCTTTTCCCATAGGGGTAATGCCTTGCGTAATAACCGCAATGGAAACATCAAATGAATAAGAAAAAAAGACTAGAGGTAATAATGACCCGCGTGAAATGTTGGGTTCACTTCAACTCTATATGCTAATATAATAGGGATGTTGATGCGGGCATATGGACAAATATTGAGTCGTTCCTTTGAATTATTTTGCATATCACTAAAACGTGGAGAGTTCGGAGATCATGAATGGAGCTTACGAAGCTGAATGCCAACTCATACGTGGAATTATGTAGTGATCAATTGTTAGACGTGAAGCATATTATGTAGATAATGTCAACCAATAACTCTAGATGGAATTGACAAGCAAATCAGAATCGCCCCACCACTACAATGCTAATGCCAATCACGCCAATAACACTCATATTGGCTTATGATGGAATTCTTCTCACGTGGCCAAAATCACCTATGCAAATTTCAACATCGCCTTTTACTCTGATCCACATGTGAAAGATAGAGAGCTTTGCACAGAAGCAATCTGCAATCTAATAAAGAACAAGGGAATCGCTTATAAACTGGGATATATGTTGAGAGAAATCTTGAAATACATACATATAACAAACTTACCAATACAAATATATATATTCGCTCACACTAAAAATATGATATCAAAATTCTTCTCATCATAATGGCAATGGAAAACACTGTGCGCCGCCCCTATTTATCGCCAATTTTCACAAGTCCATTTCACTGATATCTAAATGTGAAAGATCGAGATCTCGAGAATGATACCTACAAAAGAAATACTCCATCAATCTATATTTCTTTAATTAATATATCAAGAATACATATAGGGTTCAATGATATCATTTAAACTAGGATATGTGTTGTAACAAATTTAACAAGCCTCCTAGAATATCTTCTAAGACAAACTACTTAAGTTTGTTTAAACAACCTAATAATATTAATTATAAACAAACTTACAAATATAAAAACATTTAATGATAGATATAACAATATATATTTGCTCACACATGTAAGCACCAATATGATATTTCCTAAGAGTAGCAAATATTTATTTAAATTTATAATGAATATTTCTTTAGCGAAAATTTTTCACTTGTATGATATTTTGATGTAAACATGTGCAATTCTTATGTGTAAATTGGTGTTACTATTTATTGGTAAAAAACACTCAATATTGTATTAAAAAAAAAAAAAAAGTATTTTTGGTAGTATTACAAAAAAACTTGATATGAATGCATTTAAAATGCATATCTTAAAAATTTAATCTTTATGTAAAATATGTTTACAAGAAGTATCATTAATTTTATATATGTATTAATTTTAATCATATTAACAATTTCTAACACAAATATGACTTAATTTGTTATATGAATTGTAATTAACATAATATTAATTGAAATTTGTTTAACGATCTCAAAATTAAATATCCACTTATTTGATATTCTTTCATTTTAATCCATAGAAATGCACTCGAAAATAACTACATTAAATGTAAAATGAATTTGTTGTATACCACGGGCATTTTATATTCAGAGGCAAAATAACCCGTTTTTACAAAATTTAAAATAAAGAAATTTTTATTAGCATTTGCTACACAAATTTCCGAAGGAGAAAGTATTTTTGGTTGGTGTGTCGTGTTTTTGTTTTAAAACTTTTTAAAAGAGGTATGCTAAGCTGAAATAAATTACTGGAGGAAGCATAATAATAATGTCCTCAACATTCACTCGAATACTGTTTTATAGAAGGGCACTGATTGTTGCCCATGTTGAAAGGATGCAGGGATATATATCACAAACCACACAATACAGTATTTACCACCCTATACTCAATCAAATATTTCCTAATTCCATTTCTTTACGAGGGACACTTTTTCCATCTTTTTCCATGGAAAAGATGGAAAAAACTTTAAAGTTTTTTCAAAACTTAAACACACTGCATATATCTCCAAAACTTAAAAGTTTCCCCAATCCGTATAATTTAGCGGTGATTTCGTTGCACCTATTTGTTCTCTCTAGAACTACCTTCCAAATCTTTTCAATATAAGCATATTTATAAATTTTCCCTTTGTCTACATTCAACTCACCAGTAGTGCCATGCAAACGGGACGGCCACACAAGTCGCGTGATCATTTTCCATCGCTAATTCATTAAAACGACTTTCCCACAAATCGTGATTAAATACAATGGCTTTCTATATTTAATGGGAACATTGGGAAGAATTGAAATCTTTGAAATGATAAATAGGAGCCTAAATTTAGTAAAGTTTAAGTTGGTGCCGCCTTTTGTTGTCGAAAGGTTACTCATTAACATGAGGTATCCACCTTTGAAGATGTCCCCATGGATGTCCGCACTTTGAAGATGTCCCTGTTGGAAAGTGTCAAAATGTCGCAGACTCTTTTCCACCTTTGAAGATGTCCCTCTCAAAAATGTTAAAATCCGACGGACTCTTTCCCAACGAGGCAATTCCAGGAATCTTTGTTTCACATAAAAAAATTTGGTGAACTTTCGTTTTGATAAGTGACAAGTGACCAACCAATTTAAGGGAATTATAAATATTTACCACAAAACCCTTGATATTATAATATTTCTTCACGCTTCCCACATATCAATTTTAACATTTTAAATGCATGCAATCGCCTTCATTTTCCGTCGGCTTTGATTTGCATGGTCTACAATTGACCAGATCCACTCTTGCAAAATCCCCAAATCCAATACAACAGGAAATATTGTTCTGTAGCCCCGCACAAAGAAAATTCTTCTTCAAACCCTAGAACCAGGGGATTTTCTTGAATATTTTCCTAGGTTATCCATGGAGACATCTGAGGCGAAAGTAGAAGAGACACACAAACAAATTAATCCGAGGCTAATGAATTACAATGGCGGTCGAAACTCTCCTTGATGATGCTCTATACTACGATCCTGTCATGTGTTATATTTGAGAAAAAAAAAAAAAAAAGGTGTTTGCATAGCCATTGCACTCTTACATGTGGAGCATTGTGTATTCCTAGCATGGAAAAATGTGAATGTAAATGCCAACATTATAATTGTAATCTTCTCTCTCATGACCCCTCCTAGGATCCGTTGTGATTAGGCACACCAAGAATCCTTAAGTTGCGAACATCCTTGTATAAGACTTTCTAAAGAGGCCTCTCCCAAGCTTTCTTAGGGATGATATCCCAAGCATGTGGGTATCATTTCACAAATGACTCTAGAAGAATATGATTCCTCTTTGCTTGGTTATGGAATGAGTATATTTTTTTGTTGGGCCTTCCTTCACTTCTTATGTATCTTTTATTGCAAGTCGAATATATCTTTTAATACATCTTAGAATTATTTTGACAATTTTAATGTCCTAATGAAATAAGACTTCTCCTCGCAAGTGGTTTTTACCCCATGTTGAAATGGTATGTACATTTTGTTTACAATATTTGTAAAAGTACATACATATAGTGCACTCAATATATTTTTATTAGAAGTGGTCTGAGATTTACATACAATAGAGATCAACACAAAGATAATAATATTCAAATCTTTATTCATACGAAATATATTATTCATGATTGATGAGTTACATATATAAATCAATTAACCCCTACAATGGTGGAGTCAAATATGATCTTCAATCCCTACATAATATCAAACCCATCTCCTAATATCTCTCTAACATCCCTTTATTATCTCACACAACTTTAGCTACATGAGTTGTTCTTACAACTCATCAATATAATTAAACTATTACAACATTATATGAGTTGTCATTATATTACAACTCATATATTACAAATACACACATAATATTCATGTTCACACTAACATATAAATTCCTAGCATTTCCCCCTTAGTGTGAACATGGGGCAAAGTGGAACTAAAACCAGAATCATATGCCAACACATACTTTTAGGTCTGCATACTACTGTCTGAATCTTGTTGTCTAGATCTTGTTGCACATGACCACTACTATGAAAAGAACGCATCCTGTATTTATCCCATGTGAACGAAATGAGGTTGTTTCACTGCCAATCATCTTCATAAAGAAGTACGACATACCAAAGGTTTCTGCAGTTAGTTGCCCTCCTATACAATTGTTTCACTATTCCACACCTTCCATGCCATATCACAACACGTTCAAGAGTTTACATTAGGAAAACTCACATGATCCAAGCGAACAGGCACAAACGTTTGTTCTTATTCTGCATAAAACAAACACACAACTGAAAATGAAGTCACCATAGCAAAATGTGACCCCGTTGTTGGTGACTGATGAGAGGCATTGATCGACCTCCTTCCTCTATTGCCTCCATCCTTTAATCTAGATGCTACTTACTTAGAAAAAATTAATTTGAGGCTCAATAACATATTGATTACAAATCGGATGTCGGTTACCCCAAAAATGTGTCTCGTAAGGAATTTTTTTATTTTACAGTCTTTTACAATGAAACTTTTATGAAAAAAAGACTTGACAACACGAAACAATAAAAAGTAATTAAAGATTACTTTTTTAAAATATAATTTTATAGTTTTGACAATAAATTTTAACAAGATGGATGACAAAGATTGAAAAAACAACGACTATGACCAATTAAAAAAACATTTTATGACAATTTTAACAAAATACAACAATGATACTTGAAAAATGATTATTAACAAAATACGCTTTGACAATAGTACGAAGGCATAAGACTATTTTAATAAACAATACATACCTATAACTCTCTAAAGGGTACTATAGTGGATAATTATAACATGAATTTCAAAGACTCAACTTAGAAACAAACTCAATAAAAAATAAGTCTAAAACACCTTTTCTTTTTCTTCGAAACCATGGGCTAAGTTTTGGTGGGTGGGTTTCCGGATGGAGATTGCTAATCTCCGTTGGAAGTAAAAGACGTGGCAAAGAATTGCATGTTGGCTAGGACTACAACATGTTGGCTATGGGTTTGACACCTGTCGAAGGGTGGATGAAAAGAAATATGGAGAGCTCACTGTCAAACTAGAGCGCATTAATATGGCCAACTTTGTAGAATTATGACGTGTCAAAGGGGAAATAGGTTGCAGGTTCAATACAAAGGCTTGCTCGCTAGGTAGCTCTAGGAAGAGATAGTGATTGGAGCTGTGAAGATTAGAAGATTGTATTAATAGAGAGATTAGATGTCGATATAATCTGGTAGCATTAATCAGCTGAGATTATACAGGAGATCTTGTTCTGAAATTTGATGTAGACATAAACCAGATCGCCAAACACTAAATGAGCCTTTCCAAATGATTAAGTGAAACTCCAAATGGTATCTTGAATACACTGACATTCAGTCCTCATTGCCAATGAATTACCATACAAGTTCGACCATTGTACAACAATTTCCTAACTATGCATGATATTGATTAGAATGTAGTTGGGTCGAGACCAAGAGTTGTATAAAGTTGCAGCCTACGATTCAGAATGTAATCATAGTTATCACGACTATCACCCAATTAACAAGCATGCACATGGCCATAAAGAACATAGGCAGCTCCTGAATTTTCTTCTAATTCTCCATACTAGCAACGAGAGATGTGACCTGCTCTGATACCACTGTTAGAAGTGGTCTGAGATTTACATACAATAGATATAAACATAGAGATAATAATATTCAAATCTTTATTCATACAAGATATATTATTCATGATTGATGAGTTACATATATAGATCAATTAACCCCTACAATGGTGGAGTCAAATATGATCTTCAATCCCTACGTAATCTCAAACCCATCTCCTAATATCTCTCTAACATCCCTTTATTATCTCACACAACTTTAGCTAGGTGAGTTGTTCTCACAACTCACCAATATAATTAAACTATTACAACATTATATGTATTGTTTATATCACAACTCATATATTACAAATACACACATAATATTAATGTTCACACTAACATATAAATTCCTAACAATTTTTATACAAGATATCCAGATCTTACCTACAAATTAACATGACATACCACATAACCAAATAACATTCAAAAATACCAAGAAAGTGTTTACAACTATCAACCCAACCTTACAAAGAAAATATTTCCATATCACACAATGAAATTAGTATAATACACCTTTAACCTATAAAAACATTTACATATTAATAATATTTTAGAATATCACGACAATTTTGAATAAATATCAAAAATTATGATTTAATATGGAAATGAATGCTAAATTAAAAAGCAAAGCTACATTATGATTAAAAGCTACATTATAAAGAAATTAAGATCTAAGACCTATAATTAATATTTTATATCTAAAATCATTAATTATATTGTTATCCTCTCCGGCGTTGTTTGCAACTCATGTGTAATTGTTAGTATACAATACTTATGCTCATTAATATAGGATGGTCTCTCGGGTTTTTTAAAGTTTGTTTAACTTTAAAAATACAATTATAATAATAATTATTTATGAATATTATTATGTGTTTTACAAATATTTTTATATTTAAAAATTATTAAAAAAATAGAGAGTACTAAAATATTAAATAAATGTATTTAATTTATATAGTTTAAATCCTTAAATTTAATTGAATAAAATAAACATATTCAAATATGAAAGCCATAATCATATTATCCTCAAATTTTGAAATATTGTTCATTGTGTCGAAAACTTCATCTCTTTGTTCCTCATCCTTATTATGATATAATATAGAATCCTTCCTATTTTTACTATTTTCGAATGTACCACATGTATTTTAAGTTTGTGGCTATTTTTATTAGGATTGCACTCATAAACCACAATACTTGCATGTATGTTATATGATCATGTCTAGTAGGAAAGTGGTTGACATTTCACCTAACAAATACAAATCAGTTGATACCTACAAAGAAAAGTATATTAAAGGCTTATCATCCAATTATTTTGCATGTATACTTGTCAAACTAATTATAGAATATTGTTTCCACCAGTCTATACCCTCAAAAATAACTATACTTCACGCACAAGCCACATCTATTCCATATAAGCTTAACAACAAACACCAAGGGTGACGCCTTCCTCTCAAGTTCAAATTCAGATTAGCAACTTGTATTTAGATCATATGTATCTAAACTTTAATTCTTTATGCCTACAAATTATTATTCTACAATAAATATTAATTTTTGCATGATCTTCCAATCAAAGCCCTGTTTCAACACCTTCATGTGTTGCATTCAGTTTCTATTTTTTTCTCTCGATGTCCATTCAAACCATAATTAATTTTAATGATTTACAAAATTCAATAATTTACATTATGATTTCATAAACCACGTATTAAGTGTATTTATTACTAAATTAATACTTTCAATTAATTATTTCATATGCCTATCGGCCTCTCATAAGCACCTATGGATTACAAAAGAGTGTAGGAATGGTTTTACAAGAATTAAAGAGTAGAAGATTAAACATGCCAATTTATCCTGTAATTCAAGAGAATGAAAATATATGCACACAATCACTAATAGAGGGTATGTGATTTTTTTGGTTTTTACAAAATTTAAACTAATTTTGGTAGTCAAGTTGTTTCTAGTGATCAATACATTATTTTTATAGGGAATACATATATTTTTAAGAAATAAATATTTCAATCTCGTGTGTTGTAATATTATTATTGACATTTAAAATTTGTAAAAACTACCATTTCCTAGTTAAATTATTATTTTGGATAAATATTGTGCTTTATTGCATACATTATATTTTAGATTTTTGAAAAAGATGCATGTTTCAATACAACCATTCCACATTTTATCTCAAGGAAAACACATTTTTATTTGAAATTTTAATCAAATTGTTTAGGTGCTTCTATCCAACCACTAGGATACAAATCTTTCTAAATACCTAATATGGAGAATCAAATAAGTAGAACTAAAGTCACCGCTAAGAGAAGTTTGAGTGATTATATCCCCCAAATCATAATTGTTTAAGTGGAAGAGATCACTAATTAAAAAATAACCTAACTTAACATTGTTATATGTTATATGTTTATTCCAAAATACCCTAATTTAACATTAACATAATAATACCCTAATTTTAGACAATTGTGGAAGGCATTTGTGTGGTGAAATAGACCGCATAACTTATGCACCCAATCACTACTATGAACAAATTACGTGCCTCGCAATCACTAATTTTATCCTAAAAATAGACAAATTGTCCAATTTTCAACTCAAAACGCCTTACATTTTAAGAGATTTTAATTTTACAATTTCCTATAAAATTGTCAATAAATTACTAAAATTAAAATATTGAGTTTTACACACTTTTGCAAAAATTCCTTTGCAAACAATTTCACACACCTAACTAAACATTTTGAAATATAGATGTAGATTTTGAAATATGTGTATTATTTGTTATCCTACAAACACATGTGATTGCTATAAGTTTATATAGTGAACCCCCAATGATAGACACTTAAGCATGTTTTAGTACAACTATTTTACCTTCAATCTTAAACCAAACAAATTTTTGTTTGTAATTCTAATTAAATTATTTGGTTGCTTATATCCAACCACTAGAATAGAGATCCTTTTGGATATTCAATATGGATAATCAAACAGATAAAGCTACAACTGGTGCCTAGGTGAATTTGAGGGATTTAATCCCCCATAATCATCTTTAAGACCCATCTCAATGTTATTTTTGGAATAAAATTTAACCTAACAACGAACATTCAATAGAATGGGGTATGAAAGTGTATAAAGATAAACTTCTAGAGAAACAATATATATACATAGGAATATATTTTAACACAGTTGAATAATAAGTACAAAGAAATACAAAATGCTAAATTTTTAGTCATAACATTTCGACTCTCATCTCTTCATTTCAAGCACACAAATTTCTTAAACCCACTTATTTTCGTTGCCTTGTTTGAACAATCCTTTTCGTGTCTCGATTTGGAATGAAAATTCCATTTTTGATCAATTTGCTTCTGGGTTCAAATTGGATTGCATCTTCCACAATGTCATAGGTCGGATGAATCCCTGGAATGTGGTTTTTTCATCTTAAACTTAGAAAGGAAAATATTTCTTAGATCATGGACTTTAAACTTTTTAAAGAGCTCCTCCTTTATTTCATTGCAACTCAGATTTGGCCTTCTATGGTGAACAACATGGACAACAAATTGTTTCCTATAAAATTCTTCCTCGAACTGAATGTTCCTTATACACAACATCCATGTAGGAGTCTCGGGAGATATTGGTAAATTTGATTGGCTTCACATCTTCATTCTCGGAAACAGAGATAATCTGCGACAAACAAAAAACAAATTTATAAAGAGTGTGTCAAATCCGTCTAAACACTTGTCCACAAGGAGAGTGCCTTTACATGCATGATATATACTCTTTATACCATCTTATGAGGCACAAAAATGTGGAAAAAATTGTAAACCCAAAAATTACTAACCTATCAACAACTTAATAAATAAACTTACATGATGCTCATGTATCTAAAAATTTAGCAGACAAAGACAATTTTGTATCTATAACAAAATATTTCTTGTGGGCATCAATAAAACATAAATACATACATATTTTGTAACACCCGAGACATGGCTTATGAACATTACATATCATATTTATATCCCTTATCTATATCAATCAATCATTTAAAGAAAAATATAAAATGCAAACATTAGAAAAAATATACAAATACAAACACATCACCCATATAAATACACATCACACATTTAAATTTATAACATATATAGACAAAACAATATATGTAAGTTATATTGGTCTTTGAAGAAAATATGCCAATTGAAAACAGTTGAAACTATTATAATCAATATTTTCTTTATTTAGCTATATTTATAACCCAAAAAGTAGATTTTTCATATGACCCTCATGGATTTGTTTACAAACAATACGTATATTAAATGAATAAATCGGTCTTATATTATTTTTCAAATGAAAAATATAGCAAAAAAAAGGTGCTCATCCTACATTATTTATCATTTGTTTTAAATTACTTACAAACATTAACATCAAATTCTCTGAAAGCTTAGCTTAGTAGGTTTTTAACTAGCAATCGCATGTGTTCAATGCAATGTGAACGCCGAACAGTATATGTTATTTGATTTAGAGGTATAGTTATTACTTTTGTAATTGATGTTGATAAGGGGTTTGATTGATTTTGTAAGTGTAGAAATATAGATGGGCCACTTAATTTTAAGGTTGTTTATACATTTCAAACTTGTTATAAATTCGTACATGAATACATTTGATACCATTTTCAATAGTTAATTAATTTTATAGTTGATGTTGTATGTATTTAATTCGGGTTTATTGTGTTAGTTGTGCATCGGTTGTTCGTTTGGTGTTTTTTGGAAAACAATTTATTGTACAGTTGATAATGTGTGTGATTGATATTTGCAGTGTAGGAATTTAGTTGAAACATTGCATTGAAATGTTGTATGTGTACATTTAATTCTATTACAGATTCGTACATTTAAAGTTGCATATCATATTTCAAAACATCAAATAAATGTAGATTTGCATACACATAATGAGACATGTATACATTTGGAGTATTTATATCATGAATGGTATCCTTTAGTGGGCGATTTTAGTTTCAATAAACATGATTACATTTGATACCCCTTGAACAACAGTGCCGTTTTGGATACAAGAAGTGTTGAGTATAGTAGTATTGGAGGTGTTATCAAAGCAGAGGGTAGTATTTATGATGGGTTGAGTGATAGTAGTCTTTCTTCCTCCTTTCTTCTTGCTCCGAGTGCTAGTACGTGCGCCATATTTGAGTATCTCTCAAATGAAAAAGCAGGTGAAATGTGTAGATTTACAAGTGAGGGAACTCTGGAGAAAGTTGTGAATGTCAGACCCTTCCTTTCAGTGGTTCCAATGTCAACGGTTTCTCTGTGCAAAGTAAGTCCTTGCGACTTGTGGATAGTTAATCCCGTGCCATTTTAATCGGCAATTTTCTTCGATTCCCTCTCAAAATAGGGGGTATGGGAATATGTAACGGGTTGGAGGGATCCCAACATGGGCCATTGTATCTATCAAATTTTACAACAACAAATAAAGGTAATGTTGGTGGTTGCATTGATGTGTCGTAGACAATGTCGATGATTGTTCCTATGGCACCATTCATGAGGCCTGCATCAACCCATAGATTTGCAATAAGCATGATTTTTTGTTGTTTGCACAACATAACTTTGTGTTCCAACTGATCATCATCAGGATTTCCTAGTCCAGTCCTCTGTTACTTTCAACAATGGATTGGGCGATCGAACGTTCAATGCCTTCAACATCTGTAGGTTGTGGGAGTCCACCAAATCATTTTTTGCAAATAAATGTGGTGCATCTTTAAAAATGTTGAGCTCTTGCTAAGTTAGATGTGTGTCTGTGCGAGACATTAAGATTTCCCAATCTTCAATTAGAGGGTTTTAATCTCGCATGTGGAGCAGTAAATTCTGGAATGAAACCTATGTATTGGTTGTTCCTTGTTGCCGAAATATTGTTTGCAATGTAATGGAAGACTGAAATCCCTTCCAAAGGGTTTCTCTGTAGGAATTACTTGCATAAAGAGGACTGTCCAAAACCGGCGAATGGTGGCCGAGGTCACCGGGAGGATGACCGATCTATTCCCAAATTCAAATGTTCTTGAGTGTGGGAAAGCTTCACGAGCCTCTTCACAATTTTTCTTAGCAACTTTGGCCCGATGAATCTCATTTCATCAATAAGAACATATTCTATATGTTTCAGTGACTCTTGAAAAGGAGATAATGCACTACCTTCAAGGGGTTTCAGTTATTTTATTGGAATACGCATGGCTACGTGGATTGTGGATCCGAGATGTTGAATGCTTTGAAACACCAATAGGGGTGAGCACAAGTAGAGGTGAGGTAGATGTGGTTGATGTTGTGAATTAATTCCAGATTTTATTTATCGAAATAATTTTCCTATGTCATTCGTTCCTTGAATTATCAATCTTAGTGGAGGTAGAAAGGTTTTGTTTGTTGCATGGTGTAGTATGGTATCAAGAGCTATTTGTTATTCTGGAGACAAAGGAAGTGTGGAAGATGGTGGTGGTGGGAGGCCGAAAGGGATATAGTGAAGAAGGGAAACCAGTTGAAGATAAATGAAGGAAAAGGAAGAGGGATTTAGAAAATGGCGTGTAAGGGTGACGAAGTGGATGGGAAAGTAAAGAAGAAAGGAGGAAACAATGTGAAAGTATGCGTGTTGTATGAGACATGTTAGGTACATGAAGACACAAAGTACCCACGTTAGCGATGAGAGTAGTGAAGTATTCACGCAATTGCAATTTTCGCCCATAGGGGAGCAATTGTAGATGAAAATCAAAGCTTCTTGTATAATTTCCACGGAGAAGAGGTGATAACTTGGGGCTAAACTGTAATAAATCTTACGATCACATGGATCTACCGGTGAGTGTTATTTAGTTCTTTCTTCTGAATCATTTCTTTTAAGTCTAATAGATTTTGGTTCTTTTATTGAATGGAAAAGAACGAAAGCAAAAATATAGCCAAAACATCCACTTACCCGCTGACAACCAAAATATCCAATCCCATGATTTTCTTTGACAAGTCGATGTCGTAAATGGAATGCCCAGACGGATAGAAAGAATCCCATTGCACGGTTCTAATTACTGACAGAATTGTTTATGTGGTCTATCATATTGATGGTGTCAATTACAATATGTTGTTAGATCCCTCGAGATTTCTACCTGTAAACACGCCTTTCGACGTAAATATGTAAAACATCTATGCCGCCACCGATGGCCAGAATGTCTGATCCCACAATGTGAAGGGTAGGAGGCATGACTGGGGATTAAATTTAATGTCTATTTAGCTTTTTTGTGTTTTAAATGCAAAAAAATCCAAATTATTTGTTAACCGTATCAAAGGATGGGGAATTTTTTTCTCAAACTGTCATATTCACATCCACTCTATAAAATCGAAAATTATTGTATTGCCAAAAAAACAATATTTCACTCTCAAATTTAAACGATTAACATCAAATCTCAAGATATAATCAAATAATCATAAACTAAAGATATTACTTTTTCTATTCTATAATAGTTAGAATTATTAATTAAGCCCGGTTTATTGATTTATCCAGGTTGATTATGGGGATATCTATGCCATCATCACCATTGGATGAGGAGTAAAGTTTCGAGTTAAGACGATGCTCTTCGCTTTGAACAAAGGAAAAATTGGTCATGTCACCTTTGTTATTTTGGATCACCTCCAGTTCCACCCCCGTTGTTATTTATGGTCTGCTCCTTGTTTGTTTTCATTTTCGTTTGTAAGCCTAATACAGGGGGATGGATCTATATCTTAGGTTTTAAATACATTGAACTTAAACAATAAATAAAAATAAATTGAAAGGGGGGAGGATTTGCAATCCTACAGCACAGGCCAACATCACAAGTGGTATAAAATAGCAGTACTTAAGTAGATCACAAAATTTGAGGAACAACTTTTCCATTACAAATTTTTAAAAACGGGTTCTCATTCCCGAATTCAGCCCTCCATTCCTTAACTCTTGTCAAATGCTAGTTAAATTTTTTACCTGAGTTGAGTTACCACATCAATGGCAGCGGACTATCGACAGTTGGGTGACAACCGACTGCCGAAGTGTCTAGTGATTTGTGGAGGCTTCTCCGAAGCCATCTTCAAACATAGAGGTCGACAGACCGAAACTGCTTGGGCTAATCTGGCCGGGAAGTATGGCGCCAGCGGACACTCAGGCGAGCATTTTCTTCTCTGGTACTTGCATACCATGCATTCCTAACCCGTGCCACACTTTCCCGTCATAATAATACTATGTGCGCTCCTACTGCAAAATATATAACACAGACATTTTCACACTAGAAAACAATGGAGGATAATATGGATATTTATATCTTTATGCCGAAAGGCATTTCTTCAGCTGGGTCGAGGCTGGTAGGGCTCTGACACATGTCAAAAATACAATGGACGAGATGAAGCCACAGACGAGGACGTTGATTACGGATGCAATCCAACCGTCTATGCTAAAACCCTGACAGTGGCAGGATTTCCAGTGTCAAAGGCATGGCGGGCAAAGGACATGAATTACATTTACGGCACTGAGTTTTTAAGGCACGGATACTTCCACATCCTATACAATTCCATCTTCAACCATCGATCTTTATGCATTGTTTTGACCCTCCCGCCCCTGTCAACTTGTTATTTTCCTACTGAAAAAACCGCATGAGTAAACGTTGATGCATGGCTTTCATGGTGGTGCGAAACGAGTTCTCGAGTAGAGGGCTTTCATGGCTTCTGCTTTTGCTATTCCTTCCCAACAAGGAGAGTATCCCGTGTTCATCTTCCTACATGGCTACCTGCTCCTCAATTCCTTCTACACCCAACTCCTGCAACACATCGCTTCCCACGGATACATCACAATCGCGCCTCAGGTACAGATATTTTCAACTATTCCTCTGCTAAATGTTTGTTTCTCTACTCTTAAGTTGTGAATGTATACGACAGCGGGAGTCGATGCCATGCCAGAAATAACAGATGTCGTGGCCATCACCGTCGGGCTTACTCACTTTCTGTCGAAATAGGTGCGCTGGGATTTCCAAAAATTGGTAGTAGGTGGTCACAGTTATCGTATAAAAGTATCCCATATGGTTTATCAGCCCCCCAAATCATTTTATGTCAAGACAAAAGCGTCCAAGCATAATATAATGCTAAAGATATATTTATTTATGTGGTTTTGCAGTTTATGTGAGGAAAAATGAGAAGCGTCGATCAATGGGAGGAGACAACTGGCAGCAGCCACATAGGGCAAGTCACGACACTGGTTTCCATGAAACCCCACCGCCTTCCTTTGATTTACAGAGTAGCTAACACTAACTTTTCCGATTATACGTATAGTGCCATAAATGTCAGTGTTTGTTTCCAGATTTATTAGCTCTTTTTTGTCGGAAAAGAAGGGCCATGAGAGTCCATGATGCAATACCGGTGTTGAAAATGTTATCCATTGAATAAGACCATCTCTGTCTTTTGGAATATGGAATCCTAGTAGTTTTAGGTTTGGAAGATAAAATATATCGTTTCAGGTGAATGGATGTAGTTTTAGTTTTAGAGTTTGTAGTAGGCTTATAGGAGCATCTCAGGGAAGACGCTGCAAGAGGTAATGTAATATGTATTTGTATTTGTTGCATATGATTTGTTAGTCATAAATGACAACCGTCCCACATTGTGTAACAGCAGAATAATGGAAAAAATATAGGTTATACGTTTTTGTGGATTGTATTAGTGGTCAATATGTGCAGTTGATGTGATCTCCAAACATATTTATTAGAATGTAATTCAGTAATTGTATAATGTATTCCACGGGAAAACACATTTTGTATTTCAATAATAAGAATAATGTTTACTAAGTCCCTATAAGACTAAGGAGTTTTAGGTCATTTTGACTTTTGGTCTATTTATTTCTAAGGTTATTTTTATACTTGGAACACAAGCCCATCGTGTCATTAGAGGCTGCATTTCTGTCTTTGGATGTTTTTCATCGCTTCAGTATGAAGCATGGTTATATAACAATGGGTGTGCCATCGAGTGGGGCGTAGATTAATTATTACAAATATTGGGCGTGGTATGAATTCAAAGAAAATTATACATGGAGGATTGGAAACAAGGACATAATTGAGTGTCACAAGACATGGCTCCCAGTTTGGGTTTCAAGGCCATTTTCCCCCTTGAATAGGAGAGGAACTTTTGTCAAGGGAAGGATACTTCATTGCGCCTATTTATTTGGAAACTATAGTGATAATTATGCCAAATTTTGTTTCTTCTGAATGGGGTGGGCATGGTGGGAATTTGATAAGCGATAGCGAGTCACATATATCAACAATGGATATAGAGGGCGGATGATGTCGAAGAATGGCCCATGTGAAGTTGTCCATCTCCCGTGGCTGACACGATACAATGGCACCGTTCAAGGACATATTATTTTTTATGTTTGTTTCATTGTTTGCATGCATTATTAAGATCAGAATTGATAACTCCCATGTTTAGCTTATGGCTTTGAGCATGGAAAGGTTAGAAGTAATGGTAAATGCTATTATGATGGATGAAGTAGAACCAAAAAAGGACCTGATATGGTAGGCCAAGGCATGCACATGCTTGTAGATCCGGTCAATGAATTCTTTTCTCTTGCTTTCAAGATTGAACAACTTTCTTGCAGAGTGGAGTTCCATGAAAAAATTCTCCTTGATAGCCCTACACTCCCATTCTTTTATGAATCATACTCCAACCATCACCGTAGAGTAGGGTGGGGAAGGTGTCAAACCTCATAAAGAAAAAGAGGCTAAAAACAAGGCTCATCCCATGTTGCATCTAAGGATATCAGCTAGGGTGTGGTCTCATGTACATTGTGTATAAGCTCGAAGTAGAATAAGCCACCCCAAATCAGAGTCCACATACTCCACCCTCTCGATGGTGCTCTCGCCAAAATTTTCTATCGTTCATTATTTCTCAAATAGTCATGAAAAACCTTATTTAAAGTTGGCATGACACCATTACAAAAGCTAAAACAATATTCGTTTCTCCCTTGTAGATGAAGCATATTTAGCAGTGAATTCATCACTATTCCAAGGTTGTTACTCATCAAAAAATCCAAAGTGGTTGGCATAAAGTCCCCCGTAAAAAACCACAAATTATGTTAAATAATTTCAGCCAGGGTATCCAACAAATTCAAAGCCTTAAAGCTTTTTCTTACCTCAGATAGGTCTACAAGCTCATTGGAAAATTGTCTTTATAACCTATGTTCAAATCAGCGATGAAATTCAATTGGAATCATATGGGAATTTTAAAGAATAAATATAACTTGAAATTGCATCCTAATCCCCATGATAAGTATCATCCATAATTACATGTTGCAAGGCGTTTTCTCAAGTGGAGTGAACCCACCCACCACTGACACGTGGCGGATCCATAAATGGATGAGATCACATTGGGGAGGACTTTAAATCTTAGACGTGTTTCAACCATCGATCACATCTCCCGTCGATAATACTTGCCGCTATGAACAATGGTGTATATGAAAAAGGAAAGGTCGTTGAAGTACAATCTCCAACAAACCATCTCTTGGAGATGAAACCCTAAAAAGGATGAGCCACAATTTTAACATGAAAGTAGGGAGAGCTAGAGAAAACCCTAATCTATGGTGTCGTAACAAGGTGAGAGATCAAGATAGCATAGGAAATGAAAGTGGTTGCATGGTCGCTGAAAAATGAATGATGCATATATTAATGCCAATGTTGTCTCCTCCAAGAAAGAAAGTAAATGTGAGAGATAAGCCACAAAATTTCCCAAGTTGCAGGTTTTGCAGGGATGGTTAATTAGATGAATGTTTCTTGAAATTTGTTGGACTTTCAAGAGATTAGCTAATAGAAATGGCGGAGAGGCGTGCTACGTATATGGTCTACAGAGGTCTTTGTGTGAGGTACCATGTGAATAATGGCAACAAACTCAGGATGATAAAGTGCAAGATAGATAATGGATAATTATTTATTATTGTTTGTACGAAGCTTCTTTTCCTTCATCTACTCGATCCTAGAAGTATAAACGGGGCCTACAAAGTGCTCCAAGAAACAAGCATACCGGAAAGGTTTCAAACATGAAGCTTGTTTGATTTCTACACTTTTTTATTTTTGCACCTTTAAGCAAAAATTACACATGTTAATAATATAAACTCAATTATTAATTATTCTTCAAACATCATTGATTTTCTTACACTTACTCAAGCTTGGAATTGTAAAGTGAGGCTACAAAGTGCTCCAGAAACCAAACATTTTGATTGAGTTTTGAACATATAAATTTATAGATTTTTCCATTAATTATTTTTCCCCTTTAACCATAAACTCCACTCACATGAATAATCATACCAAGATTGAGTCAATAAAGTGCATGTAATTTATTCTCACTTTTCTGTTTCCAACTTTTTGTCATTGTCTTCATATTCATATAAATAATCAAATGTTGCCTAATCAAATATTTTGAAATTGTTCCCAGTAAGCTTTCAACCTTGGAACCTATTGTATTTTCCTTTTTGTTTAATTTTCCCCCCTCTAAGAAAAGTTTTTGCTCATCGCACATTGTTTGTTTCCTTGCACTTGATTGAGCTTAGAATTGTAAAGGGGGTGGGGTAAAAATTTCTCCTTGAAGAAAGTATTTCAATTAGGTTTCAAACATGGAACCTCTTCAAATTTCCCCATTTTTAGATTGTCCCCTAAAAGTGCATAGTGTGCTCACGTGAATATTGTGAGCAAGATAAACACGGTTTTATGGAACATAATGCATTTCTCCTCACTCAAGCACCTTCTTTGTCAACCCATATCCTTTCCCTCTTTATCATTTCCTCAACACTTACTTCTTCCCTCCATCACATCCAACATGTCCATTCTTCAGAGGCAAGGTTGTCAACTTAAAGACAACTTCGTATGTCCATGCTCAAATTTATTGAAGATGAGTTAAATTTCGAATGCGTGGAGTCCATTCAAGCTCAAGACATTGCCTTTGATTCTGATTTTTCAACTCTGGAAGTGTTAATTCTTGAGTCTAGAAAGACTCGATCATCGCCATTTTTACCTCCCATGCACATGTACTAAATCTACACTTCGTAGATTTGACATTTTTTCAAAATAAGATGGTCTTGAAGATAGAACACCGCCATATGAACATCCTTCCCACATGTAGTGAACCTATACTTTGCATATTTCAAAATGTTGCACCATTTAAATGTACATAATTGTGGCTTTTGATAGTGGCGGGATTCAATGCTTGCCACTTTGAAGAAAGCCAATGTGTCACAAATCCAGTGATTTAGTTATGGATCTACCAAATTAACAAGGTATGGAAATATGGTGGCTACAATGTTTTACCCAAAGCCGCAAGAACCTATTGAAGTCAACTAATTTTTAGCAAGTTCGAACCCCCCTCACTCTGACTTCTCCATTCGTTGTTGATTTTCACCCTTTGTGAATGTTATTTTCAGAAAATGAACCTTTTAAATGCCAATATAAGTCACTAATGAGAGTTTTTCCTCTAATGCTTGACATTTTTGAACACATCAGCTAAATCGCCATTACTTGTGTTCATCAATTAGGTTTCGTGTACCACACCAAACACTAAAATTTTGATTTCTAGCATTTGTCACCCCAAGCCATTTCTCTCGCTCTAAGCCGAGTAATGTTCACCAAGATTAAACTCCTCCTTTCACTTTGTCTTCATTGACCATTACCACATCCTACACCAACATCTTGCACTACATTGTAAAAAAATTTCTACATGTCAACTCCATATTCTACACATGGTTTTCCTTCCTTTTCATTCACATTTCAACTACTTTCATTTAAATAAATTCCAACGATGGTTAATCCTCTATATCATTACCACCCATTACACCTCTACCCACCCTACTTATATTTGTTTCTTTTCCACTATCACTTCCTCCTTATACCCAAAAAATCAAATAGCTTAACCAACACTACTCTGCTTCTCTATTCTCTTCCCTTTGCACATATAGTTCCTCCACCACATCCCTTTCGGCGTTAACATCGCACTGCTTGTGTGCGATTGCTAGTTTTACACCTTG
Source organism: Taxus wallichiana var. yunnanensis (assembly GCA_018340775.1). Taxonomy (NCBI): domain Eukaryota; kingdom Viridiplantae; phylum Streptophyta; class Pinopsida; order Cupressales; family Taxaceae; genus Taxus; species Taxus wallichiana. The sequence goes on from CM031240.1 coordinate 150,268,047, forward strand.
CAAACAAACCGAGACTTTTTCTCTCGAAGACTGATGAGGAGCAACTAAAAATTAAATAGTCACAATATTTGCTTGTAGTCTATTTTATTTCTAGCCCTCCATCTACAATCTGATCCAGATGAGTTCAGAAATTATAGTAACCATGACCCTTACAATTTGCATTGTTTATCGCCTCTGAAGACCATGTAACGCATGTTTTCCCTAGCGTAATATTCCTGTAACCATCGGCAATATGAAAATGAGCACCGCCCAAGAATTGATCATAGATATTCAGTGACATATCGCATTGATCTTCCAGTAGATGTTTATCTAATATTATCATGGTATGGTTGTAAAAACCTCCCATAAGTTGACCTGAGAGTACTGTTTGGGTTGCAGTATGTAGTATTGGTGTCTACCGATATTTAGCAAAGGTAGATAACCCTTGACTGTGTAATTACATTCGAGATGAAGGAGAGGGTCGCCGCAACCGCTGTTGTTCAATCCAGAGCGGTAATCGAGGCTATAATCTCCACACTTGAAAACGTCGCATGCTCCTTCACAATGAGTGGCAAGCCATGATGATGCTAACATTGTGAAGAAGAGCAGGAAGTGGCGTAGAGACAGTTAATGATCACAAACACTTAACACCAATGACAAGTCTCGAGCTTCTTTCTTAAAATTCCCAACATTCCTATGTAGCATATATTTTACATTGATTTTGCAACGGGATGGACAAAAACACTAATCTTTAACCGTCTAAAGAAGGAAGGCAGGGCAAAAAAACTGTTAAAAACATAAAACGTCCAGACGGCCATCAAACCGTCAAATTTAACACAGTCGCAGAAACGTCCAGAGGTCCTTTACCATAGGGGAATGCCTTCGGTGTAATAAATTAAAATATATTTAATTATTATTACATCCACATTTTCTATCTACACTAACACATATATATATTGAATACATCCTTTTTATATCATTCATTCAATGGAAAAAGTAAGTTGTGTTCTCGTATTTTTTTGAAGTGATTAATAATAAATTACAAAACCACTTTTGTGGATGTCTCCATGCTTATTGTATAATAACCTATATAAATTTATCGACAAATAATACACATGCGTATAGTGGATAGAACAAAAAGGTATTCATCCATTTAATGATTAAAGCATACCCATTACATATTTAAGGACTTGCTTTCATATACAAGCTCGATTATCTAATATTGGCTTCAAGCTTGATGAAATGGAGGGGAATCATCCCTAAAGGAAGGTAAATCCAATGTGTTTCCAAGACCTACAACAGAAGTCCTGTGCTCTATCAATAGTTATAAATATTTATATTTTTGTCGAGTTTTGCATCCGTAAGACAGGGGGCCGAATTAAGGTTTCCAAGTGCCCTAGGCAGTACTCGGAGCGTGTGCCCCCTCCCACCCAAGACCAACGACCCACCTATATGTGAATGTTTTTTAAACAATTATAGACTTAGTATAACTCTTGACACATTTTATTAAAGCTATAAAGGTTTTTTTCTTGCCTTTGCCATAACAAAACTATTAATGACATCATCATAATTTATTGTTGTAGCGATGTCGCGTTCAATTGTCAAAATAGAAAGGCTATTCAATCTAGTTTCACCCATTGTTGACCTTAAATTGTTTTTTACTCTTGTTAGAGTGGAAAATGCTCTCTCAGAACTGCAATTTCCAACAAGAATGCAAAGAAACATTCATATTGCAACATCTAGATTTGGGAACGTGGTGTCTATTTCACTTTTTCTTAAATATTTTGACATTGATGATATACTTGTCAAGTTTTCACATCTTGCTAATGCCTGGAAATGGATGCATTCAATGTCAAGGAGGTTTTGAAGTTTGTGTTATATGTTTTACTAAAGAATTAAAGCATTTCAATATTGTCTCATTATCAAGATCTTTTAAATTTTTCAAAAATCCAAACCTGTTATTTAACACACTATATTCTTCATTTCTTCTTGACAATTCCCTTATTAAGTTATCTATAATAACATAAAATACCTCCACCCTCATACGATCCCTTCTGTTTGCTGAATTTTGGCATCTCTCGTTTCATCAAAGTGAACTTTTCTTTTTCTTTTTCTTTTATTATCAATTTCGTACTCTTCTTTTCCACTAATGATCTTAGCATGTTGCTCATATGTATCGAAATTCTCTCTAATATTTTGAATATAATCATCGATGAATTATACTGAGTCACAACCATGGTTAATTAAATGTCTACCTTTTGTAGATATTTGCTAGTTGCATCCATTCTTTCAAGAATACTATGCCAAATACAACACATCACACAAGTTTCTAACTTGTCTAGTTTTTTGTGAATACACTTTGCTTCATGTCGTGTGGTAGTTGTTTGATTTTTGTCTTGTGCTATATTTAGGAAAACATCTTGAATTTTACTATATCCCAAGAAAAGTGCTTTAACTGCATCAACTCTAGCTAACCATCTTGTTTCAGAAAGAGATTTTACAACGAGACAAATTCCATCCAAAAAATTTAATAAAATTTCCCACCAATAAGTTGAGGCACTTAGGAAAGTGTAAATAAGTTGAAGTAGTGAAAAAAATCTATAGTTGTTGTACAACATTCTGCAGCTAAAGATCCAACAAGATTTAAGGAATGCCCTAAACAAGGTACAAACTCAGCCATATAGTTGTGATTTTTAATCCTATTTTGTAGACCTGTGTATTTTCCAAACATGTTACTTGCATTATCATATGCTTGCCCCCGAAAATATTTGATATTAATGTCATAGTCATCTAGTGTTATAAGTACAGAAGCTTCTAAATCACATGATTTGTGTCCAATCAAGGAATGTATTTTAAAAATCATTCAACTAGAAAACCTTCTTGAGAAACATACCTTACCACAAATGCTAACTGGTCAGTGTGAGATACATCAGGTGTTGAGTCAACAATAATTGAAAAATATTTTGCATTGTGGAGTTCTTCAACTATTTTGTTTATAACTTTTTGTGCCATAAGGTCAATAAATTCATTACATGTTGTCGTAGATAAATAAGATGGAACTCCTTTTCCTGCATTTCCATATTGTGAAATGTGATTTTCCAAAAATGGGTCAAACTCTGCAATAAGTTCTAAACACCCTAAAAATTTTCCATTTCTAGAAGATCCTAATAAATTGTCACCACCACGAAAGGCAATACCTCTAGTAGCAAGGAATTTCACAGTTGCAACAATATGCTTTAAAACATTCCTCCAATACTCTACTTCATTTTGGTATTGACTTGCAAGTGTAGAATCAACTCTTCCCAAAACATTACTTTGAGTGATGAAATTAAGAATTGAAGTCCTGTGATCAGGGGAATCCTCATGCTCTCTTAAACTAGCCGATGCATTTTTCCAATCATTAAATCCAATTTTGGAAAATGTGGTTGATTTTGCTTGAAAAAGGTGACAAGGAATGCAATAAACAACTCCTTTTGACTCTGAGTAAAGCAACCATTCTCTTAATTTTCGTTCATTGTTTAAAAGTTTCCGTTGAAACAAATCTTTAGAAACATATCTAAAACAATCTGAGTATTGGCATTTTGAATTTGAAAAATCAACATTCATATCTTGTTTTGGTGTATTTAAAATTATATATTCTATTGTATCGTTGTCTATTACCCATTTTGCAGGATCAGGATCAACAATGAAATGTTCATTAACGATGGGTTGAACAATAGTATTTTCATTGTTCTCCTCTTGTTGTGTGTTCTCCTTCTCTTGTGTGTTTTCATCTCCTATTGACTTTGATTGTGTATTTTTGTCACTAACCGAAGAATAATTCTCATTTTCATTAAAAACTACATTTGACTTTAAATTTTCATTTGATGCACTTAAAAATATATTTATTTTAGGTATCTTTTTCAAAAGGTTTTTTTCCTCCTCAATTTTTTGTTTAGCTTTTTTTCAAAATTGAGCACCACTTAATTTTTTAGTTTTATCCATTTGAACTAAACAGTTATCAAGTTACAATAACTACCCAAATACTTGTTGATAATGATGCTATAAATTATAATCAATACTATTCCAAAAGTGAAATAATATAAATATAATCAATTACATAATAAGAATAATTAAAAATTTAAATCAAAATGTAATAATATAATTGATGCAATTGAGAACAAAATTAATGCAACATCAAATGTAAGATGCTAGAGCAGTTAGGGTTTGATCACTTAGCTTTATGTTCTTCCCCCAAGATGAATGATGATCTACCAGATCCGGTGTTGAACTTGATTTAAAAGGAACTTTAGGCTTTGGAATTTAGAGAAAGATATGATGCAAGCACACATTGCAATTTACAAATTGAGGCCAAGACTCGGGAGATTCGGAGAACAATTCAAAAAATGAATTTGAAACTATAGTCTCGACTCTCAAAACTCATAGTGCCAACAACAAAAAATGCAACACAATCTATGAAAAATCCAAACGCAACACCTGCACAGTTCATATGAACTGATAATTATTTGACAGGGACACATGAGAATTAGGTAGAAGAACTGTGTAGATACAATCATACACGATCATCGATGACTGCAGTCTGCACAACACATATATCTAGACTACATCTAAGACTAAACATCAATAAATACTCATAAAGTCAGATATGAGAAATGCTTATGACACAAACAAGGTATGAGACTCTTTTTGGGACTAGTGTTGCATAACGTTTTCTTCTTGAAGGATTTTTATTCTACTTCTAAAGTCCTAGATCACATAGAATACTCAAAATAGATTTTCCTCCTCAAAGGAGTTTGAGATAGGGAGATTCACTCTCTATCTCCAAATGTTCATTTTGGTAGCTGAGAAGTAGGGGCATTACTTGTACAGAATTCACATATATTTCAAGGCAGGGGAAATCTAGTGTGAACTGGTAGCAATGGATATATCATATAAGTTTATAACATATCAATTGATTAAGCACAAGAGGCAATTCCTAATCCAATTTGGAAATCCTTGTAGGAATCTAAGAGTCTCCTTGTGAGATTGTACTGTGAGATATGGAGTCAATCAGAGCTAATGGTCTATAAATTTCCTTAAATAGAGAGAGGGTTGAATAAAATATTTCATAGATGTCTAGTCTTCTTTAGATGATAATTTCAGTAGGAAAATATGAGACACTAACTTTCCTAAAATTTTGGTAGTGTAAGATAGAGAGGTTGATGTTAAGGAAGGTTGTGTCGATATATGGTCATAGTCTAGGTCAAAGTAAAATTTAAGATAATCTTACAATCTATAGGTTGGTGATGCCTTGGACCAACAAACCTAGACATTAATAGTGGAGGGGGCATTCAAGCTTTGGAAAAGAAGAATGATTACATATTATAGAAAAATGAAGATGGGATCTGCCTTGGAGAAAATAACAGATCTATCACTATCAGTACATTAACTCTTTTTTTCAAAGACTGTTGTATCATCGCCCAGATTACAAATGTTTGAAAACAAGCATTAAATGAGATCTATAGAATTTCAAACTACATATCTTATTTGAATTTTGGATATTAGCCTTTTTTGGGATAACAGGAGAAACCTTATAACTCCATTAATCAATCAAAGTTTGAAAATATCTTGATCTCTATCATATTACTATTTAGTTGAAAAGTCTTAGATGCATACTTGATACAACCGGTTCAAAAATATAAAATTAAAACACAAATCAATCCACGTATGAAACCAAAAATAAAAACCCTAATCAATTTTAAAGATATATTACTATCCATGTACTGTGTTTCGCCTTGAACTTGATTTTCTACTACTCAAACGCAGGATAATACAGATGAGTAGTCAGACCTTTGTTGGACCTCTTTGTCTAGTTGAACAAACTGTAAAATTAAAATTAAGAGTCAGAATGTAATGTCTAAACTAAAATTTAAATAACGTTGGTCATGAGATTTGGAAATGAAAATTAAAAAGCACAAATACAACTCACAACAACAAGGTTATTCGAAACCAAAAGTTCTAATAGAAGTTGCTCACTTGTCTCTGTGACTATCTATAAATTTATAATTTGTAAACAACGCTTTGTCAATAGTCACCGAGCAATCACATTCATGAATTTGAAACTATACTTGTAGTCCGTAATGGGATTCGGAACTGGGCGTTTAACTTTAATATCAATTCAAATTGTTTTTTGTAAAATTTTAAACAAACCTTGGTCCTTAGCCGACTCGGATCGCCTAGCCGACTGCCACTGGAAATTTAAAAAAAAATGTGGCACCCTCCTTTTGTGTGCCTAGGCAAATCGCCTAGGTTTCTAGGGTAAGACATAGCCCCTTGCCAAAAGATGCATGCGGAATATGGATATAAGATTATATGTTACCAATAAATGCATGTAACGGTTTCAATTCCATCTTTTTGTATCTTTTTTATTTTTTATTTAATAGAAATGTTGGCAATGTTGACACTTGTCAATGATTCAATAGAAAAGGGTAGCGGAGGTGTTAACGGGGAAGCATGAAAAATGTCAAAAACGCTTGTATTGAGTATAAAGTAGGCCTATCAGCCTAATTTAAAAGGTTGGGTGAGAAAAATTGCTTCAAGATATTAAAGACCTAGAAGGAGAAATAATTGCCAAAAAGATAACATCAAGAAGCACTTTCAAAATTTGTAAAAACAAACATTCAAGGAGGGGGATATGCTCAAAAAGGCCAATATTGAGGAAAGGAAGAGCATTCAATTGATGCAAGCCAAGGTTCTAAATCCCAATAAAAATGCTAAGACCTTAAGTACTTGGGTGTGTGTCTCGAAAATCTTGGGAAACTTTTATAGAAAGCATTTGACACTTGGAAGGGGCACGAGAAATTTTTGCAACAAGAATTCCCAAAACATTTTGAAAAGATAGAAAAAGGGTTACCGATGGCGGAAACCAAGCTAGTGTGGGGTAATGTTGGGACCCATTTTGTCTAAACAAAATAAGAATTTTTTTAAATTTTTACTTAAGGAACTTCCTCTCATGCATGCACACCATTTTTCTTCTACTTAATGTTAATTAGCATGTGCTTGTATAAGAACAATAGTTTCCATATCAATATGCAAAAAAATCTTAAATATGGACTATAGAGGTGAAAAGAATGGGTTTTCATCAATGTATATAACACTTTTATGCATGAATTAATCAAGGTAGATTCACAAAATATTTGTGCATGATAACATTATGAAGAAATCTTATTGAGAGGAGGTTAAGGACAATATAATTTCCAAGTTAGGACAAATACATGTCAAAGTGTAGATCATTGTCACACTAGTGCAAGGCAGAGACAATTCCATTACAATGTATAGTCATTACACTACAATGAGACATATAAGGTGCATCACTATAGCCTAATTCATGGGGAGTTAGAGCCTCCATGTAATTTAGAAAGATTGGGAGTGGCACTATCTTTTGATGCTCGCCACCCACTTGATTTAGGGAAGAATTTCTAAAAATGGCTCAAGGGCCATTATAATTGATGTTGAACTAATGAAGGAAATAACATGTCAATATAAATACCCTTTGAAGTATTTTTGTAAAGGGTCGATGAATGAATTGTCAGATTGATGATGCATTATGACATTTTGTGTATGTAAGTGATAATCTCCCTACATTTAGTATAAGCATTTCCCTTGATATATGAGTATGAGGATATCATTGTAATGATATTTATTGTAATGGAGGAGATTAAACAATATATCAAAAGAGTGCAATATTCTTATCATCATTTTGTTTATGTTTATTGTCTAAGTCATTAAGCTAATACTACTATTATGTGTTTTTGCACTTTGATATTACTACTCTCACCAATCTAGTCATTCCCTGAGTGAGTGAACTCCTGAGAAAACACCAAGTTTAATTTGGTATAATCTCATCATTCATGAAAGACTCATGTGCACAAGCATAGTTTAGAAGAAATAAATTAGGTATGAAATTTCATACCCTTAATCCTGTCGAAAAAAATTGAAACGTGGTTTATGAATTTAGCCACCATATATTTTCTACAGTCTAGTAAATTTAGGTTAATGATATGTGCAAAGGAGGGGGTGTCGATTCCTATGATGATGCATATAATAGTGAACAAAAATATCAATTAATCATTAATTAATTAATAGCATTTTCATAGCATTATTCAATTTTGTGAAGTTCACCTTGATCTTATGTTCAATGAAGATAATGAATAGATCGATTTGATCAACTTGATGAATAATCTTTATCCAATGATATGAGTTGGAAGCGATTAAACAATGGGTATAAAGGAATCGACAAAGAATTAATGGTTTTGGAATAATACAAAAATGATGATGAAATTACAGTGCATTTATAATCAACAAGATGCTAAGAAGAGGAAGAAAAAAATTTGTAGCAAGTGTTATCCATGACATGTAAATAAATTTCTAAAACCCAAACTACAATGATTCATCTATATTGAATAGATGGGACCTAAGTAGCATTGAAATTTTATGTTTGATATCTACCAAATTAAACCCCAAACCTTATACTTCAAGTTTTCATGATACCATCATATAGTTATCCCAAGTTATAACATATAGTAGTACCATCCACATATTTTCTTGAAACCAAAACATGATTCGATTCTATCATAATTTTGTTAAAGGTGTGTTCCAAATCAACATATATGGACAAAACTTATCTAACTCGACACTCGCCCAATTATTTATATTAATGACATATGTGTTTTATTTATGCATCATTCATCCATCATCTTTGACATCGCTATCGTATTTTTTAGGGTCGTCATTTTTCTCTATGTTTTGCAAACCTATCTCATAATTTCTCGGTATTGAAGAACACTACATTTTTCTAGTTTTTCGTATCATGTTTCAAATATTTTTCATAATCTTGAGTCCTTAGACATATTTTTCCAATGTTGCTTGGTAATCTAAACATCAATATGAGGTCTATTAGAATTTGCATTGTTTTCATATATATTGTAATATATCTTATGTTTATGCATTCATGTTTTGATTTAACATCACTTTCTTTATATGAAACATGGATAGTATAATAAAATTATTTATGATTATGTAGAGGGCATGTTCCAAATAAAAACATGGACCAAACTAAGCCAAATTTGACACCACATAATTGTTTATTTCAACAACACAAGTTTTGTAATTGCTTTTCATTGTCCATCATATTTTCAATCGTTTCCATATTTTTCATGACTACCATTTTTTTGTGTTGTCTCTTTGTGGGGATATGTTTAGGGTAAGTACTTTAGACACTAAATCACACACTTTGGGTATATTTCTAGTCCTGATCACATACCACTATTCATATGATTCCTAAGCAATAAAAGTATTAATTGATCATTGTCTTTGGCCTCTTTGTTTGCTTTCTCGGGTTTTTGTTTGGTCTTACACACCTTCTTGCCCAATCTTCCTTTCGAATACTTCAACATTTATGAGTCTAGACACCAATGCCTAGCCAGGATGCTAGCGCCCCCATCCCCTTAGGGTACCCTTGACCTCTTTATATCTTACTCACATATTTTGGGTCTTTTCTAGCCATTTGGGCATCTTATTTCTTACTAGTCAGCCTTTTAGTGGTTAATTACGAAATTCAACCAAGGGAATCATATAAATACAAAGCTATGTGATCATAATAAAGGACCAAGCACTAAGAATCTACTATCATCACCTAAGGTTGCATCTAAAGGTCATTACAAGAGCATCAAAACATCCATTCAAGGGACAAGGGACTGCATTCTTCTACATACACTTCATAGGAGGGGAAGTTCATTTTTCCATGCACACATCTATCTACATTTTCTACATCTAGTTATTGCTCACTATCAAGTACATCTTACACAAGAGCCACCTAGGGCACGATTCTTCACACACACACATGTAGAACTACATGGAGTCTAAAATGTAGTGCAATGCCCAGATTGTAAGTTCACTCACCGGATGACCTGCCGAGGTCACTCCAACTCCCCATTTGCATCTTTTTATTTTTAGGATTTGATGTGTTTTGGGGTTTTACATGTGCTCTTTCTCTTTATAGGTTTCAGGTGATTAACAACAAAGTACATCAAGTTACAAGAGACTAAAGGCGACATTTAACAAATATATCATGACATTGTGAAACTTAGTTTCTAAGTTTCTACACACCTGAAGTGCCCAGAGAAGATCCATGATACCCTAGGTGCCCCTAACCTGTCCAAGTGCCCTAGTCCTAGCATTCCCAAATGTTTTACATTTTTCTGGGTTCGGTTGTGACACTCTTCTTGTCTGTTTCATCAGTTTTCTAGCTCGGTATAGTTTCATAATTATTGTGAATCAGCTAAGTATCTTACCCTCTCTCTTAACTAGGGTTTCATATTTTTCTAGCTTACTTGCTTGTGTCAAAATATATACTTTACATTTATATCTGTGATGGTGTTTAATTAAGATTTAGCATACATATATTATCTATATTTTCTTAATCATTTTATGAACCCATCGCTTGACTCCAACCTTCTTTCTAGGGTTTCTTTTTATGCCCATCACCCATAGTGGTCATTTTGGGTCTCTTGAGCATATAGAGCTCCCTTCATCTTCCCGTAGGGTTTCTAAATCAATGGATGAAACTGATAATCCCTTCGCTAACTCTCAACAAGTGCCTCTTGAAAACATTGAAACATATGATAGTGAGCACTCATATGATGAAGACACCAATTTTAAGCAAGAACAGATTAGACAAACTCGTGAATTTTAAATCGAAGCTTGCGTGATAATCCTACCCATCTTCCACATATTCTTCATGCTTTGATTGTTGCTAAAAACTCTCATGATGTTGCTTCAACACCCCTTGTCGGTTCTTCCTTGGCTTTCATAGCCTCCACTCAACCCCTTAATGTTCATGTTTCCATTCCTGTTACTACCACTCACATCATTCAACCTAATGCTTCTAATGCACAACTTGGCACTTCCTCAAATACTCTTGATTTAAATTATTTATAATAGGATTTGTAAACTCAAATTCTTCAACTTTATTTGGCTACCTCTCATGCATCTCCTTCTTTGGACTCCACTTTACTCCTTCATACCCCTTTTATACCCATCATCTCCGCCTATTAACTTCCTCTCAAATTCGTTACCCCTAAGCCACAAACCTTCAAAGGCCATGGTGAACCTCAAGAGCATCTTCAAGCATTTCATGTAGCATGTTTAGATTATGTAGATGATCACACTTTACTAGCAAAGCTCTTTCCTCGCAATCTTCAAGATTATGCAATGTGTTGGTTCTATGATCTACCTGTCCACTCGGTAACATATTTTATGCATCTAACTCGATGCTTTTCTTGCTCATTTCTCTATCAATATTAGCTCTAAGATATCCTATGCTCAACTAGTGCAAATTAAAAATGATCTAACGAACATCTAGAAGATTATGTCTTGCGATATAAGAACAAATTAGCTAACATGTCTAATGTAATTACTGACTCGAGCTCCAAGATCTATTTGTGCAAAGTATATTTCCACCTCTCTAGGAGAGTGTTATCTTTGAGACATCTCCTTTATTCGATCATTTATTCCATACTCCTAAGCTATGCGAAAGTAAAATCTTATCCATGGGAAAGCTTAAGTATCATGAGCAGGCTTCATCTTCAACATGCTTTCAAAGTAAATCAATTCTCAAGCCATCTACTAAGCTAACTAAAGCTAAAAATACTATTAACGTTGTCTCTACTCCTGAAAAGCTTCAATGGCAACCTCTTAAGCGTACATTTACTAAATTGCCTTGTGCTCCACATATTCTATCACCACAACTCGTCGAGAGCAATCTTATTATGCTTCCTCCTCCGCTTAATCTAGATCCATCCCATCGTAAAGGACATCATTACAATTAAAATTTCAGATGCGATTATCATCAATGCATTGGTCACTCTATAGATCAATGTTTCAAACTTCACAATCTTATTTAAGATCTTATCGATAATAATGTTATTGAGCTTCCTGATCCTATGGCATCTACACCGGTCAATGAAAATCATAAGCTCAAAATCTTCAAAATCCTCTTCCTTAACATGACAAACAAGCGGTGACTCTTCAGCCAATCATACATATTGTGCAGTCCCTCCTTCTACATCGGGGGCTCTTGATTTTCTAGTTTCTCATGTTGAGGCATCTCCACCGATCATTACTTTCTCTAATCATGATTATCATGTTATATTCTCTTTTGATCACTTGCACATTAGTGCTTATATTAGATCTATTTCTATCAATAACACTATGGTTGATCCATCATTTCATGTAAGTGCATATTCTATTATACTTCTTTTCGCTATCGGTTATCCACTCTCACAAATTTCATATCCAGTTCCTAAATCATATGGTTATGTCAAGCTTCTAGTTACCATCAGTCCTCTTACCATGCTTGTGCCTTTTCTTGTGGCCGTAGACACTAAATCATGCACTTTGGGTAATCATTTAGTCCTGGTTTCATACTATTCATATGGTTCTTGGTGAAAAGAGTACTAACTAACCCATGTCTTTGGATATTTTTCTTTGCTTTTTGTTGCTACTTTTGATCTTTCACCCATATTTTTCCATTCTGTAATGTCATTTTTCATTTTTTCTACCTCATTTGTGGGCACCCCAAGCACCCCGATCCCCTCTGGGTGCCCTAATATTTGCACTTTCTTTTCACTTTTGGGGAACTTTCTAGCCTTTTAAGATTTATATCTTTTTGGTGATCGGCCTTTTTGGGGTTAATTATGAAATTAGAATAAGAGAACCATATAAATATAAAGTGATGAGACCATAATTAGGGACCAAACACTAAAAACTAGTATTTCCACCTAAGGTTGCATTCATCAAAGGATTTTATTACTCCATTTGCATCCATATAGCTCCATCACAAGGGGAATTCTATTCCATGCACTATTTACTTACATTCTACATCTAGTTATTTCTCACTACTCACAAAGTGTGACTGACACAAAAGCACCTAAAACATGATTTCTGCACACACACACACACACACACACACACACACACACCTAGAACTACATTGTGTCTGAGATGTAGTACAATGCTCGATTAGTAAGTCCACTATTATGGCCACTTTGAGGATAGTCGGCCCCTTCATATGTATCTTTCTTTTGAGGGTTTTGATGTTTTTCTTGGGGTTTTGTAAGTTATTACTTTATTGCGGTTTATTGCAACATTGGTGAATAACAACGATATACACACGAATAAACAAGAACATATGCCAACACTCAAGCAACACCTCAAAGGATCTTCCGTGGTCATTTTTGCAAACCAGGGCCCCCATTCTTCTCTAGGCGCCCACTATTTAGCTAACTCATATATGCATTTTCCGAGCCCTTGTGTGGTGGTGTCCTCCTCCTGTTCATCCAGTCTCCACTACAACATTGATACACCCTTAACCTATTGCTTGTATTAGGATATGAGTAGCCGACTTGTGGCTTACCATATCATTTTATTATATCATTTATACTTTATCATGCTTAATAGGTCGGCTCAAGTGGCGAAGCTATTCTAATTACATATTGAGATCATTATTCTAGAATATCATGTTATTTGGTGTTATATTTTTGCTCATGATCTGAATTATACAAGTAATTTCATTACAAGTGGTATCAGAGCTGCGATTTGGGCCAAAATTAGGGTAAAAACCTTAATTTTTTGTTTCCACCATATATTACGAACCAAAGAGAATTGGTAAAAGTATTTTTACCAAAGTTGCAAAACATTTCAAGTAAGGTTCCCTGAAAATTTCATAATTTTTTGATTTATTTTGCAAAATTTATTACAAATGTAGGGTTTTCTCATAAAATCACTCCCTCGAGTGCAAATTGTGGAATTTTTTCAAATTCATTACATTTTCAAAGAAAAAAAAAAAAAGTATTTGGGGTTTGTTCTTTAAGTTTTTTATATTTTTCTGAATTCGTATTGAAATACGAAACCCTAAAATTTGACTATGATCCCTACATCCTACTATTTTGGGGCATCATGGCAGGGCCTTCCACAAGAGGAAAAAAGAATCCCATCACTCTGAGTAAAACACCAAAAAAGGATGAGATAGTATTTGAGGAGTTGGAGATAGAATATATAACTAGAGATTCTTCGGGTTAGGGTTTACTTTGATAGACCACAAAGTAAGCCAACTTGAGTTTAACTTGAGAGACCTCAAATCTCGGGTGGCCAACAAAGAAGATGTGGATAGGATTGGAAAAATATTGGAGGATTTCATGCAAAAATTCAGTACGTATATGATGGGTAATCATACTTATGTCAATCAAGGTGGATCCTCAGGTCAACATAATAGACACATGAGCCAGAGTGGATCTTCAAGTGTACACATTCAAATACGAGCACTCTGCAGGCCCGTACTATGTTTCCAAAAGTGGAGATGCATAAGTTTGATGGAAAGGATCCACTCAATTGGATCAACCAAATGGAGAATTTTTTTGAACTACATCAGATTCCACTAGGACAAAAGGTGACCATGGCAGCTTTGTATCTCGAACGACCAATTAAATGCAGTATCGATGGTTATGTGCTCAAAGGCAGAAGAGTGGTCTCAATGTTACATGGACAGTGTTCACTAAAGAGTTACAATTACACTATAGTTCTAGTGTGTCAGATAATTACTTCAGCCAATTAGCAAAATTGAGACAGATAGGATCTGTTAAGGATTACATTCATCACTTCCAAAACCTTTCTCTACGGGTGGAAAATATTACTGAAGAGAATTTGAATGACCTATTTCTCGAGGTTCTTAAGGATCACATTGAGCATGAGGTGTGTATGTTTAATCCTCATAAGGTTTCTGATTCGATGATTATGGAAAGAAGGGTAGAGGAGAAATTTGTTTCAAGTAGGAGACAACATTTCACTTATACCAGAGATCGCAACACCTTGCCCCCAGCACTCCCTCAACCAGTTAGATTGACACCTCAACAAATTGAAGAAAAAAGAGAAAAAGGTTTATGTTTTAACTGTGACAGTAAATTTGGACCAGGACATAAATGTGCTGAAAATAAGTTGTTCTACATTGATGGGCCTAGTGAAGATGAAGAGAAGGATGAAGATTCAGAGTTAGAGGTCTTGGTTGAGCCAGAGGAGGAGTCAGGAGATCCTCAGCCAACAATCTCATGCCATGTAATTTCAGGTATTAGCACCCCCAAACCCTAAAGGTGGTTGGATTCCTAAAAAAATAGAGGGTCACAGTGTTGATTGATTTAGGAAGTACTCACAACTTTATCAATCATAAGTTAGCAGTGCGCCTAAACTGCTTCATTTATCCAGCTCCTGAATGTCAAGTAATGATTGTTGATGGAGGTATTGTTACTTGTTCTAGAAAATGCCATAGCATTAAGCTTTCCATGGGAGATTACATACTAAATAGTCCCATGTATGTCATTTCTATGGGAGGAGCAAACATTGTGTTAGGGGTTCAATGGCTTACCACTTTGGGAACCATTGAGATGAACTTCCAAGACTTGTTCATGCGATTTCACTCTGAAGGAAGGACTTTTGAGCTAAGAGGCTTAAGAGCAAAGTCTCCACAAATAGTAAGTTCTCATCAGATGCATAAAATGATAAAAAAAAGGGTGCAGAGGGATTTGTGGCACAACTATTTTCATTGAAGGCTCATCATTCTAAAGACATTATACCATCAGATATGCAAGCAGTGTTGGATACACACTCTGTTGTATTTAAAAATATACCAAAGGGATTACCTCTAAAGAGATATCATGATCATGTTATTCAGTTATTACCAGGAAGTCAACCACCTAACATCAGACCTTATAGGTACCCATATGTGCAAAAGAGTGAAATTGAAAAGATTGTACAAGAGATGTTGGAAGCAGGAATTATCTGTCATAGTTAGAGTGCTTATTCTTCTCCAGTAGTGATGGTACGGAAGAAAGATGACATGTGGTGCATGTGTCCTGATTATAGGGAACTTAATAAGTACACAATCAAAGATAAGTTTCATATTCCTATAATTGATGATTTGCTTGATGAGTTGCATGGTGTTGTTTATTTTACAAAGCTTGATCTTCATTCGGATACCACCAAATCATAAATCAAGGATGAGGATGTTCATAAAATTGCCTTTCGGACACATGAAGGCCATTATGAATTCTTGGTAATGCCTTTTGGACTCACAAATGCACCTTCTACATTTCAAAGTTTGATGAATTCTATTTTTAAGTCATTCCTGGAAGTTTGTCTTAGTGTTTTTTGATGATATATTAATTTATAACAAAACATGGGAGGAACATTTGCATCATGTAAATAAGGTTTTGGAAACCCTTGAGCAACATCAACTTTATGCAAAGCCCTCTAAGTGTTCTTTTGGACTCAAGGAGGTTGAATATTTGGGTCACATTGTCTCTCATGAAGGGGTTAAAGTGGATCCTAATAAGATCAAAGCCATGATGGAGTGGAAGGTTCCAAAAACCCTAAAGAATCTACGAGGATTTTTGGGGCTTACAGGTTATTACCGAAGATTCGTAAGGCATTATGGAAGCATATCTACACCTCTCACAACTTTATTAAAGAAGGACTCCTTCCATTGGAGTGAGGATGCAACCAAAGCATTTGAGCAACTAAAGGAGGCCATGTGCACCACTCCAATCTTAGCTACTCCAGATTTTCCAAAACATTCATTATTGAATGTGATGCATCAGGGGTGGGTATGGGGGTAGTTCTCATGCAAGAAGGCCATCCTATTTCCTTTTTAAGCTATCAATTCAAAGGTAATAATATTTCAAGCCGACTTATGAAAAGGAAATGCTAGCCATACTTCATGTAGTAAAGCAATGGAGACCATATCTCATAGGAAGACACTTTAAAGTGAAGACAGATCATGATAGTTTGAAATACTTCTTAGAGCAGCGTTTATCATCTAAAGAACAACAAAAATGGGTCTCCAAGATGTTGGGATATGATTTTAAGATTATCTATAGGAAAAGGAAGGAGAATGTAGTTATGAATGCTCTATTGCGGAAAGATGAATCAACTGCAGCCTTGTTATGTGCCATATCCATATTATAGGAAGATTGGATAGATGAGGCAAGGTCTAAATGGAGAAATGACCCAACCACACAAAACCTCATTCATCATCTCTAGAATGATCCAAGCATGTCTGAAAAAATTTTATTGAAAGGGGATGCTTTATGGTATAAAAATAGATTATACCTATGTAAGAACTCCACTCTTAAAAATAGGATTCTATCTAAGCTTCACTCTTCTCCAATAGGGGGCACTCTGGATTCTTGAAGACTTATGATCGAGTCAAAAGATTTCTTTTGGGAAGATCTCAAGGGGGATGTCTAAAATTTGTGGCTTGCATGGTTTGTCAAAAAATAAGGGTGAAGTAGTTCGATCCCGTGTCTTCTACAATCTCTATCTATTCCTATGTCTGGGAAAAGGATTCTATGAACTTTATCATAGGATTGCCTAAATCTAAAGGAAAAATTTCATCATGGTTGTGGTGGATAGACTCACCAAATATGTTCATTTTTGTGCCTTGGCACACCCATTTGTTGTAAGCACAGTGAACTTACATCTTCATGGACACAATTCAAAAGCTTCATGGAACACCGAAGATTATAGTAAGTGATTGAGACCCTATATTTACCAAGTAATGTTTGGGCCGATTTATTCTCATGTTTGGGTACTCAGTTAGCTCATAGCTCTTCTTATCATCCCCAGTCTAATGGGCAAACAGAAGTTGTAAATAAGTGTTTGGAGGGATATCTTCATTGCTTTACATCAGATAAACAAGCAAGATGGGTCCAATGGTTGCCACTTGCAGAATGGTGGTATAACACTTCCTTCCATACTTCATCTAAAATGTCTCCTTTTTTGCACTCTATGGGTACCATCCACCATCCATCACATCATCATTGAGAGGAAAACCAAGGGTTAGAGTAGTGGAAGAACACATTCAGCATCAACAAGAGGTCCTCTCTAGTCTCAAGGAGAACTTGGTCATGGCACAAAACCGCATGAAGCATAGGTTGATCAACATCGCATAGAAAGGCATTTTGAATTCGGTGATTGGGTTTTTGTGCGTTACAACCATATAAGCAAATGTCTTTAAAACAACAACAAAAGGATAACAAACTTTCACCTAAGTATTATGGCCCCTATCAAGTATTGCAGAAGATTGGTATTGTAGCATACAAATTAGAACTTCCACAATCAACCAAAATACATCTAGTCTTTCATGTTTCTTTCCTAAAGAAAGTAATTAGACAGAGAGTATCAGCCCAAACAATGTTACCTAAGCTCGATGAGGAGGGGAGAGTCATCTTGGAACCTGAATGCATCCTTCAAACATGCACTAAAAGATTGAGGACACGGGTTATTACTGAGTACCTAATCAAGTGGAAGAATATGGACAATGAAGATGCAACATGGGAAGATATGACATTCCTACAGCAGACACCAGAGCTTCTCAACATTGGGGACAATGTTTCTTTGAAGGGGAAGGGCATGCTATGCCCTTAACCTATTGCTTGTATTAGGATATGAGTAGCCGACTTGTGGCTTACCATATCATTTTATTATATCATTTATACTTTCTCATGCTTAGTAGGTTGGCCTTGGTGTTGGCCATAACATATGAATAGTATATATAGGGGATTTTAGGTAGTAGTTCATCATCATTTGGAGCATTTGAGTCTTATTGTATGGTTTGGAGGTTGCCCCCTCGAAGTGGCGAAGCTATTCTAATTGCATATTGAGATCATTATTCTAGAATATTGTGTTATTTGGTGTTATATTTCTGCTCATGATCTGAATTATACAAGTAATTTCATTACAAACATAGTCTCGTGACATCTGTTAAATCAGCTAAGGCCTACTTAACCCTCTTTACACACTAGGGTTTTACATTTTATTACTTAGATTGCTTGGGTGTATTTACTACATTTTATTTCATTTATTTACTCTTCCTATAACATCATATTATACTAAAAATATAATCCATTTTAGTTTAATCATTTTGGTGAACTTTAGATCCTCGAATATGCTTTCTTTCTTCCATTTTTTTCTTCTTATGCCCGTCACCCATAGTGGTCATTTTGGGTCTTTTCAATATTGTGAGCTTCCTTCATCTACCCATAAAGCCCCAAATCAATGGCTGATATAAATACATTTATGCCTACAACCCAACCTTTGGTTAATTCCAACCAAGTTCCTCTTCACGAAATAAAAGCGTCTGATATTGAAAATTCCTATGATGAAGATACCAATGTTGACCAATAACAATTAAACACACTTACTGATTTTCGACAATCTTTGCATGATAATCCCACTCATCTTCCACATATCCTACATGCTTTGATTGATGCTAAGAATACTCGTGATGCTTTTACCTCTATAATTTCTCATTCTTCGACTCCCATGGCCTCCACCCCACCCAAATTTGCCAGCTCTAACTTGTTACTTCTTGTGCATCACCATATTTAGAATCTACTTCATTGTTGCATACTCCTTTTGCACCTATTATCTTTGCCTATCCATTTCCACCTAATTTCATCTCTCCCAAATTTCCCATCTTTAAAGGCCATGACAACCCATAAGAGCATCTATGTGCTTTTCATGTAGCATGCCTAGATTATGTGGATGACCATACCATATTAGCTAATATTTTTCATAGTAATTTACAATATTATGTGATGCATTGGTTTTATGACCTACATGTCCACTTGGTAGTCTCTTTCACGCATTTGGCCGATGATTTTCTTACTCACTTCTCTATCAACATCGGCTCTAAGATCTCTTATGCCTAACATGCACAACTTAAATAGGGATCTAATGAACATTTAACGGAATATGTCTTGTGTTACAAAAACAAATTAGCTAATATTTCCAATGTGCTTATGGATGCTAAGCTTCAGGACTTATTCATTCAAATTCTCTTACCACCTCTCCTATATAGTTTTTTCTTTGTGACCTCTCCTTCATTCGATCAACTTTTTCATACTCTTAAACTTCGTGAAACCAAACTCTTAGCTATAGGTAAGCTTAAATACCGAGAGAAAGCACCTCCTCCACCACGTTTTCAAAGTAGGTCAAAATATAAACCATCTATAACTAAACCCATGTGAGACACAAAAGTTACCATCAATGCAATATCTACTACTAAGGAGCTTCAATCACAACCGCATCGACGTATCTTCACTAAGTTTAGTGTACCTCCTCGTATTTTATTGCTTGTAATTTATTACTGCAATTTATTGATAATAACCTCATTACACCACTTGGGCTCTCCACTAAAAATAGATCGATCTCAACCAAAAGAATGTAATTTCGATGAAAATTCCCATTATGACTATCATCAGTGCATAGGACATTCCACCGATTATTTCTTTTGACTTTTATTTCTCATTCAGTGTTTGATTGATAATGGTAAAATTGAGCTTCCTAACCTACGCTTTCTCACCACAATAAAAATCGTAAGCTCAAACTATCTAATAACTCCTTCCACAACATGAGAAGAAAGTAATTGAATCTTCAGCTAATCATGCATATCGCGCAATACCTCCTCTCGCATCGTGGGCTCTTGACTTTCTCGTTGCACATAGTGACGCTTCTCCACCAATCATATCCTTCTCTAACCATGATTATCATGTGGATTTCACATCTAATCACTTACATATCAATGCATCTATTGGCTCGGTCTCTATCAATAATACTAAGGTTGACCCATCTTGGCCCATTAGCACATGCTCTATTCCACTTCTCATCGCTATCATTTATCCACTATCACAAATTTCATATCCGATGAACAATTCATATGGTGTCATCAAACTTCATGTTACATTAGGCCCTCTTACTATGCTTGTACCCTTCTTTTTCAGACAAGCATTTGACAATTGTGACATGCTTCTAGGCCTCAACTGGATTCGTAGGTCTAAGTCCATCATCTCTATGAATCATTTGCGACTCAAATTCATTCATAACAATCAAGTTATTTCTATTAATGGTGTACCTCCATCTACTCCATGGTTGTCATCTCCTTGAGCACCATTAACACATCTCCTACTTCATCTAGTACATCACAATCCATGTTACTTAAAGCACAATCTACTCCTAGCTTACCTACTCGCACTCATCTCATAAGGACTCACATTTTGTTAGTCCAACACATCAAATGATAGGCCCATTCCTAGGATAGTTACAACATCTCGACATAAATATCCACCTTGTTTTATTCCACGTGGGTGTCCATCACCTCCGCACTTGGATTCTCATCGGTCTCCATCACCTACACATTTTTTTACGCCTACATATTTGTCATATATTCATCCATCACATGCACATAGACTTTTCTCACCCGTCCTACTACTATCTACTATCCCACCACTACTAGAGCATGGTCATATGCTTTTATCCACCACCAACATCAAATGAGGGACCTTCCTCCTTCAGCTTCAACTGGATAGTTCATTCAATCACATGCACTTGGGGGCATAGCATTCACACACCCCCATCTTTGCATCAAGCACATCTCCCATACTTGTGTTATCATACATCAACCTCCTAGCATAGGCATATTCATTTACACTTTAGTGTCATCATTACCCAATGACACACTCTTGTGCTTCAGTTCACACTTGACTATTGAGGGCATACTATACACATGAACCCCACACACTACACAATAAACACTACACATTGTGTATCTTCACACATCTTATAATACATCTCACATCTTACATACTACATCTTCAATTTACTCTACATCATTCGTATTTCAACCTTTGTGCATCTACATATCATACATATTATACATACCATACTATTAGTCAATCATCATACTTATATCATCTACGTGTCCTGCATTACTTACTACTCATTCTACATACTACATATCATGCACTTCACACTCTTAGGCTATCTACACATCTTACATTACATACTATACATCGCGTATTACACATTTTACACATCACATGGTCATCTATCATCATCACACATCCTACATCTTCTTCTACGTATTGCACTCATTACCCTATGACACACTCTAGTCTCACGGTCCATACTGGATTGTTGAGGGTATACATCACAAATGGACCTCATCACATTTGCACATTCATCATTCAACCTTCTATCATGTGACATTCCTAGGTTAGTGACATATGTTATAGGCTAAATCATCACCTATTCCATCATCTTGTAGTGGTATATGCCATAGGCTACATCACCACCTCTTTCGATCATCTCATTGTGATATACGCTTTAGGCTAAATAATCATGCATCTTCATCTCTAGGTCACATATCATCACCACACATATGTATTCACCACAACGTGCTACATACAACACATAGTTTGACCATTTCCTGATGACACACTTGTTTACAGTTAATTCTTGATTGTTGAGGGGGCATAATCAAATGAACCTCGTTGCATACAATTCCATTCACTTGGGGGCTACATGGCTCCTATCATCCATCTTGCATTCCATTTCATCCATCCATTTCATATTGCATATCTTAGTCGTATTTACTTTTGCTTACATTTTCTTGTACATTTTTATCTTATTACACATGATAGATAGACTTCTTGTATGTCATTATCTTTACCATACACATATATGCACGTTCGCATCCTTTTCTAGATATGATCGCAGATATAGAGCTTCTACATGTGGCATGGATGATTGACACATTACTAGTCCCACAACGGCTCCTGGGGCATCCACTTTCGTACACTACAGGTGTTATTGTTTCATTTTATTTCAGAGCACACTTTTTTATTAGTTATACACGCTTTTGACATACATTTATCTTTCTAACATGCTCATGAGTGCTTCATGTGCAACATTTATTTTTCAGGATTACTTTCCTCCATGGTTATCTCATTGTTACTTTGTTTATCCTTGCTTATCATTGTTTCCTATTGTATGTGTTCCTTGCCCTTTGTTTTATGTGCACACTTAATTTTTTATATGCAGCCACTATGGCCTTGAGTGTCTTGTGACATCGCGAGTGATGTCCCATGTTTACAATCCACTTTTCATGGTCTATGATTGGATTCTTGCATGTTTACTTGCATCCTATCTTACATATTGTCTTTGTAGCTTACACTTGTCTTCTATATACATGCTTGTTTGTATAACACTTGTTTTCCTAGCCACTTGTTTGTATGTGCCTTGGTTTCTACCAAGCACATCCCCTCCCCTACGGGTTATAGTTTATGCGTTTAGTCCTCTTTTAGGGCCACATGCTCTTATCCGCAACGTCACATATGCCCCAAAAGAGGGGGGCATCATTTGGTGTTTACACACACTACACAACACATTACTAATATAATTCAGTATTCATTTTTTTGTCCATGACATAATGGGTTATACAATGAGTGGGTTCAGACCAGTCTATAGAACTCCATACATGATGGCTTTAATAGGAAAGGTTGTCCTTAGCATTCTAGGGAGAAGTTACAATTAAAGGATAAATCATACCTTCCTCTCTACATACTTCATCTAGTGGCATCAGATCACCCAAAAACCCAGACAATAAAAAGATTTATTCACTCTCTCAGAAGCAATTACAATTTGGAGGACATAGCATGATTTCCTCTCTACACTTCTTCGTCCAGTGGTGTGAGATCGCCCAAAAAACTCGCACTTCATTTCCATTTACAAGATCCTTTCTACACCCTTTTTCTCATCATGGATCAAGTGCACATGTTCCTTTTTCATTTTCATACTTTCATTACATTTTTTTTTACACATATACATGTGTATTTGACTACTTGATCATATTTTCTTTTACAGGTTCGTCTATATGGGAAGAATGTTGTCAATAATAATAACACCATCACTGACGTCACACACATCATACTAACATATAGGTACATCACATGCATTTGCATCTACACATGCGTTTCTACCCTAGACTCACTCTCATCACTTTTTACACTTTTCCATCTTTAGTCTCCACATTCCACCTTCTTGTCACATCATGCTTTGTCTAGTCCCTCGACATGTTTTCTACATCACTCTACATGGATATCAGGTATACATATCTATCTACTTTACATTACCGAGTTTTTCGTTCACCAACATAAAGTGGGGGAAAATGTAGACACTAAATCACACACTTTGGGTAATTATTTAGTCCTAGTCTCATACTACTATTCATATGGTTCTTGAGTGAAAAGAGTACTAATTAACCCATGTCTTTGGCTATTTTTCTTTGCTTTCTGTTGCTAATTTTGATCTTTCACCCATACTTGCCTAGTCTCTATTGTTATTTTGCATTTTTCTTACTTCGACTAGGGTGCCCACTCGGACTAGGGCACCTTAGGTGACTTGATACCCTTTGGGTGCCCCGATCCTCTTTGCACTTTCCTTTCACTTTTTGGGCATTTTCTAGCTCTTTGAGATTTCTTTCTTTTTTGTGGTCGGCCTTTTCGGGTTGATTATGAAATTAAAACAAGAGAACCATATAAATATAAATTTATGAGACCATAATGAGGGACCAAGAACTAAGCACTAGTATCTCCACCTAAGGTTGCATCCATTAAAGGATTCTATTGCTCCATTTGCATCCATCTAGCTCCATCACAAGGGACAAAGGTTGGTTTATTTGTATCACACTTAATAGGAGGGGAGTTTATTTTATTCCATACACCATTTACTTACATTCTACATCTAGTTATTGCTCACTACTCACAAAGTGTGACTGGCACAAGAGCACCTAGGGTATGATTTCCACACACACACATCCCTAGAACTACATTAGGTCTGAGATGTAGTACATCACTCAGTGAGTAAGTCCACCATTGTGTCCGTTGAGGACAGTCCGACCCCTTCATATGCATCTTTATTTTTAGGGTTTTGATGCTTTGCTTGGGGTTTTGCAAGTGTTTCCTTTATTATAGTTTTATTGCAACATTGGTGAACATACACCGATATACACACGACTAAAGAAGAACATAGGCAAACACTCAACAACACCTCAGAGGAGGTTCCCTGGTCATTTCGCATACCAAAGCACCTAGATCTTAGACCAGGGGTGTCTCAAGTGCCCCCATACATCTCCGGGCACCCTAGTCTACTCGTGATGCTCGAATATGCATTTTCCCGAGTTCTTGTGTGGCGATTTCCTCCTCCCCTGTTCAGCCGGTCTCTACAAAGTGACATAGTCTCGTGACATCTACGAATCAACTAAGGCCCTTTTAACCCTCTTTTCACAAATGGGTTTTTCATTTTATTGCTTATATTTCTTGGGTCTATTTACTACATTTTATTCCATTTATTTACTGCTCCTATAACATCATATTAGACTACAAATATATTCCATTTTAGTTTAATCGGTGGAACCTTCATCAAAGGGCATGACATGCTCTTAGGTCTTCCCTAGCTTTGTGTAACTCAGGCTATCATTTTCATGAATCACTTGTGTCTAAATTTCATTCACAACAAGCAAGTCATTACCACCAATGATGTTTCATCATCCACACTATGGCGAAGCCTCCTCTTGAGGTCACATTGCACTCGCTAGAGCATCTAGGTCCCTAAAACCTCTCAAATCTAAATCAAAATCTTCTCCTAGCTCTCATGTTTTCTCACAGCCTACATGGTCTCATCGGTCTACTAGTCCATCACATTAGTCTAGGTCCATCACTCGGATGGCTCCTTCACATAGATATACATCACCTCCTCACTTTCCTTCACATAGGTGTTCATCACCTCCATGCTCTCCTACACATAGGTGTTCATCACCCACATGCTCTCCTTCACATAGGTGCACATCACCTTCATGGTCTCCTTCACATTGGCATCCATCACCTCCTAGGTATCTTGCACATTCATTGATACATCATCTGTCTCTTGATCCGTCAATCTTAAAGCATGGTCACATACCTTTATCTCTGCAAGCATCAAGTGGGGGACCTTCGTCTTTCACTTTCATCAAATAGCATATTCATCGGCACACACTTGGGGACATCATACTTCCTTCCCCCTTCTAGCATTATCAGTGTCTCACAATTATACCATTTCACTTCTTACTTCGCATCTAGTCTTTTACACACGTCTTACACATCATGATACATTCATCTCGTCATTACCCGATGATGCACTCTTTTTCTATGGTTCACACTTGAATGTTGAGGGCTCACTACATTCATGAACCTCACATCATCACATTACACACTACATGTACTTGGCATCTTCACAACACATATTTCTCGCACACTCAACATGACACACTACCCTATGACACACTCTAGTTCCATGGTTCATACTCAACTGCTAAGGTTCTAAATCTGAAATGAACCTCACCACACTCACTCATTATTCTCTACACGTTTACGATCATATCTTTCTAGCACACAATTCAAACCATTTCTCGATGATTCTCTCTTATTTTATGGTTCATTCTCGATTTCTGAGGGGAAATTTATAAATGAACCTCATCTCATGCATACTCATTCACATTCACTTGAGGGGCACGCAGATCCTATCACATTCATTTTACATTCCATTCCATCTCACTCATCCACAACATATTACATATCTTGGTTGCACATTGTTCTTTCTTACTTATACTCGCATGTTACACCTTTCTTACTATGTTAGTTGGATACATTATATGTCATTATATTTTCTATATACACATGCATATTCACTTTCCTTCTAGTTTTGATCACATACTTTACATAAATCATTACACGCAACATGGATGTTTGGCACTGTACCTCTTACCAGGCTCGCAATAGGCTCTTGGGGGCATCCACTTTCATACACATCACATGTGTTATTGTTTCATTTTATACTACTTCCTATTGATATTAGCACATTACTCTATATCATATCATACACATTTTAACATACTTTCTATCTTTCTAACATGTTAATAGGTGTTTTATGTGCACAATTTGTCTTGCAGGAACTCTTTGCTACCATGGTTGTCTGGTATCTTGCTTGTCATTATTTGTCATTGTTTGTCATTTTTTCCATTATTTGTGGGATTTTCCCTTTCTCTTGTGTGCACACTATATACTATTTATCGTTGCAGCCTCAATTTTCTTCCGACATTGTGAGTAATGTCCCATGTTTATAACCCTCTTTTCATGGTCTACTTTGTATTCTTACATGCTAACTTACATCTTGTCTTCTATATGTGTGTTTATTTTGTTTGCACTAACACTTGTTTCCCCACTTTGTTTGCATGTTCCTTGGTTTCTACTAAGTGCATTCCCTCTTCCCCCGTAGGGCACCGCTTTAGCATAGTGTCACATCCTTCTTTGGGTCATATACTCCTTGCAATGTTGCATACACCCCAAATGAGGGGGAATCCATCGGGTGATTCAATCACCCCATACATCGATTTACAAATCACAAATGACAACATAGTTCAACACATACACAACACAATATTTAGTCTTAGCAACAACCCGTAACTCGACTTGTTTCCTCAAAGACAAGACAAATTCTAACACCCAGATATAGACAAGAGTGCCTCGGGAACCCCGATCCTTCTTGGGTGCCTATGATAAGGGGGAAGTTACATAGGTTTTCTCAAATTGGCACAGTTCACGTAGTTTTACACAACAAATTTTATAGGATTGGAACAATCCTTTAACACTCAACATGCATGCTTTCTATTTTTTCTCTATTTTTACATTGGATCGAAATGGATGATATTTGAACACACCATCTATAGTGATGTTTACACTTGAGAAGCAAATAAAGGTTGGAGAATAATACTAAACCTTTCTCCCTACACTCTTCCACATTTTGGCATGAGATTGCCCAAAAAATGTTCTTCTTCAACATTTTTAGAATTTGTTCTTCTCCTTTCACTCATCATGGATCAAGTGCACATGTTCCTTTTTCACATTTTTACATACTTTCTAAACACTTTTTACTCATTTTGATTGAATTTTTCATATACACCACTTTGACTACTCTTTTTATCTTCTCTCTTGTAGGCTTTTCCTTATGAGAAGTAACAATCACATCATCAAGCATTAATTGACATCAAAAAAAGTACAACATGACATCTACACATACGTTCTCACCCCTAGGTTCATTTTCACTTCCTCTTCTCTAGCTTCCATGCTTCACTTTTTATCACTCCATGTTTTTTCTTGTCTCCTCAACACACTTTTTCCATCGATTTCCATGGTTATCGTGCACACATATTCTATATACTTTATGTTATCGATCATTCACTCAACAACATAAAGTGGGGGTAAATGTAAACACTAAATCACGCACTTTGGGTATATTTCTAGTCCTGATCACATACCACTATTCATATGATTCCTAAGCAAGAAAAGTACTAATTGATCATTGTCTTTGGCCTCTTTGCTTGCTTTTTGGTTTCCTTTTGATCTTACACACCTTCTTTCCCAGTTGCATCTTTTGAATACTTTAGCATTTTCTAAGTCTGACACCAAAGACTCAGTGTCCCCGACCTCTTTGTATCTTACTTACATATTTTGGGTCTTTTCTAGTCGTTTCAGGATATCTTATTTCTTACTAGTAAGCTTTTTAGTGGTTAATTCTGAAATTCAACTAAGGGAATCATATAAATACAAATCTATGTGACCATAATAAAGGAACAAGCACTAAGCATCTACTATCATCACTTAAGGTTGCATCCAAAGGCCATTACAAGAGCATCAAATCATCCATCTAACATCCATTCAAGGGACAAGGGACCACATTCTTTTCGCATACACTTCATAGGAGGTGAGGTTCATTTTTCCATGCACACATCCATCTACTCATTCTACATCTAGTTATTTCTCGATATTAAGTGCATCTTGCACAAAATCCACCTAGGGCATGATTCTGCACACACACACGTAGAACTACATGGATTTTGAAATGTAGTGTAGTTCCCAGATCATAAGTTCACTCACTCGGGTGACTTCCAGGGTCAATCTGACTCCACATTTGGATCTTTTTATTTTCAGGATTTAATGTGTTTTGGGGTTTTGTAAATGTTCTTTCTCTTTGCAAGTTTCAGGTGATTAACAAAAAGTACATCAAGTTACAGTGACTAAAGGAGACATCCAGTGAACATCTCATGACCTTGTGAAACTGAGTTTCTAAGGTTCTATGTAGAAACAGTTCCCAGAGAAGATCCCTTATGCCCCCGACTATGTCCAGGTTCCATAGTCCCAACATTCCTAACAATTCTGCATTTTTTGGGTTTGGTTGCATAACACTCTACTTGTCTATTTCATCGCTTTCTAGCTCGCACAATTTCATAATAATTTCAAATGAGCTAAGTATCTTACCCTCTCTATGACAACTAGGGTTTCATATTTTTCTAGCTTACTTTCTTGTGTCAAATTTGTACTTTATTTTTATAGTTGTGATGGTGCGTAATTAAGATTTAGCATATAATATATGTATGTGTGTGTGTGTGTGTGTGTGTGTGTGTGTGTGTGTGTGTGTGTGTGTGTGTGTGTATAATCTATATTTTCTTAATCAAGTACATAAAATATTAAATTTAAGAAATGAAGGAATGTATTTGAGACTCGTAATTATACGCATGCTTTGATGGTTTTATCAATAAACATGTAATCCTCTAGTGAAAAGAAATGTGGCAAGAAATTCTCTTGTGAAGCAAGAGATGCGCAACTACATCTTTTTCACCTCCCATTTCGTAACCACCATCTCTAATCAAAACCTATTGATTTACCCCATTTTCCTCTCCCTTTAAGCACAAATTTCACTCATATGAATAGGGAGAATGAGATAAAGACTATAAATTGGAGCACATATACTAGATATTATATTTCTAGGAACAATCGAGTGATGGAATAAGTATCGGGCATATAGGTATTTGATTCCCACAATTTTATTTCCAAATTTCCATTCATGTATTCATTTTGTCTACCAAATTAAATGAGGTCAATCAATAAATAACAGATATAATTTGGGTAGGAAAAATATGAGCCATGGAATAGATGTGGGATATGTAGATATTTGTAGACACAAAATCGTCGTACACCCTACTAATTACATCACACCTCTAAGTATGTCATTATATACATGATTCCTAAGTAAGAAAAGTAGACATTAACAACACTTGTTTTACTTTTACGTTGCATAAATCATTCTTTATAGTATTTATTTGCAATGTATGGATCCTTCAATTTGTGTTTACAATGGAAAATTCTTTAAATATACTTCAACAAAGTGCTCACCAATTCTTGAGAAGTGGTCGCTTACACACTCTCCGGGTGATCCGGGGATACCATGTGGATGTGTGATGAGGGGAGGACCATCTTGCATTTTTATGTAGGCGCAGTTGATTTTGATACCCACCGTAATGTTTGTGTGTTCCTTCCTCAATTCATTTTGAAGATGATTGGTCATGTTTTGGTTGTCGGACATATTTTTTTGAAGGTAAAAAAATTACAAAAAAGTGGGACACAATTATATGCTTTGACTCATACATGATTCATAAGTAAGAAAAGTAGACATTAACAACACTTGTTTTACTTTTACATTGCGCAAATCACTTGCTCTAGTATTCACTTGCAATGTATGCAACCATCAATCTATGTTTACAATGGAAAATTATTTAAATCTACTTGAACGATGCTCACCAATTCTTGAGAAGTGTTTGCTTACACACTCATCCGGGTGATATGGGGGATACCATGTGGATGTGTGATGATGGGAGGACAAACTTGCATTTTTATGTTGGCGTAGTTGATTGTGATACCCACCATAATTTTTGTGTGTTCCCTTCCTCAATTCATTTTAAAGATGATTGTTCGGCACTTGATGTTTTGGCTTCAGTAGCACTTATTAGAAGTAGTTGTGTGGCAATTGATTGTGCATGTTCTTCTTCTACTTTTTGTTGAGTATTTTCTACCTCTATGTTGGAATGTCATTTTTCTTATGTCGTGACCTTTAGGATTATTCCTCCACTCGCAATTACTTGCACAATACTTTATGTGTTTACACCCTTATTAGATTATGTGAAATCTAAGAATTAGTGAATTAAGTACACTAAAGGATGTAAGGGGAGCTATAGGAGGTTATTTTAATTAATTAACTTCCAACATTAATTATGTAATATCATAAAAATGCATTAATACTTATAACTAATATATGAAACAAGATACGAACTTGAAAATATAAGATAATGAATGCACTTAGTTGTTCACGTATGGATCTAGGAATTTTGGGGAGTGCACACTATTAAAACAAGGAGACTTGAATCTAGTGATGCTTCATTAGAAGAACTGTGACTAGAAACTAAGTTGCGGCAGGACCATACAACTTTTCCAGACCATCCATACAATCTTGACTTGACTATATGATCTTATACCTGATTAGATTCTAGGTTTTCAAAATTATGGGTATGTCACCTACCTAGAAATATTTGTTTTTATCAAACCCTAGTTGTTGGTCATGTTGTGAAGCCCTTTGAACATTCTAAACAAGAACTCAAACGTGAACCATGTGAAGGATACTCAAAACAAACATTAATCAGGTTATGGGTACCCCATGCACCATCGACATTGGAACTACTCAAGAGGCCTCAAACCGCATGTCATTCTCCACCTAGCATGTGATATATTAATGAATGCAACTATATTTGGAAAATTCTTTAAAAATTCTTGAATTGAGTTTAGATCTTGCTAAAATACTTGGATAAGGGATTTTTGAGTGCTTATAGATGAGAGAGATGATGCCTTGACCTAATAAGAAGCTTTATGCCTAAAGATATTTTTCCCTAATGATTGTGGATGTTCCTTTATTAGATTTAGGGAGCCTTGGGTGCCTTTTTCAAGTGTTGAAAGTGAGTGTATCAATGTAGTGCCATAAGATTTATAGGTTAGCAAATGAGGTAGTGTTAGCTTGCTTATATATGGTTCTAAAGGTGAATTATCGAAGAAAGGCCAACCTAGAGGGAGTAAAGGACCCATCAAATAATTTGGAACTTAAAGCAAAGATGAAGGATGTTCTTGTGAAAACCATACAGATAGGTCGGGATCATATATGAATTCTTGACCAAATTGTATGACCTTGACCAAGGATGAAAAACATGTCAAATGAAGTTTGTATCTTATTAGGTTGGCTTGGTATATGGATTGTATGCATTATACTTTCAAAATGTGTTGGTGTATCAAAGTGTGTAAGAATAAACAAGCTAGACAAGAGACCTCACAATTTATCAAGTGGGAAAACAATGTTTGTGTTTATCTTAACAAGAGTGTATTATTAAAACCTATATTTTCAAAGAGTAACTTGCCAAATTTGAGTGTCTACATTTCCCCCCCTACATTTGAAATGAAAATGACATGCTTAAAGGAAAATATACCTGAGTGTGCAGAAACACTTTTTCTTCACTTGGAGTTTGTTTTGCAAAGTCTTGTTGCGTTGATGTTGGCATGCTCCATAATGAAACCCGCCACAGAGTGTAGTCAATGTCCATGGTAAATAATTGAACTTTAAATCAAATCTAAAATGTAACGTGAAAGATGTACATTTACATAAAAATAGAATGAAAAGATGTAAACAAGAAATGAATACACATGTTTGTTTTATGGATGGATAAGCTCTCGTTTTTTACTTGTACTTGAATATTTACATTGTTGAACTTGTATAAGGATTAAGGGTGATCAATCACCAATTATGTAGATGAGAACTAAAGTGTTAGGTACATACAATCCAACACAAACAAAGGAGAGATAAAAGAAGAGTGAAGTACCATAAAGCACCCCATAAAGGAAGAAGACCATGCATCAAATGCATTCAACAACTATGATATCTTCCCTTTAATTATAAAAGGAAAGGAAGGACTACCTACAAATAACTTAGCCAATTTGATACCTTCAGTAACCCTAAGGACCACATTTTTACAGATGAATTTAGGCCCAATTATGTAAATTAGGACACATAGTAGAAAAGAGAATGAGTGCCCCCATGCCCTTCCCATGTGCCACACAACTGAATAGAAATTGTAATGTACTAAAATGTAGATGAAGAAAGGAGACCCATGCCCCCAAGATTTCCAAAATTGTAGTATAAAATAAGTTTCATGGTAGAGTGAAGTATTTTTTCCCCTTTAACTAATATTAACCAAGTAAAGTAGATCTAAAACAATGCCAAAACATGTACCGTAGGTGAAAATCTGAAACTTCTAAGAAAGTTAATTTGAGTTCCCTAGGTAGAACCATGTGAAAGGGTTAGGACCATCTATATGATCTTGACCAAGCTATATGGTTTTGAACCCATGCATGATTTTTTTGGATTTTTGTGCTTGAAAGAATGTTTGAGTACATGTACCCTATTTGTTCTTGTATTTCACCTCATAATTCTACTTATGTCTATTGTAGGCCTCCTCTTTTAAGGCATGTGTGAAAAACCATGTTGAGCACATGGCTCAAAATAATAGATGTGTTCCCATGCACTAAGTGTCTGAGAAGTTGTAGAAGAGTATAAGATGTTGAAGATGTGGCCACCTTAAAGAACTTGTACCTATAAAAGGAAGTTTTTGCACATGGTGGTAACCATGGTGCACAACAAGAGTAAAAATAATAGCAAATAGAAACATTAGAGATAATAACAATAGAAATAATAAGGAATGTATAAGAAAATAAGTGTAACAATAATGAAGTCGATTCAATCAGTATGCAAACAATGTCACATAAAAGGTGTAGAGCCTAAAATGTGGGACACCCATGGTGTCACAAGATAATCAAGGTATGTATGTTAACAAACGAGAGCAGACAATATAGGAATATAACCACAAACATGGGACACCCATGGTATCACAATACAATCAAGGCCTATAGGACAACAAACAAGAGCACACAAGATAGGTATATAGTCACAAACATGGGGCACCCATGTTATCACAAGATAAGCAAGGCCCTTAGGCCACAATCAGTGAAACAAGTAAGTAGAAACACACACAAAAAAATGTATGAAAAATAAGAGTTTCAAAACATGATGAAATGATACAACTAATATAAAAGAGACATGTGAAGCAAGAGGTGTCAATGTTGCACAAGACACATGTGTTAGTATTGCTAGTTCAAGAGATAACATGTGCACAATATATGTAATCAAGTGTAATGAGGAAGTGGAAAGGAACTATGATATAACAATATAATTTGTTTTTAGTGTATAATAAACACCCCTAGATGTATAGGAAGTTTGGGTAAAGGGTTGGCTAACACCTATCATTATGTACCACTGTGTGTGTCTTACATTAAGTTCACTATACCACGTGAACACATGTGTGTAAAGAGTAAAGAGATATAATACCTATCAAATCCATAATGAAAAAAATATGTAATGTAAAATAAAAACTCAAACTAAGGGTACAAGTTTTGATTTTATATTTTTTACAAATATATGAATGTTTTTATATTTTGAAACTATATTAATGTTTTTGTATTTGTGAAATATTTATCTATGTATAAGAAAGACGGGTAGCATGAAATCCATTTGATGAGAACTTGTAGACATGAGATCACGCACTTAATATTTACATCACACCTCTAAGTATGTCATTATATGCATGATTCCTATGTAAGAAAACTAGACATTAATAACACTTGTTTTGTTGTTACATTTCTTTATCCGTATGATACCTTATCATTTTATTTTCTTGAATGAATACTTTACTTTTGGAAATCAGACAACATGCGACCCAGCTTTGTATTTTTTGTTATATCCTCTGAGCATCCTAGATAGTAGATCTTATTAGGGAAAAGAGCGTCCAGGAGTGCTACTGTCCCCTTTGGGTGCTTTTTTCCTTTTCCCTCCTTTTCTCAAATTTGAAATTCCACATCATTTGTTATCTTTTCTAAATTACTATCTGTCACTTTAGGCCGACCTTTTGGTTGTTAATGATGAAATTCAAACAAGGGAATCATATATATACATGACTTACTCACTATTATTAGGGGTTGGACAACTTGGGCTATTACTTACTATTTACTACTTGGGAAAAGAGTAACATTCAAGGACTACATTTGGGTTGTATTATTCATAGCGTAGGGGGGACTATTTATGAATTTCATTTCACACGATCATATTGAGGGAAAAATAGTTGTAGCCCGCTATCTTGGTGTGACTGGTATAAGGGAAACCTAGTTTTAAGGGACACAATTCAATCACACACACAATATAACTATATAGAGTTTGAAATGTAGTACTATTTTTGGTGACAATCACATTGGGTGACTATTGAGATTAGTTTGAATTAAGCATATGCATTATTTATTTCATCTAATGTTTGCTTGATCCTTATGCAGGTAACTAGGGTATGTTTTTCATGTTCATGTCTGATAGTGAAACCTTACAGTGAAGTGGATACAACAAAGAGAGAAAAGAAACAAACATATTTAGACCTTGAAAAGATCACAACCAGATTTGTTGTCAGGACACTAGCACCTAATTAAAACACTAGTGCCCAAGCTTGAGACCTATCCATATTTGAGTGGTCCTGTCTCAAGCAGCTTTCATATTACATTTCTTCGATAAATATTTTTAGTCTAGATCTTGCTTTTTTGGTTGTATTTGTTGGGAATACGGACTCGAGAAATAGTGCTATGATTTAATAACAAACAAAATCATGCACACATGATATAAACAATTCCCCAAAATCTACAACAGTGGAAGTATAAACTAGAATAATCCAAATCACACAAAAGTACACACACATAACAAGCATGTACCGTGGTTCACCCAATGTGGGCTACGTCCACCAAAGATAGAGATCTCATATATATATATATATATATATATATATATATATATATATATATATATATAATAAGAGATTACAAACCAACTCTTCTGCACAAGAGTACATGTATCTCTACAAGAGTATCTCTTCCTCCCATATCTCCAACCCGTATCTACACGAGTACATTGAACCGTGCCTCCATACCACCACTTGTGTCTCCTCCAGATCTCTAACTGGATCTACCTGAGTGCACTAGCAACCGTGCCTCTCAAACATAACCAGATCTCACATCCCAGAGCTACCCTACATCTTGCATTGTGCACCAAGCTCTCATTGTATTGTGAACTCGCAAAAGAGACCTCTACAATATCTAGATCTACATGGATCAACAATAAAATATGATCTCATGGATCAACAATACAATATGATCTCATGGATCTACAATGCAAGACTAGATCTACATAGATCTATAATACAAGATCTCACCAACATGTGGATCTACAAGAAGAAACCCTAAGTGCTTTGCATACTATGCAAGCCATTACATGAGACTAAACAATACAAAGGAAATACAGTAGAAGACGTTACCCTCTTCTCACCATTCAGATGTACCTGTTATTTCCTTCTGTCCATCTCCTCTCCATGGAGACTCTGTCTTCATGTAACCTGTTCTTTCTTTTTCTTCTTCTTCTTCGTCTTCATCCTCTCAATCTAGGAGAGAATCAAGGATCTAATTTAATCCTTCTCTTCATCCCCTTCTAAACCCTAGCTTTCATGCTTATATATAAATATATAAACTTAGGGCACCTTAGCTATGCAATTACATCCAATAGATTTGCTTTAAAACAAAATCTATATTTAAATCCCGTGACTTAAAAAATAAAACACATCACACAAGTAACCAATGCCGGTTAGACCTAACTGCGGTCGGTTCCCCTTTTTACTGACCGACGTCAGTCCTACCTAACCGATGTCGGTTCCACTTTAACCGATGTCGGTTACTGTGTTACCAATCACTTTCCATTGCATGCTAACTGTGAAGTAATCTAGCTCCATAACCTAATAGTATTTACTTGATCTCGAGTCCTCTAAATAAGATTTAAATTTCATTAAATCATTTGGTGAACCCAATCAGACATGCTCATGATCTTATATATTCTTTTCCAAACCCAACCCCTAGTTGAATTAGGGTTCATATCTACATATTATCTTCAGATTCACACCTAATTTTCATCTATCATCTGCCATAAATATAATTTTAAAAAAACCTAGGGTTTCATGATTCGTTCTACCCTTTGGGTCACTTTCTAGGGCTCCTAATTTTTAAATCACCTTTTGTTTCATATCTTGAGCATAATGACTCTATTTTCAAATTACTTTGAGGTTATTTTTAATTTTTACATATTTAACGAAAAACCTCTTTTTTCCCTAATTATTTTCACAATTTTCAGAAATTCAAAATTACACTTTTTAGTAATTAAGGCATAATTCAAAAAATACACACTTTTGAGACAATCCCTTAGAGTTTTTTATTTTACATCATTAGATTCAAAAATCCTCTTTTGTTTTGTAAAATTAAAATTATATTTTGAGATATGGTCATTTTATTCATTTGACAATAATCACTTTTTGATCAAACATCACTTTCAATACAAATCTATTTATCTATCTAGCTTGCTTGTGTAAACTTATTTTATGGCTTATCATACAATTGTTGAAAATTATCCTCCATTTTATATTCAAGTTCAAATTCATAATGTGCTTGTTAAGTATGCTTTAGTTGATAATGGATTTGGTCTTAATATATGCAACATTTCTTTTCTCCATCAAATAGGATTTTATGTTGTTGATCTAACTCTATATACTTTATATATTTGTGGATATGATAATACTGTACAATGAAAACTAAAAGTAAATGAAGAAGTAAGAAATAAAAAATGCAAACCTTTCCTTATAGTATTCTTTCCACCTCAAGATGATTTTTTTGAAGTGTTAATACACTTGTTGGATCTCTAAGGATTGTTTGATTATGGATGCTCCAATTTTGTCACCAAGTGAATAAGAAATGCTATGAGAAAGAGTGAACATGAGGACATCCTTTCGTATGTGAATTTGAATAAGAAATGAGGAAAAAATTGCTACAATTTCTTAAAGCTTCCAAGGATCATTTTTCAAAGGAAAGCGACTTATTTATAATTGAAGGAGAGGTCATGGATTATGGATCGATGATGCAACCTAGAATCCATCAGTATAAAACCCGTGCACAATGGAAAATCACCCGGCCTAAGCCGAGCACTCACCCGAAGAACGCAAAGGTATCAAGCCCTCTTTAGATTTTCTTGTGCGGGATGTTAGTGTCATGAAGATAAAGCATATTCGTAACCATAAATAACCATAAACATTCCACATAGCATATTCCATATCTAGATCTTAGAGAATCATGAATTAAGCAATAATTATAATAAGATCAACCATACAAGAACCATTCATCCATGTTTAACACCAATATCTAGCCAACATACTCCATTACATTAAAAATTGTAAGACATAGAAGCTTCTTACATTATAAAGTATCACCATAAGTCATGTGTGCATCGATCCAAGAAGATAACTCTACAATAATTCACCAAGACTAAACTACATAGTTCAATACATACTTATAGGGGTGGGTAATTTCCTTCATCAAGGCTATGAACTTCTTAAAATAGGTTGTGTGCTTTGATAATAGCCATGCGCCTTTACAATAACATGCACACATACAAGTGCGCTAGTAATAGACATCCTATAGTTAATCTGGAAGAAGTAATCATATTATTATTCAAGCTCATGTGTGGTGTTTATCACGCTCATTCCTACAATATCATTTGTGTGTTGCACAAGTCTCCATCCCGATGTGTGCACCACACGTTATCTCCAAAAATAGCATGTATCCGTAAAAATGGCTAAGTCCTAAGTCAACTTGTTCTCATGCATTTCCTTTCCTATCATTCTACACCTTCAAATGCACCTTATTCCCAAGGGTAATTCTTCATGTGTTTCTCCTTAGCACAATATTATGTCTTCTCAACATTACCCCACACTAAAGTACATTGTCGTCCCAATAATGGGGATTCTTTTCTTATGTTCCCAAATAAAAAAGAATAAGAATTGAAAGAATGTAAAGAATCACTATACAAAATAATGGATCTTTACTCTGTAGCTTCCTCTTCTTCAACTGAGAGGGTCAACTCTAGATATTCACTTTTAATCTCAGCCTCCAATGTCTATTAGTAATCTAGGGTAGTCCTTGTCTTCTTTAAAATTTCTGTAGTGATGGCATCCAACTCAACTTGAGTAATATTTTCCTTCTCATTCTACAATACACGGACAACATTGGCCATAGAAGACATCATTCCTTCCAAAATATCTATCTTCTGTGTTATGAGCTTCCCAATCTCATCTATTCTCTCCTTACGTGGATCTTGGGCTTCTTCAAGGGATTCATGCTTATGTTTCACTAGTGCCAATATTTTTACATGCCCTAAAGTCTCAACCTTCATTACTACCAGAACTTCATTATCCTCGACTAGAGTTCCAGGTCCTTATTACTACCTCTAGAGTTGCACACAAATTTAGAGCTTGGTCTACTTTCTTTAGCTCATCCTTCAAAGTCTGGAGTAGTGCCTCATACGTTGAAATTTTTCTGATCATAGAGGCCCTTGCTCTCTCTACTTCTTGTTCAACATCCTTTGGTGCAAGCATTCTAAGTGGTCCATCTTCTAGCACTAAATCAACCAAAGTACACACATAATACATTGCAAAAGGAAAATTTTTAGGTACCTTTGGTTTTAGATGAGGCCTTACTTTTAGAATGTAATCACCAATCTCCTCTATCATGCTAATGAAGGCCTCATTCTTTGTCTGTTCTCATTCCTTCTCTTCCTTTAAGCACTATAGCTCCACAGCTTTTATCCTTATTATCTTTCATCAACGCTTTAATGGTGGCGACATTATCAATATTTCTTTGCACTACCTCAAAGCATATACCTTGACTAAGGCATTGCTTTGACTTTCATCAAACATAGGTGTGGGATTTATAGTCATGTGCGTACTCTGAGGTGCCTTCTTTACTCTCCTTGAGACACAAGACTCCTCACACACATAAAAATTGGGTTCATCCATGTGAGTCTGCATGGACCAGGATAACGGTTTCCATGCGTGCATAGTGGCCATATCTGGGTCCATCACCTCCCACCCATATAACTCCTTAAGGTCCACTGCATCGTGAAACCGGGCACGATGATTTTACTTGTTTCCTCAGCGTATCCCATACTTGCACAACATATTATTCACTTTTCCTCATCCTTGGCCCCCTTAGGAACCCGAGCGCCAAGGTTTGGAGTCAGCCCTTCTCCTATCTAATTTGTAAATCAAATCGCGTGTTGGTTTTTTCACGCTCGCTTTCTTTTACTTATTTCACCCTTTCTTCTTCATAGTTCATTTCTTCATCCCCGAGCTCCTCCATATGTTCAAAGTTACACTAGAGTTC
This sequence comes from Taxus wallichiana var. yunnanensis, assembly GCA_018340775.1. Classification (NCBI taxonomy): domain Eukaryota; kingdom Viridiplantae; phylum Streptophyta; class Pinopsida; order Cupressales; family Taxaceae; genus Taxus; species Taxus wallichiana. The sequence goes on from CM031240.1 coordinate 150,308,258, forward strand.
TAGGTGCACTCTCTTTAAATTCCTCCACCTCCTCATTAATCTCCACCTTTCTTCTTCTTTTCTTCTTAGGTGCTTATTTCTGAGGGTAGAGTCGAGGTGGTCTTCTTATAGGTTGTGATGTTCTTGTACCTTGGGTCTTGATTCTTCTGAATACCCTTTTAAATTAGCACTCGTTAGGGACTACATCAACGTCCAAGTCCTCCTCTCCTACTTGCACCTATGGTGGAGTAGCTACGTGCTCACTCTCCACTTTATCTATGGGTTGTCTCCGGCCTCTATGGTCCAAGCCTCAACTATCCTCATGTTCTTCTTCCTTGTTTACCTCTATTAACACTACAAGCTTTAGAGTTGGCACATTTTCCATCATGTGTTTGCTCTTAGGTGGCCCTGGGACCATGAACTCATTCTCCAAATACTTGTTATTCTCCAACCTAGGCTTGAGCTAAAGATATATGAGCACGGCTCCACTGTCCCCAATAGACAAACTTTATGGCATTATATTTATGACATCTGAAATGGGCCTCTCAATGTAGGTAGATTGACTTGGATATACATATGTTTTCCTAAGAGTGTGGTAGTCACAATCTACCTTGTCTGTGTTGAAGTTCGACGACGTGCATCAATAAATATGTGAACTGAAGCCTAGAAGTAGCATGCTATGAAGGCATAGGGTAGTTTGCACCATGGACTCCATGTCCCATCCTTCATAGAAAACCGTGTGATGCAGAAATGTTGATACACCGTGAACTATATTGCCTTGCCTACTACCGAAGGTAGTTCCTTTGGAATGCGTCATTCCTCCTCAAACACCATGTGAATTCAGTCATACCATAGTTATGCCCTTTTCTTGAATAGGCCACTCATTGATCCTTCACATAAATATTTCTCAAACCTTTCCGTGAGGGACTTCTTCTCAGTGGGTTATCCCCAATTTTTTTTATTTGGCCCATTGAGCATTCCAATTTCTACAAAAACAAGGGATAGTAGGATAGCGCCAAAACTTATCTTTTTACTTGCGCGCACTTCCTCGGTAATAGTTTCTGCAATGTAGCCAACCAAGTTGTATATTTCACCCTCTGACATTTTCTTTGCAATATGTAGCCACATTGTGTTTACCTACAACCATCTCTCTTGATCATTTAACTTTGTGAGCAAATGTGCAACTGTCTCTGTACTACATGATACTTCTTTATTTTTTCTATGTCCATTCCACATGAACCTTTGGAGTATCCTAACTCCTTGTTGGTGGCTATAACAACTGCCTTATCAGTCAGATCACTCATAATATTTTTCCCTATGCCCTTCAGTCCTGTCAATGTGGAAATCAGGGTTGTTGTGATCCTTACCCTCCATCCAGAAAAATAGAAAAATTCCTTTTGGACTCACTCATAAACCATTGGTATAATGCTTTTGGTTTTCCAAAGTATGGGAGTTCATATAACTGATAAACCCCTACCTTCTTAAGCAACTTCTCCCCAGCATCATCATATACTAGCATATCATCCATCGTGCACTTGTTGGTCTTCTTGTTCAACAACGCATCCAATTCTCCCCTGTTGTCGGTGGTGTGGTGATTGTAATCACTTACTTTGCATCAATGAACATGGGAATCCCAATCCCGTCCAACTATCACTCCTTTTGGGTACTGCATTTCTAAAATTTGCTCTCAAGCGCAACTTTGACCTCAACCTCCACCTTTTTCTTTCCCTTTGTGCCTGTTGCAGGTGCTTTCTTTAGTGCCATTGTAAAAATCCCACCTTTTGTCTTCTGTATCGAGTAAGCTCAAACCCTAGCTCAAAATCACATGCCCTAGCTTGAAACTATGTGCCCTAGCTCCTTCTTAATGCTTCACTGCACTCAAACCCTTCACCAATGGGGATGCAAGCCACTTCCACGCACAAATATGCTCTCCACATCTAGTTTTGTAGCTCTCTGCACCTCAATACGATTTGTTTAGCTTAGTCGCACTTAGCTCACTCGAATACTTGTGATCGTAAATTTAAAAATGAACCCGCATCACATCCTTATATAGATTTTCAAAAAGTTACTGCATTTATTACTCCTTCACCTACCACCAATCCTCTCATTAATTGACCATTTTCCCAATTTCTCGCATAGTACACCTTCATGCCCCATCTATAACCTTTCTAGTGTGCCTTACGGCCTTCCGGATACGAGACTTCTCTTCTATGCGCTTCCATACGCGAAGTACCTCGCGTTACACTATTCCTTCATGCATTTCCATATATGGTCTTATTTATAAGTAATCTCCTTTTCTAACAACTCCTTTCTATACTTGAATAACACAAGTAACAGCTTTTCTCATGTATACCCGTTTGTGAATAATAAATAACAACCACCCCACACCAATGGTATGTGCAGGTCCTTTGCGTATAAAAATACTTTAGATTGTAATTAGCTTCCAACGCGCAAAACATGTTTATTACACAAAACACCAAACTAAATTCACAAAGAATAGTGACAAAGAAAGAAATACATTAAATGAAATACAAAAAGGGAAAACTATACTAAATGGCAACACTACCTTATTAAAAACACATGAAAGACTTGTTTATAGTATGGCTTCATCCTACTCCCATTGAAGTAACTGGGTAACTGTATTCCATCAAGCACCTCTAACTGGAAAGCACCCGATTCAATGAGTGATAACATATGGTCCCAACAAATGCACCTAAAGTTTGCATGGATGGCGCATAAACTTAGAATCATAAAGAAGTACCATCTGGCCCAACTTCAATCTTCTTGTCCCCGATGTATCTCGTCATGTCATGCCTTCTACTCCGGCCTTTTCTCGCTTCGACTCCAACGTGCTATGGCACACCTCTCATCCAATCAGTATTAACCTATCAATTCTTTCTTCTAATGTTTTCTTATCATCTAGACATCTAGTGCACGTAATACACAATGATGGTAATATGAATTTCATTAGAAGAAATACTTCTGTGTCAAACACCAACTGAAAGGGTGTGGCCTTATTCAACCTCTTATAGGTTATTCTATATGCCCAAAGCACAAAGCAAAAACTTTATCATCCCAATATTTCCTTACAACATCACAATTTTTTGTCAAGGTCTGCTCAATATCTTATTGAAGGCCTCTATAGTACCATTTTGCTTAGGATGATAAGGTGTAGTCTTGTGGTGCGCAACCATAAATTCATCCAAAAATATCCTGATTGTCTCATTCAAGACGTGTGTACCCCTATCACTTGTCAAGCTCAACGGACATCCATGTCTAGTAAGAATATTTTCCCATAAGAACCTTGCTACTGTAGCTATTGTACAATCCTTTGTAGGTGTTGCTTCTACCCACCTTGTAATATAATATGTGTAAGTGATGATATAGCGTGATCCAGTTCTACGCACGGCCGCTGGGGAAATAGGACCCACAAAGTCTATAGCCCATTTCTCAAATGGCTCTACACTAGCAATAGGCCTCAAAGGCATTTCATCTCTTTGCCTAGGTTTTCCAAGGCATTGACAGTGATCACATGCCTTATAATACTCTTTACAATCTTTGTACAGGGTCTCCCACCATAATCCAAAGTAGAATCTTGTGCACAATGGCATCACCTACATAATTCCCACCTGTAATACCACCATGAACCTCTTCCATGATATTTGTGCACTCATGTTCTAGTACACACCGATGCAATACTTCATCTCACCTAGTTTTTATAAGTCATCACTGATCAACATGAAGGGTGTCGCGTGAATTGCAAGTTATTTCTTCTCTAATGCTTTCATTCCTTCTAGTGTCATAATGCTATGCGTAAAAAGACATCAATATCCTCCAATTCTAAAGGTGCACGATGTAACTTGTACAACTATGCATCCGGAATTGTATCTTCAATTGTTTGTGCATCCTCCCCTAATTGAATCCTTGATAAGTGGTCCGGGCCAGAATTACTTTTACCTAGTTTTACCACGACTGTAAAGTCAAATTCTTGGAATAAGAGCACCCATCGACATATGTGCCCCTATAGAATGGGCTTATTTACCAAGTATTTTAATGTCATGTGATCAGTATAAAATACAAAGGGTGTTGCTAGTAAATATTGTTTGAATTTATACAGCACGAAGATCATTAACAAGGCCTCGCACTCAAGACTTGTGTAATTATGTTCTATAGGAGTCAACTTTCTACTAGCGAAAAAATAGGATGATCTATAATACCTTCTCTAGGTTGAACTAACACCATGCCAATGGTCATGCTAGAGGCATCCACATGTACTTGAAATGGCTGGTTCTATGAGGGAAAATGTAGAATAGGCATTGTAGTAAGTCTTTCCTTCAATGCCTCAACTGTGCATTGTTGCGGTCTCCCCAATAGAATGTCCCTTTTCCTTTTAGTAAATCTTCCAGGGGTGTGGAAATCTTTGCATATCCTTTGATAAAATTTCAGTAATACCCTATGTGGCCAAAGAATCCATGCACCTCACTCTGACTGGTAGGCTCTGTCAAGCCCACAATAATTACAACCTTAGCTGGATCTACTAACAAACCTTCCTTGCAAATGATATGCCCTAACAGAGTTCTAAAAGGTGTAGCAAACACACACTTCTTGATGTTTAAGGAGATGCTTAACTATCTGCATCTTTCAAACATCAAGCACAAATTGTCACAATGATCCTTAATAAGCCCATATACCGTCCAATCATCCAAGTAAACCTGCAAGAATTTGTAAAAAAAATCTTGGAATGCTTGAAAAACTATGCGCGAAAATACAACAGGTACTTTTTTCAAACTAAAGGGCATCACAATGTATATGTAAAAATTCCCCATTCAGTGGTGAAATTCATTTTCTCTTGATCTTCCTGTGTAATTCTAACCTGATGATACCTAGAGAATCCATTTGTAAAAGAGTAAACTTCATGCCCTACAACACCTTCTAATATTTCTTCTGTGAAAGGTGTAAGAAAAGGATCAATCACACATGCAGCATTTAGTTCCCTGTAATCCATAGAAATCCTAATCTGACCATCTTTCTTTATACTGATTACCATTGGGCTAACCCACTTTGATTCCTCTAGGGGCTTAATGATGCTAGATTTCAACATTTTTTCAATTTCTTCCTTAACTTTTATGCGTAGGTTAGGGTTCATCCTGTAAGGTCTCTTCCTGACTAGGCGCGCACCTTCCTTTAGCTTAATCTTCATCTCTCCTAATGACTCATGCACTCCTTTTAACTCATGGTAGCCCCTAGAAATAAGTCTTGGAAATCACATAGTAATTCAATTATCTTTGCCACTTCAAAATCAAACCAATAATCCCGATTATTGCCTCCTTAGGTTCAGCATCCATGTCAATGTTCACTTTCTTGGTCTTCATAGGTTCATGATAGGCATGTGCATTCTTATCCGCACTATCTAACACTTCACACGTACTTGTTGAATGATCTATATCTAGATTTTCTACTTCCTCATCATCCACTATGTAGACCATCTTTCCTTTCTCCTTTTTAAAGCAAGCGTGCGTAAATAGTTTTACATTTGTATCTTCTACTTCATTAAAATGTGCTCCTTGTTCTTCCTAACCAAATAACTCCTGAATGATTTCTTCAACCTTTGCACTATCTCCCATAGTTAAGCACTTTATAACCCTTAATGCCTCTTCTACCGGAGGTTTAGTAGAGAAGTAGTCAAAAGTCTGGGTCATTCCTGCAATCAATTCATGCCAATTTCCAGTCTCCCTATGCAGTTCCGCATAAATATACCAAATGCGTGCACAACCTTGTAAAGTGAAATAAAGCTTCCGCACCCATGGTGAAGGTGGTAAAGCTTCCTACCCCTTTTTCTAGAGTCTCTCACACTCACCGAACGTGGTGATGAATAGGTTGATTACCATGATATATGCATATTTGAGTAGGTGCATTGATCCTAAAGAACCGAGTGGTTATAGAAATTCGACTTCATTCCATTCTATGAGATTATCCCTATGAACCATCCACTAGTGGGTCATTGTCCCGTGCAGGGTATACACTAACATATTTCTCCTTTCAACTTGATTTATCCATTGCTCCTCCATAGCGCACAAGAATATCAGTATCTCCTTCTCTAATGTACCGAGGTACTGAGTTACCTATCCTCCTAACACAATGAGGTTTGCTTCTTTACGAAAATGTGCTTCTTACTTCACACCCAACCATATCATAGGTGACATGTACCCAATTATCACAAGCAATACTTGTAGTATCACTAATAGACTGTGCATCTTCCCACTGGAGGATTCCTTCCTTAGATGGCTCAAGTACTTCCGGGTCCCAAATGGTACGTACATAACTTATGTTTAGGTCTTCCTCACTCAAAGGTTCAACATAAGGTGCATATTTCTCATCTGTCAAAGAGATAATCACTCTTTCTTCCTTGTTCTCAAAAATTATATACCCCTTGTTGAACTCAGATCAGCATTATTTTCATAACACCAAGGGCACCCAAGTAGAGCTGGGAAGTTGTCGCCTCTACAACTACTAAGACCTCAAAGTCCCCAAAGAACTTAGCCCCTTGTATAGTAATGAATGCATCCTTTAAAACTCGATGGGAGTGGACTTAGTTTGATTATCCATAAACAATACATTAGAGGATAACTGCAACAGAGGTTTTCCCATCTGTACCCATGCATCTAAAGTAAGCACATTAACTTTCGTGCCTGTATCAATCAATATATTGCTCAAGAGCCACCCATCCACAATAGCATTCAAAGTGATCTCCTTGTCATAATCCAAACTATGAGGGGTAAGATTAGCATGTAGAATCTGCCATCCATTCTCAATACTTGCATGCGAAGTGTTTCTCTTTAGCCAATTCCCTAATAATGGAATGATATTTAACTTGCGCAACATCTTGCATACCTCTTTCAAGTCATCAATATCTGATTGGACTATCTCTATTGCCTTCTTTTGTTCCAACTTCCTTGATTGTTCCTTTAAGCATTGTATTTCACCCTGAATATTTCTGAGTACCTCCATGGTCTCCTAATAAACCTCCTTCTAATGTGTAGGATCTGGGTACATTACATGTATAACTTCCTCCTTAGTGATGGTAGGCTTCTACTGTAACATCTTTTTGGCGTGCAACTTCAGTGGGTGTAGTAATCTTCACATGTACTACCTTGGATACCAGTGCCAACTTTGGCATCCACTAGTTTTCTATGGTGTGATGTATTCTAACCATCCATGCGCCCTTGTTTTCCTATTTATGTTACTTGCTAAAATGCTCATATAATTATGGGAATTCCTCATAGCTGTGATTCTTCCCACAAAAAGAACAAGTAATATTTTGAGGACATTCACGCCTGTAGTGGTCAGGAGATCTACATGTAAAACACATTCTATGAGGGAACTCACCTCGTCCACCACCATGGCCTCAGCCCTTGAATCCACCATGGTATCCTCGACCTCAGCCACAACCTCCTTTAAAGTTCCCTTCATTCCGATCATAACACGCTTTAGTGTTATCACAATCATGGTGCTCATTTTTACATTTAGAGTTATCTAATACTCCTGTTTGTCACACACCAATATCGATGACATCATGGATCTGACCAATCAACCTATAGTCTTTTGTATTGTGAGTCATGGACCAAAAAATCTTACAATAGTAAGATACATTCTTTCTTATCACGCATTGTAATAATGGGCAGCGGTTTGCATCATGGTTCAAATGACATATCTCACAATCTAGCAATAATGAATGCACTGACATGTGGGGAAAAATATCCTTAGTGTGCCCTTCCACTTCACAATTTATACACCAAATCCCAAAGGTGCGCGTCTCATGTACCAAATTTTATGATAGTTTCTCCAACTGTTTTGCCATAGCTGCATCTATGCTTCGGGAATGGGCTCACTCCAAAGTATCTATACTCATGACTACTTCAGTGTGCAAAGTGGCTTCAAGTGCTTCATGTGGGTCTGTATATGTCTTATGTGACAACGCCCTTCTCAAAGGTGTGATCAAGCCCCTACGAACCACTCTGCATGCTAGCTTACATGAATATTGTAAAAAAATAGACAACAATGTCTTGAAATGGGAATCATATTCCATAACGCTCTCGAGTGCCCTACATAATATCCTTGAGCACGCTTATACTCTTATGCTCAAACTCAGGGATATGAAACTCCTTAAGGAAAGCATCCTTTAATGCTACATAATCTACATAAGTCTGATCAAGGTCAAACTTCCTATACCAACTATATGCATGTCCCTGTAATGTAGTTATAAACTGACTTGCCTTATGCTCAGAAGTCATGACTCCTTTTACATGCCACAGTATCTCACACATGTACACATGTTCAACAACATCTTCTATGCCCCTATACTGTAAGATGGAGAGACATCTCCATGTAAATGTCATGGGGTTGATGAGGACCCTGCCCACCTGATCTAGAACCTCATGTGTTTCCTTTGCCTCTAGAACCACCATATCCACAAGAACTAGAGCCACCTATGCCCCCTAATCCTCCATCTCAGAGCCATAAGTGGACTAGTGGAAGTACTTCCTTGTGTCCTAACAAAGGTACTAAACCGAACTCCTACGGTCTGCAAAGTGGTACTACTCCCAAAAGTGAGTCCAAAATTTTACGCGCTTGAGTTCTATTTTGAGGATGTGCCTGAGAAGTACCTCAAAATAACAAAGAAGACATTTTCCCAGACATTGATGCACTTTCTACTTGATTGACTCCTTTTCTACTACTCCCAAACTAGCTTATTGACTATCATGTTATACTAGATACCGGAAAACCAAGCATAAGGGCTAGGTTTCCGTATATTCAAATGCACAACGTGGCCCATGTTGTCTCTCTGTTGGCATGCTCCCATGTGACGCTGAGGAGGGTTCCCAATTATGATGGCCTAAATGGGGGAGTTCCATATGCTCTTACTTCACACCTTTTAGGTGAGCTCCAAATCCTTCATGAGTTATCTCTCTCCTCAACGCCATACACTCACGTAATATCACACTACTTCTCTATCTCCCTCTTGGATGCCTCATTATACTTAAGTCATCTTTCTTCTCTTTGCCTTTCTATCGCTAGGTCTGCCATCCTTCACCAAACCTACTCCTTCCCCCACGCGTGGTGGGGTTTAGCTAGCCATCGGTTTTTCTTCCAATTTTAGGGTTACCATCAAGATTTTGATCGCCAGTGGAATGCCTTGCAAATAAGTTCCCCGGGATAACGTAAAAAATAGAACTCAGCTACCTCTGGGAAAAAATAAGTGGAAATTGAGTACTCCAAAATATAGCTATTCAAAACACCACAAAACCAAGTATCCATAACGCACATTCAAATTAGATCAACATCGTAGAGGGCCTAAAATTCTTCCTACATCTAGACAAGTGTGCGATACCTCTAATTCCTTTTAAATGCATAAGCAACCAGCCACTCGTACATCTCTACCAAAAAGATAACAAAGAAGCTCTCTCATACACACATTATACAAATTTTTCTCCACCCACACGCATGCGTCAAACTCGATCTAGTGTTGAACCTCCAGCGTACTCTTCTTCCGGATATTTTATCCACTCCTCAACACTTGCTAAGGTTAACCGGTACATCTTCATCATGAACCATCCTAAAAACAATCAAAAGAGGTCCTGACAATGAACCAATGATGCAGCCTAGAATCCATCAGATAAAACCTAGGTGCACCGACACATCACCTAGCTTTGAGCTAAGTGCTCACCCGAAGCGCGCAAAGGTACCAGGCCCCTCTTTAGATTTGCTTGTGTAGGATGTTAGTGTGATGAAGATAAAACATATTCAAGAACCATAAATAACCATAAACATTCCACAGAGCATATTCTAGATCTATATCTTAGAGAATCATGAATTAAACAATAACTATAATAAGATCAACCATACAAGAACCAGTTATAGTCATGTTTAACACCATTATCCAGCCAACATACTCCATTACATTAAACACTGTAAAACATAAAAGCTTCTTACATTATAAAGTATCACCATAAGTCATGCGCGCATCAAATCCAACAACATAACTCTACAATAATTCACCACTACTAAACTACATAGTTCAATACATACTTATAGGGGTGGGGACTTTCCCTTCACCGCCTACACACTTCTTAAAATAGGTTGCATGCTGATAATAGTCATGTGCCTTTACAATAACATGCACACATGAAAGTGCGCTAGTAATAGATATCATATAGTTAACTAGAAGAAGTAATCCTATTATTAACTCAAGCTCATGCCTAAAATACCATTTGCATGTCGCGCAAGTCTCCATCCCGATGTGTGCTCCACACGTTATCTCCAAAAATAGCCCATATCCATAAAAATGGCTAAGTCCTAAGTCAACTTGTTCTAGCGCGTGTTTCCTTTCCTATATTTTTGTGCCTTCAAATGCACCTTGTTCCAACACGCTCATTCTTCATGTGTCTTCTCCTTAGCACAATATTATGTCTACTCAACAATCAAGGTTTGAATGATTTTGTAGGATCATGAATGCATTTTACTAAAATATCCATTTGATTTGGTCTATGCAATTAAATTGTTTCAATATCCATTAAGATGCAATGAATATTTGGTTGGCAATAAGATTTTATTCGAGAAGGCGGATGTATGTGAATTATTGTTGTTTCCACCTTTGTATGGTTCTAGAAGTGGAGTGGATTGAGGTAGTTCAACTTGAATGACTAAGGTAGTGAAGTGGAGGGTGAGTGTATACTTAACTATTTATTTAATTAAATAACTAATTAAATTAATTGAGGGATATAGGAGTATGGTTTAAGCCTGATTTATAATTAATTAAATTAATTCTTAAAGTGATGTGAATTGGAATATTGTGCAAAGCATAGGGATAATTAGGAATGACTAGAAATAGGTATGTATTTTTAGGGTTTCTACATTTTCCCCTCTTTACAGTGTTATTATGAAGTAATAAGATTTTAAAGATAGTAGATACGTGTATATCGGTGAGCGGATGACAAGAAATCATGGTGAACCTACTTGATTTTCCCTAATGAAGCATTCAAATGCCTCAACGAGCATGGATGCTAAGGGGATGCCCCCTCACGCGGATGGGTGACATAGCAGCGGTGGACAATTGCTTAATAGGAACAAGGAAAAAGCAAAGGATTCAAGGAGCAGTAAAAGGATGGGAGGGATTTTTCTCGTAGCATGAACTTTCATTTAGATAGTGAAAGTTAAAGCAACCTTATTTTGTTATTGCACAATAAATTTTTCACCATGATTATTAAATAATCATGATGTTTAACCCATTATGTGTGTAAACAAACAAACACAAAAAAAAGGATAAAATGTAAAACAAACCCAATATACATAGTAGATGTATGCAACATGGTTATAAATGAACCAAGATGGTAACATAATACTTGTAATTGGTCCAAAGCAAAACAAAAGATAAAGAGTAAAACAAACCCAATATACACAGTAAAAGTATGCACCATGGCTATAAATGAGCCAAGATGATAATGAAATACTTGTCAATGGTCAATAAATAACATCAACAATGCAACACAACTTGAAATAAAGATAATTAACTATGCCTCTAATGTGTTCCATAGAGATAATTTAAGAAATTTAAATTTGCCTAAGAAAGGATAATTGACATGCGAGGACTTGGATCGAGACAAAAGAACAGAGTTAAGCAACTCCTTATGACACTCTTTGTTGGATCCATGTTGAAGATTGATCTGAGATTTCAAAAGGGTCATTTCCCCCAAGCAAGTATACTGACGTGAAAGGGATGGAATGAGAATGTATATTTTTGCAAGTTAGGATACATGTGAGGGAGATGATTGATTTGACTTACCCCAAGCAAGGATACATGTAAGGGATAAGATGATTTCTTGTGATAATCGTAAGATGATTAGAATGATCACTAAGATTGGATTTAAATAAAAATTGATTTTCTTGAGTTATGTTGATTTGTTAGAGTTATTTTATGTTTTTTTTTTAATTTTAAGGTTTTTTTATTATTTAAATGTTTTGGTTTTTTTATTATTTGATTTTTGATTTTTTTATGTTTTGATGTTTTTGTATTTTTTTATATTTTAATTTTTTTGGATATTTTTATTTTTACTAATGTCAACGATAAAGACAAGGTGGTCTTAAACCATAGCATTGTACAAATGAATAAGCTTAATGAGACCAAGGGATGGAATGCACGGTAGATGTAGACAAACATTATTATTATAACGTGGGATACACATCCTTACTATAAGGAACACGTGACAAAAATGGTTTGGAAGGATACAACAAGCGGAATAAAGTGAAGAGATGAATCAAGTGATTGTGTTGATATGCCCTCACCATGAGGGACACTCATAAGGATTTAGGAATAGAATATCTTCAAATGAACCGCATTCATGCGTTCTTTGAGATATTTTCCATCTTCAGAGGATAGCTTGTATGCACCAGTCCCAAATTTAGTAGTAATAATGTAAGGTCCCAACCAATTAGGTTTAAATTTGGCTTATCATTCACACACCTTGGTTGTATTCTTCTTATTCTCCTTGATTAAAATATCGTCAATCTCAAACTCTCTTGGTTTGATTCATTTTTTATAGCTACGGGAGTCGGTTCTAATACACTATTAGGCGGTCCTAAAGCATGACCCCGCTTCTCGTATAAGATCTCTATTTCTATAATATGTTCTTATCAATAATCATCTTCATAGACCAGGTGTTATAATGATATGCGAAGGGATGGGAGCTTGACTTCTATGGGTAATACAACTTCAGATTCGTATACAAAGGAGAAGGAGTGTAGACATAAAATCACACAATTGGGTACATTTCTAGGTCCTAATCACATACCACTATTCGTATGATTCCTAAGTGAGAAAACTAGTAATTGGCATCTATCTTTGGCCTCTTTTCTTCCTTGTTTCCTCTTTGTTCTTGCACACCCCACATCCGATTTGATGTTTTATGGCTTTATCTTTCCTGACTATGGACACTAATGCCCAACCAGGACGTCAGTGCTCAGGCGCCCTCATCCCCTCTGGGCACCCCTGACCTCTTTATATCTTACTCACATCTTTTGGGCATATTTTTTCTTATGGGTTGGCCTTTTAGTTGTAAATTACAAAATTCAAACAAGGGAATCATATAAATACAAAGCTATGTAACCATAATAAAGAACCAACCTCTAAGCATCTACTATCACTACCTAAGGTTTTATCCAAAGGCATTCTAAGAGTATCAAGGCATTCATATAGCTTCATTTAAGGGACAATGGACTACATTTTCTAAATACACGCATAGGAGGGGAAGTTCATTTTTCCATTAACACATCTATTTACATTGCTACATCTAGCTATTGCTCGCTATCAAGTGCATCTTGCACAAGAGCTTCCTAGAAATGATTTCTACACACACACACAAGAACTACATGGAGTCTAAGATGTAGTGTAGTGATCGATCATAAGTTCACTCTATAGGGTGACTGACAAGGTTATTCTCGACTCCCATTTGCATCTTTTATTTTTAGTATTTGATGTGTTTTGGGGTTTCAGTTATCTCTCTCTTTTTACAGGCTATAAGAGAATTATGGGGACATAGTATGACATACAGTGACCAACATCAAAGTTTAGCAAACTACCTTGTGACACAAGAAGAATCGGTTTCTAAGATCCTTCTCAAGTCGCCTACCATATGTCTCCAGTTCCTAGGGGCCCTCGCCCCAGATGTAGGTGCCTTAGTCTAGCTCATTCTAGTAGTTACATAATTTTCTCGGTGCGGTTGCGATTGTTGCCTCCTCCTATTCATCATTTTTCCAGTCCATAATACTTTTGGATTTATTATGAAATCAGCTAAGTCTTTTATTCCCTCACTTGCACCTAGGGTTTTAATTTACTTTTCTTATTGCTTACGTTAAAATTGTACTTTAGGATCTTATTTATCATATGTGACTTTGTAATATCTAGGGTTTTACAAAAATATATTTTTGTTAAATCATTTGGTGAACCCGTCTCATTCAAACACTCTTAGGTCCTCGTATTATCATTTCTTTCATTTTCCTAAGGATCCTCTCATCATGGATATCTCCATTCATGATTTCTTCTAGCCAATCACTGATTGTAGAGCTAAAATCATTTCTCTCTTGGATAATACTCACATTCCTTCTACTACTCATCCGGATGTAGTATATCAGTCATTTATAGATGTATTTTCACAACTTACTTTCCCATTTGATATAGCTGACAATATTTCTGTTTATGACAATGATCCTCCCCTATATATATCGGATCACATTTATAACATGGGTATCAAGCGAGAAAATAATCAATAATGGATCTAAGCTCAATCTTTGTACTCTATCACTTATTCAAAACATCAGTCTTTCCTTATCTTTTTCTAACCCAACATCCATTTCTCTCTCAGTATGATTCTTCTATGCGTTCATGCATAAGCACTATCACTTTACCTCTCACAGTTGGGCCAAAAAATATTCCTACCATGTTTTTTGTTATTGATATCCCAGTTCAATATAATTGATTACTTGGTAGGCCATGGCTTTGTGCCATGCAAGTAGTGCCTTATATTGTTCACAGGTGCGTTAAATTCTTACACAGGGGATTTGAATATGCAATCGTCATTGATCATGACCCATTCAAATATTTCTGCCTGGATCCAACCATCATGTTACCTACTCCAACTTCTACTACTGATATACATCCCATTACTGATCGATAACCCATAAACTATCCTACAAACTTACCCCCACTCGTAGGAACTGTTTGTGCATTGGACATTATCCCATCCACTTCACCCTCACCCCCTCTTTCTACTAATGTTATAGTACTTTTTTGGGGGTATGTCCATACATTAGACATCATACCACCTTCCTCATCTTCTCATGAGGAACCTACATCTGTGCTTCCTCCTTTCACATGTACTCTTTTCATGAATAATTCTTATTGGCCACACATTCCATTTGATCCCACTTGCTCTGACACTATCTACACATATGAGGGCTTGGCTCGGCTAGGATTCACACTAGATGATATTCTCCCTCCATCTCATTCTCCTAATCTCTATCATGGATATGTTTGCAATACTTTTATTTATGGTCTTTGCATCTTCCATATATCATTCTTTGTTGTAAGCACTCCTTGCATTTCTCCACTTAATCTTGGGCAATCTTGGTTTGACTATATTGGTGGTACTCTGGATCCTGATCATATTGATATCACATTTCCCATGCCTTTCGGTTATGCTTATATTTTCAATGATTCATTTCTCATCTATACACAAAATATTACTCATTGGTATGCACATGGTTGTCCACTACCGCCCTTTACTGATGAGGAATACGTAATGAGCATGTACAATCTACACCGCAATGGATCCTTACATTATCAACCGCATATTATTTCTTACCAAGTCTCTGACACATCTCCATTTAGCTTCGACCATGACAATGATGATCTCTTAAATGATGTTACTTGATTATTCTTCACATCATACACTTGGGGGCATCATGCTTACTTCCCCCTTTTAGCATTATCAGGTGTCTCACATTTCTACTATTATGCTTCGTGCTTCATATATAGTATTTCTCATGCATCTTACACAACTTGATACATATCTTGTATCATCATTACCCTATGATGCACTCTTGTGCTAAGGTTCACACTTAAATGTTGAGGGCATACTACATCTATGAACCTCACACACTACATATTTCATGCTTCGTACTTTAAGCTACATCATTCTAGCATTCAATTTTCACACATCATACTACCCTATGATGCACTCTAGTTCCATGGTTCATACTCAACTATTGAGGGTTTAAATATGAAATTAACCTCACCACATTCACACTCTTTACACTTTACTCTTCATTGTTATATCTATCTAACACACAATTTAAACCATTTCCCGATGACGCACGCACTCTTGTTCTATGATTCATTCTTGACTGGTGAGGGGTCATTTATAAATTAATCTCATCTCATACATGTTCATACACATCTATTGGGGGAACACTTTTCCTATCACATTCACATTTCATATCATTCCATCTCACTCATTCACAACATATTGCATATCTTGGTTGCACATACTCTTGCTTGCTTATACTTGTTACATGTACACTTTGTTTCACATGTTAGACAAATACTTTGTATATCATTATCTTTATCATATACACATGTGTGTTCACTTGTTCTCTAGTTTTGAATGTATAATTTATACAGATCCTTACACACAACATTAATGTTTGGCATTGTACCTCTTACCAGTCCCACCGAGGCTCCTAGGGGCATCTACTTTCTTACACATCACAGGTGTTATTGTTTCATTATTTACTATTTCATATTATTACTAGCACACTACTTTATATTAGAACATACATGCTTTGACATACTTTTTATCTTTATAACATGCTAACAAGTGCTTCATGTGTAACATTTTCCTTGTAAGAAATATTTTCCATCATGGTTGTATAATACTTTACTTGATATTGTTTGTCATTGTTTTCCATTGTTTACGGGATTTTCCCTATGTCATGTTTGATCACTGTTTGTATGTTTTTGGTCACTTCATCCATGATTGTATTGCAACATTATGAGTGATTTCCCATGTTTGAAACCCACTTTTGGGTGTCTACATTGTCTCCTTACTTGCTAGATTACACTTTTTCTTCTATATGCATACTTGTCTTATTTGTACTAATACATGTAACTAGCCACTTTGTTTGCATGCTCCTTGGTTTCTACCACGCATATTTTCTCCCCCGTAGGGTATCGATTCGATCAACATTTAGTCCTCTCCTTTAGGCTGCATCCTCCTAGTGACATCACATGCACCCAAAATGAGGGATTATATACATTGGGTTAATCACCACCCCATACAAAGAACTCGAGCTTTGGGACAAGCTGCATAGTATAATAAAAAACATAGTTTTGGTTATATAATGGCCCAAATTTTGAATTGGGTCCTTAGTATAGTACAAACATTAGCACCCGGATATAGATATGAGCACTTGGGCACTCCCGACCTTTCTGCCTGCCTATGCCAGGGGCAATTACATTCACTTTCTCGATCATCACATTTTTCTAGAGTTCATAGAGAGCGCTTTCATAACACAAGCATAGTCCTCTAGCAATTCTATCTCCTTTTTCCTCTTTCCTTAGATTAAACTAGAACAAACACGAGAACAAAGTAGGATTACATCATTTGCAATGGTGTATAAATTTGGGAAGCAGTCAAGGATGAAGAATAACACTAGACCTTTCTCCCCAACACTCTTCTTTCATGGTGTGAGATCACCCAAAAAACTAATTCTTAACGTGAGAGTGCCAAAAAAATTCATTCTTGGCATGAGATTTCCCAAAAACTCACTCTTGGCATGAGATCACCCAAAAAACCCACTCTTCTACACTAGTTCAGACACTTTCTATACTTTTCACTTGTCACAGATCAGGTGCACACATTCCTTTTACTATTTTTCACATTTTTACATACTTTCACATACTTTACAAAGTTTTCATAACACATGACTTTGACTACTATTTTTCTCTTATTTTACAGGTTTGTGCTTAATATGCAACAAGAAGAAGCCCCACTTCAGCAAGTGACAATGATAATAGGCTATAGGTACAACACATTATAACGCATACACTGCACCCCTAGGGTCACTTCCTCTTCCTTAGGTTCCAAACTTCATTTTTATCACTCCACACTTTTTCTTGTCTCTTTGGCACGCTTTTTCCATCTATCTACATGGTTATCATGTATGCATCTCTTATCTACTTTATGTTATTGAGTATTCACTCAAAATATAAATTGGGGGAACATGTAGACACAAAATCCTATACTTGGGTACATTTCTAGGTCCTAATCATATACCACTATTCATATTATTCATAAGCAAGAAATCTAGTAATTGACATCTATCTTTGGCCTCTTTTCTTCCTTCCTTGTTTCCTCTTTGGTCTTACAAACCCCACATCCCAAATGATATTTTATGGCTTTATATGTCTTGACTCTAGACACCACACCGGTTCTCGGCCAAGACGTCATTGCTTAAGTGCCCTCGTCCCCTCAGGTGCCCCAGGCTTCTGTGTATATTACTCACATATTTGGGGCCTCTTTTATCTTTTGGACATCTTATTTTCTTATGGGTCAGCCTTTTAGTTGTCAATTACAAAATTTAAACAAGGGAATCATATAAATATAAATCTATGTGACCATAATAAAGGACTAAGCTCTAAGCATCTACTATCACCACCTAAGGTTGCATCCAAAGGCATTTTAAGAGCATCAAGACAGTCATCTAACTTCATTCAAGGGACAAAGGACTAAATTTTCTACATACACGCATAGGAGGGGAAGTTAATTTTCCCATCCACACATATATTTACATTACTACATGTAGTTATTTCTCGCTATCAAGTGCATCTTTCACAAGAGCTTCTTAGGGCACGATTTTTACACACACCCACTAGAACTACATGGAGTCTCGAGATGTAGTGCGGTGCTTGGTCGTAATTTCACTCTATCAGGGTGACCATTGGGATTAGTCTAAATCCTCATTTACATCTTTTCTTTTGTAGGATTTGATGTGTTTTGGGGTTTTGTAGGTTATCTCTCTCTTTGCGGGTTACAGGTGAATTCTACAAACATAGTGTGAAATATATGTGACCAATAGAAAAGTTTAGAAAAAATCTTCCAACATAAGAAGAATCATTTTCGAGCTCCTATGTGGTCATAGGTTTCTACCATAGGTCTCCAAAGGCCTGAGACACCCTCACCTAAATCTAAGCGCCTATTCCACTCATTATTCGCAATTACAAAAAAATTAGGTGTGGTTGCGTTAGTTGCCTCCTCATGTTCATTAGTTTTCCAGTCCAAAATACTTTAGTATTTATTGTGAAATCAGCTAAGTCTTTTATTCCCTATTTTACAACTAGGGTTTCAATTTACTTTGTTTATTTCTTACATCGTATATGTACTTTAGCGTGTTATTTCTCATATGCGACTCTGCAATATCTAGTGTCTTACAAAACTATATTTTTGTTAAATCAAGGAGTGGCTCCAGGTGGGGGTATAAAATGAGGTACAATAGGCCCGGAGGGTAGGATACAACTGTGTATGCCAATTTCAACCATGCTTATCAATGATATTTTCCAATATTTATTTTATCATTTTATTAGATGCTTCAACTTGGCCATTACACTATAGGTAATACAAAGTTGCCCATTTAAGTTGGATATGAAACTTTTTGGCTAACTCTTTGACATTTTTATTTTTGAAAGATGTGTCATTATCTATGACAAGGGAGGTAGGGATCCCGAAGCATCATATGATATGGTTAAAGATAAATTTGGAATGACCTCTGTCCACTTAGTAAAATATTTTGTGGCAGTTATTATGAAGGTATGACCATCGGAAGATGTGGGTTTTATTTTTCTTACTAGGTCTATCCCCCATCAAGAAAAAGGTTAGGGTGATGTGATAGACTGAAGGGCTTGTGAGGGTGTATGAATAAGATTACCATGCCTCTAGCATGTTTGACATTTCTTGACAAAGTTACATGAATTTGACTCTATAGTGGGCTAATAATAACCCATGCACAAGATATTTTTGGCTAAGACCATGTCACTTGTATGTGCACTACAGAGATACCTAAATGTACTTTTGCTTAGTTTTTGGTTAGCTTCATCTTGATTAATACATATTAAGAGAGTCTTATAATAGCCTCTTTTGTATAGGGTGTTAACGAGGATGGTGTATCACAAAAATATTGTGTTAATGCTCTTTTATTATAGGAGTTCATGTTTAGAGGATATGTTTTATCTTGGATAAAGGTGTATATGTCATGGTACCAAGGATTTTTAAGACCAACAATTTCACATACCATGGTTGACTCGAATATTGTACGGATACCAAAATATGTTCAATGAGAAACTCATTGTGCATTTGATTAATATCAAATCCAAGAAGGGATGTAATAGTAGTCTTGGAATCCATTGATTTGTTTTGTAGGCAAGGAACCTGCTTGAAGGTGATAAGCCAAAAATAACCTTTGAGACTATCAACCATGCATTTGTAAGGAATAAGTTTATCATCTTTAACCTGGTATTCACTATTGACTTGCTTTATGATCAAAAGAGAATCCCAATAAATTGTTAATTCCTTAAGTCACCAAGATATAGCAAATTTTAGGTCAGATATAAGGGTTTCATAACCTACAATGTTATTTTTCCAAGGGAAACAATTACAGTAAGACTTTGGAATAACATCACCTCCAGGTGTACATAGAAGAATACCAACCCCTAACATG
This sequence comes from Taxus wallichiana var. yunnanensis, assembly GCA_018340775.1. Taxonomy (NCBI): domain Eukaryota; kingdom Viridiplantae; phylum Streptophyta; class Pinopsida; order Cupressales; family Taxaceae; genus Taxus; species Taxus wallichiana. Next base: position 150,328,559 of record CM031240.1, read on the forward strand.
TGAATGTTGTAAGATCCATTGAAAAATAGAATCCATGAAGGAACCGCATTAACATACAATAAATACTCATCTGGAAATTCAAAATGAAGTGGCTTTGAATCCAACGGTGGTGTTGCGTGGAGTTGATATGCTAGAGCTTACCCTTTTTCCTTCTGACTGAAAATTTTGATATCAAACTCACTAATGAGAATGACCCGGCTAGACAATCGACCGGTTAGAATAGGTCTTGACGGTAGATACTTGGTGAAATAATTTATTGTATGGAAAATTATGGGTTTCCACCAATGCTCACGGGGCTACGAACCTCCTTCTTGTGTATGGGAGGCTCCCATTATTGAATGTAAATATCCTAATTATATCTAAATGTTGTGGGGTGGAAAAATAGGTCGGGGATCACACAAGAACACTTCACTAAACTTGTGGCAAAGTGCTTGTATGGGGTACAAGGGAGGAAATTGCAGTGATGAGGGATAAAGGAGAGGAATTAGGAGAGGGGAGGTTATCATTGTGAGTAGACAAGTGTAGAGTTCACACCCAATAACTGGAGTAGTTCAACATTCAATTGGAGGAAAACAATAATGAAGCACCTAGTGAGACTAACAAATCTAGACACACAATTCTTTAGATTCATTCATCAAGGACACTAAGTTCCTTCTTGATCACCATACTTACAAATTTGTAGAAAAGAGAGAGTAGAGGAACATGAGAAAAGAAATGGAAGAATGTAGCTTTTATTCCTTTTGTTGGTGATACAAATTTCAACATCCAAACAAAAATTCACAATTGCTACAAAGTAGAAATCTTCAAAATATAGGATCCTTTGGAATGGAGAAGCCATCCCAATTTATAGCATTATGAATTAACATTTCATCTCCCCACATAAATCTTGTTGTTCTTATTTTACTTGTGACCTTTCAATTGCCCCTAGAAGAGACAAGTTAAGTAGCTCTATTATAATTTTGAGAGAATACTTTTACAAATTACCAATATTGTCACTTAAGTAAATATGACAAAATACAATGATGAGTTAGAAAAAATGGAGAGAAGAGAAGGAGGGAAAGTGATTGACTTATCTATTGAAGAAACTCCTTTTTGATGAATAACTTACTAATGATGATCAAAATATCCTCTATGATGAAAAGAAACCTTGTGCTACTGAATGAGTGTTTAGAAAAAATGTTGATAGATCTCCTGATGTGAGCTCAAGATGACCACAGGCATTTCTCATGATGATCACTTTTTGATCTGCAGTGAGAGTGAGGATCACTCTTTCACTCCTTAGGTTTTCACAATTAGCCCTTGATAGATCATAGTGGTCAAGTTGTTTTATGTTCCCCTTTATGCTTGATTGGTTTTATAAGCTCCTTGAGCTCACTAACATCACTCTAAATGGATCATCTATCTCACCAAATATTACCTCGTTTACCAACTTAACTTACTCAACTCAACTCACCGAACTCACCAACTCACCCAACTATCTCACTTTGAGTTCACTTACTTCAACCAACTCCTTCGAGAGGTAATAATGACATCAAAAATACTTATGGAAGGCTACGGGATAACTTTAAAAATGTGAAAAGATGGAAAAATGTAGTGAGATGAGTGAATTCAGATCCAATCAGTAACTTTCTTCGCATCCGAAAATTAGACATTCTATTTTTAAGAGGTCTAGCAGACTACTATTTTTAGCAATTTTTCCCTGTTTACATTCCCTGATGCTTCTTTCCTATCTGGAGGACCATGAATGTTGAGAACTCACATTATTCAACCGCTTACTATTTTTATTCATGCCTCACCATGGACACACATTATTTTTAATATGTGCACTTTGCATGCTCTGATCGCAACGAAAAGGGTCTTAAAATTTTGGGTTTTATTACAGGGTCCCCCACTCAAAATTTTGGATGATTCCTTCATCCAAACAAGTGGGGAAATGAATTTTTCATCAAAGGGGGTAGAATACTTGAGAAAAAATTAGTCCTCCATATTTCAAAAAAATTAGCAACTTCATCATGCAAAAACTAGTTTCAATGAAACTAGATTTTTCAAAGACGCTTCCCTCTACTTTTCGGATGATTTCACTTGTCAGATATTTCAGAATTTGAAAATTTATTTGAGGAAATAATTTTGATGAAAAATTTAGTTCTAACTATCCCTGAAAATAGGCACTTTATGGCATGAAAACTAGTTTACGTGAAACTAGATTTTTCAGGGATAATTTCCTCTAATTTTCAAGTTATTTCACCTGTCGGATCCCTGGGAAATGAAGATGAGCCTCGCTTCCATTTAATCATTTGCATCATGGAATTAATTAATGGTGGCTTGAAGCTTCATGTATCACAGAGATGCATTAGAGAATAAAATTCAACTCAAACCCTTGGTATGATTAATTTCCTTGCTTGTCGGCAGTGAGAAAGGTTTCATTCTTGCAATCATTGATGCTCTGAGAGAATTTTAATGGAGTTTCTAATGAATTTTCAGGTTCTTATATATTTTTCACAGAAAAAATGGATTTATCATGAAAATATGGGGTGGGTAGGAGTTATTTTGTGTTTTTATAACTTTCGGCAACACTTTTGGTTCACGAGAGAGGAAGAAGAGAGAAGAAGCAAGGTAAAATACTTAGCCAATTTGTGAGTTTTCAACATTCATAGCATGGAGAAAATTTATTATCCCCTCTTTCACCAAGGGGAATGGATAGGAGGGACACAAAAATGTACCCTCACCTAGACCTTTCATGTGTCACAATATGATTGGGCGAGAGGGGAATGAGGCAAAACAATCCATTAAGCACCCGGGGCTAAGATGGGGTCATATGGAAGACAAACACTAGGAAAAGATAGGGGAACATTTTATATTCCCATATTTCCCCAAGAAAAAAACACAGGGATGGATATAAAAATGCACCCTCATCTGGTTGTGACAAGTGACGCAGTGTGATTTCATGAGGGGGAAGTGAGGAAAGAGCTAGAGAGAGGCATTTTAGCACTCTAAGGGCTAGTTTGAGGTCACATGAATATCTAAGAGGAAAAAATGGGATGGGGCACATTTTATTATCCTCTCTTTCCTTAATGGATAGGGACATGAGGGGCAATAAAATGTTCCATGCACTTGTTCCTCAAAAAATTGACTAACTATGAAACCATTACCTGCAAGAGAGACAACTTGAAAGTTTGATTGTCGGAGCTCTAAGATGTCTTTTCTACTGATTACTTATATGAAATTGAATCCAAAAAACCTTCCAATAATTATGGTATATGTCTCATGATCCAATTCTACATGTAACCCCCTTTTAAAATAGCCTTTTTGGGACGGCGGGTGTGTCTACTGAAAATGAGTTGTGCAAAGAAGCTTTTGGGTCTTGTGAAAAATATGAAAGTACCATAATGTAGAGGGTTGAATTATATTTCCAATTATATATTTTTATACCTATAACTCCTTATGGATATCCATGAATCATCCTTCGAATATCAGGCACTATTTTTAATCGCAAGCTCCTTCACCTTCAAAAACCATTTTCACCGTTCTTATTCCTAAACCTTCACATCCCTAAAATTTCTTGAATCACTTGAAACATGCTCATATCTCCTCAATACCATCCTGGATGAGTTTTATCCTTTCATTTTGTCTCATAGGATGAGCACCAACCTGGAATGACGAGAATTAGCCTCTCTACACTGTTGAGAAACTAACCATTAAAAGCATTTCACAATTTGAAATTGTTGATCTTGTCACATCATTCCAAACACATGTAATTGCTTGTTCATCATCTTGGAAGTACCTGCAAGGTCAAAATGGACATGACACAACTAACAAACTGACCAGGAGGGGGTTTTGGGAAGACTTGGGAACAAAATTTTCAATTTGGGTCTAGTTGTCATGCTTTTAAATTTGTATTTTCAAGTTGCACATGTGCATGACAACAATACTTAAGAGGATATAATTTATAAATGAGTTTTGTTATATGATTGAGCAAGTAGTGATACAACTTTTGAAACACGAATACTACTTCCAAACATACTTTTTCAACCTATGAATATTTGATTTCATGATCAATGAATGTTCTACTGAGATAGTAAACAACTTGCTCTTGTCCTTTGTCATTGTGTTGTACAAGAAATGACCCTATGGCATGTTTTGTAGCTGATGTATAAAGAAGTATAGGATTGTCTTGAACAATAACATTAGTACTAGTGGAGATGATAGATATTCTTTCTAATTTTTGAAAAAATCTTGACATTCCAAGGTCCATTTGAATTGGACATCTTTCTTGAGTAGCTGATTAAAATGATGGCATTTATCTACTAGTTGAGATATGAAATATTGAATAGGTTGAATTTTTCCTTGGGGACCTAATAGTTAACATAGATTATGTGGGGAGGCATATCCATGATTTTTTTAACTTTAGCAGGGTCAATTTCAATTCCCTCCATAAGACTATGAATCCCATGAGATTCCCATAAGTAAGTAACACGGAAGACACATTTCTTAGGATTAAGGTGTACCTTATTCTCCCACAATAGTTCAAATATGCATCGCTAGATGGTTGGATGATCTAATCTAGTTTTGGATTTAGCAAGATGTCATCGACATAGTCCTCCATGATATCATGAAGCAAATCATGGAAGATGACAATCATTGCACGTTGATAGGTTTCCCATGCGTTCTTAAGGCCAAAAGGAATGACCTTGTAACAAAACATGCCATAGGGTGTTGTGAATGTTATTTGTGTTGGTATTCTTCTACAATTTGAATCTAATTATAACCCAAAAATCCATCCATTAGAGATAACATTTCATGTCTTGTTATAGAATCTACGATCATGTCAATATTGGGAAAAGGAAAATCATCCTTGAACGAGCCTTGTTGATATCTCAGAAGTTAGTGTAGATTTAGATTCCTAGTGTCTTTAACAATGTGTACCATATTAGATATCCATTCTGAGTAGTCAATTGATCTTATGAAGCTAGCTTCTAGCAGTTTTTGAAGTTCTACCTTAACCAACAATGCCACTTTAGGGTGTATTTTCTGGATTTTTTGTTTGACTGGTTTCACATCAAAGAGAACCAAAAGGTTGTGTACTGCAAGTGAAGTTTCCAAACCTATAATATCTTTGTATGACCATGCAAAGACATCCTGAAACTCAATTATTATTTTCATGAATGTTGTTATCTCTGATTCTAATAGGCTTGCACCAACTTGTAACAGTTTTGTATTCTCATATGTGCCAATGTTATTGGTGGTGGTCTCTTCTACCAGCATTTTGAATATATCCATTTCCTAAAAGGATGTTGTAGGCTTTTGGAGGTCATTTGTTTGATTCAGAAGTGAGTCTCCTCTCTCAAGTGCCTTATATAGGTTTTCACCAGGAGATATGTCCTTTTCCTTTTTCTGATTGTTTTCTTTCTTTGCTTTTTGCTTATCAAATAGCACCACAATGAGGTTTTCACTATGAGAGATTGTATTTTTGTTTTCTTATTCTTACTTTTTTGCTTTGGTGGATTAGAGTACTCAAGTTCCTTACCAACATAATTTGTAGTATCAAGTTTTATATTGAAACCCTTCTTGTGATCTGATAGGGAATATGGTCTCGAGTCCCGAGAAACTCTTCGATGGCCTCATCGTTCTGAAAGAGGTCCATAGATATGTGATTTTTTTGGTCTTGGTATATAATACAAGGATATACGATATTAAGGGTGTGCATGAAAATATTTTCAATGGACAGAGTAGTTTTAGTTAGGTCTTCGAAGAGGCTATATGTGGAACCTATCTTAACATCAGAGTCAGAATCCTCATCACTAGTCGTTATGTCAAATATTATTGTATTCTTTTAAAAAAATCATAACCTAGACCATGACGATATAGATTTTCTTCATATAGCATGGGTTTAAGACAACCTTGTTCTTGTGCACCAAGTCCTCTGCCTTTCCATTGCATATTTTTCATCATTTTATGAGCCTTGTTATAGTCGGAAGATTCATAACAATCAGCCATTTGATCCTCATATAACCAAGAGCCATAAGAACCTTGAATGTGTTCATCCTCTAAGTAGCTATACCATTTCTATAGAGTATTGCCAAGGTATTATACGAGGATATTCTTTTAGATGGGAAGTATTAGGTTGTGCGTAACTTACGTGGAATAGTGGGAGCTTACCAACATGAAAAGAATTTTTCAAAACCATATTCACCCATACCTCTATGAGATATTTTTAGTTTAAGTGGTGGATTGGATGTAGAGGGTTGAGATTGGAAGAGTGTATTGAGTGTATCTATATCTATGTGGTTATCAACACCGATGGGATGACATGAGGTGTGGTTGATTTGTCAACAGGATGTAGTTTACATGATTGTACTTTACCTCCAAGAGCTTGCAATATTCAAATGGTTTGGAATCTTCCACAAGATATACTCTTTGTCATTATGGGTAAATTTATGCATTGGTGAAAAGTGGAAGGCAAATCTTGCATTGCATGGATCGAGGCTAACTTAGAAGGATGTTTGTAGCCTAGAATTCATTGTCAATAGCCCAAGGCACGCCGACACATCACTTATCCTAAACAAAGCACTCACCCAAAGTGCGTAAAGGTACCAGGTCCCTCTTAGTGAAGCTTTTCCAAGATGTTAGCATGATTACAAGTATATTTCAGATCCATAATAGATAATCAATTAAAGTACAGTGTGTAAACTAGATCTAGATCTAAACCATATGAAGGAATAACGAAACAATTACTATAATCAGTTTTACCATACAAGATCCTTTCTCAGTTATATCCAACACCAATATCCAGCTGATAAGATCCTTTATATTAAATACTGTAAAATGTAGAAGCTTCATACATCATAATAATGTCACCATGGTTATGCATAACTAGATTCGTAGCATAACACTACAATAATCATGAACTCTATAAACCATGCAAAATCCAACACATATTTATAGGGGTGGGGACTTGCCCTTCACCACCCATACACCTTCCAAAAATAGGCTACATGCTAATAATAGCCATGTGCCCTTACATAAGAATACAAAAGCATGCAAGCACTAATAATAGATCTCCTACAATTAACTCTTAGTTCAGATCCTATTATTAGCTCAAAACTTTGCATGGTGCTCAATCTTCCACTTATCCAAAATAGCCTTGGCGTAGTCTTCAAGTCTTCTAGAAGTTGTGCTCAACACTCCACCTCTATCTTTAGCCTTAACTACAAAAATGACTAAGTCCTGTTTCCAAACTGTTCTAGGCACGCCCTACTTTGCTATATACTTGTGCACTCTTCCGTGCACCTATGTTCGCATGCCCAAACCTTATGCACTTCCATACTTGAGTTGTATTTCCTCATCAACATTACCCCACAATAATGTCATTGTCACCCCCAAAAATGGGTAATCACAACTTATATCTCCAGGAATAAAGAATAATGAATGAAAAATAGGTAAGTACTTGAACTACAAAAAGAATGGAGGACTTCTCGGTGCCTTGCTCTTCTATAGGCAGGATTAACTCCAGGATATTCATTTTAAATATTTTCCTCTAATGCCTACCAATCACTCAACACTTCACCCATATTATTTGAGACGTCTGTAACCACGAATTCCAACTCATCATGAGTCATGTTTTCTTTTTCATTCTATAGGATCCTAACAATGTTAGCCATGCTAGAGACCATTCCCTCCATGTAATCCATTTTCTATGTAATGAGCTTCCCAATTTCTTTCATTCTTTCCTTGTGTAGATCCTGGCTTCACGTAATTTCTTTGCGCTTTTCTTCTACTAGAAAGATTCTCCATCTACCCAAGCGTCTCATTCTTCACTACCTTTAAGAACTCATTATCCTCTTCAATTGTTCATGTCCTAATAATTGAATATGTCATTGCACACATATTTAGAGCTTGATCTGCCTTCTTCAACTCATCCTTTAGTGCATGAAAAAAGGATTCATAACTCATAACTTTCCTTGGAATCATGGCCTTGGCGCCCTTTATGCCTCCTCTGTAACATCCTTTGGTGTTGGCATACACATGGGTCCTTCATCAATTACCAACTTTACCAAAGTGTGTATGTAATGCATCACAGAAGGAAAATTTTCTAGAACTTGTGATTCCAAGTGTGGCCTTACCTTTAAAATGTCATCTCCAATTTCCTCTACCATACTAACCAAAGCTTTTGCCTTTGTCTCATTCCTTTCCTTCTCTACTTTCAGGTGCTTTATCTCCTTATCCTTGTCCTTGTTATCATCCATCAATGCCCTAATGGTTGTTGTTTTATCTATGTTTTTGTGTGTAACCTCTATATATACCTTCACTAAAGCATTGCTCACCTATTCATCCAACATGACAGTAGGCTTGACATTCACATGCCTGACATGGGGCACTTTCTTCATCCTGTGCCAAATACATGACTCTTCACACACCTCAAAATTAGTCTTGTCCATATGATGAGTGCATAGACCAAGATAATTTCTTATGTGTGAATGCGTTCACCATGTTTGTGTCCATGAGCTCCCACCCATACAAATCCTTAGGATCCAAAGTGCTTTGGAACTATGTACGTATGATTTTGCTTTTATCATCCACATACCCAACTGCAGGGGTCTCATAGTCTTCATCCTCCTTCTCCTTCCTGGTGCACTTACCTTTTGGAATTCGGGCGCTGAGTCCAGTACTAGTACTTCACCATCTTGTGTAGTATGGGTTGCACTTGCCTTAAGGCTTAACTTTTTCTATTTCTGGACTTGTCTCCTTTAGCTCCTCCTCATCCTTCTTCATTTCTTCTCCTGAGGCTCCTCTGTGTTCTTAGGTTGTGTTGGAGTACTTGGTGCGCTTTCCCCAAATTCATCCTTCGTAAGTTTATACCTGCGCCTTTTCTTCTTTTCTCGGTTCTACCTTCTGAGGTGAAGTCTAGGTGATCTCCTTAAGGGTTGTGATGTTCCTGCACCCTGAGCCCTTATTCTCCCGATCACCTTTTATACAAGGTTCCTCGGTTGTCTAATCTACATCTTTCTCCATTGCTCTAGTCTCTAACACTTCATCCTCTTGTTTCTATAATGGAGGGTCACCTCACACTCTCTTCTCTCCAACCATAGGCTGTCTTCTACCCCTGTGCTCCAGGCCACCAATATCTTCATGAAGTTATTATTCTTCTCCTTATTCCTCTTGATGGGAAAAACATCTTCTTTCTCTAAGGTGCCCACAATATGTTTTCCCTTCGGTGGTCTAGGGAGCTTGAATTCATTCTCCAAATACTTCCAGTTTTACAATTTAGGCTTCAAGTATATATATATATATATATATATATATATATATACCAGAGCCATGCCCAAATTTCCAATGGCCAAACTCACAACCTTCATGTTAATATCATCTGAAATCAACCTTTCAATATAAGTAGTCTTACCTAGATAAATGTAAGACTTCCTCAATATTTAGTCACAATATACCTTGGTAGCATTGAACAACAACCAAAGCATGTGTTTGAGAACCTATGTACAGATGTTTGAAAATAGCATGCGGTGAAAGCATATGGCAGCTTACACCAAGGGCCCATTTTTCATCCTTCATCCCAAAGTTCCCAATATATAAGTGTTGATACACTACAAACTATACTTGTTTATCTAATACCGAAGGTAACTCCTTGGGTATCCTCCATTCTTCTTCAAAAGCAGAGTGCAAACACTCATACCACATTTAACGCCATTTACTTGAAGGGTCCACTCATTGATCCATCACAAGTATAGTTGGAAAATATTTTTGCCAAGGAATTATTCTCTTCAAGAAACTTCCACATATTGTCTTTTGGCCCATTGGGCACTCCAATTTCAACAAAGACTAATGACAAAAGTATAGCACCAAAGCTGATTTTCTCACATTCTTGCTTCCTCAATATTTGTCTCAAAGATGAAATTTAATAAGTTATATACAACACCTTCTCATCTTCTTCGCAACATGGAGCCAAGCTTTGTTTACCTAAGATCAACGCTCTTCATTGTTTATCTTTCTTAGGATATGGGTTGCTTCCTCGATAACTAGATACTTCTACAATTTAGGGATGTCCATCTCAGCCCTCCTTTAGTGTATCGAAGTGCTTTCTTTGTCTTTTCTATGGCCTCCTTGTCAGTGAGGTCTCTACTCAACTCAATACTTGTACTCCTTAGCCCTGTCAAACTTCCAATCAAAGGCACAATGATCCTCATTCGGCACCCAACAAAATAAAAGAAGTCATCATGGACTCTACTCATAAGCCACTGGTATAACTTTTCAGTTTGCCAAAATAAAGGAGCTCATACAACTGTAAAACTCCTACCTTGGTTGATAAATTTTTGCTGTATCATTGTAGACCACCATGTCATCTATTGTTCTCTTCAAAGTCTTCACCACAAGTAATTTATCTAATTCCTCTTTGGTATCCTTGTTTCTATGGTTGTAATCACTAACCTTATAGTGACGAATGTGTGAATCCCAATCGCGACCCATGAAAACACCTTCTGGGTATTGCATTTCATAAAATCTACTCTCAGGAGTATCTTCGACTTCAATCTCAACTTCCTTTTTCTTCTTTCCCCTTGTACCAGCTCCAGGTGCTCTTTTGGGTGCCATAATAACTATAAAGGTGTGTTCTTTTCCTACCTCGGGCTCTGCAATTTAACTCTGCGTGCCCTACCTCAAAACCAAAACCTATATGCCAATCCTCTTGCTTGCATGCCTCTTCTTTGCTCAAATACTTCACTCAAATACTTCACCAAATGGAGCGCAAGATTACCCCATGCATAAATATGACAAAATTTAAGTGGTTCGCAGCTCTCTACACTTCACAATTGTCTTACTAGCTTTCCCACCTTCATTTCACTTGAAATCTTTTATATAAAAGGTAAAAATTATTTCTTGCAACACATCCTTATATATATTTTCAAAACTTATCTCATTTATTTTTCTCCACCTACCACCATCCCCAACATTAATTCATCATTTTACGAACTTTTATGTGTTTGTTTTTCCATTGTGCCATCATAACCTTTCGCTGCTCGCCTTCTACTATTTGGCCACAGACCTCCTTTACGCGTGCCCTCATGCACCAAATTACTTCAAATCATTGCACCTTCTTCTAAGTAGTTTCCACTACTACAGCCTACCTTGCGTTACATTGTGTGTCCATCCATAAGTGGTCTTCATTTAGGAATAATCTTTTCTATCAAAGCATCTTTCATTAAAACACCTACACAAAAATTTCTTTATGCATATCTGTCTTGATTAATATTCAAACTTGGAAATGAACCATGTATATAAACCACCCCACACTAAGGGTATACACAGTCCTCTGCATGAAAACACTTAGATAGTAATCAACTTATGGTGCGCAAGCGCGCTTATTACACAAAACACTAAACTAAATTGACAAAGCATAACAACGATGAAGGAAACACATATAAAGGGAATGCATTAAGGAAATATAATCTAAGTGGCAATACTGCCTTATTACAAACACCAAGAAGACTTATTTATAGTAGGGCTTTAGCCTACTCCCGTTGAAGTAATCGAGAAAACATGTTCCATCCAACACCTCTAACTGGAAAGTGCCTGAATCAAGTATATAAGTGATAATATACGGTCCCAACCAATGTACCTTAAGCTTTCTAGGGTGGCACAAAAACTTTGAATCATACAGAAGTACCATTTTCCCAACCTCAAGCTTCTTATCCTTGATGTGCCTATCATGTCATCCATCCTACCTAGATTTTTCTTTCTTTTGACATCATTATGTTATGGTGTGCCTTTCATCGAGCTGCATGAGTTTTTCAATACGTTCTTCCATTTCTTGCTCATCAGCTAAACCTCATGTGCGTGCAATGCACAAAGAAGGTAACATAAATTTCATAGGGAGAACTACCTCTGCGCTAAACACCAACTAAAAAGGTGTTGCTTTATTCAACCTCTTGTAGGTTTTCCTGTATGCCCAAAGTACAATAAAGACTTTATCATCCCAATCTCTCCTTCTAACATAAAATTTTTTGGCCAAGGTATGGCTCAATATCTTTTTGAAGGCCTCGATAGTCAGTTCTATTTGCTTGAGGGTGATAAGGTGTTGTTCTATGGTGTGTAACCATAAATTCATCCATTAATATCTTGATAGTCTCATTAAGGAAATGAGTACCCCTATCACTTGTTAAACTTAAAGGGCATACATACTTTCTGATAATATTCTCCCATAGAAACCTTGTTTTCGTAGTAGTTTGTCAGCAATCCTTTATAGGCACCGCTTCTGCCCACGTTGTAAGATAATTTGTACAAGTGATAATATAGCGTGATACAGTCCTACACATGACTGGGAGATAGGACCCACAAAGTCAATTTCCCACTTCTCAAAAGCTTTTGCGCTAGCTATAATAGGTCTCAAAGGCATCTCATCTCTATGCACAAGCTTTCCAAGCAATTGAAAATGGTCACATGCCTCAAAATAGTTCTTGTATAGTGTTTCCCACCATAGAATAGCTAATAGAATCTTGCGTGCGGTGACATCCCCGCATAATGTCTACCTGAATATTGCCATGAGCCTCTTCCATAATTTATTCTGTTCAAGCTCAAGTACACACCGACGCAAAATTCATCATGACCTAACTTATATAAGTCTCCATTGATCAACATGTAAGGTGCGGTGTGAATGGAAATTTATTTATTCTCCAAAGCCTTCATTCCTTCAGGTGCCACACATGTGCATAAAAAGACAACAATATCCTCTAAGTCTAAGGGCGTGTGGTTTAACCTAAATAGTTATGCATCTGGCATTGTATCCTCAATGCTTTGTGCATCCTCATTCGATTGAATCCTTGATAAATGGTCTAGACCATAATTGCTCTTACCCGACTTAACCACCACAGTAAAGTTAAACTCCTAAAATAATAGAACCCAACGACATATATGCCCTTGTAAAATAGGGTTATTCACCAAATACTTCAGTGTCATGTGGTGCAGTATATAAAATATGAATGGGGTAGAAAGAAAATATTGTCAAAAATTATGGAGCCCATAGATCATAGAGAACACCTTGTGCTCTGTAGTCATATAATTTGTTATCTTTGAAGTTAACTTCCTATTGCAAAAAAAAATAGGATGATTGAAAACCCCTCTCTAGGTGGGGATAATACCATGTCAATGGTCATGCCAGAGGCTTCTACATGAATGTGAAAGAGCTTGGACCATGAAATAAAGCACAAAATAAGTGTTGTAGTAAGCTTCTCCTTCAGTGTCTCAAACATGTGTTCTTGCGCCTCACCCTAGTGAAACTTTCCTTTTCCTTTTAACAACTCCTATAAGGGTGCAACAATCTTGGCATAACCTTTGATAAACTTCTTGTAATATCCTATGTGCCCCAAGAATCTATGCACCTCACTTTGGCTAGTAGGTTCCTCTAATCCCAAAATCACAACAACCTTAGCAGGATCCACTAGCAAGCCCTCTTTATAGATGATGTGTCCCAGAAAAATTTCAAAGGATGTGGCAAATACACACTTCTTAATATTTAAAGAGATGTTCAACTATCCCAACCTCTCAAACATCAGCCTCAAATTATCACAGTGATCTTTCACAAGCTTATAGACCATCCAATCATCCAAATACACCTGTAAGAACTTGTGAATAAAATCCTGAAACGCTTGTACCACTATGCGTAAAAATAATGCAGCGCATTCTTTAATCCAAAGGGCATAACCGTGTATGCAAAACTTCCCCATTTGGTGGTGAAAGTTGTCTTCTCTTGATCCTCTTTAGCTATCCTCACCTGATGATATCCATAAAATCCATTAGTGAAGGAGTAGATCTTGCACCCCGATACGCCCTCTAGAATCTCTTGATAAATGGTGTGGGAAAGGGATCAATTACACATACAACATTTAACTCCCTGTAATCCACAAAAATTTTGATTCTTCCATCCTTCTTGATGTTGATCACCATAGGGCTCACCCATTTTGACTCCTCGATGGGCACAATGATCCTAGAAATTAACATTTTGTCAATTTCTTCTTTCACTTTGACGCGCAGGTTAGGATTCATCTTGTAAGGCCTCTTCCTAACCGGCGTGCACCTTCCTTTAGCTTGATTCTCATCTCACCCAAAGATTCATGTACCCCTTTTAATTCATGATAGCCTCTAGGGAATAGGTCCTGGAAGTCGCATAGTAGCTCAATTATCTTAGCAACTTCAAATTCAGACTAATAATCTCCAATGATGGCCTCCTTTGGTTCAACATTCATTCCAATGTTTACTTTCTTGGTCTTCATAGGTTCATGGTAGGCACGTGCCTTCTCATCCGCACTTTATCTAAGACTTCGCGTGTACCTTTTATATGCTCAACATCCAAGTTTTCCATTTCCTCATCATCAATTATATAGACCATCTTACCCTTTTCTCTTTCTAGGTAGGTGTGCCCAAGCTATATCATCCCATTGGAGAACTCCTTCCTTTGATGGCTCAAGAACTTCCAAATCTCAAATGGTGTGCACATAAATTTTGTTCAAGTCTTCTTCACTTAAGGGCTCTACATAAGGTGCATATTTCCCATCTATTAAGGGAATAATAACACGTTCTTCCTTGTTTTCAAAAGTTATATACCCCTTATTGAAGCGCGAGATCGTGTTGTTTGCATAACGCCAAGGGCGCCCAAGTAAAGCTGGAAAATTGTCAGCTTCTGCAAGCACTAAGACCTCAAAATCCCCAGTAAACTTGGATCCCTATATAGTAATTGATGCATCCTTTAAAACTCCAATAAGCATGGCTTTAGTCCTATTTGCCATAAACAAAACATTAGAAGATGGTTGCAATGGTGGTCTATCCATCTAAACCCACGCACCCAAAGTGATCACATTCACTTTTATATGTCAATCAAGATATTACTCAAAATCCAACCATCAACAACAACATTCAGAGTGATCTCCTTGTCATAATCCAGCTATGAGGGGGAAGGTTAGCATGTAAAATATACCTTTCATGCTCAATCCCAATGCGTGGAGTGTTTCCCTTTAACCAATTCCCTAATAGAGGAATAATGTTTTCTTGGCGCAACATCTTACAAACCTCCTTTAGATCATCAACATCCATCTGATGGAGCTCAATTGCCTTCTTTTGTTCCAAATTTTAAGATTGGTCTTTCAAACATTGTATTTTTCCCTGTAAATTCCAAATTACCTCCATGGTTTCTTGATAAACCTCCTTCGATGCATAGGGTCTGGATACTTTTCATGTAGAACCTCCTCTTTAGTAATGACATGTTTTGATTTTAGAAATCCTCTAGTGTGTGTAGCTTCAGCATGTGTAGTAATCTTCACATGAACCAACTCAGGATTTGGCGCTAACTTCAACATCCATTGATCTTCCACGATGCACTTTGCACTCTAACCATTCCTGTGCCCTTGTTCTCCTATTTGTGTTTCTTACTCAAATTTTCATATAAATCTGGGCACTCTTCATAGTTATGATTCTTTCCATAGAAAGAACAAACAATGTTCTGGACACTCACATCTGTAATGATTAGGAGATCCACATGTATAACAAGTTCCACAAGGAAAATCACTCCTTTCACCTGCCGTAACCTCGGCCTCTAAATCCTCCTTGATAACCTCAAACTCTACCATGGCCTCCATCAGAGTGCCCTTCATTATGATCATGGTCATGATGCTCAATTTTCTCCTTAGAATTATTTGCAACATCGGTTTGTCGTATGTCGTTATCAATGGCATCATGAATCTAATCAATCAACTCGTAATCTTCAAGATCATGAGTGGAAAACACTCGTAAATCTTACGGTAGTAGGACACATTCTTTCTTATCGTCGCACTGCAATAATGGACACCGACTTGAACTCGGTCCAAATGATAGATCTTGCGAATCCAATGAATAAAGAGTGCACTAATTTATGAGGGTAATTATCCTTAGTATGTTCCTCTACTTCACAATCTGTACACCAAATTTTGTTGCGCATCTCATGTGTCAAATTAGCAGATAATTTCTCCAACTATTTAGCCATTGTTGCATCCGAGCTTCCAAAATGGTTTCCTCCCGGGTCTACACTCCCTACCGCCTCGGCCACAGAGATTCTTCAAGTGCCTCGCATGGATCTATATAAGTATTATGCGAAAGCACCCTCCTAAAAGGTGTGATCAGTCCTCCAACAAACCACTATGCATGTTGGCTTACATGGATATCATAAGATAACTTAGACAAAAGGGTTTTGAACCAAACATCATACTCTTGAACACTCTCAGTAGTGCCCTACTTAATATCTTTCAACACGTTGATGCTCTTCTACTCAAACTCAGGGATATAAAATGATTTTAAGAAAGCATCCCACAATGCGGTATAATCTACACAGTGCAGTCGGGTTCAAACTTTTTGTACCAACTATGAACGCGCCCCTATAA
Source organism: Taxus wallichiana var. yunnanensis (assembly GCA_018340775.1). Lineage (NCBI taxonomy): Eukaryota > Viridiplantae > Streptophyta > Pinopsida > Cupressales > Taxaceae > Taxus > Taxus wallichiana. The sequence continues at coordinate 150,344,965 of CM031240.1, forward strand.
TGTAGTTACAAACTGACTCACCTTGCGCTCTAGAGTAGTGATCCCCTTCACACACCATATTATCTCACACATTCACATGCTTGATTGCATCTTCAACGCCTCTATATTCTAGAAGATGAAGGGACATCTCTATATAAATCTGTTGGGGTTTGTGCGGACCTTGCCCACTAAATCCAATACTTGTGTTTCTGCGCCACCAATTCCACCAGCGCCCGAGCCACCTGACCCTCCTTATCCTCCTCCTAAATTAGGCAATTGACCAAAGGATGTACTTCCTTGTGTTATGTTGTCATGTAAATTTCAACAAAGGAAACTGATTTTTAAGCATGACAACGATACTTTGTATAATAATTTTCATGTTTTATCATTCGAGGCACCCCAAGTCTACCCAATCACCCAAAGAACCTCTCAATTGGTGTTAATTCATTCCCTAGGTGATTTAGGAAATTCAATTCAAAACCCATAGGTTATTTTAGGAGTTCATTGAAAAATGCAAACTTCGGGCAACTGTGGGAAAGGTTATCACTGGCCTTCCTAGGACTGGAGAAACCCCATAGAGTGTAAAAGAAAATCCAAACTAGAAACAGAGGTGAATCAAAGACCTAGAAACATCATGGAATTGATTTAGGAATATTGAAGGAATATTTGGAGAGTTTGGAGCATTTTGATCAAAATCAGGGTTCACAAGCCTAGGCAATGCACATGCCAATACAACTGCTGAGCTTCCGAAGGTGATTCTGGGAGCTCCCAATGGAGTTAGGAGAAAACAAAACATATTCGAAAGGGAATTCCAAGACCTATTATATGGTGAAATTATGTTTTTCAACACACATTGGCGATGGGTCTACAAGCGCTTTTATCATGCGCGTGTGGAGTACCAAATCAAAAATCTGATTTTTAGGGATAAAATGGATGAATCAAGACCTGAGACCCCCACTATTGGATTCCAAAGGCCATTTCTAGTCATGATAATATAAACATTTCATCAAAAAATTCCATCGGGAACTCAAGTTATCGACGTTTCAAGTTGTCTTCTTAGAGCGAGTTCGAGAGTTAGTTAAAATTTGGAAGGACATGTGTTAGCTCCAGGAGCCTGGTGGGGTTTTGTATCTCTCACGTCCCTCAAGGTCATGAAAATGTTCCTAGCCCTATAAGCCCTCTAGACCCTCATGCAATCTCTAATATTGCCGGTTCAACTTGTGAGATCTTAAATCCTTCACCGTTAGATCGGCTGCCACGTGTCATTATCGGCGCATTGTGCAAATCGATGTCCCTCATGTCCCTTTGAGGTTAGTGACATCAAGGTTGGAAAAATATGCTTAGCCCTAAGGAGGCTTCTGGTCACCCATGTGACCAGCTTCCAACCCTTCAGTGCTTTAAAGCTATTTTTTTGGATTTAATCCTGTCATCGAATCTCCGCCACATGTCAAGCTAAGGTGCAATGTGAAAATTGATGTCCCCCGCATCCCTTTGAGGTGAGGGATGTCACGAAATGAAAATTCACCCAACTAAAAATCAAAATTTTGATTTTTTTAACTATTTTCCACTTCTTGATGTTTCTCACTATCGAAGAAAAGTTAGCAGAGAACACCTCGGTCCACCGTTGTTGCTCCAAACCAGCTACGCCATGGAAACAAAAACTTCCACTCCATGAATATGCACAATTTTTAAAGAAGATATTGATTAAAAGAGCTAGAGGAATGAATAACAAAAGAGAAGAGCGAAGGAATTCTTTAGAAACCTCCATTGCCGTGAGACGAAGATTTGAACATATCTTGCAAGCGAGTGCACAAAATGAAGAACCATCTGCTTTCTAAATTCTCCACTCTCAAAGGCCATTAAAAACTCACCTTCAAACCTCCCATTTGTAGAAAGGAATTCTCATAGTGAATAAATTTCACTTTTGGCTCCCCGAAGAACAAATTTCAATTTCCCTTCAAACCGACAACCGGATCAAAGAGAAATTTCACCAATGAGACAAGAAGCAAAACCTATCACAATGGAGTTGATTTCATCATGAATGGAGAAAAAAACCAGACCTACAAATTTCAAACTCTGTTAATGGCTGCCATGACATGGTAGTGGAAAAAACCATTGAGCTACCTCTCCACTTCTCAGGGTTCCAGTGGCGAAATCGCACGAAAGTTGGAGGGAATGATCGTTGAAAAATCTAGTTTCACGTGAACTAGTTTTTACACCATGAATTCCCTTTTTTAGGGATATGGAGGACTGATTTTTCATCAGATTTCTGCCTTGTCACATGAACAACTTTGAAAAAGGAAGCGAGATACCTCTTCACTTCTCAGGGTTCTAGTGGGTGAAATCGCGTGAAAATTGGAGGGAATGATCGTTGAAAAATATAGTTTCGCGTAAACTAGTTTTTCGTGCCATGAAGTCCATATTTTTTAGGGATATGGAGGGCTATGTTTTTTTCATTATTCTTCCCCACCGATGAAAATCTCATTTTTCCACTTGTTTAGATGAAGGAATTACTCAAAATGCGGAGCATGGAATCTCGAAATAAAAGTCAAAGTTTCAAGAATCGTTTTGTTACAATCGACATCTGCGGTACACTTACTAAAAATAGCATGCCTTCCTACATAGGGGTCTCAGTAACATTGGGTAAGCCACCATTTGGAGAGGCTACAAAGAAGGTGATGAACACGGAGGAAGTATCACTAGTAAAGTCATCAAAAAGGTCATATCGGCTCGTAATTAACACTTACTAAAAATAGTAAGTGGTTCATGTTATCCAATTTTTCCTCTCAGGAAAAATTGGACAACATAGACTTGCACACTATGAAAATGGAGGTTGTTTCAGTCATGCAAGCTCACATTTCAATCTCAAAATCAAGTTACAGGTAGGCTCGACAATGGAAATGCAAGGTTGACAAATGAATGGCCAAGGGAACATTGAAGGAGATCAGAGCTCAAGTGGAAGAATGGAGAAAGGCTCAAGTTTTCGGACTTCACATTTTCAACATTTCGGGGACAAGGTGGGAAAAAGTTTGGAAATTTTCTCTCAAGAGTTAGAAGTTCAAAATCTGAAATTCTAAAATTCTAAAATTTCAGACTTTCGGGTTTCAGGGTTTTGGAGAAAGAGAATGGACAGATAAAAAAAAAAGCGAGCAAAATCCCAAATCCAAAACTCCGAAAGTCTAAAATTTCAGACTTTCAAGTTTCGAGTTTCCAGATTTTGGTGGGCGAAAGGGATGAACAATGGAAAAATTTTGAAACCCAAAAGGTTCTGAAAGTCTTGAAGTCTTTGGCGATAAATCAAGAAAAGTGACCAAAATGTCCAAAATCCCAAAATTCTGAATCCCGAAAGGGTTTGGATTTCAAAGTCAACACAGGTTTCGGGGTCAACGCGATGGCAATTTTGGGTTTTAGATTTTGAAAGTTTTGGAGTTTCAAGTTTCGTAGTTTTGGAACTCTGGAGGTGATTTGAGCGATGAATAGTGAAAAGGTCCGAAAAGGCAAAATGTCCGAAAGTCTGAAATTTTAGACTTTTGGGTTTCAGAGTTTTGGAACTCTCAAGAAAATTTGGTAGATGAATAGTGACCTAATCTCCAAAATGAAAATGTCTAAAAGTCTAAATTTCAGGATTTCGAGGTTGCATGCATTTCAAACTCTGAAAAGGAAGATCAACAATTCACATTTTTTGCAGAATGACACCCCGACCTTCAAATGGCCATAACTTTTGACTAGGAGCTCGGATTTGCACAAGAAAGGAATTTTTGGAAATCTCACAGGGTCCTCTACTCAACTATGACTGGTTAATTTGAGTGGGACTAAGTTCTTCAAAATGAAGAAATACAGTCCACCATTTTTTAGGGTGTCAGGCTTCCCACCTACCCCAATAATGAAGTATGGGCTTCTTTTCTTGCCCAAAAAGGAAGAGTACATGGAGGCATGGGTTTTGTCATGGCACCCATCATTGTTGCAGGTGAATTCAATGCATTCTAGGGTGGTTGGAGCAAGAATTTGAATTCTTCTCATCTCCTTCTCTCATTCTTCCTATATATTGTAAAGAGGGGGTATTTTTCTAAAGGTTGGACAACTTGGCTTTGCACCCTCCCTTATTCTCTTCTCTATAAGTGGATTTGTGGAGTTAAAACCTCCCATCAAAACTGTAATGCAAATCTTGCCTCTTGGCCATTGTAGTGTATTGTATCAAATTTGTGGAGCAATAATACATGTGGATGATTTTCAACCCTCTCTTGTGTTCATTACACCTCTTTGATCTCTCATTGCAATCTTGGTTATCTATGTATGGTGGTTGTATTACATTTCAATGGTTTGTGTTTAATGGCAAAGCAAGTGTTTAGCATTCCTTTGGTGCATCACCTTTGTTAGTTTAGGTTTAATTTCTTGTATCTTCTTAACCATGTCTCCTTGGCAAGTTAGATTAGATTTCAGAATAGATCCTCTACAATTTGCAAGTGTGCATCAGAATAGAGGAATAGGGACCAGCCTTCATCCAAATAGCTTTCCTGATTGCAAAGTCCCTTACTTTGGGAAAATCTCCATGTTATGTAATCACACTAAGAGTTTCAACCCATCGAGTTGTAGACATTCAGGGGTGATGTGATTACGCATCAACAATTCCACAAGCCCCTTATATAAATAGTTGGTTGGTCCAAAAGGTGAGAGGAATATAATAAGAAGAAATAATTCAATCTATCATAGCCAATTAAGGTTGGGAAAAGTTGACTATGACACTTACTAAAAATAGTAAGTTGCCCCATGTGTACTTACTAAAAATAGTAGGTTGTTCTCAAAAGACAACTTTGGCACAACGGGACATTAAGGGATAATCATTCAGGTCGATATCACTATTTGGGGTCCAGAAAGGAAAAAAATATCACTTACTAAATATAGTAAGTTGTACCTTCCAAATATACTAAGTGTCAAGGAAACATGAATTTCAAGTGCACAGGTTTGTCTAGTTTCTCAGGTGTAATCAATCATGAAGAGATGGCAGTTTTTCATGGTTTTGAATGATCATCTCATATTACAAAGCGGGGGCATCACAAGGTAAATCATGTGAACTCGTCCTCATGACATAAGGAGCTAGGTGATTCAAAGAGAGTTGATCAAAATGATTTCAATGAGTCAAGGAGTTCATCAACCAATTTTCAAGGAGGGTCATTGTGGGAATTATATGTGTTCATCTCAAGCTTGCAGCGGTAAACCTCATAACAGTGTTTTTGAACACTCATTCTACGGTCCAAGAGTTTGCGGTCATCACTAGATTGGGAAAATGATTCAAATTTATTCAAGAGAGAAATCTTCATCGGTGTGACCACCACCAAAGCAGAAATCTTCACTCAAATTTCATGACTGCATCAAGGCATTCAAAGCATTTTGTCACAAGGGGTGTTTTCCCTTCATTCCTTCCTTCTTCCTCTCTTTCCCTCTCTTCTTTCTCTCTCCATTATAATTCTTCATTATGCATCATTATTGTATTTCATCCTATTCACTTAAGTGACCTATTTTAAATTTGTAAAAGTATTTTCTCAAAATTATAAGAGAAATACTTAATTCATGGAAGACGAAAGGTCACGAGTGGAATATGGAAATGAAGAGTCATGTGAGGGAGGTGAAAGGACAATTTAGATTGTTATAAATTGGGATGGCCTCTCCATTCCAAGGGATTCAGATTTTTGAAGAACTCTTACTATGTAGCATTGTGATAGCTTGGTTGAAGCTTTGTATTCATCACTACACATGGAATAAAAGCTACACTTCTTCTATTTCCCTTTCTTGTTTTTCCTCTATTTATCTCTTTCATGCACTTTGCAAGCATAGTTGATCCTGTATGGAATTGGAGAGGAACTTGGTGTCCTCAATAGATGAATTTAAAAACTTGGTGTTTTAATTCATTGGTCCTGCTAGCTTCATTGTGCTTTCCTCTATATTAAAGGTTGAACTACTCCAATTACTGGGTGTGAGCTCTGCAATCTACTCATGGCAGTAATATTCCTTACATAATTTCTCCCTTTCTCCCTTCATCACTATAATTTCTTCCCTTATACCCTCGTACAAGCACTTTTCCACAAGTTCAGTGGAGTGTCCTGTGTGATCCCCAACCAATTTAGCCACCCACAACATTTAGATAGGATTAGGATTAGTTTACTTTCAATAATGGGAGATGTACCATTCAATGCAGAGGGGCGTAGCCCCATGAACATTGGTGGAGACACCTGATTTGTCTACATGACAAATTTTCTCACCAACATGTTCCAACAAATCATGCTAAACTAGAATCCCATAGTCTATGAAGTTGTGTTAATTATAGATGTTATACCAAGGTTTTGTGCACCCACACTTTGTGTCGATGATGCACCAGAAAAGATACCTCCAGCTAGTCCTCCAAGTAAAACAAATGAAGATTGCGCCATAGATGAATAATCTCCCTAATTAACTCCTAAACTTGACTGTAAATTGACTCTATCTTTTGTAACTCTACTACTCACACTAGCTTGCTGACTGTTAACTTCTGTAGAATTTTTAAAACCAAGTATAAGGCAAGGTCGCTAGGTAGGTTCAGATTCACGCCTGTGGTCCATAATATTTCATCCGACATGCCCTCATCCAAAGTCGAGGAGGGTTATTTACCATGATTTCCCAAATGGAGGAGTTATAGATGCTCTGGATCTATGTCCTCTACGCGAGCTCTAAATCCTTCATGAGCCATATCCCTCCACAACACCATTCTTTTTACGATCTCTTGTTGCTTCATTAGATCCCTCTCACGCGCTTCATTAAACTTAAGCCACATTTCTTCTCTTTACCTCTCTCTATTAGGTCTGCCATCTTTACCAAACCTGCTCCTACCCCCATGCATGGTGGGGTTTAGCTAGCCATAAGTTTTTCTTCCAAATCCATGGTCATGATCAAGATCTTGATTTCCAAAGGAATACTGCACAAGTAAGACCCTCTAGGCTTGCATAAAAATAGAACTCAATAACTTATGGGCAAGAGTAAATGGAAATTATGTACTCAAGAATATATTTGTTCAAAACACCATGAAACCAAACATCCACAGAGTGCATCCAAATCAAATCTACATCATACAAGGCCTGGAATTATTCCTACATCCAAACAAGCGTGTGAAACCTCCAATTTATCTTAGACGCGTAAGTAACCAACCACTCGTACAGCTCTATAGGAAAGATGGAAAAGAAAGTCTTGTAAAGCTCATCATACAGATTTTTTCAACCCACGTGTGTGCATTAAATTCAAGTCTAGTGCTAAATCTGCGAGCATACTCTTCTTCTAGATCATCTAACCACTCTTCAATACTGGCCAAGGTCAACTGGTATGTCTTCATCATACAACATCTTGAAAAATAACTAAGAAAGAGGTCCCACAATGGAACCAATGATGTAGCCTAGAATTCACTGTAAATAGCCCAAGGTGCACTGACACATCACTCATCCTAAATTAAGCACTCACCCAAAGCACGTAAAGGTATTAGGTTCCTCTTAGTGAATCTTATCCAAGATGTTAGCATGATTACAAGTATATTTCATATCCATAACATATAATCAATTAAACCATAGTGTATAAACTAGATCTAGATCTAAACCATATGAAGGAATAACTAAACAATTACTATAATCAATTTTACCATACAAGATCCTTGCTCAATTACATCCAACACCAATATCTAGCCAATAAAATCCATTATATTAAATACTATAAAACACAAAAGCTTCATACATCATAATAATGTCACCATGGTTATGCGCACTAATAGATTCGCAACATAACACTACAATAATCACGAACTCTCTAAACCGTGCAAATCAATACATATTTATAGGGGTGGGGACTTGCCCTTCACCACCTATGCACCTTCCAAAAATAGGCTACATGCTAATAATATCCATGCACCCTTACATAAGAAATACAAAAGCATGCAAGCGCTAATAATAGATCTCCTATAGTGAAATCCTAGATCATATCCTATTATTATCTCAAAACTCCTGGATGGCGCTTGTTCTTTCAGTTATCCAAAATAGCCTTGGCATAGTCTGCAAGTATTCTAGAAGTCATGCTTAGCACTCCACATCTATCTTTAGCCTTAACTACAAAAACGGCTAAGTCATGTTTCCAAACTGCTTTCGGGTATACCACTATTTTTCTATACTTGCACACTCTTCCACGCGCACCCAAACCTCATGCACTTCCATACTTGAGGTGTACTTCCTCACTCAAAAATTTTATACGAAGTATCAACGTACAAAAAATGACAGAGGGTTTCTAGCATCTGTGGGCCAACTTATATAGACAAGGTGATTATGCCATATGATTGTCGTTCACTTTTGTCTTAACCACAAATAGTTATAATATTAGCTCCCAAATTTTCCTCTATATGACCAATACATCTCAACATATTCATAGAAAAAATGTTTAAGGCAACTCCATTGTCAATAAGGACTCTTTTAATCTTATGATTGGTAATGTAAGCTTCAATGTACAAAGAGTTGTTGTTTTGGAGGTTGGGGTTTAAGAGATCTCAAGAATTGAATGACAATATAGGACTTCTTGGAAAAATATTGACAATAAGCGCTTGAAATTTTTTTGTATTGATATCCTTAGGAAAACTCACTTCATGAAGAGCACGAGTGAGGATATATTGAAATGTGGGTGACATTTGTAATAACTCCATGAGTGATATATGTGCATGTGTCATCTCTAATTCCCTTACAAGGTCATAAGCACCAAATGTGGAAGCTTTAGCACTAGTTGTTGGTTTTGGATTGCTAGTAGTTTGTATGCGATTAGTGGACACTTGAGGCATGTATTAAGTTGATGGTTACTTCATTGCATGAACCCAAACCTTATTTTGGTGTGTGGCCACTACATAGTTAGGATCTTGGAACTTGATGGTGGCAATAGAATTAGGCATTTCTTGTATGAATGAAATGATTGAATTAAATTCAACATTGTTTGAGGATTGGCCTTTTTTAGGAGCTTTACCATTCGTACCATACTTGGGAAAAGGATTTGAAAACACCTTTAAATTGTCATTGGGAATTTTATTAGGTGATGGATCTTCAATTGCAATGTCTCCACTATCGATGAGATCTTGAATATAATGGTGAAGTCTCATAAACGATTTGTAGTGTGGTCATCAATGCAATGAAAATATCAATACTCAATGGATTTATACCAAGATGGTTTTCATTTCCCTCTTTTAAGGGTTTTGTGATGGGGTGAGTAACCATGTTAGCACTTGCCAATTGACATAGGATGCTTGAAATACTTTCTCCCAAAGGGGTGAATTGTTGTCATTTATAATCCCGGGAGTAGTTTTTTGCTTGGAACAAAAATGGTTTGTTTTGATTTAGGTGGTTTCATTTGATGGTTCTGAACATTATGGACATTGTGATTGTCGGTGAGCCCATTATTGACAACATTTTTTTGATTGATAAATTTGGATTTTTCTTGAGAATGATTATTATTGTTGTTTATTTGTCCTTAGAAGAAGTTTTGATTAGCCCCTTTGCAATGAGGTCTTTTTCAATTTGGGTCCCCTTCTCAATGACCTCCTCAAAATTAGTGAGGAAATTTATCTATTTGGAAGGAAATTTTGTTGTTAAGGTTAGGAATGAAGATGTTATCTAGTTGTTTCTTGGGAATAGAACATGGGAATCGACTCATTATTCCTCTCCATTGTTGTAAGAATTGGGTGAAGGTTTCATTTTTCCTTTGTTTGGTGTTATAAAGGTCCATCATGGTAATCTCGAAGTCTAAATTGAAAGAGAAGTGTTTGAAAAATTTCTTCAAGAGATATGAAAAAGTGGTGATTTATTCTGTCGAAGGTGAAGGAACCAATCTAAGGATTGTCCACTCAAGCTCTTTGGAAAATTCATAAGAGATACACGTCATTATAGGCCACTTCCTGACATGCCATACAGAATTTTTTATATGTTCATGAGGGTCATGCTTGCCCTTATATTTATCGAATTTTGGCGTCTCAAAAGATTTTGGGAAGGGTATACTTAACATGTCCTTATTGAATGGATAAGGACATAACTCCTCAAAATTGAATTGTTTTGTGCATTTTTGGAGCCCCATGAGAGTTTCTTTCATTTTCTTTCATTATTGTGTGAATGGAGAGTTATTTTGGAGAATATTCATGGTGACATCAATGTTATTCATCGATTTATGCTCTTCCCCTATTTTAATATTTGTGTTGTTTTTATGTTGGCTTTGTAATTATTTGATTTTAGCCAACAATTCTTCTTTTGATGAGTCTTATGTGGTAGTTGATTTAGCATTTTTGGTGCTAGAATCGAGCTTGTCAATTAAATATTTTAAATTTTGGTAATCAAATTCAGAGGGTAGTATTTCTCCCATTTTAAAAAGATGAAGTAAGTATTGACTTTTTTACATGATAACATGATCAATGGCTTCCTTCTCACTTGTGGATAATTCAGGTTGTTCTGTAATTTCTTCATCATCAAAAGGTCCATGACCAAAAGGATTGAATTTTTCGAATCATTGGGGATATGGATACCTTTACTATGCATAAAAACCATTGTGTTATAGATTGTTTTCAACTTTTTGGGATGTAATCAAAATGTAAGTATGAGATTTGAAAATTGTTTTGATCAAATTGGATTGAATGGAATTGATACACGAACAAAGTGAATGTTCAACATACAAAGTATAGATGTTGGATTGATTTTCTTGATACATGAATAACATGAATATTCAACATATAAGACTTGGATAGGACTCGTGACTTGATTGTGTATGATGTGCCTAGAATTGAATAAAGTGAATATTCAATGTTTAAGACACGTGATTGGATTTGATTGGATATGGTTCCACTTAAAATTTTACAATGTTAAAGAAAAAGTAGAAGATGTAGGCATTATGAATTATTGTACTTAAATTTTGATAAAGTGAAACTCAAAATAGTAAATGTAGACGTTGAGGATGATTGATCAAATATGCCACAAAGTGAATGTTGAAATATAAGATGTGGATGAAGAGGATGATTTTTCTTACACTTTGACAAAGTGAATGTCGATTATAAAGTGTAGGGATGGATTTCTATGATATTGACGAAGTGAATTTTAAGATAAGAGGTTTGGAGATGAAAAATGAATCACTCAAATTTCAACAAAGTGAATGTTGAAATAGGAGACATAGAAATGAAAATAGATTGCTCAAACTTTAACCTTAGTGAATGTTGAAATGGGAGTCTTAAAAATGAAAATGAAGTGCTTAAATTTCAACAAAGTGAATGTTTGAAATAAGAGATGTAGGAATGAAGATGAAATTTTCAAAATTTAATAAATTAAATGTTGAAATGAGAGACAGAGGGATGAAATAATATTTATCAAATGTTGATAACGTGAATGTAAAAATACAAAACTTAAGACAACGAAAAATATTGTGAATTGGTGAATTATGATTGTGTTTAATATTTAATAAAGTGAATATCAAAGGAAAAGACTTGGAATGAAATGGATTTCTTAAACTAGGATATGGGTATCCAATATTTAAGACTTAGACGTGATAAATATTGGATGATGTCCTTAAACTTTGGAAAGTGAATCCAAATAGTAAGAATTTAGACATGATAAATTCAATTTGGAATGGGTATAAAAATAATGGGTTTGTGAAGTTTGAGAAGATATTTTATTTGGATGAAAATGGAATAAGATGTGGTTCACTAGAAGAATGTGAAGTAAAAATTAAACCAGCGTAAGAAAATTGGGTCGAGAATAATGATAATAAGGGGGTTTGTTAAGTAACTTGGCTCAGTTGGTCAAACTTCCAAGATATGGCTCTCTCCCTAAATACCAAGTGTCTATCCGAACAAGTGTGGTACACTATTTCTAGTCATTAGATTTAATTTACCCCCTTGATTAACAAAGTTGTATTTGATTCCGCTTGATTAATAAAACTAGGACCGCTACTATGGATAGTATTGTCCCGAATCCTCACAAAGGTATACTAGTCGGTTTAGCAACAGGACACTTAAATCCTCGGTTTGGTGATAGGAAACTTAAATCCACAATTTGGCGACATGATGCTTAAATCCTCGATTATTCCAACCATCTCCAAGGCAACAAACATATAGAAACAATTCTATCTATTCTCTCACAAAATTTAGGTGTATTTTGTCCTTGATTTATTTGTCTTTCATTACACATTTCTATTTTCACATTTACTAAGTTAAAGGACAATTTTATTTATCATGAGCATTGACTACACTTATCTTATTTTGCAGGTCTGATATTACTCTAAAAAGGGTAACACACAAATGGAACAAGGAGAAATTTTAAGCGAAAGATGCTCATGTAAAGGAAATATTCAACGAACTAATGTAGGAATAATTTCTACTATGTACATAATGTCACCCATAGGATCCTTATCCTCTTCTAGATTCAAAAATACACATTTTGTAATCTCCATTCGACACGATATTAAGTACAATCCTCATTTGGCACAATCGATTCTGACTCCCTTTGGCTCTCCACAAGGCATGTTCTTCTTATCTAATTTATGCTATGGAATATTCATTGACCAGTAGAAAGTGGGGGAATGTAGACATGAAATCATGAATTTTCTACTTAAATCATGCCTCTAAGTATGAAATTATATGCATGATTCCTTAGTAAGAAAACTAGACATTAACAACACTTGATTTTCGGTTACATTGTTTTATCCTCATGTAATTCTTATCACTTGCTTTTCTCGAATGACTAATTTACTTTTAGACATTAGACAACATGTGGCCCAACTCTATATTTTATGTTATATCCTGATCATCTCAAATAGTACTGCCCATTAGGGATAGGATCTCCCATGCACTACTATCCCCTTTGAGCACTTATGTCCCTTTCCTCCTTTTTCTCATATTTGAAATGCCACATCATGTGTTATCTTTTCTAAATTACCATCCATCACTTTGGGTCAACATTTTTAGTTGTTAATGATGAAATTCAAACAAGGGAATCATATATATATATATACACTTGACTTACTCACTATTATTAGGGGTTGGACAACTTGGGCTATTACTTACTATTTACAACTTGGGTAAAGAGTAACATTGAAAGGACCGTGTTTGGGCTATATTATTCACTTTGCATATGGGGATATTTTTAAAACTTCATCTCACACATTCATCTTGAGGGAAAAATAGTTATATCCCACTATCTTGGTGTAACTGACACAAGGGAGACCTAGATTCAGGGACACGAGTCACACACACACACACACAAGAACTACATATGTATTATCTATTTCATCTAATGTTTGCTCGGTGACAATCACACTTTGGGGTTACTGTTGAGGCTATTCATACTCAAGCATGTGTATTATTTATTTCATCTAATGTTTTCTTGAGCCTTTTGCACATAGCTTGGGTTTGTTTTACAGTTTAGTTGTGACAGCTTTAACCCTACATTGAAGTGGATGCGACAAATAATGTGTTGAGGAAGATCCCATGAGATTTGTAGGAAGATCACGAAAATCAAATAATTTACAAATAATAAACTATACTTGTAATATTGTAATATTCTAATTGATTCAAACTCATTATTTCATATACCCATACATATGGGTAATAACTCCTATATAAATTAGGAGGTGGCTATAACCACTCACTAACCTACGTGAGTTGTTTCTAACTCACATAACAACATAGATATTTTTCATTGTTGTTTTATAACGATTAATAACAAATCACTAACTTACTAATTTACTAACTTTATATTTACCTATATAATAATTACATACATAATTATTATTCACCCACACATTCAAGTGGAACACTAACATATGAATTCCTAACATTCCCCCCTTAATGCGAACATGGGGAAAACATGCCTTTGTACTTGCACCTACTTTCATTATTTGTTTATTTTCATAGGATGGTCACAAACCCGACAGATGGTTTTATATATGGTTGACCACAATCCAAGAATGGTGGTTTTACAAATGGAGTACCACAAACCAAAAAGTGATGGTTTTACAAATGGTTTACCAACAACCAAAAGTGGTGGTTTTGCAAAGTGGTTTAACAACAACCATATCATGATGAGCCAAGTACTATTATCGGATCTCGTCAATATCTCACTCTAGGGAATAACATAGGAAATTATGCTCACACATTACAAACTAACAAATAGAAATGGAACATTGTATCATGTTCCCCTCCTCAATGTGAAATTTCCACTTATTAAAACAGGAACATTGCAAGTTGTATGACACCACACACAAGTGGAAGAAAACACACAACTAAAACATATGTCACCAAACCTTCATGCAGCCCCATTATTGGTGACTGATGAGAGATCGTTGATTGACCTCCAACCTTTGATGCCTCCATCCTTCAAAGTGTGATGTTGTTAGTTCGACCTGATAAAGATCATGAGGTGTTGGGTGTCGTTATTCCCTTCATTTAATCAACTCTCAGTTGATGTCATATTCAAACCAGGGGGTGTGTTTGAAGCTATATGCATTAAGAAGAATCCTAGTGATCTAGTAATTTACTATAGGTATTTTGTTTTCTTTTTTATATTTTTGGGGGATTTTCTCAATGTTTTGTGGATCACTTTGTATATATCTCCCCAGGTAAATATAGACAAACTGAAGAATATGGAAATCAAAGAAACTCAAAACCCGACATTTATTTGCGCCACCACTGTTGTCCTAAAGACAGATTAGAAGGCACCGACATGGAAAAAGGTGTGCCCCTGGCGCAGATTAGAAGGTACCGAGATGGAAAAAGTTGCGCCCCTGGCACAAATTAGAAGACGCCGACATGGAAAAAGTTATGCCCCTGGCGTAAATTAGAAGGTGCTAACATGGAAAAAGTTGTGCCCCTGGCGTAGATTAGAAGGCGCCGACATGGAAAAGTCGCGCCCAGCAAAGTTAGAAGGCGCCGACATGGAAAAAGTTGCGCCCGACGTAAATTAGAAGGCGCCGACACCACATTTTCAACGCCTATGGTGCACTTAAAAGTATGTTGATGTGAGGATGGATGCGCCAAGGCACACCTTCAGGAGGCACAACATTTTGAGCGTTGACACCCCGAACCCGACAGAAAGCAAACCCTGACCCAGATATTCAAATGGCCATAACTTTTCACAGGGAGCTTGGATTCACGCAAGGTTGGACTTTTTATAAAGCTTACAATGTCCTCTGTCTAACTATGACTAGATATCTTTAATTGGGTGAGAACAAGTTCTTCAAAAATGCAAAATATAGTTTGCCATTTTTTGGGTTTGCTAGGGTTCTCACCTACCACCATAATGAGATGAATTAAATACAATCTGGAGGTGGTTGGGGTAGATTTGGAATTCCTCTCTCTTCCCTCTCTCATTCTTCCTATAAATTGTAAGGAGGGGCTTCTTTTTAAATGTTGTACATTCTTTTTTGCCCATCCCTTCTTCTCTTTGTGCGAGTAATTTGTGGAGTTCAAACCTCCCATCTAAAATCAGTAATGCAACTTTGCCTCTTGGCATTTTGTAGTGTATTATATCAATCTTTGGAGCAAATAATGCATGTATGTGGATGATTCTCAACCCTCTCTATGTTCATTTACATCCTCCTGATCTTTCACTTTGCAAATTTGGTTATCTCGTACATGATCTTGCATTGTATTTTAATGGTTTGTGTTTATTGGCAAGACAGGTGTTCTTCATTCCTCGGTGCATCACCTTTGTTAGTTTAGGTTTATTTTTATGCATCTTCTTACCCTGTCTCCTTGGCAAGTTAGATTAGGTTTTGAGTAAACCCTCTACATTTTTATGTGTGCATCTAAACAAAGGAATAGGAACCGGCCTTCATCCGGAGAGCTTTCCCGATTCGCAAGGTCCCACACTTGGGAAAAGCTCCATGTTATGCAATCGCACTGAGAGTCTCAACCCATCGAGTTGCAAACATTCAGGGGTGCTTGTGATTCGCCATCAACAGTTTTGGCACACCCGGTGGGACCAAGAGGTCATTCCACAAGATTTGAAGGAATTTTTAAGAAATTTGGACTTAGAAATTGCAAGTTTTACAATTTCATATTTTTTTCACCTTCCAGGATGAACTTTGAAATTGATTTTCAAGGGCTTAACTTGCTCAAAACAAGTCAAAATTTCACTAGTTGATAGATTGGGGATAATCTTCAAAAGGGTATTCTTAGATTTTTGAGATTTTGACTTTCAAAATTTCATAGTTTTTAGTATTTCAGGTTTTCCCAGGTGTCGAGCATGTCCCAAGTTCCGACACGGTGTATTTCAGGTTTTGTAAGTTACCTTGCATGACTTGAGTTTCACCTGTACCTTTTAGGGATTAGTAGTTGCACAACAAGACCCGATAACCGAATTGAAGAACTGTATCTTTCGGGTCCTTCAAAGTTTTAAATTCTATTTTTAATATTGTTAGGTTTGGTGTGTAACTTGGCAGAATCCAGCCTTTTGAGGCTCATTCTCTAACACATCTGGTGACTTCAAGGGATAGAATTCAGTGGTGTAGCAGCAAAAGTTGCCCAAGCACATGAGAAGAATTTGAACCAGGTCTGATACTCGAGAAGAGGGGCTATTTGTCTACTTGCAACTATCACCAGGTAGAGGAAGGAGAGGAAGAGGACCACAAAGATCACCATCTCCACCTAACCAAACTTTGTCTACACCTCCACCTGGTAGACCTTTTCTCACATCAACCAGAGTTCTTAGGCCAATCATAATGGCACATCTACCACCGAATCCCTTTTTCAATTTCACGGGCAGTAGTCCACTCGCCCTAAATGCTCAGAATCAGGTTCCAGTTGCAGCACTAAAGAATATCCCCTATTTCACAGGAGAAAATCATACTACTCCTATTGACCACATCCGGGATATTGCCAATGCATGTGCAATCCATGAAATAAATGAAATGGATGTTGCGATCGAGTTGTTCGCTTCATCTTTTAAAGGTAAAGCTTTACAGTGGTTTAGAGCCTAATGACTCTATTACTTAATTGGAACCAACTTTGTTCATCTATTTGCAACCAATTCGGGAGAGGGTAGACAATTTGTCTTTATTGGAACAACTCGACGACAATCAAAAGAGCTCCTAACGAACAAATGATAGATTTCAACTTCGATTCCAACGAACATGGGACAGATTCCAATAGTTGTTAGACCAATCACCAAGGCGCATTCCTTTATTTCTTAAAGGCTATAAATTCGGCATATAGCCATGATGATCCAATCAATGGGAGGGACAACGCACCTGTCGGGGCCTATGACACACCCTATCGAGCAGAACTGCTTTGATCCAAGTCGGCAAGCTTGCACCAAGGCCACCAATGCCTCTCTATCCTGGATATGGGAAATCCTACAACTAAGCACCGTAGTTGAATCCCATTCCAACTCCTAGAAATCAAAGCAATAATGAGGCATCGACTTCTTCAAATACTTCAAAGGAATTGCAGGAGGTTATGAAACAAATGCGAGAACCTTGAAATGAGTGGGTGACTATCAAAAGATAAAGCAAGCTCAAAGTGCTAAACCATATCATCCTCAAGCTCAAGCACTCAAGCTAGGCCCCCATACCAAAAAAATAGACCACCAACTTAGGCTGCAAATCAAAACCAAAACTAGGGACAACCTCAAGCTGCCAGGCCATTTCGACCATATGATCCAAATGCAATGACATCCTCAAGAGCCTTGGTTCCAACATAAAACAACATGGCACAGGAGTACGACTGGTGTTACCCTTGCAATCTACCTCACAATCAGTCAACATGTTTCAATGGTGCACTAAATCAAGCCTTGATGGTGCAAACCATTGGTGTGTCTCAAGAACCAAGCCAAGCAGGGAATCAAGCAGCAAGAAACACAACAAGAAGCACCTCCAACAGAAACCACATTGGCCAATTGGCAAACGGAAGACTTCTGTGGAGTTAACCAACAACCTTTTCAAGGTGTGGCTATCAACACATGGTTAAAGAAGAGAAGCATAGAAGAGGGGAAACCGTCTAATCCAGCTTGTTTCTCACCCACTCCTACACAACAAGAGGTTAGTAGACCAAATACAGCCCCAATGTGCAAAATCAGCCTAAGGTACTGTTATAGAACACATGCACCTGTTCAAGCTCCAGAAAAGGTTGCGCCAAGTAAGGGACAGAAAAAAAGACAAATCATCCCCTTTCAACATCATCGATCAAATGAAGAAGACACATGTGAACATTTCCATGTGGGAATCATTAGCAATCTCAGGGCAATGAGATTTATTGCAAGCTGCAATGGCTAATTGGTCTGCCTTGAATGTATCAAACCGGGGACAGGAGAAAGTTCTCACTAATGCAGTGCAACCGGGTGGGGGTCAACCAAGAAAGAATTTGAAGCCTCCACCATTCTATGTGTCATTGGTTGTTGGAAACCACTTGGTACACAACTGCATGATAGATTCAAGGGCAAGTAGTTCAGTGATGCCGGCAAGCAAATAGCGGATCAACTAGGTCCAAGTATGAGCCAGTGTTGAAAGGAGTAGTACATTTGGATGGAATAACAGTTCGAAGTTGGGGTCATAAAAGGGTTAAGCCTAACACTACATGCATGTCCTAATGTTACAGTTTTGTAATATGTGTCTGTGATTGACCTTCCGCCACTCTTTGTGTTGTGTCTATCAAGAGACTTCACCGCAAAAATCGGTGGATATTTATCTACGATTAGTCACACATGATTTTCGAGAATGAGGTATGGGGCCAAAGCAACAATCAGTCAAAACCAATTGCCAATTTCCATATTGAACCTCATATGTTAAGTCCTATCAATGCAAATTGCTCACCTTTGATCGGGAGGAGTGTTCAAATGATCTAGAAACGGGTACTAAGGTCGAGGGAATTCTGATTTGACTTTAGATGAATGGGCAAACAAGAGTCATGAATTTGACCCATACAAGGAAATTGAAGAATTTGAATTGGGCGTGTATTGTGTACGGGATGAAAATTCACCCATTCCCCGACATCATTCAACCTCGAACAAAAGGATGAAAACAAAGTTTGGAAACTATTTTTTGATGGTTCAAGAAGCAGACAAGGTGCTGGAGGTGGTGCAATGTTGATTTCACACAAGACATCAAATGTTTTTCTACTTTTCGTTTCCAATTTTCCTGTTCAAACAACACGGCTGAATACGAGGCATTGATTCATGGACTTCATTGGGCCAGGAAAAAGGGCATAAAGAACTTGTAGGTGTTCGGGGATAGTGAGCTAATCATCAACCAAGTCAGGGGACAACATGCTACAAAGAATGACCTGCTGAAAAACTACAAGAACAAGGTATGGGACCTCATTAAGGATTTCAAAGCTTTTAACATCGTGTCCATACCCAGGAAGAAACATGAAGCCGCGGATAGGCTTGCAGCAGTTGGAGCAACGTTTGATGTGGTTGACAACATCAGAAGGGAAAAAACACAACCACATATCCATGTGATTGTGAGGCCAATAGTTCCAGATAATAACACAAGTGGCAGGTGTTTGAGAACGATCAACAAATCATCAATTTTTTGCAAGAAGAGGTTGAATTCTCAGCTAGGAATCGGAGACATGACTAGAGCAAAGCAGATGACGGGATCAAGTAGTGCAATGCGGACTAACACGCTTCCCAAGGGTTTAGTAACATTGGAGTCTATCTTCAACCCTAACGACTAGTTCTGTAAGGAAAAGGCTAACATACAAGTCAAGAGAGAAGATTCAGAGCCAATTCCGGTTGGGGAAGGCAAAACACTTCAAATTGGTAAAGTGGCCACTGAGCAAGAGAAATCAGATTTCATATAGCTTTGCCAAGAATTTCTAGATGTCTTCGCTTAGAGCTATGAAGGCTTGAGAGGATTCAATCCGAAGTTGGCACAACATACCATAGAATTGGATCCAGATGCTAAGCCCATCAAGTAGAAGCAGAGACCAGTCAACCCTCACATTGAGCCTCTATTGAAGAAAGAGCTAAACAAGCTAATAGAGGAAAGCATTATATTCTCAATCAAGCACTCAAGCTGGGTTGCAAACTTGGTTCTGGTCAGGAAGAAGAGTAGAGAAATTAGGTTGTGTGTGGACTTCCGAGACCTCAACAGAGCATCTCTCAAAGACCATTACCCACTTCCTTCAATGGAACAAATATTGCAAGTGGTATCCAGTTTGGAGAGATTCTCTCTCCTAGATGGCTACTCAGGGTATAATCAGATAATGGTGAAAGAAGATGACCAGTTCAAGATGGCTTTCACCACCAAATGGGGCACCTATGCCTACAAGAAGATGCCATTTGGGCTATCAAATGCTGGAGCCACTTTCCAAAGGGCAATGGATATGGCATTCAAGGGATTGATCAATAAAATAGTTCTGATATATCTTGACGACATCACTGTATTCTCCAAAAATGCAGCGGATCACCTCTTTCATCTGAGGCAGGTATTTCAGAGGTGTAGAATATTTGGGGTATCATTAAATCCCAAAAAATGCATATTCTTGGCTCACGAAGGAAAACTTCTAGGCCATATTGTTTCATCGGTGGGGTTGACAATTGACCCGTGAAAGAGTTGAAGCAATTCGAGCATTGCCATTGCCAAGTCACAAGAAAACTCTTCAGAGCTTCTTAGGAAGGATCAATTTTGTCCGCAAGTTTGTTCCGAACTTTGTAGCTCTCGTAAAGCCGATAACGCTGATGTTAAAGAAGAGCATGGCATTTAAGTGGACATCTGAAGGCAAGGCAAGTTTTGAGGCAATAAAAGAGGCTATATCTCAAGCTTTGAATCTCGTCAATCCAGAATTCTCCAAGGACTTCATGTTATATGCCTTCGGTGGTGGAGACACAATTTCTGCAATCCTGGTACAACAAAACAAAGAGGGATTAGAACAACCAGTTGCTTTCTTCAGTCAAGGCTTGGAGGAATACGAAACTAGGTACTCTTTCATTGAAAAGCATGTCCTTGCAGTGATCAGGAGCTTAAAGAAATTCAAGCACCTAGTCTCAAACAACAAGATCCAATTATTGGTCTCTCATGCGGAGTCAAGGACTTCCTTCTAAACAAGGATCTGAATGAGAAATGTGCAGGATGGATCACTCATGTCATGGAATATGACATTGAAATTAAGGTCACTAAGTTGGTCTCATGGAAAGGGATTATGTGAACAACTAGCCTCAAGTCAGCAAGTTGAAGCAGGTGATGAAAAAGAGACTGCTTGCATTACAGGATGGTCAAGAAACGGAAAATGATGATGTGCTCGCTCCTTGTTGGACTTAGAATATGATACACTTCCTACGATGCACCTTTATCCTCCAAAATGAGCCAAGCAAAGAGGAGATACTTTAGATTACAAGCCATTCCATATGTGCTTGTTGATGATGTTTTGTTCAAGAAAGACATCAATGGAGTTCTATTGAGGTGCATTGGGACAGGTCAAATTGAGAGGGTGTTACGAGATTTTCACGATGGAGATTCCGAAGGACATTTTTTCCCACGGATAACAACTCTCAAGATAATGAAGGCAGGGTATTATTGGCCCACAGTGTGTCAACGATCTTATACATGGATAAGAAAGTGTAAGAAATGTGCATTCTTCACAGTGCAAAAAGACTAGCAGCTAGCCGATCGGGGATCATTTTTGAAAAGTTACCTAAAAATACCTAAATGGTGTCGACAAGACAGAAGATCATCTCGAGAGCTTTCCAACGATTGTAAGAACACGACAAACGGACATCGGGAACTCTAGATATGTTCGGTCAAAGTTCAGACAGCGAGAAAGTCAACTCTGGTCAACTGGTCAATATTGGACAAATCGCACTGTGACATGTGGCTTGCCACCACTCGTCGAATTCGATCGATTTGCCTATCGGGAGATGACAAGTGGAATATATACTATTTACCGAGTTAATTATTTCCATACCACATTACATGGGTCGAAATTATATTTACTTGGTAAGTCCATTTTCCAAATGCCACACATATATGCCAAACCTGCTATATATTAATGTTTATACATTAGTATTAAAGCCCACATAATTCTACTAACCACCAACTATACATGTTATTGCCAAACTTCCACGTGGAGGAGGAGTGAAGCGGTGGTGGGGAGCAGGTTTAATGGTATGTGTGGTATTAATCCACGTGAGATGGGGGCGGTTATGCTCCAAAGTGGTCCTTTGACCACTATGTTTGCATGGAGGAAAAGGCTTATTAAAGCCTTAAACAAACATCCACTTACCTTGCGTGGAAAATGGTGGAAAAAGGCCGCTCCACATGGGATTCATCCCATCTAAAATAAATGCTAATCCTTTTAAAATGCATGCCATCTTTTTAAATGTATCCACATCACGTGGAATTGGGAAGAATGGTTAAAAAGGGGATTAAGGAGGATTATGGGGATTATTATCCCATCCAAATTATGTGGTTAGGCTAATATTAGCTTAATGATAAATGATTTTCCATTATTTTTTGGCCCTAAAATTGTATAAATAGGGAAACCGTTCTTTGTAATGGGGAGACAGTGCAGGCAAAACAGAAGAGGAGGCAGTTTCGAAAACGCCATTTTTGAAATACTTGCACTCAGATTGGGCACTCGAGTAAAAAGATGAAATGAAGGAAATTCTAAGACGATTCCAACGATGTAAGATTTGATGTTTTTTTTTGAGTTTTAACCTGTTTTTGGAAGCTTTGAATGCAGTTTTTAACAGGGATCTACAAGACAACTAGTTGGAAAACATGAATTTCAATGCACTTCTGGTCCGAATATGTGACTTGGTGTAAACATGAAAAGTGTTTAGAATTTAGAGATGATCTCAGATATATGATTTTTTTCATAGAATGTTTTTAAATCTCCATTTGTAGGTGTTTTTCTAACACAATGTTGCTTTGGATATCACATTGTGAAAACATCAGAGCCACGGATCGTTCTTGGGACAGTTTCTACTATTTTTCAGAGTTCTTGGGACATTGATCAGCTCATTTGCAGGTTGTGATTCATTATTGGTTGTTTGTAAGAGTTATTGTACTTACATTTCAATATTATTAATGGATCGGTTCAATCCGAACCCGGGGACGTAGGAATTTCCGAACCCCGTAAACAATCTTGTTTGTTATCTGAATGTTTTTCAGTTCTGATTATTTATTTTCTACACAAGTTTTCTGCACTTCTATGGATGCATAATAATCAGAATTTAATCAATTTGTGGAGTTTAGAATACTTAAAATTGGTTAAGAAAATCACGATCTTTGGAAACTTGTAAAAGTGAAAAAAATACAACACACGTTTTCAGATCAAGCGCTTCCATTGCACCCAATTTTGGTTGACCAACCATTTATGCAATGGGGATTGGAATTCATCGGGGTCATTAATACAAACTCAAGCCAAGGCCACAAGTGGATTCTCATAGCAACGAACTATTTCACCAAGTGGACCGAAGCAGATCATCTCAAAGAAGCAATAAGTCTAACATACTAGACTTTTATGAAGGAATAGTGACTAGGTTTGGTGTGCTTTGCCACTATCATATCGTAAATGCATTGGCATTCATAGGTTCTAAGATTACATAATGGGTCATCAAGAATGGAATCTATTTGAGCACATCTTCAAATTATTACCCGCAAGGTAATGGACAGAAAGAGTCCACGAACAAGAATTTGCTTAAGAATCATCGAAGGACTCTAGATGAAAACCAAAGGACATGGCATACCAAGCTAAAATCAGCGGTATGGGCTGATAGGATAACACCAAAGAGGTTTACGGTAATTATCCCTACAAGTTGGTCTATGGGAAAGAGGCAGTATTGCCTATATCATTAGAATTGCCAACATTGGAGCTCATGAAGCGATTGGAGTTGTGCGAGTTCGAACCAATGGAGGCTAGATATGCGAGTTGATGGAATTGGAAGAAATCGAGAGCATGCAGCTCGATGATTAAGAAGGATCGAGCCTTAGTAAAAAGACAGGTTTGATAAGAAGGCAAGAGCAAGGACCTTCCAGGAAGGGGACCTAGTTCTGAAATGGGATGCAGATCGGGCAAAACCAGGAAGGCATTCCAAGTTTGATGCCATTTGGAGTGGCCCCTACATGGTCACGGGATGTAAAAGTAGTAATGCCTTCCAATTGTCTACATTGGATGGAGAAGAACTCCCGATTCTGTTAACGGAATCTATCTTAAACATTGCTATTAAAAGGAAAAGGTTTACCCTTGTAAATATTAGCCTAGATTTTAATTCCTCTAAGTGTGGATGCACATTGTCTTGTTGTAGTTAGGTTTCAATTTCCCTAAGTGCTTCAGCATAGGTTTTGTTGCTCTTAGGTTGAATTTCTATAGTTCAGCGTGCTCTCGGAGAAGGAGTTGCGGTATCAGGCTTGGGATCAGATATCAGGTTGGTTTCAGGTTATTGCTTATGACTCCATGCCCAATGGATTGCTAAAAGGCCACTGATCTTCTACCTAGCAGGCAAGTGATCCCGTTGAGTCACCAAATTGTTGTATATATCTCCCCCTAGGTAGATATAGACAAACAAAAGAATATGGAAATTAAAGAAACTCAAAACTCGACATTTATTTGCACCACAGCCACACTGGCGTGAGCATTAGAAAGGCACCGACATGGAAAAGTTACGCCCTACAGCATGATTAGAAGGTGCCGACATGGAAAAATTTGCACCCCTAGCATACATTAGAAGGCACCGACATGGAAAAGTTACACCCCTGGTGCATATTAGAAGGCGTCGACATGGAAAAAGTTGCGCCCCTGGCGCAGATTAGAAGGTGCCAACATGGAAAAAGTTGCACCCCTGGCGCAGATTAGAAGGCGCCGACACCACATTTTTAGCACCTATGGCGCACTTAAAAGTATGTTGACGTGAGGATGGATGCGCCAAGGTGCACCTTCAAGAGGCACAACATTTTGAGCATTGACACCTGAACCCGACAGAAGCAAACCCTGACCCAGATATTCAAATGGCCATAACTTTTCACAGGGAGCTTGGATTCATGCAAGGTTGGACTTTTCAGAAATCTTACAAGGTCCTCTGTCCAACTATGACTGGATATATTTAATTGGGTGAGAACAAGTTCTTCAAAAATGCAAAATATAGTTCACCATTTTTGGGTTTGCTAGGGTTCTCACCTACCACCATAATGAGATGAATTAAATACAATGAGGTGGTTGGGGTAGATTTGGAATTCCTCTCTCTTCCTCTCTCATTCTTCCTATAAATTGTAAGGAGGGGCTTCTTTCTAAATGTTGGACATTTTTTTGCCCCTCCCTTCTCTTTTTGAAGCAGTTGAATTTGTGGAGTTCAAACCTCCCATCTAAAATTGTAATGCAACTTTGCCTCTTGGCATTTTGTAGTGTATTGTATCAATCTTTGGAGTAAATAATGCATGTCTATGGATGATTCTCAACCCTCTCTATGTTCATTTACATCCTCCTGATCTTTCACTGCAAATTTGGTTATCTGTACATGATCTTGCATTGCATTTTAATGGTTTGTGTTTATTGGCAAGACAGGTGTTCTTCATTCCTTGGTGCATCACCTTTATTAGTTTAGGTTTATTTTTATGCATCTTCTTACCCTGTCTCCTTGGCAAGTTAGATTAGGTTTTTGAGTAAACCCTCTACATTTTTATGTGTGCATCTAAACAGAGGAATAGGAACCGACCTTCATCCGGAGAGCTTTCCCGATTCGCAAGGTCCCACACTTGGGAAAAGCTCCATGTTATGCAATCGCACTGAGAGTCTCAACCCATCGAGTTGCAAACATTCAGGGGTGCTTTGTGATTCACCATCAACAAGGACTTGTTGGCCAAAACCTTATTGAAATCAAACTATGAAAACTTCTTGAGAAGTAAACAATCTCTACAGAAATAAATTTCTGGAAATAAACACACATTTGTATAATGAAATAGATTGTTGTAAGTAAACACACGTTACAAAAAAACACACTTGCTTTGGAAATAAACACACAATTGAGAATGTTGAAAGATGATTGCAAGGAAATAAGAATCTAATCTAGAACACCTACAGGAACAAGTATACAATGATTTTAACTTGAATAATCAAAAGCATTTACAAAATTAACAGATCTATACTATTTTCTCTAGAAATATAAATACCAATAAAATGAAGATCCTGGTTCTTGGAGGAGTGGGCCCTTGCTCCACCTTGAAATAGGATTTGAAAACTTAATATTCTCTCAAAATAGAAATGGCTATTTTATTGATAAAATGTTTTGCATTACAAAAATGTATTGTCTCTTTCTATATCTTTGTGTTTGTATCTATGTATATCGATCTATCTCTATATTATATCCTAAATCTATCTAGCAGTCTACATATATATACTCCTTCCAAAGGTGCATTTACAACCATAGTTGTCCTACCAATTCAGATGGAACCAATCGTGCCCAAAATAGATGTTGAATTGGAACTTGGCTGGACGTATAGTTGTATGATAGTTATCCTTGGATCTACGAGTATGAAGAATCGAAATCTTCTAATCTACTCCTGATTGAAAGGATCATTGATTGCTAAATCACCAGATGTTGTTTGGAATAAATAAATTCTTATCGGTTCCGAACTTTAGAGAAGTTTTGGAACTAAAGGAAATCATCCTAGATCTAACCATGAGGGTTCCGGAGCTACATGTAGGAGTTCCGGAACTAAGTCTGAAAATTTCGAACTAAGTATTGGAGTTCTAGAACTAAGTCCAAAAGTTCCAAAACTAAAGGAAATCGTCCCAAATCTAACCGTGAGGGTTTCAGAGCTACATGTAGGAGTTCCGGAACTAAGTCTGAAAATTTCGGAACTAAGTACTAGAGTTCTCGGAACTAAGTCCAAAGTTCAAACTAAGTGATAGAGCTCGTAACTATGTAATGGAGTTCCTAACTAAGTCTGGAAGTTCGGAACTAAGTCGTATTGAAACCAATGCTTCCAAAAACATGTTGACCACTTCATACTTTGTTCTTCCAACTGATTGTGACCTATTTTATTACAAAATTGAATTTCCAAAGCACTTTGTTAGGAATTACAAAGTTTTTAAACGTTAGAACTACAATCAACAAAAGATGGACAATTACATCCTAACTTATATTAGATCAAACAAAAGTCACAAAATGCAGTCAAACTTGATAAAAAGGAGAGTAAAATAAGATCATTTATTGTACATTAACGAGACATATTCTGGCCTTATTATGAGGCTCAAAATTTCACCCTCTTATATGACACGGCTCCCACTAATTTTTATCCGGATTTGAAATTCTAAAGTGGGGTTTGGGGGTGTAGTACCCAACGGGGTAAAGGGGCAATTCCCTGGGTGCACTCCCTATCATGGTATAGGGTGGGGTTGAGGGGTGGAGCCACCAAATCTAGACACATTTTCCTTCATTGGAACCTTCAAAATATTCATTAGAAATGTAATCTTGTACACTTTTTACCGATCTCGCACATAGATCGTGGGCGATCGAGAGAGAAGATCGCTGGCGATTGAAATAGAATTCTTGACAATTATCACAATCATTTGGATTGTAAGAATCATTGACGATCATCATCATCAAAATTAAAGCTCGATCATTTCAAATGTACGTTTGTACACATGTTCAAAGATGTTCAACTTTGGATTTCTTTTTTGAGACATATGTCAACATACAATTGTTTTCCGATGAATCAATGTTCCAACAACTTAAGAATTGCTATCAAAACTATTTAATACAATTTTAAAAACTATGAATAAGGATTATGCCAACTCAAATGTAGAACAAATGACTCCTCTATCTCCTTTATTTAATTTATACACACTTCTTACCAGTCCACGTCTCACACAAATAATCTATAATAAAGTAGTTCATGCGCTTCTCTAAAGATTGCTAAAAATTTCTAAATACTAAAATCTCATTCTCACAACTAATAAAGACTCACATAGGTGGGGTAACCATAACTTGTAGCAGATCTAACTCTTTATAGATCTCTTCACAAAGCCATATCCGCTCTGACACCAAATGTGGAGTAAGAGTTGAAGAGATTACAGGAAGATCACGGAAAAATAAATAATTTACAAATAATAAACCATACTCGTAACATTCTCATTGATTCAAACTCATTATTTCATACACCCATATATAGGTAATAACTCCCCTATAAATTAGGAGGTGGCTATAACCACTCACCGACCTACGTGAATTGTTTCTAACTCACATTACAACATAGATATTTGTTATTGTTGTTTTATAACAACTAATAACAAATCACTAACTTACTAATTTACTAACTTTAAATTTACATATATAATTATTACATACCTAATTATTATCCACCCACACATTCAAATGGAGCACTAACATTTTTAGACACTTAAAAGATCATAACCATATTTGTTGTTAGGACACTAGTGCCCAACTCGGATATTAGTGTCTAGGTGCTCGTGTCCATATTTGGGGATCTTTTCCAAAGAAATTTCACATTACAGTGCTCCGCATAAAGCTTACTCAATTCAAATCTATCCCATTCCACTCACTTTCCATCCCAAAATCATCACGAGATATACGAATACAAGATAAGTCCTTCTTATCTCACTATTACTCATACTTTCTTGATTCTTACATGGTAGATATTGTTTATTATTGTTGTGTTCATTTTATCTCAATCCTTTGATTAACATTTAAATTTCAAAGTAAATTAGAACCTTCTAAAGAGGTGGAACAATTTTCCTGGAAAATGGAAGTTTGAGCCTTAATTATGACTCAAACTCAAGTGGTCTATTAGTAGTAATTGTTGTCCAAATGAAGCCCCCTCGGGGCTATTTTGACAACCCACATCTTTATTTCTAGACTTAGGTGAATTTGTAGTTATTTTAGGGATGAGGAGTTCATTTTTGAGAATTTTGGGTTCACGAGCTCTCCTTGCATCTCAACATGTCATGTGTTGCATGTTTCTCGCTTCCAAACTCCGCAGTCCCCTTTGTGTGTTGGGTTTTCGGACCTTGCTTGCATCGAAACATACATGGTTAAATGCATGTTCCATATCATGTGCATCCCACTTATAAAAGCCACCAGTCTTTCAATGTGTCATGTTTTTGGGTCTTCTCTACATCAAGACATCACCGGTCAAATGCATGTTATATGTTGATTGATCTCTGATCCTGAAACCTAAGTTTCCCCTTTGTGTCGGTTTTCACGGGTCACCGACATTGAAGCAAGTCAATGATGCCTTATGTTGACTAACCTACAATCGATATGTGTTCCCTTATGTCAAACTTTGTAAGGTGCTCGAAAAATATAATGTCTTGATAATGTTTCGGGTTTCTCATGGTGCAGCAGGGTCAACAACCGATCAATGTGTCGGGTCTTGAGAGATGTTCAAGATGGATGCAAATCCGATATGGGAAGTTCTGCATCTCAACCACCTACATTTAATTAAGGATGACACCCTTAGCTTCTAAAACAAGTGATGTGACATGGGGGAATGGGTTTGGTAGGGTTCCCATGATTATTTTTAGACATTTAATGTATCTTGTCAGTAGTTAAAGGAGAAAATCTTAATTTCCCTCTCTTTTCCCTCATCTCTCTCTCTTTCTCCCATTTTCTATATATTTGCAATGGTGCTCATTTGTAATATTGGACCCTCTCTCAATGCAAGGGAATCATGATCATTTACAATGTTGTTGGTGTGTTTTGAGTTACAGCCTCATATTTGGATTCTTACCAATGTGTTTATACCTTCTTCTTTGAATGTAATGGACTATGCATCCTTATAAGGTAATAAATTCATGTTTTGTGGTTATTATCTTCCCTAGCTTTTGTTTTATTGCATTTCCTTGCCTCTTCATTCATTTGCATTCATGTTGTGTATGTTTCTCTACATTGCAGGGTTTATTTATGTTGTGTTTTGTATTGAAAGTGGGAGATAAGGTGTTGTTTTGATCTTTGGCACTCAAGTATGCCCTCTTCATCATCATTTCCTCCAATTTCCCCCTTGTTTGAGAGTTTTTTCCCCCTTTTTCATAGTTTTATCACCTCCCTTTAGCTTAGGATTTTCATTTTCATGTATCTCCCTCTCTTTGTGGTCTCTGTGAATGCATAGATTAGGACTAGATAGTTGTATTTCTAGTTGTAGGAGTAGTCTTAACATTAGAATAGGTAGAGGAACCAACATTCTCTAGATGTTTGTCTTAAGCGATGAGGTCCCACACTTGGAGATAATCTCATGTTACCTAAAACACTAATTGCTCATTCCTGAGAAATCAAATGGTGTTGTTTTTATGATAACAACAATGTTTTCCAAGTAGATGCATGGGTAGTGTGTGAAGTGGAAGACTTGTGTGGAGGATCGGAAGAATGAGTACGCCAAGACATACTATGGGAGCTAGAAGATTGTTAGTGTATGTTATTATTTATCCTTTTATTTGTTTATTAGGATAATTTTTGCACTTAGTCTATCCCTAAACTTGTTGGGTTAGCTTATTTAGGTGTACTAGTTGTGTTGAGTTAGCTTACCAGTTGTGTGGAGTTAGCTTGTTAGTCTTGCGGAGTTAACTTAAATATCAGTACCATTTAGTGGGACTTCTTCACCACTGATCTAGGTAGTAGTTGCACTTCCCTCCTCCTATATGTACATCCTACTTATTGAGCTAATTCATGTAATGAGATAATGACATTATGATGGATTTCCATATATGATATTTAAGATTTTTGTTTGTAAATCATTTTGTAATGTTACTCTAGAAAATTCCTTTAAGCTTATCAAATGTGGAGGGATATTTTCATCCGATATATTCACGGCTTGGAACAATCTTCTTATCATTCCTTTCATGGTATCTCGAGCGGTAAATAATGTAGACATCGTAGTCTTTTATTTACCCAACCAAAGCTAGGTGCACTGACACTTCATCTAGGTAAATATGGAGGCTCACCCGAAGCACACACAACCACCAGGTCCTTCCTTTGTTTTTCTTATTAGAATGTTAGCATGCATTTCCATTACACTTATGATCAATACATTCATTCATGTATAATATCTATCATAACGTGGTAGTTGGAAACACATATAATAAGGAAATAAATCATCATGAACAATAACACTTAGGTCTCCATTACTAGCATAACACCATTACATAATCAAGAGGTTTGAACACATATCTACAAATTACAATCATTTATCCATTGTTAAACACCATTGTCAATACATAACAAGTAGCTTATTATAATATAGTTTAGTACATCCTGCGCTAAATTTGGCTTGCACCCATACAAACTTCAACATCTATCTCATACGTGAAGCTAATGCTTTACATTACATCATTATCATCACACCTAAGAAAAGACACACATCATATATTTATAGGGGTGGGGACTTGCCCTTCACCGCCTCATGCACATTCCTAATAATAGGTGAGCATACCAAAATAGTCTCGCACGTTTTTCCTATCAATAGACCAAACACTTTGCTTCCCATTAATAACTCATCCCATGTGTGTGATTTATCCAAACCTACATGTGTTTTCCTTTCCTTGTTTGACCGCTAATTCTTCGTGTTTTTTTCTATTTATGGGTCTTTACTTGAGTGACACTCTAAATGTACTTTCCTATTTGAAGCCTTTCGGAGAATTTGGCTAAGTACCTACTCGTGTGCGTAATCCCACGTGCCAACCCACTTTCCCACCGTGCACACCCCTTACACGCTACTATGTTCCTTGCACATGCATTCCATGCACATAGCTTATGTGCTTTCTCTGGTACTTATCAACTTTTCTCAACCAACATTACCCACACTAGGGATATTGTTCATCCTTGACAATATTGAATCCAAATAATATCTTTATGAAAATAATAAAGAATGTGTAAATGAAAGAATAAGGGACAAATAATCAATGAATTAAAGAATTTCCGGGCACACACTTAACTTTACTCCTAAGATTGTTGTAGTAGTTCAAGAAAATCTACATTTATAACACTCTCCAGACTTCTCCCACTCTACTAATTCCTTAGTAGTTGCATCTCGTATCATCCCAACAATGTCCTGCACTGCTTGGGGTCATATTCTCACCCTTTTCCTTCAACTAATGCTTATTTCACTAAATTGTGACTTATTCCAGTCCCAATAGCTAAAAATATAGCCAATATTGGAATCCAATATTACTATTTTTGGATTCCAAAATGTCAAATATTGGAATTATCTACACTCCAAAATCGCACATATTGGATTCCAAAATCACATATATTGGAATCTAGAATCACATATATTGGAATCCAAAATCACCTATATTGGAATTAACTATACTCCAAAATCACATATATTGGAATCCAAAATCAAAATATTGGAATCTAATTCTCCTTCCAAAGTCCAATATATCTGGTCACGATTTAAATTTATGAATCTGTGAAAAAATGTTTAATGATTTCAAGGGAATCCAACATTGATATGAGAAATAATGTCTAGCGACCGCTAGCCCGTATAGAACAGATACATGTTATGTTTTATAAGGGCTAGCGACTTTTAGGCTTAATGATTGCTTTGGAATAATTCTCTTATCAGTTTTAAGATGTTTTAAAGATTAAACTATGTAAATTTGAATATTTCAAATGCCATTGAGCAAGCAACCACTAGGCTAATGAAATTCATGAGATGTGAGACACTTCCAAATTCAATTACTATGGTTCGATTGAACCTTAGGGAAACTAGAGAATTACCAAAGATGTTATGAAGAAACTTAAAGAGGGAGACAATTCAATTTAGGAGAATGTAATTAATTGTAAAACCATTCTAGATATATTTTCATATTTAAAGTTAGATCTCATATTTACTTCATTTATTATGGTGTGATTGAACCTCAAAGTAGCAAACCAGAAATTCTGAAGATGTTATGAAGAAATTAACAGAGGGCAATGATCCAGTGTAGGAGAATGTAATTAATTGTAAAACCATATCTAGATATATTTTCATATTTAAATTTAGATATAAAATCAATAAGAGACATGGCATAAAAATTTCATATTCAAATATGGATATGAACTTATTTAAAATTAACTGTAAAACTATCCCATATATATTTTAGTATTTAAATATAGCTATGAAATAAATTGAAATTCCTTTACTAAAGGTAGGTAGAATTATAGTAAAACATTTGATGAATAATTTGAATTTATAATGTAACATTATTCCCAAAGATGGGCTTCCAAATCAACAATACAAATCATAGTAAAGCTCTAATAAAAAATATCCCTATCACCCTAATTTCACATCTTGTCCTAAATCAATTAATTCCCCTTCCTCATTTCCCACAAAAATACACTTCGAATTAATCAAATATAATTTGATTAATTATCCATTTCAAAATCTAAAAAATAACCCAATCCTCACCACATGTCATTATTCTCCATGTTTTTCTACTATTGAATTAAAAATTCAAATTCAAATCCTCACCCACTCTTCATGGTCCCCACTCACCTAAAATCTTCCACTTATGAATTAAAAATCTAAAATCAAATCCTCACCCATTCTTCATGGTCCCCACTCACCTAATCTTGCCCACATTTTCAAACCATGATTACTTAAATTACTCTAAGTTAATCACTCCCCCAGGCTATAAATACAACCTTACCCCTCCCCTCTAAGGACATGGAGAATAAGCTTGAATGCCCTATCTAAGTTCTTGCATCCTTTGAGCAAAGAACATCCTTCTACCTCGTCCTAATGCCTAAATAGCCTCATAATCCTTTTTCCCATCTAGTGCAAAGTAAGAGGATCATTGTTGCAGGAAGGCCTTGCTCCATCTTGAAGAAAAACACCTACATATCACACAATCAGGGCTCAATCCAAGTTTCCTAGCCCATTCTCGAGGTTTTCTATGGAACGCGAAAGAGGAGGTAATATTGTTGGTATTTTACTTCCTTGTTAGTAGTGTATTTTTCTAGCTTACATTCTAGCATGCCTGGTTACTTTTGATCTATTACCATTGATTTCTCAATTAGTGGTGTTATCCATTCTATGTTTATTATTGTTCGTTATTATCTCTTTTTTCGTGCCTTATGGCCTTCTTTGGTTAACCTTTACGTTGTGGGTAGTGTTTTTGTTGTGCGGTGTCTTGTGGTGTATCTACAGGTTATAACAACAATGAAACTATGACGCTCATCTGTCTTTGATCTCCTCGGCTTGGTGTTTAGCGAGATCTTTTGATTTCCTCGGTGCTTGGTTGTTTAGTTCCTGTTCTGATTTTGCTATTCACTCGTAATCTGTAGAAACACATGAACTAGTCATTAATTTATCATCTTACTGTGATGGGACAACCAATCCGGAAAATGTATTTATTTATTTACTTTTGCTAAAATAATTGCTTTGTAGGAAGTTAATCATTTTTCTTTCTTTCATTTTAGTTAATCATTTTGTGATCTAACTCTTTATTTCTATTTATTGTTCTTTTTTAGCTTTACTATCAAAATTTTAGCTTCCCAGGTGAAGTACAGAAGTCAAAAAATAAAAAAACTAGCTCCCGGGTTTTTCTCACGTTCAAAATTTTCATTTAAAGTGCTACCATAGCCCATCTTCCGGAAGCCATAACTTTTTCTCCCGAACTCAAAATGACTTCATTTTTTTAATGGAAAGGTATTGAAAAGATCTATGCAATGGAAAAATAATTTTTTGATTTAGACTTATAAAAAAATTTTTGGTTTCATTTCTTCTAACACCTGTCTTTTTAACAAAAATAAAACAAAAAAAAAAAAAAAATGTAGTTTTTTTAAAAATTGTAATTTTAATTGTTTGTTAACATAACAACCTCACATGTATGCTCTTTCCTCACACTTTAAAAGTGATCTTGGAAATCAAAAACGTGAGGCCACCTAGGCTTCATGAAAAAAATTTTTTTTTTTTTTTTTGCCTTACATTTCAATTTTCCACGACAACACTTCTAGGTAACGTTTTCACACTCTTCTTTCGTCATTTTTCTTTTTGTGAAAATAATCATTATCACTATTTCACAATCATGATTAATTGCAATAATTATTAACATTTAAAAAAAAAAAAATAAAAAAAAATTCAAAAAAACAAAATCTATTCCAATTGTATCCACGTATGCTCTTTTCTTGCCTTCGAGCGATCTGGAAAATCAAAAACGGTCATAATTTTTTAGTTTCTTGTTCTAACATTGTAGGATCCTCTAGCTTTGTTTTCTAACTATCATTTCAATCATTATTTTCCTTCGTCATATTATTAATATTTTTTTGGTCATTGGTTGTGTATGCTCTTTTCCTGCGCCTTCGAGCGATCTGGAAAATCAAAAACAACCACGATCACTTTTCTAACATTTCGTTTGTAGGATAACTACTAATTTGTTTTCTGTAGGACCGCGTCACTGGAATATTGTCAAAAAAAAAAACAAAAAAAAATACCACCATTCAAAGAAAATTGCTAAAACCAAAAAAATAGTACGCTCAAGTACGTAATTATTTTCTACTAGTGATTTATTTCAAGTTGGAAAGAACCTTGCATTTAATCACTTTATCATTTTATTTTTGCACATAGATGAGGTGGATTTCATCACCACCAAAGCTACACCGGTGACATGGACTTGACTACCACACACCAACAACATTTGCATCTACATTGCACTTTGAGACCTAGTCTCATCACAACAGCGTTTCGGTATTTACCTCGCCCCTGCTCTTCACTTACAGGTAATGTTGTCATGCGGCGCATGCGAGTCACCTAAATAGTTGTAACAACGAAGCCTAGGCATCATCCCTGTAAATCTTCGAGGAGTTATAAGGACACCATACACATTCATCCCTCCATCACCTTCCACCTTTTCACAAAACTTGTTCTGGACGTGGTGATTCACTCCAAAACAGGCAAGTAAGAATTGGTGAGTCTCCTCCAGTGCTCTAAGGGTTCCCCGTACCAATTTTGTCCCCGTACAGAATTAGGTATATCAGGACTAGGGTATATCGGAAAGGACACATATTTTTGGAGTAATAAGAGCCTGCATCCATCAGTCCACAACATACTTGTATGATTGCATGAAACAATGATCATTCCTGAAGAATTTACCTCATAAGCCAAAACAATTGGATCCACATGATTGCTTGTTGTTTGAAAACAAAATAGTTTAGCATTGTTTTATCATAAAACTTGGTTGATATCAATGTGTTCATTGTAAAAGTTCAAACCCTAGTTGTGTTCCACAAAAAAATCAGTTCTCGACCAATTCAATACCAAGCAAAAACATCCAAACAATCCAACAACATGCAGACCAAAACATCACACCAATTTCATTAGCTTGCTTCATCCAACAATACATTTATCATAGCTTGTCTTGGCTATATCCAACTGATATTGAGTGACTAGCATTCACTCCCCATATCATCAATTGTCAAAACATCCTTCATAGCTTGTTTCCAACTATATCAAACTAATATTGGGTGACTTGTTTGAGTTCACTCATTATTTTGTCCACCATCACGTTTATCCAAATCACAGCCAACACAAATCCTTTCATAACTCATTTTGAGTTATATCACAACCATATCACGATTAACATGTTTGAGTTACTCTCCCCATCAATAGTCCAGAGCTTGTTTAAGCCAAATCTACACAACATGCAACAAATTCTCTAATAACTCGTCTCGAGTTACATCATCATCATATTGAGATAACTTGTTTGAGTTACTCTCCTTATCAGTCATCACGAGCTTATTCGAGCTAAATCCAAAGTAATCAAGTTCTCATTTCATCACACTTGTTCAAAATTCCTACCCACTTTTCAACTTAATCAGACACATTTCATCATGGTATTCACTCGTAGTCACAATCATGAAAATGATGATGAAGAAGTCACACAACCAGAACTCACCAATGAAGAACAAGAACAAGTCAATAGGGTGATAGAACAAAACAAAAATGAATATCTGTTACACATCCTAGCCATGGGGGCAAAACTACCCCTTGACTTGGGATGAAAATTTAAACAAACTTATCGACAATGGTGAATCAAGTTATCACAATGAAATACCAAACAATCCAAATGGTTCTTGGCCGAAGAGTTATTCACTAAAATCCAAGACTTAACAAAGAAACTTGAGGAAGCAATGACTAGAGCTGAAAGATTAAAAGACCCCAATCTAGATTCCAATACTCATGACATGTTTGATAAACCATCCCCCACTTCTCCATTCACACAAGAATGGAAACTTATGAAAGACACCATTCAGGGACTACAAAAACAATCAAAACAATTCAACTTTGAAGAATTGTGTCCTTATCCATTTGATACAAAGATATCACGCTTACCATTTCCGTCATCCTTCGAAATCCCAAAGTTTGATAAATATAAAAGCAAAGGCTGACCCGTGAACATGTCAAGGAATTTTACATGCAATGTCAGGAAGTTACCTATCGAGACACGTACCTTTTACGATTATTCCCCCAAAGTTTAGGAGGACAGGCTTTAGACTAGTTTTTCCATCTACCCAAAGGGTCGGTCATGACATTTGCAGACTTATCGGAGAAATTTGTCAAACATTTTTCCTATAACTTAGACTCAAAAATAACCATGCTTGATCTCTGCAACACTAGGCAAAGGCCAAATGAAAATTTTCCTCCTTTTTACAACGATGGCGAGGAATTGCAAGTGATTTCCTTGCTCAGTACTCGAGAGGCAACTAGTTAGCATTTTTGTTCCTAATCTCAATGCCGAATTATCATTCCACATGCAAATGCATTGTCTGAATAGTTTCGAAGAAGTCATCGAAAAGGGCACACAAATCGAAAAATCCCTCATTTCTAAGGGCTTACTTAAAGCACCCTTTAGGGACCAACCTTATCGAGACACTCCTCAGAACCAGGAACAAATCTAAATTCTTTAACCGGAATCAAAATATCATCAACGATGGCATTACTTGATTCCCGCCATGTTCAAATGTCCAAAACCATCCCATCAACACATTAAAATCCAAACAACCAATCATTATCCCTAGAAAGGAAGTTCCTTCTCGGGATCGACGAAGATAGTTCACTCCTCTCGGAGAAAGTCTATCTAGTGTCTTTCGTCATTTGGCAAATGCCAATATGATTACATATCCCATCATCAAACCCTTCGAAGAAGGACAACCCAAACCAAATTGGTATAAGGACAATGAATATTGTGATTACCATCGCATAAAAGGGCACTCTACAGATCGATGCATGCAACTCCGCCATTACGTCCAAGACTTGATTGAACGTGGAGACATAGAAGTTGAAAATACTTCTGAGACAAAAACACCTAATGAAAAACTTCACATGTTCAAAAATCCTTTCCCTAACCACGATAACAATTCAAAAGATAAGGGTCAATCATCAAGCAATGTCGAGTATGACTCAGTCATCTCGACCATAGACTATGACCAAGACTTAGTGGCAACTATAAAGATCAGAATTGACTGTGCGATCACCACTAGACAAAAAAAATGTGGGTCCCTACAACAAAAAAATCTACCACTTCATCCCCATCACCTCCTAATCCACCATCTAATTCCACCACCAATTCCTCTCCATAGCCTATGCCATCATTCAATATTGTCAAACAATTAGAGAAGATGAAACACAAATTTCCATCATGGAACTACTTAATTCTTCTCCCACACTACAATGCATCCTTATGCAAACATTGAATAATGCTCGTGTCCCTGAGGACATCAATTCACAACAATTCCAGGATTTAATCACACATCTTATAGTCCCCAATCCTATTTTATCTTTTGGTCCCGCTGACCTTCTTAATCCCAACATCGCTAATAATCATTCTTTATACGTCGAGGGTTATGTAACTCATCGTAAGATCAAGCGCATCTTAATCGAAAATGGATCCACATTGAATATTTGTTCCATGAAACTTTTACGTTGTCTAGGTTACACTGAAAATGATTTACAAAACAATATCATAACCATTCGTGGGTATGATAATAACGAAAAGAAAAGTCTGAAGGCACAATCATGTTGCCTCTCCAAGTTGGACCCATCACCTTAGACACGGTTTGTCATGTGGTGGATGTAGAAGTTGCATATAACATTCTCGTCGGCCAACCATGGATTCATGCCATGAAAGTCATCCCATCAACATTCCACCAATGTATTAAGTTTCCTCATTTGGACAAGGAATTTACATTACGTGTAGATCCCCAACCTTTTGAGTATTGTAGATTCCTCGAAGGATGGTATCGACATGATCACTATTGTCCATCAACAGATAAATATGCTCCACCTCACATAATCCCTAATGAAACACGCATTGATCCTGATACACTCCCTAACAATGATCTAAAACCATCATCTCCTAACCAAAACACATTTTCCAATCCATTATCTTCTACTAGTCAACCATCTTCCACCAGTCCTCCTCCCACTAATCAATCATCTTCTTCCACTAATCAAGCTTCTTCTTCCAACAACAATTATTCTTCCACCACACCATCTTCTTCCTCACCTAGCCAACCTTCTTCATCCAACCACACCTCTTCCATTAAGATACCTCCTCCTGTGAATAACCAAACTTCATCCTTCAATCCACCCCCTTCTTCTTATAACCCATTCTCTTCATCTTTTAAAACTACCAAACTGACTTCCCCACCACATGAGGTACCTATTGGTCCCCCATCCCACACATTTAAAATCATTGACACAAGATGCGGTGAATATCAATTTCAAAAGATGGCAGACTCCTTTTATATCAAAAAATCCCCACATAGCTACGGAAACCTAACGCTCCACATCTGAGAATCCATCCCACTTACCAAATGGGACAATCAGTTTGGAAAAAAATTTGGTTATCTTGACAACGAACATATTCCAAGTTCTTCAGGATCTTGGTTATATAATGACGACTTTGCTCCATGTTATGAGTCCCCTCAATTTACCAAAGCTCACCGAATAATGAAAAACATGCGATGGAAGGGTAAAGGACTCGGTCCAAATGAACAAGGTCGTTTAGACCCGATAAATTACACACAACATCACGGTAAATATGGTCTAGGTTTCAAGGTGTTTGATGTTGCTCCCATAATAATTTCAAGTGACAATGATGACACCAGTTCTGATAATGACATCAGGTCTCCATGTAGTCTTTTTGAGGACCTCATGCTGAAACACATCTTTACTTTGAACATTTATCTGTTAATGTCATCAATTTTGAGCCTACACATCCGAGTCTCATAGACCATGGCCAACCACATCATGCGGCCATGGACATGTTCCAAAATGATGAAGCCATCAAAGAATTCCTTGGAACTCATGACCAAATCCCTACTTCCGACCATAGAAAAGGATTTGAAATCAATCTAAATGAATCGGCCTATTTTGGCGAAGAGATAAAATATTCAGATCCTTCACCCTCGGAAAATTTGGATCAGAAGTGCAAATAGAGGATTTCCCATAGTCAAAATCTCACCGCCACCCTATCCAACAAACATGTCAATAAAAAATCCCAACATTACACACCAAAATCTTGTACCAACTCACCTAAAACACCCAACACCGATGACCTACATCAACCATTAGCATCATTCTCTGAAAAGGATACATCTAAAATGCTTGTAGAAGAAACAAAAGACATAAACATTGGCACCACCGAATAGCCAAAAATTTTACAACTTGGCATTAGTCTGTCTGACCAAGAATGCATGGAATTCACAACACTCCTTATTGAATTCCAAGATATATTTGCATGGACATATAAGGACATGCCAGGCCTGGACCCATCTCTTGTAGTACACCATCTTGTGGTACATCCGGATGTAAAACCTGTAAAGAAAAAACTATGCAAAATGCATCCCCAAGTTGCATTGCTTGTCAAAGCCAAACTCGAGAAACTCTTGGAAGTCGACTTTATCAAACCTATTGATTATTCGGCATGGATATCTAACATAGTTCCCATGTCACAAGAAAACTCCTGGCATCAGAATATGCATAGAATTCCGCAACATCAACAAGGCTTGTCCCAAAGATGACTTTCCCTTGCCAAATATAGACATGATTGTTGATTCTACAACAGGCCATGAAATGCTCTCCTTAATGGATGGATTCTCTGGTTACAATCAAATACGTATTGTTGAAGGGGATCAACATAAAATGACATTTACTACACCATGGGGCACCTTCTGTTATAAGGTCATGCCTTTTAGCTTGAAAAATGTTGGTGCCACCTATCAACGAGCAATGATTGTCATCTTCCATGACATGTTACATGATATCATGGAAGATTATGTTGATGATATATTAGCAAAATCCAAAACATGAATAGGGCATCCAAGTGTGTTGAGACACATTTTTGATAGATTACGTGAGTATAAGGTTTGTCTTAACCCAAAGAAATGTGTGTTTGGAGTAACCTCAGTAAATTATTAGGGTTTATTGTCTCACGAAGAGGCATAGAAGTGGATCCTACCAAAGTCAAAGCCATTATGGAAATGCCTCCTCCTCAAAACCTAAAACAATTACGCAGTCTTCAAGGAAAGATACAATCTATTTGGCGTTTCATATCACAGTTGGCTGATAAGTGCCATCACTTTAATCAATTACTCAAGAAAGATGCACAATTTCACTAGAACCATGATTGCCAAGACTCTTTTGCTAAGCTAAAAGAATACCTCTCTAGTCCACTTGTTCTTATGTCACTAGTTGTTGATAAACCCATGTTGCTTTATACATCTGCCATTGAACATGCCATAGGAGCTCTACTAGCACAACATAACGATCAAGCAAAAGAACAAGTTGTATATTACCTTAGTCAAACACTTATTGAGCACAAAGTACGTTATTCCCAAATCGAAAAAGTATGCTTAGCGGTCACCTTTGCATTCCATAAGTTATGTCATTACTTGCTCAATCACACAACTAAGTTGATTTCCAAAATTGATCCTCTCAAGTATTTGTTGTCCAAACCCATTCTCACGGGAAGAATGTCTAGTTGGGTCATATTACTTAGTGAATTCGATGTTGAATTTGTTCCACATAAAGTAATTAAAGGACAAGCCCTTGCAGACCAACTTGTCGAGGCACCCCTTCTGGCACAGAACCACTTCAGTTCTCTTTTCCTGATGAAGATATTCTACACATAGACATCGCCAGCTTGGACTCTATTTTTTGGATCTTGTAATCTCCATGGCTCAGGGGTTGGTATTTTTCTTATCACACCCAGTGGACATGTTATCCCCAAATCATTTCACTTAGCATTCCCATGTACCAACAATATCACAGAATATGAAGCTCTCATCATAGGATTAAAACTGGCTATATCTTGGAATCTTACAAAATTAGTTGTATTTGGTGATTCTTTACTTATCATCAAGCAAGTTACCAATGAATACCAGGTCAAGGATGAAAAACTTATCCCATATAAACACATGGTGGATAGTCTTCGAAGCTATTTTTGATTAATTAGCTTTGATCAAATCCCCAGAATTCATAATAAATCTGTCAACGTTATGGCAACCATCGGATCCCTATTAGAAATCGCATCTAGTCAACCTAGGCACATTTTCTCATCGAACATCTCTTAATGCCTACCTATGATCTTCCTGAAAACACTATGGTATGTGAGATCATGGGTCCAAATAACCCTTGGTACCATGATCTTTATACCTTCATTCATGATAAAACATTTCTACTGATGACATGAAACCAATGCATAAACGTGCTTTAGCACAACGTGCTTCTCGTTACACCATTTTAGTAGAAACTCTTTATAAACAAGGATATGATGGCACCCTGCTCTGATGTCTTAATCAGGAAGAAGCCTCGAGTGTCTTAGCTGAAGTCCATTCTGGTATCTGTGGAGCACACACGAATGGTATCACCTTAGCCAAGAAAATCTTGCGAGTTGGATATTATTGGCCCACCATGGAAAGTGACGCATGTCATTTTGTCAAATGTTGTCAAGCATGTCAAAAGCATGGAAATCTTATCCACGCACCTTCCCAGGCATTACAATCGATAACCACACCATGGCCCTTCTCTCAATGGGGACTTGAACCTCATTGGTAAAATCAGACCAACATCGTCTGATGGACATAAGTTCATCATTACATTCTCGATTACTTCACTAAATGGGTGGAAGCTATGCCTCTCACTTATGTTATCGGTAGCCAAATATTGAAATTCATTTTTAATAATCTCATCTGTCGATTTGGTATTCCATCCACTCTGGTTGCAGATAATGGTAAATCATTTAAAAACCAGGATGTAAAATACCTAGCCAAATGTTTTCGCATCAAACTTAAATGGTCCACTCCATACTACCCTCAAGATAACGGTCAAGTGGAAGCAACCAATAAGACCTTAAAATCCATCATGGAAAAGATTGTCAATACCCATGGACGTAATTGGCATACTCAAATTTACCCCACTCTTTGGGCTTATCGTACATCTTACCGCACGCCTACCGGAGCCACCCCATTTTCCCTTGTTTATGGTTGTGAAGCCATTTTACCTATTGAGATAGAAATCCCATCCTTGAGGATCTCCCTTAAAGATGTAATTAATGAGGATGAATACCGACAGTCATGGCTTCAAGAG
Organism: Taxus wallichiana var. yunnanensis; assembly: GCA_018340775.1. Taxonomy (NCBI): domain Eukaryota; kingdom Viridiplantae; phylum Streptophyta; class Pinopsida; order Cupressales; family Taxaceae; genus Taxus; species Taxus wallichiana. The sequence continues at coordinate 150,388,483 of CM031240.1, forward strand.
CTTGAGCTTCTCGATGAAAAATGACTTAATGCTCTCAATCATCTTCAAGTCTATCAAAACTAATTGCTAACGTAGTTATCATAAAAAGGTAAGACCCAGAGAATTCAAAATTGGTGACCTCGTTTTAAAAGAAAATCAAAAGAATACCACTAAAGAAACGAGAAAAACAAGGAAAATTTGAGCCTAATTGGTTAGGACCCTATGTAATTACAGCTAAATTTGGCTTTGGAGCCTATAAATTGGCCACTGAAGATGGTCAAGATCTTGATGAACCAATGAATGCAGTTCATTTAAAGAAATTTTATCCTTGAGATGTTCACTATTTCGGGAAACAACATGTACATTGTTCCTTTTGTCTTGCTTATCTCTCGAATAATTTAAATTTATTCATTTCCATTGGCAGATATTTTTATTATCAAAATCACATCTTCATATTTATCATCATGAGACATGTTCTAATATAGATCCTATTAAGTTTGTGAGTATCATACTTCTTATAATATCTCCCATTTTCAGTCGCTTTCACCTATGGTCATACCTAGAAGCTTACTGATGGTAATATATTCCCTTCAAAGACATTCTCTCTTTCATAACAAAGCTCTAAACTTCTTTACCCAGTTCGTTTGGTCAGTCCATCTTAGTCTTTGATGTTGAACCCTCGCGTCCTACTAGTCGTGTGGGGTTGAGATTGGGGCGACGTTCCTTCCCAAATACAAAGCGTTATTGTAAAAATCCATCAATTCAATAAATTATGAATAATTCATCGTCACATCTTTCGTCCTTTCATAGTCTTTGGTGTTGAGCCCACACTTCTTCTGGTAGTGTGAGACTAGGAATGGAGGAAGGTGCCCTTACTCATCTACGTCTTGTCTTCGGTGATAAACCCTTGCCTCTTACAAGTGGCATGGGGCAAAGCGTAGAGGGTCATTCTCATAAAAGCATAAAAACATTGTAAAAAAAAAAAAAAAAAACAAAAAAAAACAAAAAGGGAATTCACTTGCCTATATTTTGCCTTCGGTGATGAGCCCTTGCTTCTCACTAGTAGCATGGGCAAGGCATAGGGAGTCATTTCAAAAATATAAAATCTTACAATGCTTGCAAATTATAGAATCCCCAAAGAAGTAATTTAGATGCCTAAGTGAAGAGAGAACTATCCTTCCCTCATATCTTACCAATCAGCAAGCCACATAACTGTCTAAGCCTAGCACGTGACTCATAACATGAAAGCCATTTTTGAAACTGGTTCAGTTCTGTTATGAAGAATGGAGTCACAATTTCCCAAAGGGATTGTTGTTAGCATTTGTCTCTATATTCATTATCTACCTCCTACGTCCTTCTTGATTCTCGGTGATGAGCCCACACATCTTACTAGTTGTGTGGAGTCAAGAATGGAGTTGGACTTCTTTTCATCATATCATCACCACCATATCCTACCAATGGAAAGAGAATTTGTGTTATTCCGAGCATAAGTTACCACAGAACACACGGTAGATATGGATAATATCTGGTTTATCACCTCTCAAAAATAAATCTGCACTCTAGTCCATAAATTGCCAATCACAGTGTAAAAATCCACAAACAGTGTGAAAATCATCAAAAATCCAAAAACAGTGTAAAAATCCAAAAATCCAAAAACATTTGAAAATCGTCAAAAACCCAAAAACATTAGAAACAATCATCCAAAATCCAAAAAAAAATTAGAAAAATCAAAAATCCAAAAACATTAGAAACACTCGTCAAAAATCTAAAAACATTAGAAAGAATCGTCAAAAATCTAAACACATTTGAAAATCGTCAAAAAAAAAAAAAAAAATCAAAAAAAAAAAATTAGAAACGATTATCAAAAATCTAAAAAAATTAGAAAATCTATATATATATATATATAAACAAAAAAAAAAAATGTTGTAAAATCGCAAAAACTCTAAAAATACCAACACAATTCAACCTTTGAACTATTATCCCCAACGGATGATCCAATCACTTTATGACTACCGAATTCAAAACACTTCTCCTCGCATGAATCCTCGCTTGGGGCAAATCCGGCTCTCATTGCTTCCTTGTTTGAGGACAATGACCCAATACTTTACTATGTCCTCGTACCCCTACTTGGGGGCACATCCGATCAATCCTCACTGATGGAACATGTTAGGGACATGTTTATTGGTTCTTGTGTTGCATTATTAGTTATAAATTATTAATTGCTTTCTTGTATCTTGATATATTATAGGGGCATCTTGATTTTATGTATCCTGGTGTTCTCTCTAATATTCTTATGTTATCTGATTGCATGTATACTGGGGCATCATATTTTCTTGATGGCCTCTGTCTATGCTCTCTTCCATTTACATATCGTATTGGGGCATCAAACCTTTTTGATGGCCCATGTCTATGCTATCATGCATATTACAGTCTAGTCATCCTAATCTTTTATATCACGATGCATCTTGTTATGTGCTATATTAAAATTAAGATGTTTTTCGTCACATGAGTATCTTCTTGCATGATCAACATCTTACTTTACACCCCATCCGTTCACCCATACTAATACATTCCCCAGTTTGGGAATCCTACTTGATCACCATTGCAGTTTGTGAATCCTACTTGACGATCTTTCTCAAGTAGCATTCACTATCTAGCAGCTCCTCCTCCCCCACCATGCTCACCATGTATTTGATCCATTCATCCTCGCTCCTCATTTTTACTCCTTCACCACTTACCCCCATATTACCCTTCTCACCCTTCCTGTCCCCTCTCACCCATTTGTATTCTTTCCTTTCACCCTTCTGCTTCTTCCGCTTGACAATCTTACTTAATAACCCCTTCTATATGGGATCCTTGGTGGAGGTTTACCCTCTCCCTAAGATCTTCCCACTATAGAAGCTTCTTCACCACCTCCCCTCTCATCAAACAACACTCACCACCACACACATCTTCCCATTCCACCTCTTCTGCTTCTCATTCTCGCATCATTACTCTCACCACGTGGGCATCCCAATTAAGGATTCCCCTCACACTCTCCGCCCTCCACTACATATATTCCTTCATCCATTCATGTTACACTCCTTTGTTTCCTTTCTTTCTTGTTATCACCTCATCTCGTATCCTATTCTACTCAGGCATACCTCACTCACTCTTTTCTCATCCTTCCCCAAATCCATCTTATGCCTGGTCATCCTACTTACATGCTCTCATAGTATGGAAAATTCACTTGAGGGTTCCCCTTCAGTCCATTTTGTCATACCCTATTCCCACCAACTCTATCATCATTCTTCTTCTTCTTCAGCTTGGTGATCTTACTTAACCATTCGACCGCATGGCAATCTTACTTAAGACTTCCTCTTAAGATTGATCTACCCTATGGCCTTCCCCCATCCCATCATATTTCCCCCATCTTATTTCTCCCACCTCTCATCACGATCATCTTCTTCAACCTACCATTCCACCCCTATCCCCAATATCATTTTGTCTTTCTCCTTGCATATCATCCATGTCGGTTAGGTGATCTTACAAAACCCGACATCTTAAACTCGCCCATCACATGACATGTCATCTTACTTACCCATCACTCGCCCATTCTCTTAAGCATGACATGTCATCTTACACTCGCCCATCACTCTACAATCTCACCATCCATCTTTCCTCTTCATTCCCCATCATCACATCTTTTTACCACCACTATCACCCTCCTCTGCTTGTAGCATCTTACTTAACCACTCACCCGACATGGTGATCTCACTTAAGAGTCCCTCTTAAGGATGATCTGTCTCCTTGCCTTTCCCCATCACTACACACCCTTCACCCTTCACTTTTTCTCGGCATTCCCCATTATCACATCCTTTCACCTCCTTTTCCATTCTCGCAAACACCACTTCTCGCTTGACCACTTGTCATCTCCAATTTCGCTCGCTTGGCAATCTTACTTAACCACTTCCGTCACATGACAATCTTATGTCAGGGTCCTCCCTACGCTTAACTTGTCATCATGAACTTCTCCCCACCTCATTCTTCATTCACTTTGTTGATCACTTCTTCCACCTGGTATCTCCTACTACCCACTTTTTCCTCCTACTATTATCCTTTCTCCACATATCCTCTTACAACATACATCTAATCTCTTCCACCTACAATCACATTCTTTTCCCCCATTTTCCCCTTCTTGATCCATCATCCTTCATATCATTTCTTCCCATTCTTTTCATGTCTTGTTTCTTCATCCTCACCTTGTTCATCCTCATCACCCACATCCTCTCCTCGCTTTCACCTAGTCCCAACTCATCCCTCCCATTTTCTTTACTCTTTCCACTTCATCTTCTCAAATCCCCCACATTTCTACCCACACAATTATTGTTAACATTCCTCTATCATTCTTTCATCATCATCTTCTATTCCTACGCTAATAATTGTAAGTGGGCTTTCCCTAAAAATCATCAATCCTCATTCCGCACGACCTCATTCACTCCCTTGGACCTTCTAGAGTTTCCCTTCATTCCTTCCCTCCTCTAAGCCCACCACTCATTGTAAGGGGGCTTTCCCTAACGTCCCTTTGTTGGCGTTACCCTTTCCAATCCTCGTTACCTTTCTCCTTTTCTTCATTTTTTCTCTCACCCTTCCCCACCACTCATTATAAGGGGGCTTTCCCTAACGTCCCCTCATTGGTGTTGCCTCTTCTATCCCCCATTCTCTTTTCTCTCCTATTCTTTTCCCTCAATCCCACCCTTTCTTGTCACTTCTTACCCATCTCTCCATCTTCCCTTCGCCCTCTTCAATATCTTTATTGTCTTCATCATACATCCTTTGTCTATTTTCTCGTAGTCCTAATATCCTCATTTCATGCATCTCTGCATCTTTTCCAATCGATGTCATTCCTCCCCTCTTTCTTCTCTTTACATTCCTTATTTGTTCCCTTTCCACTTATTATCCCCTTTCTGTATTCCCTTCCTTCTACATCATTTTATTTGTTATCCTCTTCTCTCTCCCACCCCTCGTCTTATTTCCCTTCCCTATATTGTCTTCTTCCCCTTTTTCCATCACATTTCCTCCTTACTTCCCCATCGATAACCTATCTCTTTCAGCATTGTCCTATCTTTTTTATCATACCACCCTCCACATGCATCTCCATACAATCTGCTCCATATTCTTTACCTTGGTCTTCCTCACAATGACACGATTCCTTCAATATTCTCCCTGTATTCACTCTATCTTCCTTTCCTCTCCCCTAATTTTCACATTTCTTCTAACCACTTCTCCTTTTCTCTACCACCCCTACCTTTTCGTTCATTCTGTATTTGTTTCTCTTCTTTTCTCTACTCTTTTTCACACTTTCTCACCCCTCATAGTTTCTTTTTTTCTCCGTTCTACTTCTTCTTTCATCCTCTTTCCATTTTCATCCATTTCACCCCCTACTCCCACCTCGTTTTCTCCTTCTTATTTATCCTTTCCGTTTCCTACTTTTCTCAGCTCTATCATTTCTTTCACTTTCACACATCCCTCTTTATTATCTCTATTGCTTCCTTCATTTGGCACATCTCTCTAAATCATCCCTTCACCCTCTACTATGTCATTTTCTTTTTTTTCCTTGTTTGTCCTTCATCATTTCCTTCTTCCCCTATCATCCCTCTCTTTATTTCATTTTCATTTTTTTTCCCCTCCCCTATCTCCCTTACTCTTCTCATAATCAACCCCCAATCCTATCCATTCCCTTTTCTCTTTCCCACACACCCTCACACCTAGCATTCAAGGCCGATTGAATCCTTTCTCCATTTACGTCGTGCGGTCATTCCAGTCTCTTCCACTCCATTATCATCCTCTTCTCCACATAATTCATTTCTCTTCTTTTCGAGAGTTCTGTCGTATATTCCATTCTCGTCAGTCCTCTCGAGGGGGCATCACCACATCTATCCATAATCACATCTTCTCATGACATTTTTGTCTTGGAGGATACTATGACATCCGTCACTCACCACTTTCTATTCTCCACAACAAACATTTGTTCTACATTTTTCTTAAGAAAAGTAGATTGAATTCTTCCCCATCCCATCTACTTTTCTTTGAAAGGACACTACTTTCATAGTACCCTTCCAAAGAGGGGCAAATGTAGACACCCTAATTTCACATCTATCCTAAATCAATTAATTCCCCTTCCTCATTTCCCACAAAAATACACTTTGAATTAATCAAATATAATTTGATTAATTATCCATTTCAAAATCCAAAAATAACCCAATCCTCACCACATGTCATTATTCTCCATGTTTTTCTACTATTGAATTAAAAATTCAAATTCAAATCCTCACCCACTCTTCGTGGTCCCCACTCACCTAAAATCCTCCACTTATGAATTAAAAATCTAAAATCAAATCCTCACCCATTCTTTATGGTCCCCACTCACCTAATCTTGCCCACATTTTCAAACCATGATTACTTAAATTACTCTAAGTTAATCACTCCCCTAGGCTATAAATACAACCTTACCCCTCCCCTCTAAGGACATGGAGAATAAGCTTGAATGCCCTATCTAAGTTCTTACATCCTTTGAGCAAAGAACATCATTTTGCCTCGTCCTAATGCCCAAATACCCTCATAATCCTTTTTCCCATCTAGTGTGCAAGGTAAGAGGATCGTTGTTGCAGGAAGGCCTTGCTCCATCTTGAAGAAAAGCACCTACATATCACACAATTAGGGCTCAATCCAAGTTTCTAGCCCATTCCGAGGTTTGACTACGGAACGTGAAAGAGGAGGTAATATTGTTGGTATTTTACTTCCTTGTTAGTTTATTTTTCCTAGCTTATAATGTTGAAATATTTTTGCCTTTGTGCTGACTCTTTCACATTAGGTCTGCGATTTTTTTTTTTTTTTTCGAGCTCGATGCCACCAAACTTTTTTAATTGTTTAAATGCCAAAGATTCCTTGTGGAGGGTGTGTGCCAAAACACCGTTTATATCAAATATGATTAGTTTCATGTTGCATGTGTTCATATCTATAAATGAAAAAACAAAATCAAATGGTTGAGGGTGGTGAATCAATTAAAAAATAAAAACAAGTCCCTTTCAATATTGTTATATCAAAAATCAAATGGTTATAGGTGGTGACAAAGGTAAAATCTAAGGGCGTTCCTCATTTCTTATTGTTATACTAGGAATATTTTTTTGTGAAGAATTTATTTAAATAAAATGTAATGTTTCAATGATAACGAGTCTTTACATACCGTATTGTAGTTATTTCATTGCATTGGAAAGTGGTATACATTTTCTAATATCAAGCAAAAACTAGTATTTAAGCATGCTCATAATTAATTTAGGAATACATATTTCATTAATAAAAACTTCTCAAAGATTCGTTACATTAAATATTTTCTATTAATTCACATTTGTAACTTATTGTAATGAAATTACTTGTATAATTCAGATTATGAGAAACAGTAGAACACTAAATAACACAATATTTCAAAATAATGATCTCAATATGCAATTAGAATAGCTTCGCCACTTCGAGGGGCAACCTCCAAACCATATAATAAGACTCAAGTGCTCAAATGATAATGAAATACTACCTACAATCCCCTATATATACTATTCATATGTTATGGCCATCACCAAGGCCGACCCATTAAGCATGAGAAAGTATAAATGATATAATAAAATGATATGGTAAGCCACAAGTCGGCTACTCATATCCTAATACAAGCAATAGGTTAAGGGCGTAACATGCCCTTCCCCTTCAAACCAATGTTGTCCTCAACGTTGAATAATCTTGAATTTTGTTGCAGAAAACCTTCATCCTCCCAGGTTGCATATTCTATGCTCAAATTCTTCCACTTGATCAAATATTCCTTAATGTCTCTGGTTCTCAGACTCTTAGTATGTGTTTGCAGAATCTTCTCTGGCTCCAAAATGATTCTTCCTTCCTCATCAAGTTCTAGTAACTCTGTTTGGGCTTCAAATTTCTGTCCAATAACCTTCTTTAGGCATGAAACATGGAATATTGGGTGTATGTGTGAAGATGGAGGCAACTCTAGTTTATAAGCAACACTACCAATTTTCTGTAGAACCTGATAAGGGCCATAATATTTAGGAGCAAGTTTTTGTCCTTTTTCTATTGCTTTAGGGACATCTATTTATAAGGCTGGAGACGTACAAAAACCCAATCACCAATTTCAAAATGTCTTTCACTATGGTGTTGATATGCTTATTGTTTCATCCTGTTTTGTGATGATGTTAAACTCTCCTTCAAACTAGCTAAAACATGTTGTTGATGTTAAATGTGTTCCTCAACATCTCGACCTTATTTTGCACCCTCAAGGAGGAAGTGATAGAAGGTGGATGGTAACCATGTAATGCAAAAAATGGGGTCATTTGAGAAGAGGTATGAAAAGATGTGTTATACCACCATTCTACAAGTGGTAGCCATTTAATCCACCTTTCCTGCTTATCGGATACAAAACAACGTAGATACCCCTCTAAGAATTTGTTGACCACTTCCGTTTGCCCATCAGTTTGAGGATGATAATATGAACTGTGAGCTAGCTGAGTACCCAAACATGAAAATAATTCTCGCCTAAAAAATTACTTGTGAAAATAGGATCACGATCACTTACAATTATCTTTGGGGTTCCATGTAGCCTTTGAATCGCTCCAAAAATAAATAGTTGCGATCAGATCTTGGCTGCGCAATGGATGTGATAGGGCACAAAAATGGGCATATTTTTGAGCCTATCCATAATCATGAAAATAACATTCTTACCCTCTGAACAAGGCAATCCAGGTGATGAAATCCATGGAGACCTCCTCCCATCTCTGGCTTTAGGAATTAGTAAGGGTTCCAATAGACACAGTGTCTTAATTGTTTCCCCTTTGTTCTGTTGGCACACTAAACACTCTGATACAAACTTTTGTACATCCCCCTTGAGTCCTTCCTAAAATAATTCTCTTTTTATTCTATGATATGTCTTCAAAAACCCAGAGTGTCCTCCAACAGGTGAGGCATGTAGCTCTGCAAGAATCTTATGCTTCAACTTAGAATCTTTATTCAAGTATAACATGTCCTTATACCATAGGGCATTTCCTTTCCACTCAAATTTGTTAGATGTCATAGATCCTTTCTTTATATTCTATATTAGAGATTGTGTATCCTTGTCTTGATCCCATTCCAATCTTGCTTCATCCACCCAATCAGTCATCAACATGGACATTCCACATAGTAAGGCATCTACGGATGTATCCCTTATGGAATGCATTAGCTACTACATTTTCTTTACCCTTTTTGTATATGATTTCAAAATCATAACCCAACATTTTTGTTACCCACTTTTTTGTTCCTTAGATGATAACCTTTGCTCCAAAAAGTATTTGAGACTATCATGATCAATTTTTACCTTGAAGTGTCTACCCATGAGATAGGGCCTCCATTGCTTGACCACATGAAGAATAGCCATCATTTCTTTCTCATATATAGGTTTAAGCAGATCTTTTCCTTTGAATTGGCAACTCTCAAATGCAATTGGTCTTCCTTCTTGCATTAGAACTACTCCCAATCCTGATCCTGAAGCGTCACATTCAACAATGAAGGTTTTTGAGAAGTTGGGAGTAGCCAAAACTGGGGTGCTGCACAAGGCTTCCTTCAGGCAATGCTCAAAAGATTTAGTGGCTACTTCTGTCAAAATGGAAGGCATCCTTCTTTAGCAATGCAGTGAGTTGGGTTTCTATTCTACCATATCCCCGCACAAATCTTCTGCAATACCTTGTTAGTCTAAGGAACCCACGAAGATTTTTTAGAGTTTTGGGCCCGGCCATTCCCCCATAGCTTTGATCTTCTGAGGATCAACTTTGACACCTTCATGGGATACAATGTAACCCAATTACTCTACCTCTTTTACACCAAAAGAAAATTTGGATGGATTTGCATAGAGAGTATGTTTCTCCAAAACTTCCAACACTTTATTTACATGTTGTAAGTGTTCTTCCCATGTCTTACTATAAATCAATATGTCATCAAATAAAACTAATACAAATTTCCTTAAAATGGCCTAAAAACAGTGTTCATCAAGCTTTGAAAGGTTGAAGGCACATTTGTAAGACCAAAAGGCATTACCAAAAACTCATAATGGCCCTCATGAGTTCTGAAAGTCGTTTTATGAACATATTCCTCTTTTATTCTAATTTGATGGTACCCCAAACGAAGATCTAATTTTGTGAAATAAATAGCACCATGCAATTCATCAAGTAAATCATCAATTATTGGAATAGGAAACTTATCTTTGATGGTGTACTTGTTGAGTTCTCGATAATCTAGACACATCCTCCATGTTTCATCCTTCTTACGTACCATGACCACTGGTGAAGAATATGCACTCTAGGCTAGGCCTCGATGATACCGCCTTGACATTTCCTAAACCATTTTCTCGATCTCACTTTCCAGGTAATATGGGTATCTCATATGGTCCGATGTTAGGTGTTTGGCTCCCTGGAATCAATGAATGGCATGATCATGACCCTAATTGGTGGTAGTCCTTTGGAATTACATCAAAAATAGATGAGTGAGCATCAACAATTTTTTGAAGATCGGGTGGCATTGAAGACTCTATATTTTGTACTTCTATGGAAAATAACTTTGCTATAAATATATCTAATCCTTTTCTAAGAACCTTCTGCATTTGACGAGAGCTAATAATCTGTGGAGACTTAGCTACCATACCATTCAATTGTATTGTCCTTCCATATGAATGAAATCACATGAACAATTCTTGGAAATTCATCTCTATAGTACCTAAGGTTGTGATCCATTGGACACCCAAAACAATATCTACCCCTCTTATAGAAATAGCAAACATAGGTGAGTCTAACATGTAGTCTCCCATGGAAAGCTTGATATTATGGCACTTTCCTATGTAGCTAACTTACTATTTATGAAGTTATGAGTACTACCCGAGTCAATCAAAATCGTCACCTTCTATTTTTTTAGATAGCCAATAACCTTGAGTGTTTGAGGAGTATTAATACCTGATAATGCATGGCAAGAAATTGTAGGTTGGTGATCCTCTACTTCATCTTCTACTGGTTCCTCAACCTCTCCTATCTTTTCAGCTTCCTCGTCATCCTCATCACCTTCGTCAATATAGAACAACTTCTTCTCAGCACATTTGTGTCCCGGTCCATATTTGCTATCACAGTTAAAATATAATCCTTTTGCTCTCTTTTCTTCCATTTGTTGAGGAGTCATTCTAATTAGCCTAACAAATGAAGGGGAAGAGAAACTATGGTCTTTGGTGTTAATGAAAGGCGGCCTCCTACTACAAAGAACTTTTTCCTCTACTCGACGTGCCATGATAATAGAATCAAAAAGCTTGAGTGGATTAAACATTCGTACCTCATGCTCAATGTGGTCCTTAAGACCCCCAAGAAACAGGTCATTCAGATTCTCTTCTGGAATATTCTCCACCCTTAAGGATAAGTTCTGAACTTGATGCACATAACCTTTGACTGATCCTATTTTCCGTAACTTTGCTAATTGACTAAAGTAGTTCTTTGAAACACTGGAACTATAGTGCAATTGTAACTCCTCGGTAAAAACTGTCTAAGTGACACCAAGACCATTCTTCTGCCTCTAAGCACATAACCATCGATACTAAACGAATTGGTATGGTTCAAGATACAGGGATACTAATGTCACCTTTTGTCCTGATGGTGTTTGATGTAACTCAAAGAAGTTCTCCATTTGATTTATCCAATTCAGGGGATCCTTACCATCAAATTTGTGCATATCCACTTTTGGCATCATGTTCCGTGGTTGTGAATAAGTTGGATTCTAATTGGGCTAGAAAAGTGATCCAAAATGGTTATTTTGTCCATGATTTTGAATGAAGATCCTCCTTGGTTGATATGGGCTGGATTTGGGCCATATTGTTTACCCTTTACATGTTGCATGATATCATCCAACCGATGATTGATTTGGTCTGTCTCCTTTAGAGGCCATCTCAGATTGTACATTTCACAGCTCATACTCAAGTTGGCTCACCTTATGATCAACTGAGGTAAACCCTAGTGCTGAGGAATCTGTATTTACCCCTTCTGACTCCATTTCTTCAATCACTACCCCATCTTTATTTGGGGTTTTACCCGAGTAACTGAATTCTTTTTGCTCTTGTGGAAGGCCCCACCATGATGTCAAACCTTAGGGTTTATGGTTTTGATACAAATTCAACCGAACAGGAAAAAACACAGAGAATATACTAATACTATTTTTTTGAGATATTTCCGAAAATGTAAAGAACTTGAAACAATTCCACAATTTGCACCCTAGGGAGCGATTTTATGAAAAACCTTAAATTTGTAATAACTTTTGCAAAATAAATCAAAAAAGTCTGAAATTTTCAGGGAACCTTACTTGAAATGTTTCACAACTCTGGTAAAAATATCTCCCACCAATTCGCTTTGGTTCACAATATATGGTGGAAACAAAAATTAGGGTTTTTACCCTAATTTTGGCCTAGATCGCAACTCTGATACCACTTGTAATGAAATTACTTGTATAATTCAAATTATGAGAAATAGTAGAACACCAAATAACACAATATTTTAGAATAATGATCTCAATATGCAATTAGAATAGCTTCGCCACTTCGAGGGGCAACCTCCAAACCATATAATAAGACTCAAATGCTCAAATGATAATGAAATACTACCTACAATCCCCTATATATACTATTCATATGTTATGGCCATCACCAAGGTCGGCCCATTAAGCATGAGAAAGTATAAATGATATAATAAAATGATATGGTAAGCCATAAGTTGGCTACTCATATCTTAATACAAGCAATAGGTTAAGGGCGTAGCACTTATACACTCATACTCTAAACTTATAATCGGGAAGATTTAAATCCTCTCAACTTATAAAATACATTCATATGTTTTAGTGAATGTATTTTATTTACAATGTTAAGTTGTATCATCACAATAACATTTTGAAATGCTAAATTTTTATTTAGCATTTACTCGCTCCAAATATTTGATGCCCTCTACCACATTCAATCCCTTTGACACTATTAGTGATAAGTCTTTGTGCAAATCGGTCATCAACCACATATCTTTTGAGTAATTTTCTCCTCTACTTTTCATCCCAACCATAAAATTTATTGGAGGGTTTCCCTTTGCACCTAATGTAATACACATTGCGTATTCATAATTGTAGGGGACATCGTTTCTACTCCAAACCTTTTCTAGATCTTTTATTGCAATTCCATCGACCATTTTGCAATGTTCTTTTCCCTAGGTGATTAATGGATTCAAGTTAGTCGATAATTTTTTTATTGAAGGCCTTTGTCAACTTTTCAACATCAGCTGAAGTGAGTTTGTCTGACCAAAATCCCATTTCAAATTTTGTTGATAATGACTTTATAAAATCTTTCAAGCCACCTCGCACGTTGATTCTCTCCCTGCGAAACTTGAATGTGATGTCCCCAAAGGGTGATTGGTTTTTCTCATATAACAAGCCCTCTAAATCTAAAATAAGCAAGTAATTCTTGTGGCTAATCTAAATGAGGAAGTAAATAAATTTTTTTAATCGGTCTCATATCAATTCTAACCAATGGAAAAAATCAACATTTTAGCTTGACTACCACTTACCGGTGGGCCTTGCGTGTAGGATTGCATCTTCTTTACCCGTAATTGGATCCTTTGATGAAAGACTTGTTTTAAATGATATTAATATAGTTATTGCTTTGGAAAATGAAAGCGTATTTGAAAAAATATATTGAACTACGTGGTAAAATGGTAAATTCAATATTAGCACTTTAGGTAGCTACCACTTACCGATTGAGCTTAGAACATTGCCTCGTAGACCTTACTAAAGCTCTTGGTTTTTTTGATGCAATATGTATTACAAACAATAATAATCAATTCAAAATCAATTTCATGCTATCGCAAATGAAATCATAATTGAAAAGCATATTGGTCTCTATGGTAATATGGTAAGTACAAATCAAAATGTTCTATGTATTCTGAATGAATTGTAGCGCCGCCATAGGGTTCGTTTATATCCATTGAACCACCCATTGGCGAACAAAATTTTTGAGATATTGATGTGGATTAACGATTTGTTAGGCATCATTGGTTGGAATAAGCATAGATTCTAATGTCTGTATCATTATGTTGATATTAATGGTTTATGCGGACATACCTACAACCAGAAAACTACAAACTATGTAGCATTGGATGCCACCATGAACTTTTGAAATAGGTTATTTGGAAATTATTTCATTGAAAATGGTTCTACTTCTAGAATTAGCTGATATCTTTTTTTATAACTATTTGAGCCTTAGAAATGCTTATGTTTAAGAATACGCATGGCTAAAATACCTAGTTGTGTCTGCATATTCGTGATGGCTACCACCGCACACTCCACTGTTACTTTCTCTAGATGTTGGTGGTCTGCATAAACCATTAATTTTTTTATAAAATTTTGGGGCTTAGTAAGAGTTCTTATTTATAAATGCACATGACTAACATATCAGGATTTGCTTGCATATTTGTGGATGATGCAACCTAGAATCCACTATATAAAACCCAGGCGTGTTGGCACATCGCCCGACCCCAAGATGAACGCTCACCCGAAGCACGTAAAGGTATCAAACCCCTCTTTAGAGTGGCTTGTGCAAGATGTTAGTGTGATGAAGATAAAGCATATTTAGAACCATAAATAACCATACACATGCCACAAAGCATATCCTAGATCTAGATCTTAGAGAATCATGAATTAAACAATAACTATAATAAGATAAACCACACAAGAACCAATTATAGTCATGTTTAACACCATTATCCAATCAACATACTCCATTACATTAAACACTATAAAACATAGAAGATTCTTACATTATAAAGTATCACCATAAGTCATGTGTGCATCAGATCCAACAACATAACTCTACAATAATTCACTCTCTCTAAACTACACAATTCACTACATATTTATAGGGGTGGGGAATTTCCCTTCACCACCTACGCACTTCTCAAAATAGGTCACATGTTGATAATAGCCATGCACCTTTACAATAACATGCACACATGCAAGTGCGCTAATAATAGACATCCTATAATTAATTGGAAGAAGTAATCCTATTATTAAATCAAGCTCGTGCATGGTGCTTTGATCGATCGCTCATTCCCAAAATAACATATGTGCGTCACACAAGTCTCCATCCGTATGTGTTATCCGCACGTCATCTCCAAAATAGACCGTATCCATGAAAATGGCTAAGTCCCAAATCAAACTGTCTTGGCATGTGTTTCCTTTCCTATCATTCCGCACCTTCAAATATGTCTTGTTCCCACGTGTGAATCCTATGTGTGTCTTCTCCTTAAGACAATATTATGTCTATTGAACATTACCCCACACTAAAGTACATTTTCATCCCGGAAATGGGGATTCTTTATGATGTTCCCAAATAAATAAGAATAAGAATTGATAGAATGTAAAGAATCAATGTACAAAAGAATGGGGCTTTACTCTACAGCTTCCTCTTCTTCAACTAGAAGGATTAACTCTAGATATTCACTTTTAATCTCAGCCTCTAATGTCTGTCAGTCATCTAGCGCGGTCCTGTCTTCTCTGGAATGTCCATAGCGATGGCATCCAACTCGTCCTGAGCAATCTTTTCCTTCTCATTCTGTAAAACACAAACAACATTGGCCATAACAGACATCATTCCCTCCAAAAGATCCATCTTCTGCGTTATGAACTTCCCAATCTCATCTATCCTCTCCTTATGTGGATCTTGGGTTGCTACTGGGCTTCGCACTGCTTTTCACTAGTGCCAATATTTCTGCGTGCTCTAAAGTCTCATCCTTCATTATTGCCAGAAATTCATTATCCTCAACCAGAGTTTAGGTCCTTATTACTACCTCTGGAGTTGCACATCAATTCAGAGCTTGGTTTGCTTTCCTTAGCTCATCTTTTAAAGTCTGGAGCAATGCCTCATACGTTGAAATTTTTCTGATCATAGAGGCCCTTGCTCTTTTTGCTTCTTGTTCAACATCTTTTGGTGCAAGCATTCTAAGTGGTCCATCTTCTAGCACCAAATCAACCAAAGTGCGCACATAATGCATTGTAGAAGGAAATTTTTCGGTACCTTTGGTTCTAGATGAGGCCTTGCTTTCGAATGTAATCACCAATCTCCTCTGCCATGCTAATGAAGGCCTCATTCTTTGTTCATTCTCACTCCTTCTCTACCTTTAAGCACTCTATCTCCGCAGTTTTATCCTTGTTATCTTCCATCAACGCTCTAATGGTGGCGTCCTTATCAATATTCATATGCGCCACCTCAAAGAGATACCTTGACTAAGGCATTACTGACCTTCTCATTAGACATAAGTGTGGGTTTTATGGTCATGTTCCTGCTCTGAGGTGACTTCTTTACTCTCCTTAAGACATAAGACTCCTCGCACACATCAAAATTTGGTTCATCCATGTGAGTCTGTATGGACCAGGATAGTTGTTTCCTTACACTCGCATAGTGGTCATATCTAGGTCCATCAGCTCCCACCCATATAACTCTTTAAGGTCCACTGTACTCTAAAACCGGGCACAGACGATTTTACTTATTTCCTCAGCGTATCCCATACTTGGCACAACATATTCTTCACTTCTCCTCATCCTTGGCCCCTTAGGAACCTGAGCGCCAAGGTTTGGAGTTAGCCCTTCTCCTATCTGATTTAACTGGTGCATTGATTTTCTTGTGCTCAGTTTATTTTTCTTCTTTCACCCCTTCTTCTTCATCTTTCATTTATTCATCCCTAGGATCCTCCACATCTTTTGGTTACACTAGGTGTCAGCGCGCTCTCTTCAAACTCCTCCACCTCCTCATTAAGTGTCAACTTTCTCCTTCTCTTCTTTTCGGTGCTTCTTTTTTAGGGGAGAGTCGAGGTGATCTCCTTACAGTTGTGGTGTTCCTACGCCTTGGGTCCTGGTTCTTCTAAATACCTTCTTGAATTGGCGCTCTTCAGGGACTACATCTACGTTCAAGTCCTCTTCTACTTCTTGCACCTGTGGTGGAGTATCTGTGCACTCACTCTCCACTTTGTCTATGGGCACCTCCAGCCCCTATGATCCAAGCCTCCACTATCTTTGTGTTCTTCTTCTTCCTCATCTATCTGTATGGTCACGGCAGGCTTTGAGCTAGCACATTCTCCATTGTATGTTTTCCCTTAGGTGGCCCTGGGAGCATGAACTCATTCTCCACATACTTATTATTCTCCATCCTAGGCTTAAGTGAAGATATATGAACATGGCTCCACTATCCCCAATAACCAAGCTTCTATGGATTTATGTTTATGACATTTGAAATGAGCCTCTCAATATAGGCAAATTGACCTAGATATACATATGTTTTCTGAGGGTATGGTAGTCACAATCTACCTTGTCTGTGTTGAAGTTCAACCGACACACATTAGTAAATCTGTGAACTAAATCCTGGAAGTAGTGCACTGTGAAGGCATGGGAAAATTTTCATCATGGACTCCATGTCCCATCCTTCATGGCAAACCGTGCGATGCAAAAATGTTGATACACCACGAATTGTACTACCTTTCCTACTACCGCGGGTAGCTCCTTCGAATGTGTTATTCCTCCTCAAACGCCGTGTGAAGTCGGTCATACCACAGTTCTTCTAATTGCTTGAATGGGCCACTCATTGATCCTTCACATAAATATTTCTCTAACCTTTTCGCGAGGGAATTTTTCTCAGTGGGGTATTCCCAAATTTTGTTCTTTGGCCCATCGGGCACTCCATTTTTTACAAAATAAGGGATAGTAAGATAACACCAAAACTTATCTTCTCACCTGCGCACGCTTCCTCAATAATAGTCTCTGCAATGTAGCCAACCAATTTGTAGATTTCTCCCTCTGTCATTTTCTTTGCAATGTGTAGCCACATGGTATTTACCTATGACTAGCTCTCTTGATCATTTAACTTGGTGACCAGATGTGTGGCTGTCTCGCTGCACTACATGAAACTTCTTCAATTTGTCTATGTTTGTTCCACGTAGACCTTTGGATTATCATGACTCCTTACTGGTGGCTATAACAATTGTCTTATTAGTTAGATCACTCATAATATCTGTTCTTGTGCCTTTCAGTCCTGTCAATATGGAAATTAGAGTGCTATGATCCTTACCCTCCGTCCAACAAAATAGAAAAAGTCCTTGTGGACTCTACTCATAAGCCATTGGTATAAAGCCTCTGGTTTTCCAAAGTATGGGAGTTCATATAACTGATAAACCCCTACCTTCTTCAACAAATTCTCTCCAACGATCATCATATATTGACATATCATCAACCGTGCGCTTGTTGGTCTTCTTGTTCAACAACGCATCCAATTCTCCCTTGTTGTCGATGGTGTGGTGATTCTAATCACTTAATTTGCATTGGCGAACGTGGGAATCCCAATCCTGTCCAAATATCACTCCTTTTAGGTACTACATTTATGAAAAGTTTCTGTCGAGCGCCAATTCAACCTCAACCTCCACCTTTTTCTTTCCCTTTGTGCCTGTTGTAGGTGCTTTCTTGATGCCATCATAAAAATCCCACCTTTTGTCTTTTGTATCAAGTAAACTCAAACTCTAGCTCAAAATTTTGTTCCCTACCTCGAAACCACATGCCCTAACTCCTTCTCAATGATTCTTCTACACTCGAACCCTTCACCAATGGGGACGCAAGTCACTTCCATGCACAAATCTGCTCTTCATGTCTAGTTTCGTAGCTCTCGGCACCTCAATATGTTTCGCTTGGCTCGGTCACACTTATTTCACTTGAATACTTGTGATTGCAAAGATAAAAATGAACCCACATCATGTCCTTATATATATTTTCAAAAATTTAGTGCATTTATTGTTCCTTCACCTACCAACAATCCTCTCATTAATTGACCATTTTCCCAATTTCTATGCGGTACACCTTTGTGCCCTAGCTATAACCTTCTAGCGTGCCTTCCTACCTTCCTCGCTCACAGACTTCTCTTCGCGCTTCTATACATAAAGTACCTCGCTACTCCACCCTCTTACTAGTAGTTTGCATGATTGTTGCTTGCCTCACGTTATATTGTTCATTCATTCATTTCTATCTATGGTCTTCTTTAGAAGTAATCACCTTTCAAACAACTCCTTTCCATACTTGAATAACACCTGTAACAATTTGTTCTCATGTGTACACAATTGTGAATAACAAATAACAACCACCCCACATCAATGGTATGTGCGATTCTATACGCATTAAAATACGTCGAGATTGTAATTAGCTTCCAAAGACGCAAATGCACTTATTACACAAAACACCAAACTAAAATGAAAAGTATAACGACAAAAAAGGAAATACATTAAAGGAAATACAGAAAGGGAAACCTATACTAAATGACAATATTGCCTTATTACAAACACTAAGAAGACTTATTTATAGTAGGGCTTCAGCCTTTACTCCCATTAAAGTAACCTTAGATGTAGTATTCCATCAAGTACCTCTAACTCGGAAAGCATTAGATTCAAGTATATGAGTGATAACATACGGTCCTAACCAATGCACCTTAAGTTTTCTGGATGGCACAAAAGTTAGAGTCATAAAGTAGTACCATCTGTCCAACCTCAAGTTTCTTATCCCGATGTGTCGGTCATGTCATGCCTTGTGCACGGCCTTTTCCTACTTCGACTCTAACATGCTATGGTGTGCCTCTCATCCAACTGTATTAACACACAATTCTTTCTTCTAATGCTTGTTCATCAGCTAGACCTCCAGCGTGCGCAATACGCAATGATGGTAACATGAATTCCATTGGAAGAGCTTCTTCTATGCTAAACACCAACTTGAAAGGGTGTGGCTTTATTCAACCTCTTGTAGGTTGTTCTATATGCCCAAAGCACAACAAAACTTTATCATCCCAATCTTTCCTTCCAACATCAAAATTATTTGTCAAAGTCTTGCTCAATATCTTGTTAAAGGCCTCCGCAGTCCCATTTTCCCAAGGATGATAAGGTGTTGTCTTGTGGTGCGCAACCATAAATTCATCCAATAATATCCTGATTGTCTCATTCAAGGTCACAAGACAATTAAGGCCCTCATGGTCGTAAACAACAAACAAGTGCGCACATAAGCAAAGGGCAAAGCCCACATACAATGACAAACAAAGCAGATAAGTAGAAATAAACAAGTAGTCATGGAAACATGTGATCTGCGCAAAATAAGTGTTGCACATGGAACACCCGTTAGCATGTTAGAGTGATAACCAATATGTCAAATTGTATACGAACAAGTAGTATAAGATGTTAAGTACAAAATGAAACAATAGCACCTAGATAAGATGAATGTGGATGCCCCAACGACCGATATAGGAAGGGTAAAAGGTGAGCATCTATGCCGCGTGTAGAGTCTTGTATCTATGATCACACTAGACAAAGGTGTGAACGTGCATGTGTGTATGATAATGACATATAAGAAAGAAGTCTAACATGTGTAATAAAGTGAGCATGCAAAACACTAGTATGCAAAAGTAAATGCCCCAAGACAATGCAATATGTTGTAGATGGATGAAATGGAATGCAAGATGGAATGATAAGAGCAACGTGCCCCTCGAGTGGATGGAATGTATGTAGTGAGGTTCATTTTGTTTGCCCCCTTAGCAGTCAAGAATGAATTGTAAACGAGAGTGTGTCATTGGGAAATGGTCGAGTAGTGTTGGTTGTATCTAGCACGTTGTGAGGAGTGTGTATGTGTAGTGGTGATGAGATGTGACATGTGGAGAGATGTGTGTGGACCCTATAGCCTAAGCATATACCATGACTTTTTGAATAGAGGAGTGATGATTTAGCCCTAAGCGTATATCACTAGAGAATGAGTGGATGGTGAGGAGACATATGGAAAGATATGTGTGGACCCTATAGCCTAAGCATATACCATGACTTGTTGAATGTGTGAGTGATGATTTAGCCCTAAGTGTATATCACTATAGAATGAGTGGATGGTGAGGATACTTATGGAAATTTATGCATGGAACCTATAACCTAAGTGTATACCACGACAAGATGATAAGATAGGTGACAATTTAACCTAAAGTGTATGTCACTAACACTAGAAATGTCGTATGAGGAAAATGTCGCATTGGTGAATGTAAGGTCCATTTGATTGGTAAACCCTCGGTAGTTGAGTATGGACCAAGGAACTAAAGTGCGTCATAGGGTGGTGAGTGTAACACATAGAAGACAACATAGTATAAATGACCAAGTGATGAATATGGGATGTAAACGTGTGGTGTGAGCAATGCAATGTAGGATGTATATCATGTGTAATGCACGAAATGCATAATATATATATATAGGAATGGAATATGTAAGGATGATAGATGGAACTAGACCCATATATAATGGAATCTAGTGTAGTATAGAATGGATAGGATGGATAGATGCACTATGTGAATAAGACAATGTAAGAAGGGTATGATGCGTAGATGATGCAAGATGCGGATATAGGTGTAGAATATGTAGTGATGACAGGTAAAGTTAGACCCATATATAATGTGACCTAGTGTAAATATAGAATGTAAGAAAGAGATGCAAAACTACATGCAAACGATATGATGACTAGTGTAGTGTGTATGACATAGAGGATGTAGGAATGATTAATAGATGAGGTATGTATAGGAAAATGTAAGATTTATACTAAGTATAGAAATGACGATAAAATGTAAATGTGTAGAACCTAGAGTGTAGTGTGTGGGGTTCAGTGTAATGGTAATCCCTCAACAGTCTAGTGTGAACCGAAGCATAAGAGTGCGTCATTGGGTAACGAGTGCGCTAAAATGTGTAAGAAATATACCTATATGTGAAGAAGAATACAAAGAGTAGAGGTGTAGCTACGCTAATACAAGGGGGAGTGTGTAGTGGTTATGCCCCCTAAGCGAGCATGAAGGAGGAGTCAAACAATAAGGTCAAGGGACGGAGGTTTGTCGACGGATACCAAGGATGATGAAAGTGTAGGACCATGATCCACGAGTGGGGATATAGTAGATAAATTTGGTGTCGGTGAACGAAAGCTACGTGTATGCGAAGGATAAATGGAAGATGGGGGTCGAGGTGGTGAATGACGAGAGGAAGGGGTGTTGTTGAGATAGGTGATGGGTAGTGCTACTTTTAGACACACGAGCCAAACAAGCTGGATAGGGGGACGTGGAATAGGAAGCGGTGGTGTAGAAAATGAGAGGAGGCCTAGCTATTGGAGATCATGAATAATATGGCTCAAAGTGTGACATGAGTTAGTATGATGCCCTTGAATCGATGGTAGCGGAAAAATGGTTGATCACAATATTGTATTAGTTGAGATGGAGGGTGGCGATAATTAGACAATAGAGAAATGAGTCGGTGATGAAGAAGGTGGCCAAGAATGTCCTGTGGCGTAGCATTGGAAGGAAATATAAGAGGTGGAGGTAATGGTACAGTTGGTGGATCAGTGAGGAGACTGGTAGGGGACGTGGATGATGCAGGAGCTGTAGGAGTAGTAGGAGCATGTAGGGTAGAGGCATCCTTAAGTTGCTCTATCGCAGCATGGAGAGAGAAATTGTGGCTTCCATGGACTGACAATGAACTTGTAGCACTTGTATAGCCTCCAATAAGTGTGTGTTAGATGGAGGATTGCAAGGGTGAGCATCATCAATCACGGTGGTGGATATCGAGCATAGTAGAGATAATGGTGGATCGATATTAACACAAAAAGGAACCAGATCATCTAAAGGATTATCAAGAGCAATATCGAAATCATATTAGACAACGTGGGAAACTTGATAAGGAAGGGTATAACAAAGAAAATAACTACTACAAATGCGATTTGTGGCAAATAACATGGGGAATGTGATATCAACATGCTTAGGATCAAGTGTGCCTCCAATATAATCTAACCAAGATTGGCCAAGTGTAAGTGGAGAAGCAACAAGATAATGTGCAAGATGGACAAAGAAGGTGGAAAACATGCAGGCCATAGGTGGTAGTGAGAATGACAGAACCATGATATAAATGTGGATCGCATAAAGGAGTATGAAGGTCATTGAAGTCAAAACCAAGTCGAAGGAGACCATCATGTGAACATATGGTGGTTGTACATGACATGTCTAGTGGTATGTGCTTCCAATAAGAATTATTTATGAAGAGAGTGTAAGCGAATGGTGGGCATGTTTAGGAGGTGATGATAGTGGAGAAAGTGGTACGATATCTAGAGCCAATAAAGGTCTCTGGTATGGCACTATAGCGATAGTAGTAATAGACAGTGGGGAAGAGACTGTATTAAGTATGTAAAGATTGGCCGCGAATGACATTTCATATAGAAAAGGGGACATGAGAGGAATATGAAAAGCAACCAAGTATTGTGGGGTAGGCGTGGTGGATGATATTAGAGCATTGGTAACAACATGAGTAAGTGGCAAAGTAGAAGGGACCATATCAATCATGCAGACGATAAGAACTAAGTCATGTGGAGTTGTTCGAGGTTGAGAGCCAATCATGGGTGGAGAAGAAGGAGAGGTAGGGAGAAGTAATGTAGTGTTGGAGTCATTTATGTCCAATGCAGGAGAAGGGACAAGTGAAGGTAAGGGATCTTAGGGTTCCTTAATGGTGGTAGGTGGAACTATGGGGTCGGGAGGAGAGCTTGGAATTCTGCTTTCTGAAGTTGAGTTAGGGATGTAGGATTAATAGTGCATAAATAAGCGGTAATAACATCTTCAATAGCACAAGGATCCATTCCAGAAGATGGAAGTTGAATGAATGAAGGACAAGGGCTATAACCAGAAGTAGTGGTAGGAGTGTCGATGAAAACATGGCCACGACTAGTAGAGTAGCGGAAGACTTAGAGGAAGACGACTTTCTATGACGTTTACCCATGATGGGAGGTGCAAATGCAAAACCCTAGAAGGTATTAGAAAGAGACGTCGAGTTCACCAAATGATTAACAAAAATTAAACCTAAATAGGGTACAGGGTAATAATATTAATCTAATTAGGAGGACTAAAACATTGTATAAGTAATCTAAAGCAGTATGAAAACAATAGAAAATAATTATTTTGAGTAAAGTAAAACCCTAAGTATGCAAGAGAAGGAAGAGAAATGGCTTAGCTGATTTGAAGAGACTGTAACATAGTGTAGCAGATGTGGAAATAAAATCGGAAGTGTTGATAATTACTCGGGGACGCTGCGAAGACCGGATCTAGATGATCGAAATGACTGAGGCACTGGGAGGGTATTGGGGTGCCATGGTCTATAGTTTGGTTGCTTTGATTTGTGTAAAAGCTCGAAACCGATCTGTATGGTCACAAGTTGATTCGAAACCCTACATGTCCTGTCATAATGGATTCGTCGGATGAGTTGTATAATGACCTACAATACAAAAGGAAGTATCAAACCCTATAAAAATAAAGATGCGAGATGAATGGGTCGAAGCTAACCTCATTTGCCAAACTAGTGGTCTTATCACTGAGTGTTGCACTACATTTCGGACCTAGATGTAGTTTTGGTGAGTGTGTGCATGTCGTGCCCTAAGTGCTCTCATGTTAGTCGCACTTTGTGAAGTAACGAGCAATAGTAACTATAGAAAATGTAAATAACATGTGTGCATGGAATAAAATAGAATCCCCTCCTATGCAGTGTGTGTGATGCATATCTCCTAGCCTTGATGCATGACACTATGTGGATGCAATGGATGTAACTCTAGATGGAGTGATAGTAGTTATGACATTAGGGTCCCTCATTATGGTCTTATAACTTTATATTTATAGGGCTCTCAAGATTAATTTCGTAATTAATCCCGACAAGGCCGACTGGGAAAAGGATAAGGATGAAAAATGGCTATAAAGGCCCCAAAAAGAAGTGGGAAAGGATGTGCATAGATCGGGGCACCCAGGGTAGGGACTAAGGCGCCTGATTTTGGGCTAGAATGATGAGGCAATTGTAAAATAGACGGATAAGTGCAAGAAAATATGTGGGAATGATGAAATAAAATATAAAATAAAGATGGCCAAAAGGTGGGATTAATTAGTACTTTATTCACTTGAGAACCTTCTAAATAGTAGTATAAGACCAAGTTAAATAATGTCTAAAGTGCATAATTTTGTGTGTACAATTTTATACATTTGCTATATTCTAGATCTAGCTCGTTATCATTTTGCAACTTGCACAAGGGCATCCTAAGGCACCATTACACACACTTTCACACAAAACTACATGGAGTATGAAATGTAGTGCAACGCTCGATACTAAGTTCACTCTTTGGGTGGTTTGTCAGGGTCATCCAAATCCACATTTTGCATATTTTTATTAGATTTGATGTGGTTTGTGTTATCACCAAATTACAACACCATCTGATTTATCATGCGCATGTGTATGAGCTACCAGTGTAATTGGGTAACATTGGACCATCTCTCAAGTTGTGGGATTTGCATACTTGAGATGGACCTCCAGAGAAGGTTGGTTCTTCTACCTAACCCTAATGCAACAAATACTCCTAATGTAATAAACACAACTATCTAATCCTATCCTATGATTTCTAAGGGACCAGAGAGAATGAGAAAGCATAGAAATGAAGAAATCCTACAATAAAAGTGGCGATAGCACCAAGAAAAGGGAACTAGAATATCCTGCTTAAAGGAGAATGAAAGTGAAAAAGGCAACAAAGGAAGGCCAGATAGTTGTGACACAAAACCAAGCTCCATTCACCACCAAATCTCCATTAAACACAACAACATTGACCTAAAAATGAAGGAAAACATGCACAAAATAGATCAAATAATAATAGAGAGGTAAGGAGATGCAAGAAAAATGAGAAAGGGTTGAGAAAACACCACAATACACAATTTTATTGCTCCATAAAGTTGCACAGTCCATTACATTTGCAAAATAGAGGCACAATTACATTTGTAGAGTCCATGTGAAGGCTTGATACTCAAAGAATTTGAGAAAACAAATTGGTAGAGTTTCCCCATGCCCAAAACATCCCCCCTTCTCAAATGAGAAGTGGTTACAATATATAGAGGAAGTGAGAGAGAGAGAGAGATATAATCCCAAATTTTCCCTTTCACCCACCAACAAAAGTCATTAATTCACCGCAAAACATCATGAAGACCATGTCGATGCCCACACCATCCTGTACCATTGCTTTTGGAAGAAGGAAATTGCACCCATGTCTTCATTTAATGCCCCAAAACTACATGTAAGTGATCATTTGCATATGAGATAGTTTTTTGAGTTTTAGGCCACCTACCACCACTAACTTTCTAATTTCTTTTCTTTATGGTGTAGAGCATGAAAAACAAATCCATTGATATAAATTTTGTCAAATTTGGTCCATGGGAGCTCGAGTTATTGCCATATAGATTGGTGGTACCATTTTTGCCCAAAACGCAGCTTTTCGGGTAGAGCCGAATTAAAGGTTAGGAGCGCCCTAGGCAATAATTAAAGTGGACACCCTTCTTACAAAATTAGTTAATTTTTTTACCATCAAATAAATAAATAAAAGCTATGTACATCACCATGTTTTAAACTTTTCATAAGAATCATAGTAAATCACTAATTTAGAAAAATTAAAATACTATAAATATACTATAAAATTATCAAATAAGGACAAGTAATAATCTATGGACAGAGAGAATTAATCATAGGAGCTTCTCATAATGCCATAAAAACAATTTTTTACAAAAGGTTGGTTACTCATCTTATTTACCAATATCAAGAGGTGATGGGTCTCAAAATTGAACAAAGCATCCTTTTTTCCTACAAAGAAATAAAAAGTCCTAGGTAGTTCCCATGGTTTTTGAAGAGTGAAGAGTGGTATTTGGACCAAGCCTACTAATTACTCCATAAAAAAGAGACATTTCCCTCAAAACATTAGGAATAGAGAATTAAATAATTTTTTCTTTCAAGTATACTTGCCTCTACTAGTTACACTAGTGACATTATGAAAAGTACATGAACCTTTTCTCGATAAAAATACACACACCCAATTATCTAGAGCTACATTAGAGAGTGAGTAACAATACTAACAATATCATATGAGATTAAAAATATGCATATTTTTATAATTGCAAAAATATTATAGTACCTTTTTATGTGTATGCATGAAATTTATGTCACTTTATAATAATATCAATAAAAGGGTTAATTAATATTGACTTTAGGGAATTTTTTTAATGTTAAGTTCTAATAAAATCTAAAAAGTAATGAAAATCTTTAGATTATGGCGCCCTTCTTCAAGTCGGTGCCTAGGCAATTGCCTAGTTTGCACAAGGCTTAATCCCCCTTATTTTCAAACCCTTTTCCTCTATTTGGTTACTAGTCTACATTACAAAGGAGCCCCTTTTGCTTTATTTTCCTTTAGAATTTGGATCTTTCGGGTTAAAGTGGAACACTAGAACATGGCTTGGAGTTCCTTATTTAACTAATTTCCCTGCGGTCTTCCCTTTTCGCATTCCTTTTATTCTACTTTCTACTTTTATCCGCCTCCATTCCTTTATTTTCTGGGTTTAATGGTATGCAAGAAACTGCGTGTATTAGATGGGCTGGGCCCTTAGTTCCTTCGGGTCCCAAAACCCCAAAATCCTCGACAACATTGCCGTACCCTTCTCTTTGCGAAGTTTTCAATTTTGTGGGGAACTAGTTCCCGCACTTCGTTGTTCTTCGCGAGCGAAGCCTCGCCCACAATGCAAAGTACCCACTCGACGAGCTTGGCAAGCTAACTCACCACCTTGCCATGTTTACATATAATTGTTCCCCTATGTAGGGAATCTTAGCTCGCCTCTCTCGAGTTCCAAATGGGCTCGTTATTCCCACATAAGTCGATCTCCCGCAAACAATGAACCTAACCCCGCCAATGTGTATTTCGAGCCTAAGGTTCTTTTGGCGAACCAAAGCCCCCCCGAGCCCCGTTCCATGAGTTTTACCAGTGGGTGACTTAGCCGCACAACAAAGGGGCGGTCACCACCAATCTATTCAAATTGGGCCAAATATTAGTTCCTTAGTGCGAGCCGCACTTGTTCCATTCGCCCTACCAAAAGCCGCATACACACCGAAACTCTGTTTTAGCCCTTTTCCACCAAACTTAGCCAAATTTTTGGATTTTTTTAGGGACAAGGAGCCATGAAAACATGAATAAGATGCCCCCAAGACACTTTTGACATGCTTATCCATTTTGTTCATTTTAAAACCAATTTTGCTCGAATTTGGCTAAGTGTCAACCCTTTATAAAGCCATAAGAGGAAAAAAATTCACCACATGATCTCAAACTTCCCAAAACCACTGCAAGTGTTCCAAAATCATGGAAATTTACTTGAAAACTCCATATTCACCTTGAAGCTCCGTTAAGCGCCCAAGTTCACTTTTCTCCAATTGTCCATTTTACCAAGGGGGTAAAAATGGATAACAGTTTGTGGACATGTGCAACTAGGTATCTATTTTGCAAGTTACATGTGTGAATAATGACATTGGAACAAATCCAAAGTGACAAACAAAGATCAACAATGAAGCTCCTCTTGCATAGAAAAGATCAGAACCCGAACATCCGGGTAGAAATTAGCACCCGAGATCCAGTCACTAGCGCCCAGACGCTCCTGTCCTCCCCGTGGGCTTTTCTAACCCGCACATTTCGGGTCTTAGAGCCTCCAATGAACCTTGTTGATCTTTCAAATCCGTTCCAACTATTCACTTGCCCGCATCATCTCCGGTTTATGCGAAATCATCTAAGTCATCTTCTCTCTTTCCATTGCTTAGGGTTTCATATTATTGCATGTTTGTTGGTCGTATATTTACCGTATATTATCATTGCACGTCACTCATTACGGTAGTTACTTTGAAGTTAGATTTAATTTAATTTATATTAAATCAAACATAAGCAAAATCAACAAAGGCAAATGAAATGTGGCTTTAGGAGGATATTATGGATTTTAGGACAAACCTAGATCCTAAGTCCCGGTGGTCACAAATTGATCCTCACACTTTATGATTTTGGTGGGGAAATCGGTAAAGTGCGAAAAAATAAATTTATTAGAACCCCATGGACTTAATAATAAATAATATCTATGGTTATAATTTTGGGATTGAAATGGGTGGGCATGGGATTCATTTGGTTGGGCCAAATGTAATCCCATGACCCTTTTTGCTCACAAGTATTTAAAAATAATAACAATAAAATAAAATTTGGTTAATAAAATGAATAAATAAACTATAGTGAATTAGATAATATTAGCTATAATACCTTAGCTAAGGTAATTTGCCTTGCCATTGCTTACCAATGCTTCTGACCCCTTATGATTACCTTTGCATGATACGATAAGATAGGTTTGGAACTACTAAAGACTTTTAATGGGAAAAATTACAACTCATGTTGTCATCACAATCGAATCATCGGTCGCGGTTTTAGAAAACTTCGGCGACATTTAAAATTAAATAACGCAAAAAAAAATTCATCGTAAGTGCATAACAGAAAAAATAATTAATGAATTAAACAATGTTATGACACATGAGATTTAAACGCAAAAAAATCCCGAAAATTAGGACTCCTTTATGTTGTTTTATATTGGATTTTATTGGGGTAAATTTGGGGCATTATGGAATTCAAGATTGAAACATGTGGGGGTCAAGAATTATTTCCTATCCCTCGATAAAACGAAGCCTCGCTCATCAAAGAAAACAAATAAGGTAGATCTTGGATAATCAACAATCGAACAAATTTGATATGAACTTGTGTGTGATACATTTGACCCATTGACAATAGGGGCTCAAATAAAGTATATTAAGAAAGGAAAACTTTTTACACAAGGGATTGAGACCACAACCAGAGGATTCAAGAAATGGGTACAAATTGAAACCCCGTATTAATTTCATGGTGGTTGATTTCAATGATATTAAGGGCCAAAAGATGCTTTAGGGATGCATCAAAGAGTCTGACTTTATCTCTGATGACATCACCAAAGGATGGGCTTCTCTTCAGGTAAATGTAGTCAAGGTATTGTTTTACAAGGGGAGGAATATTTGGTTTCATATTAAAGATTAATTTCCATGCTTCAATTTTTTTGATAAGTCAAAAAAGGGCTTTAAGCCCGGCTATATTAATAATAACGACCGAGAGAATTAAAAAAGACTTAATAAACAGTACTAGTAATGAAGTTAAGGTAACCCAGATTGGTGTTGCATACAAAAACAACCTATTACATTATATCTATACTAAGATAGGAAACCAGAGAATTAGTTCTTGTCCTCCGAAGAGCTAGAGACTTCAACCATGGGCTCCACCGGATTACGAGCATCTTCTTCAATGACCGGGATCGTTGGAGTCTCTACCAATTTCAAATCTTTAACCTTGTCAAGTATGAATACCTAGCACTAAGCGAGATAACGTCCAATTTTTTACCTTGTGTGACACTCTCCGGTCACGAGAGCCTTCATGAGCGACCAAATTTGCTCCAGACCAATCCCAATGTCAAGACCCAACTAGTCCATATCCTCGTGAATGGAAAATGAATTGCTAGCTCCCAACATGATGGTTTGAACCCCAATAATTTATGCGACTTTGAGAGTATCCAATCTAGTCGTAGACTGTCCAAGATCCCCCATGACTTTTACCACTTCCTCCATAGCCGCAATATCACCCAACCTAGTAGAAAGTTGAGCCCTGAGTAAATTGGTGGACATCCAATGAAGCCTCGGTCCTTCACTCCTTCTATCAATGTACTTTGCCACAATTCTAAAGCCTATTTGGCCTTAATTCTCGTACCCTTATAAAAAAGACGAACACCGTTTAACAATTGTCTCAACTTCAAATCATTAACCAACCCAAGGAAAGAGAAATGCACATCCTCCAATGAATACTTGTGTATCAAGTTGTCATTCATCTCGTGCATAGTGTTCATGGTCGTGTCCCTCCCGAGGTTTGCCTCTAGTGTGTTTGGCAGAGACAACAATACCTTTACCTTTCTCTATATTCCTAATAAACCGAGTCTCACTATTGCAAAAGCAAAAAATAGATGGCGAAACACTATTGATGTTAGGATTATAAAACCCTTCGCACGTGGCCACCCACATGCTAAAGCATGTGAAATAATGCATATTAAATCCCACAAGAGGTGGGAAGACCATCACAAAATAAGACACTTAAAAGGAATGACATCTGTGTTGTCCCTTCACTATCACCTTACTATTAGTATAATTGCCATCTTTTTCGATTAATGCACCCAAAATAACTTTCAACTCATCAAGTTGAAGGAGTAAAAAAATTTGGGCTCCCTGGTTATTGTTAAGGTCCATTCCAATATTAGTGAGTTTATCGGCCACTCTGGTAGTGCTTAAAAAGGTGTGAGCAATTGAGAGTGTCCCAATGAGGGTTCGACAATCATCCACAATACCAATCAACTGCCAATGGTTGATTTGTCCTTTTTTATTGCATTGACAATAATCTGAGAGTCACCCTCAATGTATAATTTATCCCAACCTTTTTGCTTCGCTAATTTACAATCCTCGCCAAAGAGCTTTGGCTTTAACAAAGTTGTTGGAACACTTTCCAACAACTTCTGCAAGCCTAGAATGGGTTGACCCGTAGAGTTCCTAAAAACACCACCAGTACCAACCCACCCAAGATTATTTCTAGTTATGCCATCGAAGTTCAACTTGAGAAACTCATCATTAGGAGCCTTCTAAATTCGTTCTCTAAATGCTTTCATTTTAATGCTTATCCCCTTATCAGGGAATTCCCATGCTACAATTGCATATAAGATTTGTTGGATTTTGTGAGGGCATGCTATTTTTGATTGGACGTGATTCAAAATTTGTGTAGCTTTGACAAGAGTAGTAAGAGAAGTCTTATTTAATTGTCCTTGTTTGAGGTAAAAACATTGCGGGGTAGTAGTCTAACAACATAAAATGTTGTACGAAGATTTGTTCATCATGAAAGTTGATGGATTAAATTCAAGAGCAACCTATGTAGTAATTAAACATATAAAATTTTCAACCATCCAAGATTATAAAAGTGGTTTTAAAATTGAATTGTGGGATATTGTGAACATTGTAGGTGAACAGGGGAGGTCGAATATGAATTGAGAGACAATTTTGAAGACCATGTTTATGAAATTGTTGAGGACATGGATATTTTCACTACAGTTCAATTTTTTTGCATGACGATAGGCGGATGGGTTATAATATTGAAGATATTCCAAAGTGGTTTGGGTTTTTAATTTTGATATTGGATGATATGAGAGAAAGGAGCATTGTTTCCTTTGTATTTTTCAAACATAATGAAAACCAACAACTGAAGAAATTGGTATTATGTGTCAACCAAAACAAGTCATATAATTGTTCGATCCAGCTTCTTGCATATCCTCCTAAGGAATAACTGCCAAGTTGATTATATTATTGATAGAATTGTGCAACTCACCATTAGATTCTAAGGTGGATAAAACACGTTATAAAGGATTTTTAAATTTGCACAGTGTCAAAGATCCCTCTCCTACGCGTGTTGGTGAGATGACAACTTGTATGCTAGTGGGATTCCACCATATGCTTACTTAACCATTGAATTTCTTTCATGTTTATTGTTCATTGTTTATTTTTAATGGCCCACCATTTGATTTAGAGGAGTGACTGTGTGTATTAACATGCGGACCATACTATAATCAAGAGTTTTGTGAGGTGGAAAAACGTGCATCACATCTTTAAGCTACCCAAAATTGGTGATGAAGGATGAGACTCATTTATTTTTGTTTAATAATATTAATGATGTGTACTCAATTATTCTCCACAGGATGACAACATGGCACATGAATGAGATCTGCCATGAATATTCACCAATTGTACATGAAATACTACTTATATATCTATAGAGAATGCATGGACTCTCGATATATGAGAAACATTCTCGCAAATATGAAAAGAGCAAAAACAATAGATAATAAAGTCAATATTTTAAATTATTATTTTTACACAGATAAATAAGATATTGTTTACTATTAACAAAATTTGAATGTGTTCTTCAAACGAATGTTCAATTTCTAAAATATAACACTATCATCATTCAAAATATTATCATACAAGATGCATTTTCATAAATAAAAAGTATAGCTTAAATTGTAAAATATTATATACATTCATTCCATATACATTTCAATAATTCTATTTGATTTTTTTTTAATATTGTTCATTTTCGTGCATGTGTATGGGTATTCCACAAGATGCTTTTTCAAGTTTAAAAAAATAACTAGCACCGTCATAAGTTAGCGATTTTAAAAATAAAATAGCACCCACTAAAAATTGCCCTACTTAAAAGGGGAGTCAAGAAAAGTGTAGACCCCACCTGACAAAATAGCGGGACAAAAATAAGGACTGGAAGTCTCCCAACTCCCGAGGCTTTAGATCACAAGTCGGCTATATCAACGATCCAAAACGATCACACGTATATATCAACGGTTAACAATCCCTATCTGTTGGTTCCTTCCTTATATTAATTGCATACTATTTTTGGTAAGCGCACTTCTGCGTGTTTATTTTCAGTACAAAAGACGGGCGATTTCTCTCCAGTTTGCCATCAATGCTTGTGGGCTTTTTGAAGTTTTTTTTTGTGGGATAGGTTCGAATCCCAGAAGATTAGGGTTTTTCTCTGTGCGAGTTTTTAGGGTTTGAATCATCTGCTATATTTTGAGCAGATTAGGGTTTGTAGGGTTTGAAGCTCCTTATTTTGGGCGTTGGATTGTGGATTTTTTGGATTTGTTTCAGCCATGTCTCTCAGGCCGGTTTCGAGGACTGAGGTCCGCAGGAAGAACTACAAGGTGGCTGTGGATGCCGATGAAGCGCGCAGGAAGCGTGAAGACAATATGGTGGAGATCAGAAAAAATAAGAGGGAAGAAAGCCTGCTGAAGAAGAGGAGAGAGGGTATGCAAGCGCAGCAGTTTGCTCCTGCCGTGCAGTCATCGGCCGTTGAAAAAAGGTAGTCTCTGTCATTCTATTTTATTCATTTTGTTTTTGATCTAGGCTATATGGCCTCGGGTTTTTGTTTCCTTGAAAATATTTGCATCGCAGAGATCTCTTAAAATATGCAGTTTTTCTGCGATCTAGCGATACGTGTTCGGTATTTTTGTCTGCCAGTTGCCACGTTGTTTGTGAAGTTATTAACCTCGCGTAGGGCCTTTCCACAAACATTTCTTGCCTTATTGTGAAATTATTTACTTTGAAAGTGACCATTCGCAAATGTTTGTAAAGTTTGCTGAAAATAGTTATTCAGCATATGGCCATCTGCAAATTTTTGGCATGTCTGCAATAGATTTTGTTATTTCACCGAAAATATGTGATATCGCAGAGAGAAACTGCGAAAACTTGTGTAATTTTATTTATTTCCTGGCAAACTATTTATTAGTTTTGCTATTTAATAGATTTATGTAATATTGAATCAACGGCTTCTCGATCTAGTGCTATCGAGGGTCATTGCCTTTTCGTATAGCTTTGATCTTATATTTTATTGAGAAATTTGGGCATTACTTGATGAGAATTTAATGACTAAGGGTTAGTTGCAATGGTTATTAAAGATGAATTTATTTATTTTTGAATATAATCGGGCTGGATTCATCAATTATTTCTTTTATTTTTCTATTGGTGTATTCCCGTTGGTTTTTTTAAATTGGCATGTACCCTTGCCGGAGTAATTCATAGCTTCTTTACCACTTCATAGGGTTATGTGTTTTGCCCAATTGTGGTATGTGATTATGTCGAGTTGGATGATGTCTTTGGGTAATCTCTGTGGTGTTTTTTTCTCAATTCTCAACAATTTGTCAAGGAAAGTTCAATCGTCTTCTCATTATGGGTACTAAGCAAGTCGGATGAGGCATATTACTGAATTGTAACAATATCAGGACTCATGGAGATTTGAAACTGGTGCACTGCATATTAAGCCCAAATGCTTTACAACTTGAACATAGTACATATCAGATGGTTGATTCTCCTTTTTGGGAGGGCATTCCTAAGTTTCTTAGTATAGAGATATGCAAATCTTCCTTTTCGTAGGGAATTTGTGTTACGTAGAAGTTATGTCACAAGGTTCACCGAACTTTATTCTAATCGAACATGATCTCGAACCCATTATTTTTACATGGGAAGTTTTTGACATGATTTTGCATTATTTTATAAATTTATAAATTTATGTATATGTGCATAAAATTAAAAACTGACATATTTATGCATTTTTTCCAAAAAACAAAAATTATAGGATTTTTTTTTTTTGAATTTAAATGCGTTTTTCCTACTTTAGCTCTTGGTGAACTTGAACCAAACTTTATCCTTGTTGAACGTGAATGCGAACTTGAACATTGTCTTAGGATGGAAGTGAAATAGTTATTTTGATATTTTCTGTTTAGTTTGGGCATTTGTGTTGGACAGAAGTGAAATAATTCATTGTTAATGCCTTTAAAATTCAGTTTGTTGTTTTTTATTTAGTGCATTGTATTGTTCTTACTTCTTAGGTTATTATTATTAATAACATGTTCTGTTAAAGAGGGACTGATCATCTTCAAAACTATGTACACTCAGTGAGCTTGATCTATCATTAAACCTACATTAGTGTAAGTTGCAAGCTTGATCTATTATTGAACCTACATTATTTTCTTTGCACGATTAACCTAGTTAGGGGTTTTTCATTGTAGAAGTATATATGGAAAGTGGATTTTATCACTTAATTGTCAGCTTGCTGAATGTGTTGACCATTATTAGGTGTGCATGATTATATATCTTCATAGATATTCAGGTTGTTGATTATTTTGATGTTACAATCATTCTGTGCTCCATTAAGATGTTTTTCCTATGTATGAAGCATTATTACAAATTGTGTTTCATCTGTTTTTGATCCTTGTTATTCTGCCTTTATGTTGATCGTCATTACAATTATTTGTAGGTGATGCAGCCTTTGAAATTATTTGAAGGCACATCATTGCATGTTTTATTTTCTGAAGCATGACCTTTAAATGCAAGGATAACACTATTGTAATTTTGATTCAATAGTCCTTTGATTATGGTAAAACTGTCCCATTGCAATAGGTCTTCCAAAATTCGTAGTAAGCTTTGCTGCTTAAACTCAGGGTTCCCCCATTGCTACCAAATGCTTCCTTAAACATCATTGCCCATTCCATAGCATCTGGCTGGTATTCATTAATTTATTTTTAAAGGATGTCTTATTTTCATTGCTGGCGCACAGATGTAGAACTTTTAAACTGGTTCTGGAAACATTTAGCCCCCTCTATGGCAATTGAAGCGTATCTTTCTCTTTAGCAGTTGATCCCAGGATGAACACCCTCAATAAGAATAGTGTCAGGACTAGAAGCTACTATATTTAGGGTTGGTATATTTCAGATAGATACAAATAGGGATAAAGGTTTAAGGAGGAGAATAAATTTGATTAGTGGTAGGTTTAGAAACTATCATCTCTATGGTTATATTTTAAAGATGTAATAATAGGGTTGAAGGTTAAACAAAAAGGTATTAATGTATATAAGTATTTTTATCTTCAGTAAACTAATTATAGAACGTGATAACTCTATAAAAGATAATTATACATTAATGTTAAACTATTAATGGAGGGAAAGTTATAAATGAGCTATATCTCTTAAGATTTCCACGAGAGCCGTTATTTTGTTCTAAGTTTGATTTATTGTATATGATGTTAATATCTTTGAGAAAGTGGGAGTTAGTTGTCATTATTTTTCATACTCTTTAAAATTGCAAGGGAAGCATGTTTATCGTGGTTGCTTTTATTTATTGTCTAACATTTTGGTGGGTATCTTGGGAAATTAAACAATGCATTGTATGGATTCTATATTTTATATTTCTCAAGTGATTTTCATTTAACCAGAGTAGTAGCCCCTCTGATACAGTCAAATGTTTGTTTGCCAGTTTGTTATATATTATGAATTTAAATCTAATTATTGACAGGAATATTTGGGGCCTTGAAACTGTAATATATCATATCTTATGCTCAAATGATTATTTCTCTTGCTGTTATAGTTTCTGAGCTTGAATCTAAATGTTTTGTTTTTTCAAACTATGTCATTTTCTGAAACTAATACTGATCATGAAATGAATGCTCTTGTAGACTGTTTATTTGAATGTTCCTTTTCATTTCTCGAGTTATGAGTTTCTCTTATCTTGTAGTTGGAGAGCCTTCCAGCCATGGTTGCTGGAGTGTGGTCAGACGATCCTGCATTGCAGCTTGAAGCAACAACTCAATTCCGAAGCTGCTTTCAATTGGTATTTTGGTTAAATTAATGACCC
Source organism: Taxus wallichiana var. yunnanensis (assembly GCA_018340775.1). Lineage (NCBI taxonomy): Eukaryota > Viridiplantae > Streptophyta > Pinopsida > Cupressales > Taxaceae > Taxus > Taxus wallichiana. The sequence goes on from CM031240.1 coordinate 150,425,781, forward strand.
CAATGTTAAGTGTTGATTAATTTCTATGATTCCCATGTCCTTTACATGATCTGGTAGTGATTGATGCTGTACTTATTTCAACAGAGCGCAGTCCTCCCATAGAGGAAGTTATTGAAGCAGGTGTGGTTCCACGATTTGTGGAGTTTCTTACCAGGCAGGACTTTCCACAGCTTCAGGTTAGAGTCACATTTTTGTCATGAACTCGTTTAGGTTTCAGTCTGTTTATTAGAAAGCACAATTTTTACCCCAATCTTGTATCTTTTTGTGGGTACGAGTTTCCTTCAATACAGGATGGGAACACAATGCATTTAGTTAGGATTTGTTCAACTTGTTGATTTTCTTTGTTTTCTTCAAAAATTCTATCTGTTGTTCTTTCTAATTCCGAAGAAAGGGAACAAACGTATTTATTCAGTGTTTAAAGGAATATAATAGTACTTATTCAGTGTTTGTTGGGTTTGTTGTAGTTTGAGGCAGCATGGGCATTGACAAATATAGCTTCGGGGACATCTGAGCATACTAGAGTAGTCATTGACCATGGAGCAGTTCCAATTTTTGTACAGCTCCTTAGTTCTCCAAGTGATGATGTTCGGGAGCAGGTTAAGTTTCTTTTTAAGTCTGTAGGCTATTCGAAGTTGTGAAATATTAAGATGCTCCTGACATTGGTATCCTGCTCTTTTTATAGGCTGTCTGGGCGTTGGGTAATGTGGCTGGTGACTCCCCCAAGTGCAGAGATCTAGTTCTTACTCACGGTGCTCTTATGCCACTTCTAGCTCAATTGAATGAGCATGCCAAGCTTTCAATGTTGAGAAATGCAACATGGACTCTATCTAATTTTTGCCGAGGCAAACCACAACCAGCGTTTGAGCAAGTAAAACCATTTACTCTTTTCGTTTTTTGGTTGAACCTGAAATTTAGTGGGTTGTTGTAATACAACTTGCTTCATGCCCTTGCTGAATTATGTTTTCCCTTTCTTGCAGACAAAGCCAGCGCTCCCTGCACTTGAGCGGCTTATTCATTCTAATGATGAAGAGGTTTTGACAGATGCTTGCTGGGCTCTGTCTTATCTCTCTGATGGCACAAATGATAAAATTCAAGCTGTAATTGAGGCTGGTGTCTGTCGTAGGCTTGTTGAGCTTCTGCTGTAAGTGTAAATAGTTAGCCAGCCATTTGGCTTGCATGGTAGATAGGTGTGCAATTTCCCTTTTAATGTTGATAATAATGTTCTGGATAAAATTCTTTTTCATGTTAGTTTCAGTGTAACTTTTTAAGTGGTTAGACAATAAGAGTTGTACAAATATAAGGTTTTTTTGAAATTAATTTGACTGATTTAATTTTCAGAATAATATCCTGGCGAAATCTTCTCTCATGTTAGTTGTTAGGGGTTAGATTAAGTAATAATCATTTTGTCTTTTTGCCATTGAGATACATGTGTCGTATTGTATGGGTATTTAGAAAAAAATACTTATGTAATTTTTTTCAGCCATCCCTCTCCATCTGTACTTATTCCAGCTCTCAGAACAGTGGGCAATATTGTAACTGGTGATGATGTACAGACTCAGGTATCAGTCTATCTTGGCATTTTGTTTAAATATTTTACAAGATTATTTAATTGTTTCTGCATGATGTTAATAGGTCATTTCTTTGACTGTTTTTATGGTGGGTCATTGATTTCCAGTATATCATCAACAACCAAGCACTCCCTTGCCTCTTAGCTCTCTTGACCCATAATCACAAGAAGAGTATTAAGAAGGAAGCATGCTGGACCATCTCAAACATTACTGCAGGCAACAAAGAACAGATTCAGGTCTTCCACTAGATGTATTATTTTTTATTTCTGTGAATCTATATTTTTATATGTTTGAGGTTTGCTAATTAGTAATATTTTCTTGTTCTACAGGCAGTGATCGATGGAAACATCATTCCTCCCCTTGTCCAGCTCCTTCAAACTGCCGAATTTGATATTAAGAAGGAAGCAGCATGGGCTATATCGAATGCAACTTCTGGGGGTACACATGAACATATCAAGTATGTATTCTTTTGATGCGTGGAGCTATAATTTGAAGGTTGTATCAATATTATAGGAGGCAACTTGTAACATATAATTGTATGGGTGTTAATAATATTTTGCAGGTATCTGGTGAATCAAGGATGCATCAAGCCCCTGTGTGATCTTTTAGTCTGTCCAGACCCAAGAATTATTACTGTTTGTCTTGAAGGTCTGGAGAACATTTTGAAAGTTGGGGAAGCCGAGAAGGACCTTGGTAACACTTCTGGTGTGAATCTATATGCCCAGTATATTGATGATGCTGAAGGACTGGAGAAGATTGAGAACTTGCAGAGTCATGATAACAATGAAATTTATGAGAAGGCAGTGAAAATTTTGGAAACTTACTGGTTGGAAGATGAAGAAGATGATCAAGCATTGCCTGCAAGTGGAGATGCTGCTCCCCAGCATTCAATTTCGGTACAAATCAACCATCAGTGCCATCTGGTGGATTCCAGTTTGGTTGAGGAGGTATATTTTTGTTTATGCACAATGACAGTGCTTCATCTACCCTTTCCATATAAACTGTTTTGTATTAACATTGTGCTTCTTTATGTACAGGTATTTGAGCTGTTGCAAGTTGGGGGCTATGTTATGAGTGTCTTGAATGACTTTCCAAGATTGTGTATCTGTGCTGTAGTCCGTCATTGCAAGGATAATGCTTGGTTTCTGGATGGTGCTGGTGACAGGCCAATTGTTGGTATGTCAGTCTGACAATACTAACCAAATCATGCAGACATGAGCTCCTCGAAACTAATGAGTCAGCCTCATTTGGCTTGGTAGTACAGTGTTCATGCTGTATTATATGGACTGTCCGAGCCACCTTCTGCCCTTTAGAGCTCTGTATCAGAGCTTACTGCTGTCTTGAGTCATGTGCCATGCCTTCTGGTTTTTGCACAATCCCTTTAACAGGTCTCAAGGGTCATACTAATTCTTGTTATGTATGCATTGTACTCTTCATTGCATCAAGAAAGTTGTCATATCTGGTATTGTGACACAAGTCAGTCTCATGGTCTGGGAAAATGGCCTACACTACTAACCTTGGGTTGCAGGACAATCCTAAATCCCAAAAGCATGCATGTCTATCATGCATGCTCATATTCTCCAGGAATTTTGCCTGGAGTTTTTTTGGATCATCGATTTCTAAGTTGATGATCACTGACCCCCATCTCTCTCATCCTCTTATAATGTGTCAATCTGTGCATCATTTTCCATTGCTCCATCTTCTTCTGGAAACCCCGTTTGAAGGGATTTCTTACTTATTTGTTACTTTGTCAGTGTGTCCTCTACATCCCGTTGCCAGTGGTCATTCTATTAAGGTTGCTATACATCTTTTTGGACAGTTCTACGTACTTGCATGTATATTTGTTTCCAAATAATTTTGGAGACTATTTTGCCAATTGTCAGTATTTACTGGTAATGAATTGAAAGATTACTGTTCACAATGGTATATTTTAAAAAAGATATCTGGAATTGGGATATGGTGATATTGGGAATTTGTTTCTGAAAATATTATATATACGATGGGATCCTGATAACTTGTGTTGTTTCCCAAAAATATTGTAAGCTGTACATTTAATTGTTTTGGTTAATGCTTTAGTCCGATATGATCTTGTAGGAAGTTTTGGGAATTGTTTTGAAAATATTACATATGATGCAAACCCAGCAATGTGTTTTTTTCATAATAAGATAATGCTAGTCGTGGATTGATTTTTTTGTTCAGTGTTCAGTAATGGTGAATGCAATCTTGTGATCGATCATAGATTGTGTTTGTTATTGGATTTTTTTTAATTGTAAAATTACATAAATATGGGCTAATCTATCTTCGTGTTTTACACATAGGATTTAATATCTCACGCTTCTCCAAGTTCAGCAAATTTATTTATTGTGGCTAAAGCTTCCTCATACTTTTGAGGTGTTTCACACATATATAGGATTTAATATTTTATGCTCCTGGAAGCAAGTTTAGCAAATGTATTTATTGTGGCTAAAGCTTCCTCTCACTTTTGAGGTGTTTCACACGTATATGGGATTTAATGGAAGTTCACCAAATGCATTTATTGTGGCTAAAGCTCTTGAGGTGTGTAAGAATTGTCTATATTTAGTGTGGAGGGGTTAACAAAGCCATGACAAATGTAATTCAATTCAAATTCAAATTCAAATTTATCATTTATCAGTCTAGTTAAACTGAGTATACATATTGCTTCAGAGGATTTGATACGATGTTTAACAAGTCATGACAAATGTAATTCAAATTTATCATTTGTCAGTTTAATTAAGCTGGTTATACATAATGCTTCAGAGTATTTGATAACATGTTTAAGTGGGATAACTTCATGATGTACCTTTAAGCTCTTGATCTGTCTCTTGAGAACTTAGACGTCGATCACAGTTGAATATTTTGAGGTCTTGCCTGAGTAGATGTAGGCAAAGAGGGTTGCTTTATGTTGTGTTTTTGTGAACCTCTATGAAAGGTAGTTGGTTCCCTTTTGTGTTAAGGAAATTTTTGTTTATGGGGGTAAATTTCCTGAGGATCATGAAGCATGGTAAAAATTTAAAACTGTTATTCCTCCTTTAATAAAGGGATTCTGTGCAATTGTTTCTTATATCAGAATGTTTGTATGGCAATGCACGGAAGTGCATTATATAATCTTATGCAAAGTATATAACATTTAGGAGAAAGGAGTGTGTTTGTGCTATTTCTTTTGTCGATTTGTTTTGAATATCAAATTTATTTAAATGTTGGTTGTGAGTTTATAACTAAGATATACATTGGAATGGAAACATGGGAGGTTTTGCCTGTTTGTTGAAAGAGGCAACGTTAAGTACTTGAACATCAAATTGAGTCATTGTGTTTTGATTTAAACGATGTTTGTGAGTTCTTTTTGTGAGGTTAATCTAATGAAATAGCTGATTCAGAATTTCAAAATATCAATGATTTTGCTCTGAGACTTGTAAATCATTTATGCCAGTATATGATAGGACTTGGTCCCACAAGCCTTTTTGAAAATGATTGTTAAACTAGAGACGACCCAATCCAGCATTAAGGGTTGGGGCGTGGGGATAAATTGCTGCCAAGTCTATGGTTTTATTCTTGAGGTGGCTACTATCATAATTTCCTCTCCCTGTGAAAAACATGTTAGCGATGATCTCCAATTTTATTGAAATTGCTTATAGGGTATGTGTATTATACAAATTGTCTCTTTGGGGTGTTACTCGTTTGTACTTTTAGGTATCGTATAAATTGCCTTTGTGGTGTCATTTGTTTGTGCTTAAAGGTCATTATAAACGCACGACTGTTTGGATTGTTATTTGTTTATGCTTTAAGCTATTGTATGAATTGCCTTTGCAGTATCTATTGTTTGTGCTTTGAGGTCAATTATAAACTCTAAAAACCGATCCCTTTCAATATTTTATAGGGTTTTTGTTAAACAAATAAACAAAAATTACAATATGACAACTGCATGAAATAAGGATTATAATATGCTAGAACAATTTATTGAAAATTTCTTTCAAACATATAATGTAAAAGAATCAAAGTGGATATGAAAGCATTATTATATGTAATAATGAATATACAAATAGATTTGTTTTCCATGATGTTCACCTCCTAAATATTAAACAAAAATGGAGTAGAATAAATCCATAAGTTTTGAAAATAATTGGAATAACAAGTCAAGAGCAAACTCCACATGCACCATGATAGAATGGAGTAATTGAGGGTGAATAGGATTTTGATGGAAAAAGTAAAATCTAGGTATAGAAGGTACTCATTCAATCAACTCTATTTAACATCTTAAAAGAGATTTTTGGTTGTGATACTTGTGCACGAACCAAAGTTCTATTGTAATTTAGGTTGAAATAATTTCAATGGAAAAATAAATTCTAGATATACAAGTTATTCAATCACTGTATTTGACATCTTAAAAGAGTTTTTCAATCACTCTATTTGATATCTTAAAAAGAGTTTTTGGTTGTGATACTGGTGCACTTTTCAAAGAAAGGACCAAAATCTTTATTCTTTATTTGAATATATTGGCGGTAGAAAAAGGTTGAAATCTTTGGTATTTGAATGTAGATCAAACATAAGATGATAAAAATGAGGGAGAAAATTGAATCACATTGAATCATTGTCATTCTTGTTTTGTTTTTATTTGTTATTGATAGAAATTCTAGATTTTTTAGGCAAACACCTGATGCAAAGGAAATTAATGTTTGGAAGGAGGTCATGGATGAACAAGGGTAAAAATATGACATGTTTGTAAGAAGGTTAAATGCACATAAATTTATTTGACACAATGAATAAGTGCCTTTTTGACCTAAAGGAATCCTCGAGGATGCAACGCTAGGTTTTGACCCCCTCTCATTATTTATCTACTGACTTGATGATTAAGAATTTTTATACATGAAATTATGTGTAAAGTGTACTAGTGCTGATTTATAGTAATCGGAAATCTAATCCTCTAGATGTAGTTGGAGTTGGGCATGTGACAGGTGCGTAAAGTCAAAATATGTGTAGCTTTGATAGCATAACATTGACGACGGAAAGGGATCCTTGGCACAAGGAATGAGGTATGAGATAATGTCCTAGACTTCAACTCACTTCTTTCTTACATTATGGTGGAAATATTTTTAAATCTACCTTTGATTTTTATTTCAATGTCATGAATTTAAAAAGCTTGCAATAATCTTATGGTCGATTTTGGGATGATAGTTGTTATAAATGTATTTTTGATATAGAACGCTTTTTATATGATTATTTGTGGACACTCCAATTTTAAATGACACATTTTCAAGGCATTAAGTTTTTTTGGCAAGTACTTTGAATTGAATTTGAGAAGTTTAATCCCTATTTTGATGTGTATTGATGATACCTTTGTGTTGAGTAATGTAGTACCTCCTATCAAGTACATTGTCCTTAAATGAGATGTTAAAATCTATTAAAGGACTCATATTTTGGTATTCCTAAAGTCTTTCAATGGTGGACAACATAGTGTAAATTCATTCCAAGCTAGCAATTAAATTTGATGTGACCTTGTTGATCATGAGAAAATTGACGAGCATTTATTCAACACGCCCTTGCAATACTATGGCACTATAGTAATTCGTGAGAGGATATAAAGACTCACATTTTAAGTACAATAATATTTTAAAATAGGTTTAGTTAATGCAACTTGATTAACCTTAATTAGCCACATGATAACACCATTTATCATTTTATCTTTGATTGAATGGCATTAATTGTAAAAGTTTGATGGGATTAAACATTAGGTAGGCGTAATAGAATATATATAATAGCTCATTCGGGAAAATTGGTCATATTGGAGCACCATTTTTCCTTTTTTCCATGAGTAATTGTTAAAAGCGATGAAGTTTGATTTGAGAAAACTCATTCACATTTAAGAACCATTTAATTGCATGTCATTATTTGAGCCTTCGAGCAAAAAGGTTATGATTGTGTGATCAATTTGATGTAGGAAGATTCGGGAATTACACATATTTAATAGTGTTTGTTGTTATTTTATCATTGATTGTCATTATTTGGGCATATTTGATTTAATTAGACTTCGACAATGTGCAACCAACTACATTAGCAGATATAGGAAAAATTAGTCATTTGAGAATAATTTATTATTGTATCATTGAATGTCATTATTTGAGAAAATTTGACCTAGATCAATGTAGAAGGTAGAATAATAATTGAGGCACTCTCTATTTCATATTGCTAGTACTTCGCTTCGTTTGTCTATCGCTAGTTATCTTTGATTCATGTATTATCTTGATATTGTTGCAATTAACTTTGGAAACTAGTTGATTAGGATAATATACCATAAGTTACTACTAACTTAAATTTAACCATTTAGGTTAAATCACAAACATCACAACATATTTCCCAAGATTCTATTGACTACCTCCATTTTCTCATATAAGGATGGTACATTGAACTAAAATATAACTAGATATTTAAATTTCTCCACAATGTTCTTGAAAATTTCCAACAAAACTTTGTATACATGTAAGGTAATATACTCTATGGTAACCATATAATCTAATAATTGCACTTTGAAAAACACATTTTTATGTGCATTGTGTTGTTAGTTTTATTACATGTAAAGAATTGTGCTATTTTTGGAACTATATCCACCACAACAAAAATAGAATCACGGCCTTTCTCCATTTTAGGAAATCCCAAAACAAAGTCCATGACAATATGCTCCTATAGTCTCTCTAGGACAGAAGTGGTTGATAAAACTCTACATTTTTAATCTTTCCCTTTGCTAATTGGAAAATTCTAAATATTTGCATAAATGTCTTCACACCCATGCTCATTTTTAGCCAATTTTAAGCTTCACTAAGTCATTTCATTGTCTTGTCTAGGCCAAAATGAGCAACTCGGTCTAGTTTTATGATTTTCCTTAGTTAATTTCTCGTGTGTAGATCCTTGGAGAAAATGGTGTAGTCATGTTACATCCTATCCTTGCTTGTAGGATTCTCCCATGTTGTCCATGCATTTCAAAAATCATCATCATCCTTATACAATGTCTTTACCTTGTCAAATTCTACTTCCTCCACATGCATCTCATTTTAGCTAGAGATGTTGTTATTACCTTGTTTGATTTACCACTCATATGCCTTATCACAAATGAATAAATTTATAAGGATTCAACTCACTTCACATGCATTTGGTTAAACTTACCTTGACTATTTATGAACTACAATACTCGATAATTTGTATAAAACACAATCTAATTTGAAAACAAATACGCCTCCAATTTTTAAGATATTGCATCAAGTCATAGAACCCCGATTATTATAAAGTGACTATCTCTGTTCAAGTTCATTAGATTTCCCCCTTAAGTAATAGGTTTAACATTTTTTAAAAATTTGTGGAAGGAGGTTTTTTGAAATATCTCTAACCCTTGTATAATGGAGAAAGCATAGGATAAACATTATTAGCTCCAAAATAGTACTAATAGCTATATTACAATGATATCGCAAAACTAGAAAAGAAGCTTCCCATTCATCACTAAGGAAATTAAGGTGGTCCTCCAACACCTATATGCCAATACCCCATTTATGTTGATTCTCCCACCCACACATAATAATAGCTTTACCTTATTGACTAAATACTTCTCTAATTACTTATCTAATAACATCAAAATCATCTTTAAATATCTTATTGCAATATGGTTATACCAATATTTTGGCATAAACCATGCTTCTTGGTGATGGCCATTCTAGTTTGGCACTCACCTTCTCATGATATATTCATAATCCATCTTGGGATATCATGAAGTAGAATAAACCAAATTTGTCTTTATGAAGCTACACTCCATATATAGTAGTAAGTTCTCCTCTCACAGCCTCTATAAAACTTTACATATGTGCTTTGAACGCTCCCCCTTCATCCCAATTAAGACCGTAATTCTGTTACTTCATTCATTTACATCATGAATGCTATTGGTGCAATGGTCAACCCAAAGGCATGACTAGTCATTCATATGGACCATCATTTGTTTTGAATGTAACCTTAAACTTATCCACTTCTATGATTTTCATTTGGTGGTATCCACTCTTCAAATCAATCTTTGTGGAGTTCTTGGCTCCATTTAACTAGTCCATCACATCATCCACACTAGATAATGGAAATCAATATTTGATAGTAGTCTTATGGATGTCCTTGGAGTTAGTGTACATCCTCCACTCTCCACATTTATTGAGTAATAACACCTCAAAAACTACGTAGGGGCTCAAAATATCTCACATAAGTACTTTTCCAAAAATCTTGCACTTGTCTTCTAAATTCATCATTCTCCTTCTCACATGGGCAATCTATTTGATATATAATTGGAGATGATATCCATGTATTCATCCAAGATATCCTTCATCTCTTCAAGAGAATTAACAACTTATTCTACTGCAATCATAACTTGTAATTGTTTATGAATGAGAGTATAACATGCCTTCTCTTGATTCACATTATTTTAGAATTGATTCCCTAAAATCATCATCACTTTAGGACTACTTTCCACTCTTCTTTTTCCATTAATGGAATCAATGTGTACTTCATGTCATCCTTCACAACACTATACATGTTTTCTCTCCTATCATGTTAAGCCTTGTGATCATACTTGACAAGGTATTCCTAACAATATATGTAAAAATTATATAGAAACGACATCAATCAAGATGTCCTTATATGAACTAATATGAAACCTATTGTGCATTTCTCACTTACTTTAGTTTGATGTTTCTTTAATAACCGATACAAGTTTTATGGGATTGGGTGTGTAATTATGTTTAACTCTAGTCGGGATAGGAATTGGATGGACTACAAAAGATAATAAATTAGAAATATAATGTGCCAAAAATATGTATTATAATTCAACAAGAAAAAAGTTAGGATTTACAAATATAAATCCATTAGAATGGTTTTTACGCTTCATATGTTCGATAACTGTTCATATTCTAGAGAAGACTCTTCACCTAACACTATGGGACAAAAGATATCCTAAACTAGGATAAAAAATATTATGTACAATAGTATTACATACCCACTTAGTCCACATGGGTAGTTCTAAGACCAAACATGCATGCATATGAAATTTTCAAAATTTTCTCTTATAAGCGCCTTTTTCAGGATATCTATTGGTTTCTCCGTAGTTAGAAAATGTAGCATTTTGACACTTCCTTCTTTTACATGATGCCAAATTAAGTGGAATTTTGTATTGATGTGCTTGGTTTGGTCGTGAAACATTGAAGATTTTACCATTTAAATTGCCAATGAGCTATCAAACTTGAGTGGTGTTATGAAACTTGTTCTTGAAATTCTTATAAAATCCTTTTAAGCCACAAAAATTCTCTTGCTCCTCTAAAAATGCAATGTATTATGCTTTTGCTAAAGATATTTACACAATAGATTGTTTCTTTCACTTTCAACTGATCATTGTTATTCCCAAATTCATTATAAAACCTTAAGTGAATTTTACAACTTCAAGATGTCCACCATAGTCAAAATCAAAATATCTAACCCATTTGATTTTTTCTACCCCGAGTATTTGAACCCAAGATTCTCGCAAGCCTTTAGATATCAAATAATTCTTTTTGTTACTACCCAATAACTTTATTTGGGTTCACGCATGAATCTAGAAAGAACACCACCAACGGAAATGTGGTGACATAGTTTAGGCTTCTAATCCATTGTTTGTATTTAGTGACATAATATAATTCTTTAGAATCTTCTCGTTTTCAATATCAAATTATGTTCCATGGGCTTGAGAGAGAATTAAAATATGTCATTCCAAATTTGAGAAAAAATCACCAATATATTTTGTTGTGTGATGAAGATGCATTTTTATTTTTGAATTACTTTAATGCCAAAATAGTAATGAAGAGACCCCAAATTTGTCATCTAAAATCCCTTCATCACCTTTATTTTTCTTTTTATAGTGTATCTTTTGTTATTACTTTTGACGAGCATATCATCCACATACGCCACCAAATCTACAACCGCCTTGCCAATGATCTTAAAAACAAATTACATCTTCAAAAAATGCTTGAAGTTCATGTTTAGAAGGTACTCAATGAGATCTTCATACCATGCTCTAGGGGCTTGTCACAAAACATACATCAATATTTCTAGTTTGGAAACTTTTTTCTCTTGACCTTTACATGTAAAAACTTCACATTGAGTCATCTACACTATTTCTTGAAGACCACCATTTATAAATTTAGTTTTCACATCCATCTGATGAAATTTCCACTTATTTTGTGTTACCAAAGCTAACAAAGTTTGAATGGTATTTATTGTCCAAAATAGCACCCCATGCTATTTTGAATGTAATCATCCAAGTTTCATACTTGGGCGGCTCTGAATGAAGACCTACAAAATGAAGAAGTTGAAGACACATAGTTCTGCAAAATTTACAAGGTCAAAACCTGTGGAACAAAGAAGTTTGAAGGTTAGTCTTCCGCGGTATGGGTCAAAATCTTAGTGCTTGTAGCATAGAGATATAGTATTACACGAACTCGAGAATATGGAATTCTCGCAGAGTTGGTTAATTCCGCGTAATAAAGCATGTAGTCCGCCCAGGAAAAGCTATGATGTTATGAGTCATGCCATGAGATACCACAAGGTAAAAACAAGAAAGTTGGAATGCAATAAGGTTAGAAGATGAGGAACACAAATTATGTGTTCTGTGTGTTCTCAAGGAACAAAGGATATTTTCGCAAGGCTAAAAGCTACGAGGTGAAGAAATGGAATACCACAACGGGTGGAAAATGAATGTAAAGTGTAGAGTAAAGGTCATGCAAGTTCCGAGAGATGGATTGAATCCCACAGTACAATGAATACCGCGATATAAATAACAAGGGTCAAGGGTGGTATAATGCATTTTAGAGTTTGAGTGTTGCTCACGGATCTTGGCAAATGTAGGTAGGAAAAAATCTATGGAACAAGGAAAATAGAGGAAAGCCACGAGGGTCATAAAAACAAAGGAGAAGTCGTGAATCATAGCGAAAACATAACAAAGCCGCATCAAATTTGAAACCAGAACTCAACAACTCCACCAATCAATTTAATTCGAGTGGCGGTGTCCTCATGTATTGGTGATACGATGGTGTGCGATTGGAGAGATGTCAAACACCCATACCGACTTGCGAAATCTATGGTAATTGGTCCTTAGTGGTGGTGAGTGATTGGTTCCCTCCATTATTGACACGATATGATCTTCTCCCTCTCTCTTCTCTCATTATTTCTATAAATGCAACTCAAAAATTCATTATAAACATCCTCTCCTGATTGTAAAGCCACCATGTTAAAATGGTGACCAAACTTTCATGAGTTGTAGACCTCGGATCTGAACTATAACACGTCTAGTGCCTTCCACCATTGATGTAATGGAGTGCGCATCCTTTAAGCACTAAGATATTTTCATTGTGGCCCATTTCTTCCATATGCTCACGTTTATTATATTCTTGCCTCTTCATTCATTTCTCGTATGTTGTGTGTGGATTATATTCGCAGGTTTCCATTTATGTGTGTCTATATTACGTGGAATGGAAGGGTTGATGTAGGGTTGGTGTGTGGTATGTGTATTCCCTCTCCTTTATGTGTTTTATTCTGTTTTTCACCTCATGGAGAGTGATTCCATCCTTTCTAGTGCTATCACCTCCTTCCTTAGCTTAGGTTTCATTTCTTGCATTCTCTCTAACCCTGGTCCCTTGGATGCTTAGATTAGGTTTAGTTATGTTTTTGCTTAGGTAGTTGTTATCCAAATAATTCCCCATACTTATTTGTACAAATTATTCAAGCTTCAAACTTAGATTTTGATGGCTACAAAGAAAAAACCATGTAACAAAGGAAAATCTGCCATTCAAAGGAAAAACCGTGCAACAAAGGGAAAGCTTTGCTATAAAGGAAAAGCCGTGTTACAAAGGAAAATCCACACAACAAAGGAAAAGTCCTTGAAAAGCCACACTACAAAAGAAAATATGTGTAACAAATAAAAAATCCTTAGAAAGTCCACGTTACAAAGGAAAAGGTTCACAACAAAGGAAAAGTCCTTGAAAATCCGCGCAATAAAGGAAAAGTCCTCGAAAAGGCGCACAACAAAGAAAAAAATAGTTTTTTTACACAACCTGAAAACGACCCAAATTTCATTTTTAACCTCTTAGATCCATCTAAAAGGAAAAATTGGAGTTTGTAAAAGCATGAGAAGGTTATAAATAGGTGAAATATCATTATTGGAGCATATAAAAATGGGGAAAATCATTCTAACCATAAAAATGAATTTTATTTTTCTCAAACACGGGGATGCTATTTTTAGCACAGTTTATCAAAAATGAAGCATGGAGAGTTAAAAATAGATGAAAGCATGCAAGGTAAGTTTGTTTCATCATCTAAAAGGTTTAAGAATAGAACAAAGCATGCAAAATAGAGGAAAAACTATTTTGGGAATGCAGATTTTATTTTGGGAACAAAATTGGATAAAAGCAAAGTATGGAGATTATTTTTAGGAAAAGGAAGCAAATAAAGTAGAATGCACACCCTTCACTCAAAAAGAGTTATTTTTGGAGAAAGAAGACAACCACACCTATTTTTTCCTATTTTTACAAGTCGATTTGTATGTCTTGGATTTTCTTTCTTTCCTCTCTCTTAGATTTCTATAAAAGTTTCGAACGCATAATAAAAAACATTCGCTTCTTCATTCATGTTTCGGGGAATTCAACTTTTTGGATGAGAAAGAAAGGACCATGAGTGATTCTATGTGCTTATTAGACGTCTGTGAGAAATAAAGGAGATGTTTTTCTCTTCCTACAATCACTGTATCTAGTGCATACTCTATTGTAGATTGATTTTATATTGTGATACATGATTATCCATGTTTTATCAGTTTAACCTTCATGCCTTTCATTCAGTCTTGTGCCAATTTACGATCATAGATTGTGTTTAACATGTTGTTTACAAGATTTTTTGCGGAGCCATTTGCTACCCCTTCGGTCTTGTGACAAGTCATTTGAAACCATTATGTGAATCACTTTTTCTTTGATTCAATCATTTGTAGTTAGTGTATGGTGTGTTTAGCTTCCTTGCTTCATTTGTGTGATTCTAATAAGTACAAGGTCCTCAAAACATCCTGGCGTATCACCATATTTTTCAAAATTTCCTTTCCTTTCTTCTCCCTTTTCCCTGTCAATTTTGGTAGAGTAGAGTTAGCCTTAGGAGATAGAAATAGTTTAGGTGTTACACTAGGGGAACCAACCCTCTCTGGAGATTCACTCCAATATACAGGTCACCCACAACCTAGGAGTGTTTCCATTTTGTCAATTAAAAGGAGAGTTATCACACCATTCTCCAAAGGGTGCATTTCAAAGTGACAATAGTTTCTGGCACACCCGATGAGACAAGAACAAATAATTTGTCAACAATTTGATGATATTCTTGGAAAACATCAGTGTTTCAGGCACTTTCATCCAACATCTGGCAACTCCACAAGTTCAAGCACATCCTGGTAGTAGATCAACGCATATTTCATGCCAAAGGTTACAATGAGATTATCCACTAAAAAATTTCCATTTGATTTTAGTGAATTATCTTTAAAGTCACTAATAGGAGCATAGTTTCAATTTCGAAACCATATCCTAAATCTCTCCCCACTCCAAAAAATATGATATTATCTCCCAAATTTTCCATAACGAGTTCTATTTTGAATATGGCCCTTCTAAAAAATCAAGTTTTTGTTCCCTTCAATGCTAGTAGCCCACTTTGTTGCTAGCCCAACATAACGACTTCCTAACTAACAAAATCATAATTTCGCACCTTATTATCCTCTTTACCAATAAAACATACCTCTTTCCCAACCAAGTTTGCAAGGCCCAAGTTAGTTTGCTAATGTCAAACCTATCCAAATAATCAATCCCAATGCTAATAGCACATCCAAAGTAATTTTTCCAGTCTAGATTAAATTGATCCAAGATTTTGAGTGGTGTTACCCATGTAATCAACCCCATAATCAAAATTCATGCTTCAATGGTATTCAGAATCAAGAAGTTATGGTGCAAGTAGTTCTATGTCACAAATTCCATCAGTTGAGACTCCACCACAATAGAAAGTTTCAAAAGAATACGTGTAAAATGATTTTATGTTCCTCAATTGGAAAGAAGATGATTTCTATGGAATGAATCATCTTGACGATAAAAAAATTTAGAATTATACTTCTGTGGCAACTAACACAAGGTCCAAGAAAAGATAATTATAAGTGGAGCATCCTATTGGTAAGAGAAGTTCTCAATATTATTCATCATTACGTATACTCATGTCCAATCTTAAATCAATAAAACAATCAACCTATAAAATCTCCAAGTCAACAAGAGATTCCAATCCCCATTCCTCCAATGCAAGAAGGTGCTGATGTTGGAAAATTATAGTAGAATGTTAATACCCCATATTAAAATATCCTTGAGCATATGAAGCAAACCAAAATTAGTATTTCAATATGGGATACTTTGTCTCTTCCCAGACAAAAAGATCTCTTGCAAGAAGCCTTGTTAAACATCAATATTTCCAGCCAACCATCTAAAGAACCATCTAAGGTTGTGCTCACCAATGCACCTGAACTAAAAGAATCTCAAGCAAACAAGAGCATCAAGTCACCTCCCTTATATGTTTCATTGATCATAGGTCAAAATCTAGTTCACAATTGCATGATTGATTCCAGAGCCTCTAGCTCAGTTATGCCCAAACAAGTTGTTGAAAAACTTGGTTTAGATTATGAGCCTCTTTATAAGGGAGTAGTTTAGCTTGATGGAACACTAATAGCCACTCTTGGAGTCATTAAGGGAATGAATTTAACCTTACATGCATGCCCTAACTTATCCATTCCTCAAGATGTTTTTATCATTTATCTTCCTCCTCTTTTTTCCTTATGTCTTTCTAGAGATTTCACGGCCAAAATTGGAGGTTACTTATCATCAAACTGGTCTCACATGTTGTTTAGAACAAGGTATGGTACCAAAGTTACATAAGGTCTGAACCAATCTCAACATGTCACATAGAACCTTATATTCCTAGTGTCATTAACTCAAATTGTATGATCATAGATGAAGAAGACTAGTTAATTAATCAAGGACCAACTAAAATTCTCGAGGGAATTCCTAAATTATTACTTGATGAATAGGCTACTCAAAATCATACTACTGATCCAAATATCTATATTGAAGTATCGAGTCTCAACAATTATTATTTGCACGAGGAAAATGCTTTTTAACTAGCCTTATCAAAACAAACCATCAAGAAGAAGGTTTGTGGGAATTATAATTTGATGGATCAAGAAGAAAGAATGGAGCAGGTGGAGGAATCATGTTGATTTCCCCAACAAAGACAAAGTATTTTTCAGCTATGAGATTTTAGTTTTCTTGCATGAACGATATAACAGAGTATGAATCTCTTATGCATGGTCTTCAATGGGCAAAGAAGAAACAAGTGAAGCAATTGCAAGTTTTTGGTGATAATGAGTTAGTTGTCAACCAAATCAGAGGACATGATCCCACTAAGAACAACTTGTTGATATCTTACAAAAATAGGGTATGAGATTTAATTAAAGACTTTGATGCTTTTAATATTCAGTCTATTCCTAGAGTGAAGAACAAACATGCAGATAGGTTGGCTGTCATTGGAACTCAAGTTGATATTCTAGATCAGATAAAGAAGGATAGAGATCATAAATATATCAAAATAGTGGTAAGACCTTCTATTCCAGATAACAATATTAATTGGTAAGTGTTTGAATCAGATCAAAAATTGTCAATTTCTTACAAGAAGAAGTTGAGTTTTTAGTCGAAATCGTGAAGTATTGCAAATGTAGTATGATAGTCAAATTATTCAGCTGAAATCTAACAAGATACCTCAAGGATTGGTTACTCTCAAGTCTATCTTCAACATAGATGACCATGTCAAAAAAGAAAAATCTAATATGATGATTAAACAAGAGGATTATGAAGCAATCAACATTGGAAATGAAAAAGCACTCAAAGTGGGAAAGGTATGTAACAATGATGAAAGAATTGCTTTTATTCAACTTGCTCAAGAATTTGATGATGTTTTTGCATGGAGATATGGTGATTTATTTATTTTTAATTTGGATTTATCCCAACATACCATACAATTAAATAAAAAAGTAAAACTAGTAAGAAAAAAGCAAAGACCTATCAATCCTAAAGTTGAACCACTGATGAAACAAGAGTTGGACAATCTAATCAAGGCTAACATTATTTTTCCTATCAAAATTACATCATGGGTCACCAATTTGGTTCCCGTAAGGAAAAATAATGGAGAAATACAATTGTGTGTAGATTTTAGAGATCTAAATAGAATTTCTTTAAAAGATCATTACCATCTAGCCATCCATGGAGAAAATTTTGTAGAAAGTAAGTGGCGCAGAGCATTTATCATTGCTTGATGGCTATTCCAGCTACAATCATATTTTGGTACAAGAATTAGACCAATTTAAAACAACATTCACTAGAAAATGGGGGCACATATGCGTATAGGAAAATGCCTTTTGGACTGTAAAATGCAGGAGCCACATTTCAGCGAGCAATGGAATTAACATTTCAAGGGTTAATCAATACTTGTGTTCTTGTTTATTTGGATGACATAACTATTTTTTCAAAACATGCTACAGATCACATCATACATCTCAAACACATTTTTGAGAGATGCAAGGAATATGGTATTTCACTCAATCCAAAGAAGTGTGTATTTTCAGTCCATGAGGGTAAGTTACTTGGTCACATTGTTTCCAAGAAAGGTCTCACAATTGATCTAAAATGAGTAAGTGCAATTTTGTCCTTATCTTTGCCAAATCATAAGAAGGCATTACAAAGTTTTCTGGGTAGAATTAATTTTATCAGAAGATTCATTCCAGATTTTGCAAATCTTGTAAAGCCACTAACCTCAATGCTCAAGAAGAACATGGTTTTCAGTTGGAGAACAAAGGGAAAGAATGCATTTGAAGCAATCAAACATGTCATCTCACAAGCTCCAACTCTCACTAATCCATATTTTAGAAAAGACTTCATTATATATGATTTTGGAATGATTGATACAATCTCAACTATGTTGGTACAACAAAATGATGAAAAAATGGAGCAACCAATTGCTTTTTTCAGTCAAGGGCTACAAGATTATGAGGTGAATTATTCCTTTGTTGAGAAACAAGTTCTTTTAGTCATTAAGAGTCTCAAGAAATTCAGACATCTGCTTTCTAATAACAAGATTCATTTAATGGTTTCACCCAAGTGTTAAAGAGTTTCTTTTAAGCAAATATTTGAATGGGAAAAGGGCGGGTCAATAAAAAGGTGATGGAATATGATGTTAATATTAAAGTCACTAAGTTGGTTAGAGGAAGAGGATTGTGTGAACAGTTAGCTTTAGACTTACATGATGATAAAGATCAAGTTTTAGTACCTCAAGATGGTCCAAACTTTGCAGTTATTTCATTGCCTTAAAGTTGGACCCAAGAGATGATCCATTTTCTTCATACTAGACAATGCCCACAAGGTTTAGAAAAAGAAAAAAGGAGGTATTTTAGATTACAATCCATTCCTTATGTTCTTGTTGATGACATATTGTTTAAAAAAGATGTGAATGGAGTTATTTTAAGATGCATTGACTCAAATCAAATTGAGCATGTTTTGGAAGAATTTCATGATGGTTCATCTGGTGGCCATTTTGCACCAAGAGTTACAACCTTGAAGGTCATGAGAGCTGGTTATTACTATCCAAAATTATTCAAAGATGCTCATACATGGGAAGTTAACAACTCTTCCTCTTCAACCCATTCAGGTAAATCAACCTTTCATGCAATGGGGATTGGATTTTATTGGCATGATTAATCCACCCTCTAGTGCAGGTCATAAATGGATTCTCACAACTACAAATTACTTCACAAGATGGACAAAAGTAGTGGCTTTGAAAGAAGCAAATGAGACATCAATTTTAGAATTTTATGAAAGTCTTGTCACAAGGTTCAGTGTCCCTGTAACAATAATCTTAGATAATGCCTTAGATTTCCTTCGAGCAAAGATCATTGCATGGGCAGTCAATCTTGACATTTATCAATCAACGCCTTCCAATTATTACCCTCAAGGGAATGAATTGGATGAATAAAAAAACAAGAATCTTCTCTGAATAATCAAGATAAATATGGCCAAAAATTAGAGATCATGGCACACAAAACTGAAATTAGCCTTATGGGCTGATAGGATTACTCCTAAAAGATCAATAGACAATTCTCCTTTCATGCTTATCTATGGTAGAGAAGTAAGGTTTCCTATCTCTAATGAGTTACCAGATCTAGACCACATTAAACAAATGGATATGATGGAATTATATTAAATGGAAATCAAATTTACATAAGTGATGGAGTTAGAAGAAATCAGAAATAAGGCGATGAAAATGATGGAACTTCATCAAGCACAAGTCAAATGATACTTTGATCCTCTTATTCATCCTTCTTAGGCTCCTCTTTGTTGTGTGCATCACACATCTCTTCATCATATTACATGGTCTCATCCTCCCGTGTCTTTGAACCTTCTTCATGCACCTGGTATTTCCTTTTATGGTTGCTTCTTCTCAAGTGCTAATTCTTATGCTATCTTTTCTTCCAAGTCATCCTTGCTCTCCTTAATATGAACCACCCGAACTTCTTCTTTTCCAGATAGGATTTACTAGACTTGGCTTAGTTACGGTGACTAAAGGGGATTTCTTGGGCGCTTAAAGGTACTTGCACCCTTATTTTCCTCTCTGCACTATCTTTGCACTTCCTTCCTTCTACTTTGGTCCAATGCGGCATCATCTTCTTTCTCATCTACCTCATATTCTCCCCATTCATCCTCTACATTTTATTCTTTAGGAGGAGTCTCCTCGTATCTTCTCTTGGGAAATCCCATGGTTTACTTCCTTTGTGGAGGATTTGGGAGATGAATATCTCATTCATTGAGATACTTCCCATCCTTTAGTTTGGGCCTAAGATAAATGATTACCTTAACTACATGCTTACCCATAATGACATTCATGGGGTTCAAATCCATGTTGTCAAAATCTATTGCCTCTACATATGCCAACCTTGATGGATAGACATAGGTCTAACACAGGGTATGATAGTCTCGAATCAAAACGTACACGTTGAAATTTAGTTTGGGTGCTTTGTTAATGTGATTCACCATGGCTTGAAAGTAATTTTTGTGAAGGAAAAAGGTAATTTGCACCATGGGCCCATTTCTCCATTGTTGAACATAAACCTACCAAGGTAGAAGTGTTGGTGTACTTTGCACAATTCTACCTTTCCATCAAGTAGTGATGGAATTTATTTAGGTACTGAGAACATTCATTTTCGAAAGCTTTACGCATTCGTTTGTACTAGTTGTCCATGCGAATTTTGTAAGGGCTCATTATGGCCCCATCACATGTGAACACTTTAGAATTTTCTATGGGTGACTTATGATCTACTTTGGATATATGTACATTTTATTTTCTAGGCCATCCGGTAACTTTGATCTCCCAAAATACAATCAACAATATAATTACACCCTAGGTTATCTTCTCACCTTTACTTACCTAGACCATTTCTTCCTCAATTATTGCTTCAACAATGTAAAACACGATGTTATAAATGGTCTTACGCACCATCTTGTGTGCAACATGAAAGCATTTCCTATTACTTACGACCACTATTCAAATACACCCAATTTATAACTCACCGGATGCATTGCAACTCTTGTGCTTGAATCAATCATACTTGTAATGATGAACATGCAATTTCCACATTGATATTTAAACTTTGTGGGCTGTGGCCTCTACTACCTCCTCATCATCTAAGTCTTCCCTAACTTCATCCCCTAAGCTACACAATCCAAATCACTCTTCCAATCAATCTGCAGCGATGATGTACATTCACCTTCTGTGAAATAGAAGAAATCTTCATGCACCACGGACATCAACCACTTTGGTAGAGGCACTTTTGGCTTCCCAAAGTACAATAGCTCGTATAACCGTAAAAATCCTATTCTCTCTAATTCCTTCTTCACTATATCATCAATGACCGCTTCCTTCTACTATCCTCTGGGTCAACTCTTTCATAACATCCTTCCTTATCTCTCCTTCGTGGGCTTCTGTGCGATGGTTTTAATCACTTGATTTTACATTTTGTCAAATGTGAAACCCTAGGGTGCCTTACTACCACCTCTAGAGGGTACTTTATCTTGGATAAGCAGTCCTCTAGTGTTTAATCAACAATAGACTTATTACCCTTTTTCTTGAATGATTTCTTGATTATAGGTGCCTTCTTAGGTGTCATTATTTCACTCTTCAAATACACAACCTTAAAATTTAAAAATTACGTGACCTAAGTGTCAAATGAACTTACTTTTCTTAAATATTATACCCAAGTGCCGAGCATCCAAGTTCATTGATCATTCCTTCCTTATCTCATTCCCTAATCTAATTTTCACAATTCCATGCCCTAGCTATGCAACCTTATGCTTTACGAACTCACACTCTTCATACCCTTGCTCACAAACCCTAATCCTTGGTCATTCTTGTCTCCACGCATTTCCTCCATGCTTCCACTTCCACCAAAGGATCTCTCATACTCAAGGCCATGTACATTCTACTCAGGTTCATCTTGGCTTCTCGGTTCGTTTTACTCTTCAAACTTTGTTTTTTGCACTTAGTCGCTCTTCAATCACTCAAATGCACAAGTTCTCAAAGGAAAGATAAGAATGAACTTGCCCGCACACTATTTATTTTTTTTCCATTTTTTTCGCATTTATTGCTCCTCACATATCATTGATTTTTAATTTAAAATCATTTTTTTTTTTTCTTACAATTTTTAATTCTACGTGTGATATTCATAACCTTCAGCGCACTACTACTTCATAGGCTATTGTCCTCGCGCATATCTTCCTATGCCACACATAATATTCCTCTGCGTTAATTTCCAAATAGTCTACCTTACTTCGCCTCCCTAACATTACACTGTGTGGACATCTCTACGTGGTTTTGAATTTGAGAAATTTCATAACCTTCAAACACCGTCATACATAAGCACCTATGAAACTTCCTTTCATTCACCCTAATACTATCCATCGAGCACCATTCTTTCACCTTGTCGCGTGTACAAACATTTTTCTTAGAGTTGTACCTATCTTGTTCTAGCGCACGCTTTCCTAACATCTCCTCAAGGAGTACCGTAAATCCCAATTTCTCCCATGTGCACTTGCACCTGCTTCACCCCACACTAAAAGTATGTGTTTTCCTCTGCGCATCAACCTATCATATAGTAATAAGCTTTTGTGCGTGAACATGCTTACTACAACAAAACCAACAAAATAAATAAAAGGGAAAATCTAATTTAAGTGGCAATCTTGCCTTATTACAAAAGAAAAGAAGCTTATTTATAGTAGGTATTCAACCTACTCCCATTGAAGTAACTTGGCAACATCGTGCCATCCAACGCTTGAAATTGACATGTGGGTGATTCCAACATCTTAGTCACTACAAAGGGTACCGACCAATGAAATTTCAACTTCCTAGGATGACACACAAACTTTGAATCATATACCAAGACCATATTCCCAATTACGCAAAGGACTTGTTCTTGTTATTCATTTCATGTTAAGCCTTTTATCTTACTTTTTATGTCTTATGACTCCAACACATAATAACGTGCCACTCATTTAGTGGCATAAATTTATCAACGCACTCATCAACTGCATGTTCATCATCGAAACCATCTACACATGCAATGAACATGGAGGGAAACATAAAATATACTTGGTAACACAACCTCTACGCTAAACACCAACTAAAAGGGTGTGGCCTTATTCAACCTTTTATAAGGTATCTTGTATTCCCATAGGAAAAATGATACCTTATCATCCCAATCCTTTCTTCCAATGTCACATATCTTTGTCAAGGCCTATCCCAAATTTTTGTTGAAATCCTCATCGATTGCCATTATCATGTGGGTGATAAGGTGTAGTCTTATGGTGCGCCACCATAAACTCTGCTAGTAGAATTCTAATAGTCTCATTTAAAAATTGAGTCCCTCTATCACTTGTAAGGCTTAATGGACATCCATACCTGTTTATGATTTTATCCCATAAAAATATAACTACTTTTACCACGGTGAAATCTTTTATAAGTGTAAAATCTACCCACCTTGTCAAGTAATCAGTATATGTGATGATATAACACATCGCTTTCCTATGCGTAGGTGGTGCAATGGGACCTAAAAAGTAAATCACACACTTCTCAAATGGTTCTGCACTCACTATGGGTCTCAAAGACATCTCATATATATTTCTAAGCCTACCCATTCGCCGACAATGGTCACTATTTTTGACAAAGGCCTTAATGTCCTTATACAATGTTTCCCACCATATACTTGCCAACAAGATCTTGCACGGTGTAAATTCTCATGCATAGTGTCCTCCAACTATTCCTCCACATGCTTCTTCCATGATAACTTTACGATCATGTTATAGTAGACATATGTGTAATACTTCATCTCTACCCATTTTATACAGGTATCCTCCAATGAGTTGATATGACAATACATAGATTTCAATATGATTCTTTTCTAAAGTATTCATTCTTTTAGGTGCAAGTCCAATGTACAATAATACTTTGCAATATCCTCTAAATCAACTAGAATATAATTGAGTCTAAATAGTTAAGAATCAAGAATAATATCCTCTATGCTCTGTAGCGTCCTCTCTAGAGTTGATCCTTGATAAATGACCGGTTCCAAATTTCTCTTTCCTAGCTTCACTATGGCTATAAAATAAAACTGCTGAAATAAGAGGATCCAACGACATATGTGCCCCCGTAAGATCACTTTATTAACCAAGTAATTCAATGCCATGTAATCTGTGTAAAATATAAATGGAGTGGCTAATAAGTATTGCCTAAACTTGTGAAGTGCGTAGATCATGGATAATGAATCACACTCGTAGTTGTATATTTTTCAACCGACATCAGCTTTTTTTCCCAAAATAGATCAAATGATAAACATTTCCTTCGCTTGGTTGCACCAAAACTGCTCCAATTTCCATACTAGAGGCATCTACAAGTACATGAAAATCTTGTTCCAAGAAGGGAAACATAAGATAGGCACGATGGTTAGTTTCTCCTTCAAGGTCTCAAAGGCTTGTTGTTGCGCATCACCCCAATAAAATTTTCCTTTGGCCTTTAGAAATTCTTCCAAGGGTGCGATGATATAGGCATACCCCTAATGAAATTTTTTTAGTAACTAGTATTCCCAAGAAACACATACTTCACTCTAATTTGTTGGTTCTTCCAACCCCAAAATGACTGCAATCTTAGATGGGTCTACCAACAATCCTTCTTTGCAAATAATATGCCCAAGTAATGTACCAAAGGGGGTGGAAAAATGCACTTCTTAATGTTTAAAGAGATGCTAAGTGCTTGCATATTTCAAACATCAATCTCATGTTATCACAATGATATTTTACTAGCCCATAAATGGTCCAATCATCTAAGTAGACATGCAAAACTTATGAATGAAATCTTGGAATGCTTGAACAACGATGTGTGAGAACATTTCGCGCATTCTTTAGTCCAAGCAACATGATAGTGTATGCAAAAATTCCCCATTCAATTGCAAAGGTCATCTTCTCTCGATCTTTGTGTGCAATACGTACACTGATGGTACCCTAAGAATTCATCCATAAACAAATAGATTTTACACCCTACAATGCCTTCAAGGATATCTTCTATGAATTGCATATGAAAAGAATCTATGGCACATTATGCATTGAGATCTCTGTAGTCAACAAAAATCCTAATCTAGACATCCTTCTTTATGCTAATCACCATGGGACTGATCCATTCAGATTCTTTAAAAGGTTCAATGATCCCTAACTTGATAATTTTACCAATCTCATCCTTCACCTTTACGCTCATGTTAGGATTCATCTTGAATGACCTTTTCCGAACTCGGTCACACACCATCCTTTAACTTGATCTTCATCTCTCCTAGTGAAGGGTGTACACACTTCAACTCGATAACCCCTTGAAATAAATATTGGAAGTCGTGTAAAAACTCAATGATCTTTGCAACTTCAAGTTCCAAGCAATAATCACCAAGAATTACCTCTTTAGACATGTCTTTGGTTTGAATGTTCACTTTGTTAGTCTTCATAGGCACATGGTATGCATGCGCCTACTCATCTACAAAGTATAATACTTCACGCACACCCTCAATGTGCTTGATATCTAGATCCTCAACCTCCTCATCATTAATGAGGTAGACCATCATTCCTTTTTATTTTTCCTTCCACATACGCCCTAGCTGTATTTCTTTTGTTTCTATCACATCCTCACGCGCCTCAGTCTTAGGTTCTCCTAATAGCTAAATCATGAGTTATTCTTCCTTTTATCTATCTCCTAATGTAATGTGCTTCATGATATGTAAGGCTTCATGAACTGCTGACTTAGTGAAAAAATAATCAAAAGTGTGAAAAATACCTTCCATCATGTCATGCCAACTTGCGGTCTCTTATTTTAACTCAAAGATGTACATACCAAACACACATGCAACCATAAAAAGTGGAAAAAAATTTGTGCACCCAAAGAAATGGTGGTAAAGATTCTTTCCTTGTGCCCAATGTCTCTCAAAAATTTGAACATGTAACAAGGGAGAAGTCTTCCCATCATACTTATGTACTAAGGAAGGAAAATTTCTCTAAGTAAAATTTGTTAAGAAGGCTATTCTAACCTTGCACCAACCTAATAAATTATCCTTGTGTGTTTCCCACCAAAGGTGAGCCAATTTCTTGCTTAAGGTATAAACCATTATGTTTCTTCTGTCTCCCTCATTTCACCACTCGATCTTCCATCTTGCACAAGACAAAGTCAAGATTATCCTCTCTAGTATACCTTGGTAAGTTAGTCTGCCCAAGTGCCTAATCATGCAAATTAATCATCCTAAAAACTCTTCCTTATACCTCATGACCTACCATCTCATAAGTGCCATGGGCCCAATTGTCACATGCCACACTTTGGTTGTATCACTAATAGACTACGGGTCTTCCCACCAAGTATGCATTCCTTTGATGGCTCCAAGTGTTCTCGGGTCACATACCGTATATGCATATAATATATTAAGATCCTCCTCATTGATATATTCTATATAAAGCAAAATATTTTTATCATCTGATGGTATGACAGTGCGTTCCTCCTTATTCTAAAAGATGACATAATGCTTGTTAAAGTGCAAGTCAACGTTGTTAGCATAACACCACAGATGACTTGAAAGCGCCGGAAGTTATCTTCCTTTGCCAACTCAAGCACCTCAAAATCATTTGTAAATTTAGCACCTTGAATAGTGATAGAGGCATATTTGAGCACTCTAATGGGCATGGCCCTTGTTTTTTTGCCATGTACAACACATTTGAAGATGAATGCAATGGTGGCCTTCCCATTTGGTTCCAAGCATCCAATGTCAAAACATTAACTTCCGTGCTCAGTATCAAATAAAATGTTACTTACCGACCAACCATTGATTAATGCATCTAGTGTAATCTCATTTTCATATTCATGGTCATGTGGTGGTAAATTTACATGATGGATCTGGCGCTCTCGTTCCACACCTGTGCACGGTAATTTCTCTCACAACACTCACATAATAAAGGAATGATATCTCGTGTTCATAATAAACTTGCATTGCTAATCAAAAGAAACTAAAACCTAATAACTTCAAAGAAAAATCAAATCTACCATGGAACCATCATGATAAGAGCTTATAGAAACTAACTTCTTCAATGCATAAACAACTAAATGCTAAGTTCTTTCCTACTCTTTAGATTGCTAACTAAACATGAACCTAGTTAGATCATTTAGCAATCAAAGTTGATGTTGGTGACCTCAAGAATTGAGGATGGAATCTCACCAAGAAATGGCTACAAGGCCATTTTTGGATCTTCCCATACTACTCAAATTTGAGTGAATGGATGCAAGATGGAGAAGTTATTTCCAACAATGGAGAATGACTCAAGATCAAAATGCCTATAGTTTTCACTATTCAAAACATGAGATGTTTAGAAGGAAGGAGGGTTCTTTATATAACCTTCATGTTTGAGAAATCTTTGCAACTTGGTGCATGTGGGATAAGGGTAAAACAAGATTAGGAATGGATAAGGTTGCTTTAGAAAAGGTAACCTTGATTTAGAAGAGTTTAATTTGCCATTAGTAACTCATGGGAGTTGAGGGATGTTTTAATTAATCAAAGGTGATTAATTAATAGGTAGAGGTAAGCTTATAGAAGCTAATTAGAGGAAAATTAGTATGATTTGGGGGATGTAAGAGAGGAATTTGATCCAATAAACGATGATTTATTGATTTAGAGTAATGAGCATAATTAATTAATAATAATTAATTAACCCAAGTAAAAGCGAACACTAATTAACGAAAGGTCGTTAATCAAAATCTTGAGTGATAGGAAGGATAATTAATTAACAAAAGGTCATTAATTAATGAATATGAAGATGAATGTTAGCTAATTAGCGGAAAAGCACTAATTATAATGGAAATGATGAGAAAGAGGATAATTAGTGCAATTTTATTCTTAAAACTATGTAAGCGGATTTTAGGTGTATACATTTGCCCCTCTTTGGGGTGGCGTAAGCGACGCCACTTCAAAGATAGTAGAAAAGTATAGACAAGTAAATTTTTTGAAGGGATAGAAGAAAAATTAGTAGAATGAAGGATGCCCCCTCAAGTGTCGATGGGGTGATGAAAGAGGTTGATCGACGATCGAAAAGATGAAGGAAATGGATAAAAGAAACAAGGAAGGGGGATAGAATGTGATCCCTATTGCCCCAAGTGATGCAAAATAATAGTGTTGATAGAAGAAAATGATAATGAAGAAAAATGAAGATGAAGGGAGATGGAAATAGCTTGCATCTAGCTGATGTAAAAACAACTTTATTTCATCATTTTTCTTAATGATCTATGTCATCGAATCTTATTTAAATATACACATATAACAAAAGTATACTATAGCATGAAAAAATATAATAGTAACACTTGTTCATTGCTAAAACACTGACTCAATGGAACATACATAACATAATGCAATATGAGAAAGTACACAAGATAACCTAACAGGAAACAAGTACAAACACACATACTCAAACAAACAATGTTCAAGACAGTTGCACCAATGTTTTGGGTTTTTTTATATTTTGAATTTTTAGGGTTTTGAAAGTTTTTGAAGCTATGTACAGGAAAATGAAGAAACGTTGATGCCCCCAATAATAGATGGGAATGTACAAGGGTATAACGCCATGCATATGTGTAAGAAAGTGAATATGCGAAGATGCCCCAATGTGAAGTGAGAATGTACAAGGGAAAAATCTGCGCACATATACATGAAGAATATATGTTGGATCATGACCATGAAGGATAGGTTCAACATGATGATGAACTCAAACCAATGAAGTGCTAGGAAGGAGTGAGCATGCCCCTAGTGTAAGCTGGCCAAGAAACATATGATAGAAAATAAGTAGAAGATTGTTTTATTAAAAGGGGACAAAGGTTCCCGTAAACATGGTAAAAGGAAATCTTATACACATGGATGTTTTGAACAAAGAAGAAGAACAATGTGAATGCTATGGAAGGATATGGAAAATGTAGCTAGAAGCCTTGTAATGAAAAGGTGATTAGCCAAAGACACAAATCATGAGTCAAAATAAGGACTAAAGTAAGAGTTTGAACAAGGTCCAAACAACACCCGGTAACATACTAATCCTACTTCCTCATTGAGATCTAGTGTGTGTGCATGGAAATATATTAGTTCTTGAAGGGAAGATTTGATAGACAACAAGCGCAATCATGCTAGTAAATGTGTAGGAATGATTTATTTTGATAGGTGATTTGTGAATGGAGGGTGGAAGGAGAGTCGTACATTGCTTTGCTACCAACCAAGCATCCATAGCCTAATGAAGATGTATTTGATTCTAGTCACTACATTTCTCTACTACCAGCCATGCGTCCATAGCCCTGATAGAGATACTGGAAATACCCCAAGAGAGAGTTATATTTTCTTTACTTTTTACTTTTTTGATTGATTTTTTTGAATTCTATAAAATTTATTCATCTCTCTTGATTTTTTTGATAAGGGGTTAAGAACCACAAATGGCTTGATGGAAGGACATGGAAGTGATTTTGATGACGACATTGGCTAGCATCAACAAATACACCCAAAAGTTCTTCACAACAAGTTTATTAGATGTATGTAGTGATAGGATCTCTAAGAGGTCAATTGTTCTTTAATTTACTAAGGTGATAAAAGACCAAGGTCAAACGAATATTATAGAGATAAATTTAGCACAATGAGTGCAAATAGACAAACTAAAAGATCAATGAAGGGATGAAAATGGTTGGTGGTTTACAGAAGAATATTAAGGAAGGAAGGAAAGAACAACCATGTGTATGCAATACTTGATTGCAATGTTTGATCTTTGTACCTTTGATTTTTTAAGATTTTAATGTTTTCTCATTTTTTTGTATTTTTGTATTTTTTTAGATTTTTGGGAAGTTGGGACCTACAATGTCACTTTGCATGATAGGATCCAACAATGATGTTTGCAATTTCTTTGATAAGGGACACTAGGAGTTTTATGATTTCTTTGATAATGGAAATGATGAGAAAGAGGATAATTAGTACAATTTTAGTATTAAAACTATGTAAGCAGATTTCAGTGTCTACAATAACCTCTTGCCTTAGCTTTCTACATACCTCTTTCAAATCATCAACATATTTCTTTGGGAGCTCACTACTCGTCGCGTGTTCTTTGTTGCGCACCTACTCCTTCAAACACCGAATCTCTCCCTATAACTCCTAGATGACACCCATGGTCTACTAATAAACCTCCTTCACTGAGCCGCATCTGGATACTTTTCATGTAAAACTTATTCCCTTGTGATAAGTAGTTTTGCTTTGATGTGGTCACACACGTGCACTACTTCGCACATGTAGTGACTAGTATAGGTTGAAGCTCTGACTCAACCATCTTCTTAGGTGCCCACTGTTCATGCTTTACACATTCTACGTCAATCATAACCACACCTTTGTCCTTGTTATTCTTACACATATGAGCATATAGGTCCGGAAAAAAATTTGACGTTGTGCACCTTTTCATAGTATACGTACACTGATTATTAGGAAACTTGCGCCGATAGTGATATGGTGATCCACATGTATAACACGTCCCTTACACAAACATTCCTCTACCAACATGGCCTCTACTTTTGAATCCACCTCTAAAGCCTCCATTTTCATTGTTCTATCCTTCTTGTGCTTGGGAGCTACTTTCCATAGTGGTTTGTCACAACCTTGTTTCACATGCCTCATGAATATGATTAATCAAACAAAAATCAATTGTGTCATGGGTATGTGCATCACAAATCTTACAATACATGGAGACATTCTTATTTGTTACGCACTGTAAAAGTGGACAGTTTCAAACATCATGGTTCTTTTGGAAATTCTCACAAGATGTTAACAATGTGCACATACTCCTATGTGGAAAAATATCCTTTGAATGTCCTTTCACTTCACAATCAATGCACCATAATTGGTTGTGTGTCTTGTGTCTTGAGTTGGAAGACAACTTATCCAATTGTGTATCCATTACTACTACCTGCACCTTAAGAAAAGGACTCACCCATGTGTCCATAATTACAACTACTTTGGTGCGTAGCGCTTGCTTCCAATACTTTGTGCGAGATCAGGTTTATGTCTTATGTGAAATCGCTCTCCGGAATGCTATTAACAAGCCTTCTAAAAACCACTGTGCATGATAGCTATCTGAATATCATAGGACAACTTAGATAACAAAGTCTTAAAATGCACATCATATTCTCTTACACTTTCTAAAAACTATTTTTAATGTCATTTAGTGTGCTAATAATTTGTTTGTCAAAATTAGGTATATTGAACTCAAACCAAAAGGCGGTGCACAATGCATCATAGTCTCATGCATTTTGATGTGGATCATATTTCTTGTACCAAATGTGTGTACGCCCTTGAATTTTGGTGGAAAATTGACTTTATTTCTTATAAGGAGTTGTTATTCCCTTAACTCTTCATAAAATTTCACATTTATGCACATGTTCAACTACATATTCCACACCTATATACTCTAAATAGTGAAGTGACATATCAAAGAAGATATGAGGGTCTACTACTGTGATTACTGAGGTTTATGTATTGGCTACTATGGCCCTTTTCTTGGGGTGGGGTAAGACCTTGAACCAAAATATCCACAAGGATTTCCTCCACGTGGTGGTTGTTTTGAACCTCTTGAGCCTCTCGCCGCGACTTGTGGTCTTGTAAATGAGCTTCCCTACATCACATTAGTGCTAAACTAAACACTTTGTATGTCATATAACAACACCTATAGGATTACTTCCTACAAGTTGTGCACCAACACTCTATCCTCGATGATGCAGCTAAAAAATTACCTCCAAAAATACTCTTTCCAAACACAAGCGCCTCTGCACTTCCATGTGCACGTCCTTAATCTGTTGTGGCTCTGATACAATACTAAAATGTGCATACCTATATATCCTACCCACCATTGTGATACTTGATTATATTCATGCTCAACTTCACTAGGATGATCTTCTATAACAATTTCTAGATTCCGAACACCTTGTGCAAGGGCTAGGTTGCAAAGGCTAGGTCGGATGCACACTCACTTTGTTCTCATTCTCTCCTTAGAATCAATCTCATCGAGATGCCAATGGGGTCTCCTTACTACACTTTCCCAATACTGGAAAGACATGATCATGTGGTCCCTAACCTTTTACGGGGTTCTCATCACTACTGTCAGTCATCATTCCCCTTAGTCTCGGTGCCTCTGTAATTGTCCTCTCTCCTGTATCATTATACTCGAGTATTCTTTCCTCTCTCTCTCTCTCTTTCTTCTTACGCCTACGATAATGCCATATTACCTAAACCTAATTTCTGCCCCTATGCACCGTGGGGTTTTATCCTTCCATTGGTAGGTTATCCATTCCGATTTCAACCATCAAGATATTAATCATTAAAGGTGTTGTGCTCAACTAGGATCCTCTTGGCTTGTGTAAAAACTAAAACTATGCTTCCTCTAGGCATGAGTATGTTGAAATCATGTAATCCAAGGTATATATGCATAACACACCTCCCCACTAATTATCTATAACTCTTTTCCATGGGCGTCCAAATCGAGAAAGTGCTTGATAGTCATCATATCTCCAAATTTGATTCCTTCCTATCTGGACACCTCCGTTATCCACGTAAGTTGCTAACCACCGTACAATTCTACTTGATAAAAATTGAAGAACGTATCGTAAAAGGAATCATAGATATTTTCTTCCACCCACTTGCGAGCATTAAAATTAGGTCCAGTGTTATATCTCTAAGAAAATGCATCTTGATCATCATGTATCTAGATCTCAATGTTATCCAAAGATATTCAAAATGCCATGTGTATGTGGCATCTTGATGATCCCGGATTGAAAAGAGGTCTTGGAAATGAAACTAAAATGTAGTCTTTTATTTATCAATACCTAGCTAGACACTTTGGCACTTCATCCAGACAAGTCTGAATGCTCACCCGAAGTGCGCGTAACCACTAGGTCCCTCCTTTGTTTGCTAATCAAGATGTTAAACATGAATATTCATTACAACCATTATATCATGCAAGAAGATACATCATAACATAAAAAATTGGTAACACATATAATAAGGAAGATTAATCAACATACACAATGATCAATAGCACTTGAATTACAAAAATACCATACTCAGATGTAGTCACCTTAACTACAAAAAAAAATCCATTATCACCACAATTGCATTACATAACAAAGAAGATGATCACATAAAAACTACTCACATTCATGTGCTAGAACATGCACACATACAAAATGGCTTTCATACTACAGTCATTCATCAAGAACTCACATCAAGATGTATCAACAAGTGATCCTACAATACAAAAGGGTTGGTCTCTACTACCATATTGCTACACCTATTTATACATGGTGGGAATTTCCCTTCACTTCTTACATGCACATTTTTGAAAAATAGGCAAGCTATTCTTAACTTGCATGCTTTTTTACAACTTTTCTTAACAATAGATTAAGCTATAAATAGATTGCTTTAATCATACTTTATCCCCTATAAATAGACATCTTCATATAGTGTCTCCATATTTGTCTTGTATGTGCTTTATCCTATTTATAGATTTTTCTTGCACAACACTTCATATTTTCTTTTCTAAATATAGTCATTTGTATCCTAAAAATCGGATAAGTCCTCGGTGTGCTACATGCGCGTGGATCCTTTGCGCACTAACCTATTTCCCGTGATGCATGCACCTTCACACATTCCTTCTCTTCTCCTTGTGCACACTCCTACATGTGGCTTCCAACTCTTGCACATGGTTAGTACTTATCCATTTTCTCTTACCAACATTTTGAAACTGCATTGTTAATGCATTCATTGTTAAACCACCGATATCCTCCAAGTTTTTTGGTGATTTTTTATATAACTAATAAACCGAAATCCTCCATAAAAATTCTATCTTACATTTTTATCTATACCCCACATTTCATCCTAAAACACTAAACCTATCTTATTATTCTTAAACCATGTCCTCACCCCATAAAATCACATCTTACCCCTCTGTAAAAACCTATTTTTACTCACCCTAAATGAATTAAACCACCCAAACCACCTAAAACTCATCCTAACCCATTTTATCCCTAACTTTATAACCTCCCAACTCCCTCAACACATTTCTACCCATCCTCACTCGTTCCCATACCCAAATTAACCCATTTGGAAGTGGTTAAAACCACTTCCAAGTGGGTTTCCCCACTTTTTGGATCACCAACGATTTTAACTAATCACCAATTATTATATAAAGGACCATCAACCTTCATGAAATGGTATCCCTAACAATTGCAGCGAAACTCTGGCTTTTTGAACACCTAGAAAATATCACATATGACATCTCAACACTTCATCAAGTCCTGTCAAACCCTTGGAGAGATGATTTCATCACAAGGTCCTTATACACTGTAATCATATTTATTTCATATCATAAACAAGGTACATCATTTCATTTTACATCGCCTTTCTATTTTCGCATCTATCATAAAACAAATTCATTGATTTAATCATCTTTTCAAAGTATGAACTATGAGTTTTTAATCAAGTCTACCTTTACAAGAATCACCAACAATTCCTTTGAATCACCAATGATTTACCATAATCATCCATTATTCCTTTGAATCACCTACAAACCCTATCTCAAATCCCTTTTATCACCCTTTTTACACATTTCAATCATTATCGGACTTTGTTTTCTCTGATTTTCTATTTCTAAGTTGTTTTTCTTGTAGATGACTATACCGGGCCGAGGCACATCGATTACTAGCATCTAAGATCTTCCTATCATCTCACAACCACTTTTAGGAGAAATTCGATATCACACATGAGTTGAGTCTCTATGCCATTTATCCGACACCAAACATCGACGACATCAAAGATCAACTTTAAGTCATACGAGAAGAAAAATACATTGCTAAATAGGCCCAGATAAAATATTTCAAAGAGTTCGAGCTAGCCTTATCCCTTTCTTGGGCCACTTATCACGTGGATAAGAATCTCTTTATCCCTAAGGATTTTTAATCATCCTTTCATTGTCATTATATGTGTCTATCATTATCACTTAATTGAAAAATGAGTTGAAACCATTTAAAGGAAGCCCCTTGGTTCCTAGGATGGGTCTTTTCTAAGTAACTTGTCATATCTTTATCTAATATCTATATTGTCTAGTTATCTATCTGTGTGTAGGTTTCTCTCATTTGCTAGAAATAGGAGTCCGTGCCCATATTGCATCCATACATTTTGATATTACATTATCAACATAGGTATCATCAAACCCTATTGTCCTCTATTTTTTTGGTGATTTGTTATATAATTAATAAACCAAAATCCACCATAAACATTCTAGCACAATCGGTGGGACTTTAGTCCCTTTTTAACAAGATTTTATATCTTCTTGTTTTATTTCTTGTCAAATTATATAAATTTTCATCGGGAGTGCTTTATGTGGCCTTCATTTAATTAACAATATTCATTATTTTTCTTTATTGTTTGTTTGGTTAGTTCATGGTTACGACTGACAACAGTCTCATCTTCAAAACATCCCAAACATGTTAGACCCACTTCAAAAATCCCTACAATCAACTCAAGAACCTCTACATTATCCAAACACTCAATTTGAAACATCAGATGCTATTTTTGTATTGAATCTCTGTAGTTCTTCAAGAGTGGTAACCCAATATTTTCATAACTCTTAGACACTGAAACCCATTGCTCTTAACAACTATCTTGCGGTGAAGGGCATTTGTCTTCTTCGTGTTGGAATGAGTGAGTTAGATTGTTTTGATTGATGTAAAATATCAGTAATGAAAAATAGGATGATACAAGAGTGTTAGAAGATGATTTATATGATGGTGACATGGAAAAACAGAGTGTGGCATGATGGAAAGGATGGAAATGGTGAGATTTACTTTGTCAATATGACCTAATGAGGAGACCTAGCTAGCCTAGATGATGGTACATGGAAAATAGAGTTGCATGGTGGATTTAGGAGAATGGTCAAGGCATGGAGACCATGGTAAGAGAGTGTGTAAGGAATCATATAGGCTCGAGGTTGGTTCTGAGGTGAAAGAACGGTTTGTAGGTGTAGAGGTATATGAGATCATGGAGGAATAAAAAAATTGTGATACATGTTGTATAAAGTATTTTGGGTCCTTTTGAAGAGCTTGGAAGTATAGGTATGGTATTTTATTACTTTGTCTAGGTCTAAACTAGATCTAATTCTAGTGTTTTATGACATATCGGTGTATGATAGTCATTTCTAGAAGTTTTGAGACCTTAGAGACACTTAAAAAGGTGATTCACATTAGTTTCAATATTTAAATGCATTTATAAGAGGTTTCATGCTTTCATTTGGGGTTAGAACACTTGGTTATGGCCTGAACTATGCAAAGCCCCAAGGCCTAGTCATGCAAGTCTTAGTGGTGGTAAAGATGAAGATATATTTATGACTAGATGATTCTTGGAGATGATGTAAAGAGCTATAATATAGGTTTGGGAAAAATTTCAAGTCAACATGACGAGGTTTTTAAAAGATATGGTGTTTTGAGAAAAATAGGGTTAAGAAAGCATGTTTTCTAGCTCGATATGAAAGAAATTGACTTGGTTGGAATGTGTAACCTTTGCATGGGAACCTGATACATTCAAGGATGATGGATAATTGAGATAATAATGTCTCGAGTTCAAATGAGGTTAAATGAGGGTCTATTCTTCATGAACAATTATCGAAGGTATGAAGGTCAAAACCCTTCTTAAACCCTAATTTGATAGAGATGGAGGAAATATTTATTGTTTGATCCTAGAATGGATTGGATCATCAAATTTGATGATTGTATGATGGAGAGGACTCTCCCAAATTTTATATGGTGGTGGTTTTAGGTCATGAAACTTAGTGGATCCCACTCAAAAGCCCTTGTTTTCAGGAAAGAAGGTTTTACTCTCAGGTTTTCCATTAGACCCTATGAATAATTTAGTGTTATTATATTTATGGGAGAAATGATAAATTTTTGAGTGATTTCAGATCTTGGTAAGGTAATTTGATGACCTGTACAAGTTAAAATAGGTTGGCTGATTTTTGGGCCTAAAAGGGCAGTTTTGCAGTCTTGCTGAATGGAAGTGCTTGAGAACTTGTGTGTATGGTGATGAAGTTTTATGAGATTGGAGGTGTTTTATACATATAATATGATGTTTTGGATGCTTTTTGAGCTCTGGAAGTCATTTGAGGTGGCATGAAGAAGGTCACAAGTTGACCTAGTTTGACTGGTTCATGAAAATAGGTGTTTGGTCAAGTTTGGTATGGAAGACCAATATATTGGCTTATTTGATGATGGATATACATTGCAGGGTTAATAGGGATGAAATTTGTTCCTATTGAATGTAATTATAGTGATTTAAAGTGTCATAACGGTTGTAAAAAGGTATCATCTCCAAAATTGGTTCATGGGTTGTTCAACTTGCTAAAGAGAAGTGGTTCTATGTGCTTTGTTGGTTGTTTCATGAATTATAACTTGCTTATAAGTATTATACATGTAATTTTATTTCTAATGAGTGGTTACATGAAATAGTTGAGTTGTTGTGATGTGAATTTTGACTCCATTGTTGAAGTTTGGTTCCTGGAAGTGCCTGATTTGAGTAGGAAACAATCCTACTAGGTGGTAAAGTGAGAAGAATGGATG
This sequence comes from Taxus wallichiana var. yunnanensis, assembly GCA_018340775.1. Taxonomy (NCBI): domain Eukaryota; kingdom Viridiplantae; phylum Streptophyta; class Pinopsida; order Cupressales; family Taxaceae; genus Taxus; species Taxus wallichiana. The sequence goes on from CM031240.1 coordinate 150,463,751, forward strand.
ATGGAGAGTATTGTGAGATATGTAAGGTGTTTATAGGATGTCATGGACATGTGTGGAGGCTTTGGAGGCATGAAATATCTGGAGTGGGTGCTTGGAGCCCATGGTGTGCTTGGTGATGGTGTTTTTGTCTTCTTGGGCTAATGAGAGCTTGTTGGTTGTCTTGGTGCATTGCCAACCCATGTGGGTCCTTCATGATGATTTTATGGATTTTTGTGTGTGTTGGTATTACCGACCTATAATGGTCATAGCCAAACTTGTTATGTTTTTGAATTGAGTCATGTATAAAAGTGCATGTATGGTTCATTTTTGAACTAGTGTTGTGAGAGGGAAAAACATGAGCTAGGTGTGAGTGTGAAAGTGATATGAGGACATAAAGATAGATCTACGAGAGTGTGTGAATGCATGAACATCTTGTGTGTAAGGGAAATTGTCTAAATAAGCCCTTGCATGAACAAGATTGAGTGAATTAGGAGAAGGTGAATTTGAAGAGGGTTTGAAGGTGTATGAGGTAAATTTTGTGATCACTATTAGTTGTGTGAGTAGCATATTATCATTGGTATTATATTTTTAAAACTTGTTTGATGAGTAATATTCATACAAGTCCTTTTTGTGAGTAATATCAATAAGGGTTTCTAGGGGTGGGTGCTCCTTGTGAAGTGGGTGCTTCACTAAAAAAATCTTGTGTGATGTGTCATATTCATGCAAGTATTTTGGTTTGTGTAATATAATAAAAAGTTTCTATGGGTTTTATTCCCGTTGATGGTTTCCCACTTACATATTGTGTCTTTGTGTACTCTCTCTTAATTATGTTCATATGGACATTTCATGTTGAATGGTTAATGATTCACATAATTTAAATTGAATTGGTTAAAGTTTTTAAGGAATGATTCACCTCCCCTAAGTACATTGTGATTCCAACAATTAATATCCAACTAGGTCCTTTTGGAGAAGTTTAATCACTTGAAAGGATATCCTTTGAAGCACTAAAATGGAAAGTCAACAGAGTATAACTTCTTCAAGTAATGATCCCTTATATTATGGAATAAAATATTCTTTTTTAGTCCTAGGATGAGGACTCACATCATGTCCTTAGGGTTTTACATTTGGAAATTTGTGTTAGATGGATATACAATTCCTCAAACTCCTCCAACAATTGTTGTAGACAAGAATTTGAGTAGTGACAACTCAAAGGCTATGAATACAATCATATGTGGTCTAACTGAACTTGAACTTGTGAAGGTCATGCATTGCACATCAAAAAAATCAATGAGGGATAAACTTCAAGTCATTTATGAAGGATATTCCAAGGTAAGAATAACTAAACTCCAAAATTTCATAAATCAGTTTGAAGGCTTAAAGATGAGTGAAGAAGAGTCCATTGCTGCATATTTTCTTAGAGTTGATAAGGTTGTCAATACCATGAAAGGAATATGTGAAGAAGTGAAGGAATAAATTGTGGTATAAAAGGTATTAAGGTCTCTAACTCCTAAGTTTTACTCTAAAGTGTCTGTCACTTTGAGGAAGCCAAGGATTTGAAGCTCTTGACAATGGATGAGTTGCATGGAACCTTGAATACATATGAAATGAGGGTTATTGACTCTAAAATAGTCAAGAAGGAGATTTATTTCAAGGATGATATGAAGGCAAAAGATACGAAGACAAAGGATGAGGGTGTTGCTCTGAAATAGATGATGACAAACTATTTTCTATGATTGTTAGAATATTGAAGGTTGTCTCTGGTAAGTATAAAGGTAAACTTGATTTTAAATTTTTCAACTATGGTGAAGTAGGTCATTTTGCTTCCAAGTTCCCCAATAAGCTCAATGATGAAGAACATGAAGCTGATCATGACAAGAAGAATCAAAAGTATAGTAAAGGCAAGAAGAACTTCAAGAAGTTTGACTAAAGAAGAGGGCCAAAAAGAGTTTCTACACAAATAAGGAATGATTTTATTCTAAGGCTAGTATTTATGATGGTGTTTCACATTATGAATCTGAATTAGAGCATGAAGAGGTAGGTGATGAGTTTTTGTTCGTGGCCAAATATTCTATGAGGTCAATGAGTGATGGTTCCACACTATTTGGTGATAACATGCAATATGAGAATGAAGAAGAAGGATATGAATTTGAGACTAAATTAGTGTGTGTTCAAACTGAGTTAAAGAATTATAAGAAAAACAACAAGAAGCTGAGATATCAAGTCAAGGAGTATAAAGCAACGATTCTTGATCTAGAGGAAAAACATTGGGTTATGACAGAGAAGCTTAATGAGACAGTTAAAATGCTAGAGATGTAAATAAGTTCCATGAATCTAAGATTGTAATCCAAAGAAGAATAGGAAATCCTTCTTAAGGGAGAGTTATCTGATGTAGTGAGTAGGGATTAATCATTCTAAAAAATTGAGAAAAGCACCTAGAATCTTGATGAAAATTTGAGCAATCGAGAGATATGTAGGAGATAAGATAGGCTTCGGATTCAAGGAAGACCTCAAATGCAAAGATGTGATGTAAGAAGACATTATTCTAAGCATGAATACTGAAGAAGAGTAGAAGAATATTGTTGGAGTTGAATACTTTGATAATAAGCAAATACACAAAACAACTCAGAAGATTTTACACAGAAGCAAGACGGTGCTTGTATATTTTATTAATCTTTAAAAATCAAGCATTACAATAAGAAGAGAGAGCTGCAATATTTATAGATATTGGACAACTTCTATCTCATCCACAATACATGGAAATAGATAAACTAATATGAGAATAAAATGCAGGATAATATTCACTACCCCTAATTGCCCCTATTTCCCCTCATGAAATCATCCAGGAATAAACAAAATGAGATTGAACAATATCTCACAAAACATGTGATAAGACAACTAAAGACAACTATGAGTTGACTTAATATAATCTAACTAAAGTAATTAAAAAATTACTTTATTATAATATAACATTTAACTCATATGTTGAATTAAGTGTTAGTTTATTTCTAACATTCCCCCCCTTAATTCAGCATATTCTGAAGAGAGTTGGTGAGGAATAATCTAAATGCCTCAAATTTAGGACGTGCAAGAGATTTTGTGAAGATATCTACACGCTGATGTTCTATCGGGCAATGTTGAAGCTGAATGTTGTTGTTCTGAACTTGTTCATGAATGAAATGTACCTACACCTCAATGTGTTTGGTGTATTCATGAAAAAATGGATTCCGAACAAGTTTTATTACTCCTTCATTGTCTACATGTAGGATTGTTGGATGATCTTGTGGAATTCCCAATCCTTCAAGTATCCGTCTGAGCCAAATCACTTCACGATACTCCTCCTCCTGCGCGTGATATTCTGCTTCTGTGGAAGACCTTGAAACACAATTTTGTTTCTTGCTCCCCCATGAAATAGGTCCAGATCCCAAAAAGAACACAAATCCTGAAGTGGACTTCCTATCATCAACGTTCCCTGCATGATCTGAATCTGTATATCCTGTCAAGAAGAAGTTATCATTCTTCTTGTATTCTAGGCCAAAGTCCATGGTTCCTCTGATGTATCTCAGTACCCTCTTTGCTGCTTTCCAGTGACAAACCCTTGGTTCTTGCATAAATCAAGAAAGATAACTGACTGCATAGCTGATATCTGGCCTAGAATAAGTTAAGTAAATGAGACTCCCAATCAACTGTCGATAAAGAGTAACATTTACTTGTTCTGATGGATCTGTGTGAGATAATTGAAGCCTTGTCTCCATAGGTGTAGCCATTGGTATACTATCCATCATTCTAAATTTCTCGAGCATTGTCTTGGCATATTTTAGTTGAGTAACAAAGATGTGATTTTCCTTTTTCCATACTTCAAGTCCAAGACAATAATGAAGAAGCCCGAGATCTGTCATGTCGAATGATCGATTTAGATCTTCCTTAGTTGTTTCAATCATCTTCACCGAACTTCCAGTGATGACTAGATCATCGACATATACTACTATGATCACTATCTCCCCCCCTTGATTTTTGAGATAGAGATTAGGATCATATGGACTTCTTTTGAATCCATGTTTGATGAGATGCTCATCAATCTTTATGTACCATGCCCTAGGAGCCTGTTTGAGACCGTATAATGACTTTATGAGTCTACATACCTTTCCTTCTTTACCTGGTATGACAAAACCTTCTGGTTGAGTCATGTAGACTTCTTCCTATAAATCCCCATTGAGAAATGCACTTTTTACATCCATTTGATGAACTTTCCAACCAAATTGTGCAGCTAGAGAAAATATCATCTTGATTGTTTTGATCTTAGCTATTGGTGTGAATGTTTCTTCATAATCAATGCCTTCTTTTTGTGCATAACCCTTAGCTACCAATCTTGCCTTGTATTTATCAATGCTTCCATTTGATTTGTACTTTGTTTTAAATATCCATTTGTAACCTATTGCCTTCTTCCCTGGTGGAAGATCTGTAAGTTGCCATGTATTATTCTTAATCAAAGAGTTGAATTCTGAATTCATAGCATCTGACCAAGGTTTTGACTGCTGGCATCTTGAACTATAGTGGGCTCACTTGATTCAATTATTGTACTCATTAAGGCTAAGTTTACCTCATTTTGAGTCATACTACGAGTTCTAGGTCCTGAAGTGGATGTGTTAGGATCACTATCCAACTTAGCATCTCGAATTAGATTAGTATACCACTTAGGCATACGTTTAGTTGTTCCTGTAGATGGAGGAGTTGAATTATCCTCATCATCATTATCTTCATCAAGAACATATTCTATTTTCTTAGTAGGATTGTTTTGTGAGTTTATGGAAGGAGCATCTACTTCTTTATTTTCAAAAAACTCAACATCTCTACTTGTGAAATTTTTTCTTGTTTTTGGATCCATTAACCTGTATCCCAAGGCTTCATCACTGTATCCCAAGAATATAAGTTGTTCTGATTTCATATCAAGTTTAGTTCTCTTTTTCTTAGGAATGTGCCTACTTGCCTTGCATCCAAAAAATCTAAGGTGTTTTATAGATGGTTTTTTCCCTAACCAAGCTTCCTGTGGTGTTATTCCATCAAGTGAGGAAGTGGGAACTCTATTCAGCAGATAAACTTATGTTTTTTACTGCTTCTACCCAATATGTTTTATTCAAGCCTAAGTCATCAATCATACACCTTACCATTTCCATTATAGTTCTATTCCTTCTTTCAACAACACCATTTTGTTGTGGTGTATATGGAGGTGCCATTTTCTGATAAATTCCATGTGTTTCCAAAAAAGCTTTGAACTCATTACTGGTGTATTCACCCCCTCGATCTGAGCGGAGTGTTTTTATTTTCTTACCAGTTGCATTTTCACAAGCTACTTTGAATTTCTTGAAAGTTTCAAAGGCTTGGTCTTTGGTGTGAATGCAGTATACCCACATTTTTCGTGAGTAATCATCAACAAAAAGCATAAAATATTGAAACCCTAAATGACTAGGTCTCATAGGTCCGCACAGATCGGTATGCACCAGATCAAGTTTACCACGGGCCCTGAATGTACTGCTTTTCTAAAAAGAAGCTCTATGTTGTTTTCCTGCCAAACAATTTGTGCACTTGTCTGTATTTTTCTTGAAATTTGGTAGTCCTCTTACCATATTATTTTTTCGAAGTGTTTCAAGATAGCCAAAACTTACATGGCCAAATCTTCGATGCCACAATTGTGTCGATGATGTATCCTTAGCTACAAGGGCCTAATTTTTGGTTTGAACAAAATCCAACTGAAACATACGACCTACACCAGAAGCTCATGCAACAATGTTGGAGTTTTTAGACTTATCTTTGATTAAACACATCTTCTTTCCATCTGTACAATCAAAATCCACTTTTAAGTTGTGCTCCAAAAGCTGACTTACTGAAAGTAGATTCTTTGTCAATCCAGGAACATATAGAACATCTCTTATTGTGCACTTTCTTGATCCAAGAGGTAAGGAGATGTTTCCAATTCCTTGTACTTTGTACGATGAATCATCACCCAATGAAACAAAGTCTTTGTTAGGTGTATTCTTTAACTCTAAGAACCAATCATTTCTCCCGGTCATATGTCTTGTTGCTCCTGAGTCAACATACCAAATTGCCTGTGGTGAATTGATTTCTTGAGTTGATTGTGCAGCAAATAGGAAGTCCTCATCTGGTGAGTTATCTTCTTCTTCAGCAATGTTGCCGTGCTTTGCGGTGTTTTCTTTTTCCAGTTACTTTTCCTTTGTCCTTGTTGTTTGTTTTGATAACCTTGACTAGATTGTTGAAAATTTGGCTTCTTGCCACTAGATGAACCCTTCTGAAATGTGTTATACCAACAATATTTTAAGTCATGTCCTTTTCTACCACAAATCTGACACTGCTTTTGCTGAGTGTTCCCTTGAGTATTCTGTTGAGAATGTTGCTTGTGTTGCTTACCAGTTGTATGAATCTGTTTCTTTCCCTTATGGAATGAAGAGAGGGCTTGTTCCTCATCTTCTACAGGTTTGTTCATGGACTCTTCCTGTTGTAACATGTTCACTAACTCTTCAAAACTTGTAGTTGGACCCATAATGTTGAGAGTTGTGACAAATATTTTGTATGAGGCTGGTAAAGCTCTCAATACAATAGGGACAAGAGATTCATCAGTGACCTCTACTTCCAAAGCTTGGAGAGATGATCTCAATATAGCAACATGCTTTAGAAAACCTTCAATAGACTCATTAGAATTCATTTTGAGACAATGGAGTTGTGTTTGTAATTGCAAAATAGCATTTTTGTTCTTAGCTTCATATACAGTTGCTAGTTTATCCCATGCTTCTTTTGCAGTTGTCACTTGATGAATATGAGGTTGTACATCATCAGTTACACCAAATAGAATTATAAGTTTTGCCTTTTGATTAGCACGATCAAACACACGTTGTTGAGCAATATCATTTTCTGGTCTCGTTATCGAGCCATCAACTACACCAATTATGTCCTCAAATTCAAGTTGAGTTTTAATTTTCATTTTCCATGCAACATAATTATCTCCTCGTAGGAGTTGTGAATCGGGAAAAAGAATTTGGGTGCATTGTTAGCCATTTGTGCATGAAAGAAAAGAGAGATAGAGAATCAAACATGAAACAAATCCCCCCTCAAATCAGTACACACCCCCCCAAAAAATTGATTTTTATTGAGTGTGGGCTCCTTTTTGGCCTTTTACAATGATTTTTCGGCACTATCAGCCATTTTTACAAACATCTTGTAAATAGAAAAAGAAAATTGCACCCCCCTTCTTGTTTACGAAAAAATTAATATTTTCACAATTTTTTAAATTTTTGGGCACTTTGGCCTCTTTTCCCTTACAAATTTAGTTTTGGGCTCTTTGGCCTCTTTGACTAGACCAAAGTGTAGAGCTCAAAAAACATATACTTTAAAAAAATGGCACCTCAATCCGAGGTACCAGTTGAAAGTTATGACCGTTTTAAAATATTTTTTTCGGGCCCCTTTCCAAAAAGGATTTTTTTTACTTCTGATTTTTTCACATCATCCAAAAAAGGAAATTTTTTAAAAATGATTTTTAACGCAGAAAACACGGGTCTGACTTATGCATGCGTGCAACTTTGTTTCCTCCATCGTCAGCCTTGTTTCCTTCGCCGCCCTTTCACCTTAAAGGCTCTCTTACGCTCTGTTCTGCAAGGTCACATAGGAATTGCTTGCAGATTGAAGACGCACACCCAGATCAGTATCCAGCTCATTTTTTTTTTTCTTTTGCAGGTGTGAAGCTATCAGGTAAATCCGCAGGTCTGCAAGGTGAATTCACAGATATATGCAAATACCGCAGCTGCATACAGGTTGCAGATCGGTGGTGGATGTTTCTTTTTTTATTAAAAATGAAACCTACACACCAAACCTGAATAGTGGTGCCTCCAAAATTGGGGGTCCACTAAATTAAATCACACTAAATGGGATCTCTGAATTAGAGAAAAAGAAAAAAAATTGTATATAGTTCATATGCAATGAACAATATTAAAAAAATTGATACAATCACTTTGTTACCAATCTTGGAGGTGTTTCTATACTATTGCTTTTTGCTTCTGTTGGCATGTGGAGTAGGGCAGGGGCTCTGTGAAGAGGCTGGGGGCAACTCTGGCTCCTCCTAGCTCAAGCTTCTTATTCCTCCTCCCTCAAAACTTCCTACACTTTTCCTTAGATCAGAATGCTTTGCTCTGATACCAGATGTTGGAGTTGAATACTTTGATAATAAGCAAATACACAAAACAACTCAGAAGCTTTTACACAGAAGCAAGACGGTGCTTGTATATTTTATTAATCTTTAAAAATCAAGCATTACAATAAGAAGAGAGAGCTGCAATATTTATAGATATTGGACAACTTCTATCTCATCCACAATACATGGAAATAGATAAACTAATCTGAGAATAAAATGCAGGATAATATTCACTTCCCCTAATTGCCCCTATTTCCCCTCATGAAATCATCTGGGAATAAACAAAATGAGATTGAACAATATCTCACAAAACATGTGATAAGACAACTAAAGACAACTATGAGTTGACTTAATATAATCTAACTAAAGTAATTAAAAAATTACTTTATTATAATATAACATTTAACTCATATGTTGAATTAAGTGTTAGTTTATTCAAAGAAAATGTGATTAAAAAAACTATTAGGCAGCCTAATGCTTCAAGGTATGAGAGATCATTTAATGGTTATTATTTCACTTGTAATGGATTTGGACATAGGGAAGAGGAATGTAGGAGGTTTGATAAAGATGATCACCGTTGGAGGGATATTAGATATGAGCATACACAACTTGTTATTTTTCATAATTGTCATGAGAAAGGTCATACTACTAGGTATTTTCTATATGAACCATCTAGTCAAGATTGGAGAAATGAAGATTTCAGAGGTAAGAATGATGTTGTGTGCTTTAATTGCAACAAGGTTGGACATATAGCTAGGAATTTTTATGGTACTTTAAGGAAATTCATGAGGTTTTAGAACCCTAGGGTGTAGAATAAGATACAAGGAAGGTTGTGGGAGCCTAGAACAAATATTTTTCTTATTCTTAGAGTAGATGGTGGTCCAAATCAAGGAGTTTCTCGGTACATATCAAAAACAAGAAGAAAGAGGTGAGTTTCATGTGTCAAAGAGGGCTTGGGACATTTTCAAGATGCTCTTCCAAATTCATTATGTAGATGGATGTCTCTAGTAGGATTCTTAGAGGCATTATCATCCATATGAAGCTTGGAATGGAGGGGTAACATGATTTGTTTGAAGTATGATGTTTGTAGGAGTGTTTTCATGATTTGTATGAAGATGTTTGAGATAATACGAAGAAGTGTGAAGTCTGCTAGGTCTATAAAGACATAAGGAGAGTTGTATCGTGGTTAGATTAGTGTTGCAAGTTTGTGAGAAAGTTGACTGAGTCTACATGTTGGGTTATTTATATTTTTGTCATGTTTGAGGTGTCTCTAGATGATGTTTTCATCTAGGAAGTGATATGAAGAAGTTTAAGCTCTGTCAAGTCTATGAAAAACAAGAAGGAAGGTTGAATGATGACATTGAATCCAGAATAGTCTTTTCATGAGGTCAAGAAGAGTTCATAGTGGTGTTGAAGGCTTCAAATATGTCTAGAAACTGGCTTAGATGCTGGAAGCAAGCAAGGAAACATCATTTATTCAACATGATGACTTTATCAGACCATCTGTATCAGGTGAAATAGTGTTCTCTAGGTAACATGAAGAAGTTTTAAGTATGATGAAGGTTTATGGAGATAAAAATGGGCGTGGTTCTCTATTACATATATGTATATGGATGATTAGGGTATGCATTGTTGTCCCAAACAAGAATGAAGAATGTCGATGGCTTACAAGGCTAAAATAGTCTTGACCATGACTTGAACCATGATATGGTTTGTTGAAACTGTGCAACATGTTTCAAATCTGAGGTATATTGGTTAAGCATGTCCTTTTTGATATCTTGGAAGCAAAGGTATGGTGTTTTCCTACTTTGTTTAGGTCTAAACTAGACCTAATCCTAGTACTTGATGGCCTTTTGGTGCCTTATAGTGATTTGTAGAAGTGTGTGAGCCATTAGAGATACTCATAAAGGTGAGTAACATTAGTTTCAATATTTAAATGCATTTAAAAGAGGTGTCATGCTTTGGTTTGGTGTTAGAACACTTGGTTGTGGCCTAAACTATGCAAAACCCTAAGGCCTAGTCATGCAAGTCTTAGTGGTGGTAAAGATTAAAATATATTTATGACTCAATGATGATTTGAGATCATGTAAATAGGTATCTTAGAGGTGAGGGAAAATTTTTAAGTCATCACGATTAGGTTTTTTCAAGATATGGTGTTTTGAGAAAAATAGGGTTCAAGAGAGCATGTTTTCTAGCTCGATATGAGAGAAATTGAATTGGTTGGCACATGTAAAATTTGCATGGGAACCTGATCCATTTAAGGATGATGGATATTGGATATAAGAAGGTCTTAGAGTTGGAATGAGGTTAAATGAGGGTCTATTCTTTATGAACGATTGTTAAGAAGGTAAGAAGGTCAAAACCCTTCTTAAACCCTAGTTTGATAGCGATGGAGGAAATATTTCTTGTTTGGGACTAGAATGGATTGGATCATCAAATTTGATGATTAGATGATGGATAGGAATCTCCCAAATTTTAGATGGTGGTGGTTTTAGGTCATGACACTTAGTGGAGCCCACTCAAAAGCCCTTGTTTTTCAGGAAAGAAGGTTTTAATCTCAAGTTTTCCATTAGACCCTATGAATAATTTAGTGTTATGAGATTTATGGGAGCCATGATACATGTTTTGAGTTATTTTAGATCTTGGTAAGGCCATTTTATGACCTACATAGGTAAAAATAGGTTGACTGGTTTTTGGCCTAAAAGGGCGGTTTGCGAGCTTGCTAAATGGAAGTGCTTGAGCACTTGTGTGCATGGTGATGAATTTTTATGGGATTGGAGGTTTTTATACATCTCATATGATGTCTGGATGATTTGGTTGAGCTTTAGAAGTTAGTTGAGGTGGCATGAAGAAGGTCACAAGTTGACCTAGTTTGACTGGTTCAAGTCTGGAAGACCAATATATTGACTTAGTTGATGATGAATATCCATTGGAGCTTGAAGAGTGGTGAAATTTTTCATAGTGAACGAATTTAGAGTGCTTGAAAGTGTTAAAAGGGTGTAAGAAGGTCTCATCTCCAAAAATGGTTTCTCGGGCAATTTAATTTCTTTGAAGAGGAGAAGTGGTTCTATGTGCTTTGTTGGTTGTTTAATCAAGTATAACTTGTTTAGAAGTATTCTAAATATCATTGGATTTATAATGAGTGGTTACATGACATATTTGATTTGTTGTGATGTGAATTTGGACTCCATTGTTGACGACTAGTTCTTGAAAGTGCCTAATTTGAGAAGGAAACAATCCAACTATGTGGTGAAGTGAGAAGAATGTATGATGTAGAATCTTATGAGCTGATGGAATGTGTTTATAGGATATAATGGACATGTGTGGAGCCTTTGGAAGCATGAAATAGCTAGAGTGATTTCTTGGAGTCGATGGTGTGCTCGGTGATGGTGTTTTTGGTCTTCTTGGGCTAGTGAGAGCTTGTTCGTTGTTGTAGACACTAAATGACACACTTTGGGTAAATATTTAGTTCCGGTTTCATAATAGTATTCATATGGCTCTTGAGTGAAAAATATTATTAATTAACCCATGTATTTGGCCATTTTTATTGTTTTTCTGCTACTTTCGATCTTGTACCTATCCTTTCCTTGTCTATATTGTTATACTATGTTTTCCTTATTTCGATTGGGGCACCTAACCAAGACCGGGGCGCCCCGGTGTGCTTTGATCCCCTCTAGGTGCCCCGATCCTCTTTGCACTTTTCTCTCACATTTTGGACACTTTCTAGATATTTGAGCTTTCTATCATTTTGGTAGTCACCTTTTAGAGGTTAATTATAAAATCAAAGCAATAGAACCATATAAATATAAAGTTATGTGCCCATAATGAGGACCAATCACTAAGCAATAATATCACCACCTAAGGTTACATCCATCAAAGGCATATATTGCTCCATTTTCATCCATCTAGCTCCATCACAAGGGACAAAGGCTATTTCATCTACATCAAACTTCATAGGAGGGGACTTTATTCTATTCCATACACCATTTAATTACATTATACATCTAGTTAGTGCTCATGACTCACAAAGTGTGATGTCACAAGAGCACCTAGGGCATGATTTCAACACACACACCTAGAACTACATTGGGTCTGAGATGTAGTGCAATGCTCAATGATAAGTCCATCCATTTGGTAGCTGAGGACAGTCTGACCCCTTCATATCCATATTTCTTTTTAGGGTTTTGATGCTTTGTATGGGGTTTTACAGGTGATTCTTCCATCTTAGGTTTACAAGGACATCCATTGAAGTTTAGTGACATACACATGACTAAAGGTGAACAGATGTGAACATTCAATGATACCTCAAAGGAGGTTCTTTGGTCATTAACACAAACTAGGGAACCCTAGACACCCTAATCCCCTTTCCAGGCACCCCAATCTAACCAAACAATTGAAATCTACATTTTCTTAGGATCTTGTGTGATGGTTTCCTCCTCATGTTAATTCAGTCTCCATCATGACACGGTCCTACGACATCGGTGAATCAACTAAGGCATTCTTAACCCTCTTTGCACATTAGGAATTCACATTTCATTGTTTCATTATTCACTTATTTTACTACTCCTATAACATCATATTAGGCTAATATAATTCCATTTTAGTTTAATCATTTTGGTGAACCCGTACTCAATCTTCACGAAAATTATCCTAATTTTCCTCCATCATGGCTTAAAATTATTTGTATGATTTACTTAAGATGTATTCTAATTGCCATGTTATTTTGCAAAAAGCCCTAGACACATGTCTCTTCCTAAAGATACCCCACCACACAAAATAAGCCCTATTTTCGATCATCTATTTGATAACCCTAGTACTTGTTATCCTCCATGTAATAAATCTACATTGGACTCAATTAAAAATTTACATCTACTCCTATAACATCATATTAGGCTAATACATTTCCATTTTAGTTTAATCATTTTGGTGAACCCGTACTTGATCTTCATGCTTAGGATCCTCATTTTTCCTCTATCATGGGTCAAATTTATTTGTTTGATTTACTTAAGATGCATCCCAATTGCCAGGTTGTTATGCAAAAATCCCTAGACACCATGTATCTTCCTAAAGATACCCCACCACATGAAATAAGCCCTATTTTCGATCATTTATTTGATGACCCTAGTCCTCGTGATCCTCCATCTAATTAATATACATTGGACTTAATTAATACTTTGCATTATTTATTTCAAGACAAGTTTAAGTATATGGAATCCATGATTACATCTCTCAAATATGAAATCCAACATCTTAAAGATGCTTCTCGGGATCATGTTTATTTGCTTTCTACATCTCATCTTCATTCGTGTCTACTACATGTGCTCATATTAGTGAGCCTTAAGTCATACCATTACCAAAGCCTCTCATATTTGATCGCAATACTAAACAACATGAAATTATTGCTAAGCTCCTTAGTCATCAATTAATCACTCTCCGCCTACTAATTCCTATCCTCCTTATTGGCTTGCAAAATATCAAGGTTATCTCAGTATTGATATTATCATTGAATTAATGGCCATAATGATAATTACTTGTTATTCTTTACAACAAAGAATAAAAATATTGAGCATCACGGATTTATCTAATTCACTACACAACATCCTATTGCATGCTCCATCTCAGTGGGTTCCTAAATCTGATTCATCTATGTCTAGTGAGCATCACACCATCACTTCTAGTGTTCCTTCTTCCGTCACTCAAGTGCCACCTATGCAATCTACTCAAGTCAAGCAACCACCTCTCCAAATTAGTCCAACACTTCCTCCTACTAAGTCACCTACAATATTACTGATCCAAACTAAGCAACCCCCTCTAAAGATCAATGCAAATCCTCCTCTCAAGTCATCTACGGTCAATAAGAAACCACTCATTACACAAGACAAGCACACTCTAGCTGACATCTTTCGACTCTCACAATTTAAGGACCCTATCCAGTCCTCACTTCAGCATCTAATCACTTTTTTCAAAGAAACTACTCCTTACATTGATCCACTTAGTGTATTTTGACTAAATCTCCATCACTTACATACTTGGGGGCATGACACTTATCACCCCTCCTCTTCTAAACAACAAACATGCGTATTACATATTCATCACATAACAATCCAACATCCGCTCATTCCACTCATACTTTGACATACACTCACATCGTCATTACCCAATGACACACTCTTGTGCTTCAGTTCACACTTGACTATTAAGGGCTTCCTATACACATGAACCTCACACACTACATGGTAGACACTACACACTACGTACTACACATACTACACATACTACACACCCTAAACATATACTCATACATGCTACACTCACTACCCAATGACACACTCTAGTCTCATAGTCTATAATGGAATATTGAGGGTATACATCACCAATGGACCTCATCACACTCACACGTTCATCATTCAATCCTATCCCTCATGTGAAATTCCTAGTTTAGTGATATACGCCATAGGCTACATAGTCACTTCCACTTGCATCACTTAGTGGTATACGCTTTAGGCTACATCACCACTCCTTCTCATCTTGTAGTGATATACGCCGTAGGCTACATCATCACTTACTCTAGCATCATCATCATCGATTCTGATCATCTTTTAGTGATATAAACTTTAGGATAAATCATCACTCCTTCAATCATCTTGTTGTGATATACACTTAGGCTATAATGTCACGCACATATCATCTCTATGTCGCATGTCATCACTACACATTCATCATAGCACACTACACATAACACATAGTTTGACCATTTCCCAATGACACACTCTCATTTATGGTTCATTCTTGACTGCTAAGGGGGAATAAAAAAAAACCTTCTTATACATACAAATCCATTCACTCGAAGGGCACGTGGATCCTATCATTCACTATCCATGCCATTCCACCTCATCCACAACATACTACATATCTTGGTTTCTTTTACTCTTTCTTGCATTTACTTGTACATGTTTGTCTTATTACACATGCTAGATAGATTTCTTGTATGTCATTATCTTTACCATACACACATGCACGTTCACTTGATTTTCTAGTTGTAGCGTAGGTACAAATATTTTACACGTAACATGGATGCTTAACACACTACCAATCCCATAGCGGCTCCCAGGGACATCGAATTTCATACAATATAGGTTCCATTGTTTCATTTTGTAATTAGCACTTTACATTATCAATTATACACACTTTTGACATACATTTTATCTTTCTAACATGCTAATGGGTGTTTCATGTGCACCATTTATTTTTTTGGATTACTTACTACAATGGCTATCTGTTTGTTTGTACTTACTTGTCTCTGGTTGTCATTGCATGTGATATTTTCCCTTTGTTTGGTGTGCACACTTGCTTGTTTTTTTGTGTGGCCGATATGACCTTGAGTGTCTTGCAACATTGTGAGTGATGTCCTATGTTTACAACTAACTTTTTACGGTGTACATTGTCTTCTTGGGTGTTTACATTATCATCTTGCTTCTTAGCTTCTACATTGTCTGTGTAGCTTACACTTTTTCTTATGCATGCATGCTTGTATTTTTTCATACTAACACTTGTCTCCTACCTACTTGTTTGCATATGCCTTGTTTCTACCAAGCACATTCCCTCATGCAAGGTAAAGTTTTAGTTTCAGTGGTTGGTCCTCTTTTGGGCCAAATTCTCCTATCTATGATATTACATATGCCCCCAAAGAGGGGGGCATCATTTGGGTTTACAAACACTTCACAATGTAATACTGGTATAATTTAATTTTTAGTTTCCATCCATAACACAGTGGGTTACACAATGAGTGGGTTCAGACCAATCTATAAAACTCCATAAACAATGACTTTTACAGGGTAGATTGTCCTTAACATTCGGGAGAAGTTACATGTTAGAGGATAAACCAGACCTTCCTCTCTACACTAATTTTTCCAAAGGACATTGTATCACCTAAAAAATCAGGTAGTACAGAGATCTCTTCACTCTCGGGAAGCAGTTACAGGTTGGAGGATACATAATACTTTCCTCCCTACACTTCTTTAGCTAGTGGCATGAGATTGCCCAAAAAATCACACTTCATCAACATTTACAAGATCCTTTATACACCCTTTTTCTCATCACATATCAGGTGCACATGTTCCTTTTTCATTTTCATACTTTCATTACATGCTTTTATATACATGCTTTTTACACATATACATGCATATTTGACTACTTGATCATCTTCTCTTTTGCACGTTCATCCGTATGGTAATCAAGTAGTCACCAACAATAACATAACTCAACATCACACACAACATACTAACATGTAGGTACATCAGACACATTGGTATCTACACACACACTTTCTCCCTAGGTTCACTCTCACCACTTTTTACACTTTTACATCTTTAGTCTCCATGCTCCATGTTTTTGTTATCACTCCACGCTTTTTCTAGTCCCTCAACACGCTCTCTACATCAATATACATGGATATTAGGTACACATCTCTATCTACTTTATGTTACCAAGCTTTCTACTCACCAACATAAAGTGGGGGCAAATGTAGACACTAAATCACGCACTTTGGGTAATTATTTAGTCCCAGTCATACTACTATTCATATGGTTCTTGAGTGAAAAAGAGTACTATTTATTATACATGAAACCTCATTCTTGTGTGGGTGAAAGCCACTACCGGAAGATACTAACAAATTTGAATGATGGAGGTCTTAGGACCTCAGATGCAAATGTGGATCTACGGCAGCGTAGAGAAGATAGATGTGTGATACAAAGAAGATAGATATTTAAAATCAAAACAGATAAGATTAGATAACAATATATGGGGTTTCCTAAATGATCCCGAGAGAATGTGAAATCCCTTTGAGGACGTTAACCCCCGTGTCTAACAAGATAACGATAGATCATGAACAATAGATATAATGTAGAAATAATGGAATATAAAATGACAAGTAACTGAAATGACGAGGGGACTTAGCTTGTGCTCTGATATGGAGATGAAATGGGCATATGGGTGGCAAGATAACAAACAATGGCAAAGATTTCTCCCTTAAACTTGTAGAATTGAATTAAACTCTTTCTTCTCTTCTCCTAAAAAAATTCGAGCTTCCTCCTCCTTTCTAGGTCTAGGTCTAGGTTGTTTCTCTACTTCCGTGTTTTTGAGGTCCTTGAAAGATGGGGGAAAACCCATATTTATAACTTAGAGGTGAGGTTAGATTGGGGTTAACGAGTAACCAAGGTTGGGTAGAGTAACCTGAGTTAAGAGGTATGATGTGATCACGTGGGGCCCACAGTTTGACTTATTAGATGGAGTGGGGAGCATGATTGACATGGTAGGTGAGATAATAGATTCCATCTTTTTAATTTAAGAAAGGGGTGTTGGATGGGTATATTAATACCCATGAATTGAATAATTTGATATGGGAGAAATGCCAAAATTTTAATTATCAAATGGGTCCACATGGAGCCCATTTGATAATTAATTAATTAAGGTGAGTAAATGGATGGAATTTATTTAAATTTAAGAAAAATAAAAGTGAGAGTGAGAGTTGAATGGATGAGAACGAATGCGGGATGAATGAGAGGGGAATTCTATAGAAAATTGGTGTCTACATTTTCCCCTTTTTGTTGAGTGGTTTGCGATAGCAAGCCACGAGACAAAAATAAAAAGGGTTGGATGAAATATGTGTTCGAGGATGGATGATGACATGACCAAAGGCAAGATTCCCCTGGAAAAAATGGATCGCAATAACAAATAAAAATATGACGGTGACTCCAATATCACATTAGTAGAGGAAAATTGTGGTCTCAATGGAGACATATGACAATGTTCTACATACCAGTGAGTGGGTGAAGACCACTGTAGTATGGATGTAAACCAAGATGACCAATAGGTCATAGGAAGACATCAAAATATGCGCAAATGAATGCGAAAAATGTGTGAAATCCTTTGTCGGCAAGGAATCGAGCAAAAAATCATGCGTCCGCTAAAGGGACGAGGATGAAGATAATGATGCCCCAACATAGGACATGAAGATGCCATAATGGGAGATGGATGCTGAAATAAAATATCCTAGGGGAATGAGTATGGACACGCATGTGGATATGAAGAATAGATAAAATTCCCCAAGAGGGTATTAAATATGATGGTAATCATGTTTCATAGGATAAGAAGTCGAAAAATTAGAAGGTGAAAAAGAAAAGCAGTCCCACTTATTTGATAAGTAGGATAAGAAGTCAAGATAATTTTGCGTAAAAACAAAAGCAGAGAAAAATTCATGAAAGAGGACAAGATGGGATAGGTGATGGCCATTCTGGTATCCTCCAAGACAAAAATGTCAAAGGAAGAGGGGAAGAGATTCTTAGAAATGGATATGATGATGTCCTCCGCAAGAGGACTCGACGAAGATAAAAGATGTGACATGGTTCTCAAAAGAGAAGAAGTCTATGATGCGGAGAGAATAACGAGAATAGTAATGAAATGGATCAATGATGGTACATAAATGGAGAAACATCAAAATTTATTGTGAATGCTAGGTATGATGGGTGATAAGAAAGAGAAAAGGGAATGGATAGGATGATTGGTTGATTATGGGAAGAGTAAGAAAGATTGAATGTGAAGGTGACAGGATACATAATAGAGGTACGGAGACGGAGGAGGAGAAAAAAGGAATGAAAAGGGAGGAAGAAGATAATAAAGAAGGATTATATAGAAAGGGGGAAATGATGAAGGATGAGCAAGGAGAAGACAAGAAAAAGACAGAGTAGAGGGTGAAATTATGAAAAAGGGGGAGAGTTATTTAAAATGAAATTTTTGATGGAGGATGAAGAAGAGGAAGGTAGAGAAGTAATGGAAAATAAAAGAGATGATAGAGAAAAGAAAATTGAAGGAAACAAATCATAGTGAGGAAATCCAAGGAAAATAATATGGAACTGACCACATGGAAATGCATGTGGATGGTGGGATGATAAAAAAGATGGGACAACACTGAAGAGTCAGGTTATCAATGGGGAAGTAAGAAGGAAGTGTGAGGTAAAACGAGGAGGAAGATGATATAGAGGAAGTGAAATAAGATGAGGATCAGAAAGGAGGAGAAGACAATGAAGAAAATTATGCAGAAGGAAGGGAACCAAGAACAAAGATATTCGATAAAGAGTGAGAAGCATAAGGAACGTAAAGAGAAGCTTGAGGGGAGGAATGACACAAATTGGAAAATATGCAGAGATGCATGAGATGAGGATAAGTTGATGACGAGAAAATAGAGAGGGGGTGTATGATGAAGACAATGAATAAATTGGCAAGGAAGAATGAAATATGGAGAGGTGGCGAGGAAAAAGAGAGGAAGGGATAAGAGAGGCAATGCCAGTGAATGGATGTTAGGAGAAATCCACCGATAATGATTAGTAGGAAAGGATGGGACAAAAGGTGAGACGAGGCATAAATAAAATGAGAAATGGAAGGGGAAATGCCAATGAAGGGGACGTTAGGAGAGGTCCCCGATAATGATCGAGAGGGCACAAAGAAAGGAAAGAATGAAGATAGAATGGAAGGATCCGGATGTGCGTAATGGGGATGAGTGATTTTTAGGAGAAGTCCACCGATAATTACTAGTGTGGAAAAATAAGACGATGATGAAAGAATGTTAGGGGATGATTAATGACAATGATATGTAAGTATGGGGGTATATATATGGGAGAAATCTAGAAGATGGAGTGGAAAGAGTAAAGAAAGGAGGGATAACGATGTGTAGGAAGATGAAGGCGAGGAGAGGATGCAATGGATGAGAATGAATGAGAGAAAATGAATAAAAAAGACACAAAATAAATGGAGAAACAACGGTTAAGTAAGATTTGTTTTATATTGTTATATTACATTTTCCCTATTTTTGGATCTGGGCACCCCGCACCTTGATCCCCTCTGGGTGCCATGATCCTCTTTGCACTTTCCTCTCACATTTTGGGCACTTTCTAGTCATTTGATCTTTCTATATTTTTTGTAGTCAACCTTTTTTGGGTTAGTTACGAAATTAAAGCAAGAGAACCATATAAATATAAAGTTATGTTACCATAATGAGGGACCAAACACTAAGCACTAGTATCACTTCCTAAGGTTGCATCCATCAAAGGCTTCTATTGCTCCATTTGCATCTATCTATCTACATCACAAGGGACTCATGATGTTTCATTTGCATCAAAATTCATAGGAGGGGAGTTTATTCTATTCCATGCACCATTTACTTACATTCTACATCTAGTTAGTGCTCGCTACTCACAAAGTGCGATTGGCACAAGAGAACCTAGGGCACAATTTCCCCATACACACCTAGAAATATATTGGGTATGAGATGTAGTGCAACACTCAATGATGAGTCCATCCATTTGGAAGTTGAGGATAATCCAACCCCTTTATATGGATCTTTCTTTTTAGGGTTTTGATGCTTTTTCTGGGGTTTCACAGTGATTCTTCCATCCTAGGTTTACAATGACATCCAAAAAAATTCAAAGACATACACATGACTAAAGGTGAACACAAGTGAACATTCAATGAAACCTCATAGGAGGTTCTTCAGTCATTTCTACGAGCAATGTGGTGCCCAAATTGCAGACTAGGGTGCCCCAAGCACCCTAATCCCTTTTCCAGGCACCCCAGGATAACCATCTATATTTTTAAGGATTCTATGCGTCAGTTTCCTCCTCCTATTCATTTGGTCCCCAATCTGGCACATTCTTGTGACATCAAAAATCACTTAAGGCATTTTTAACCCTATTTACACATTAGGGTTTCACATTTCATTGCCTAGATTACTTGGATATAATTTCAACATTTCATTATTTTTTTATTTTATTGCTCCTATAACATCGATTAGGCTAATATAATTCCACTTTAGTTTAATCAGTTGTCTTGGTGCATTACTTACCCATGTGGGTCCTTCTTTATGATTTATATGATGTCGTAGATTTTTTTGGTATGAACCACCTCTAATATTCATGATCGACTTTGTTATGATTTTGAGTTGAGTCATGTATAAAAGTGCATGTATAGTTAATTTTTGAACTGGTGGTGTGAGAGGGAAACATGCGAGCTAGGTTTGAGAGTGAAAGTGATATGAGGCCATAAATACGAGCTAAGAGAGTGTATGCATGTTTGAAGAGTGTTGAAGAGCTTGTGTGCAAGGGAAATTTTCCAAATCAGTCCATGAATGAGAAATATTGAGCGAAGTAGGAGAAGGTGAATTTGAAGAGGGTTTGAAGGTGTATGAGTGGATTTTTTTATCAATATTAGTTATATGAGAAAATATTATCAATGGTATTCCTTTTCAAAACTTGTGTGATGAGTAATATTCATACAATTCCTTTTTGTGAGTAATATCAATAAGGGTTTCTAGGGGTGGGTGCTCCTTGTGAAATGGGTGCTTCACTAAAAAAATCTTGTGTGATGTGTCATATTCATGCAAGTATTTTGGTTTGTGTAATACAATAAAATTTTTTAGTCGCTTTTCTTTACCTTGAGGATTTCCCACTTACATATTGTTTCCTTTTGTATACTCTCTTGATTATGTTCATGTGGATGATTATTTCATGTTTTTAAGCTCACATTAATGCATGGTTGAATGGTTGATTATTCACACAAGTTAAATTTAATTGGATAAAGTTTTGAAGGAATTATTCACCCCCTCAATCCATTTTTATTCCAATATGTTGTCCCTATCCAAAGTATTATCCACTTATTGTTGATACTTACAAATATTCTATAATTACCGGTTATCAAGTAGATTACTCCATAACCTACTTCTAGGGACTTGGGAACATCATTTGTTGCCTCATCTACTCTTGTTGGTATATTCAAACTGAATTCCATATCACCATAAAATATAGATTCACCATCGGTATCTTTGGCTAGCTTGTAAGGTGTTCAAAACCTCACCTTTACTACACCACCCTTGGTTAGTCAAGAAGTAACCATAACATCTCGTAGCCTCAATTAATCCACAGGATCCCAAAACACCGCTACTACTTCAGCCCCCATAGTCAACCATACATATTCTACTCCTCTTCATACCTTGACAAGTATTGTCATTATAACGATTTCCACAATCCCCTTGGGCATCAAACAACCTATCATTTGACAATAACCCACATTTGTAGTTTAAAAATTAGTGATGTCTATCCCTACATTCTTACCACCCATCAACTTGATTTTCATCACCATGCTAGTCCTCTTTCATGGCCTATCTCCTCGAATAGTGTGTCAAAACACATGTACATCCCGGTTCATTAGAAGACACCATAGTCCACAACCCCCATATATACTTCTATTTCCCACCCATACCAGTATAGTCAATCCTCCCCACAACCATTAGTCTTTGAATACACTTACATTCCAAGAAACATTCCCCTATATAAAAATACTCCATTGCCATAAAACTTGTATCAACATTAAAACCCCGACACTTATAATCAAGCCACTTCTTCCTCTTGAAATTCTAACAACCTCAAAACAATCCTATGTAAAAATTACTAAACAAAATTGCTAGCCTCAAAGCTGCCACTATGGGACCAAAAAAACCCTTCTTATGAACAAATCTATAATAAACCTATTAATTCATCTATACATTTCAAAGCCTATCCTCCACATTGGGAAATCCTAAAATTCATCAAGTTCTATAGTAATGAGGATCCACAACAACATATCAGATCCTTTCATCATGTATGTTATCTCATCACTCACGACCAAGATCTCATGTTGAGGAAATTCCTCATGCCCTTGATTGGTACAATAATATCCCACACCTTTCCCTTTATTGATTCGCACAACCGGAACATTTATTTTTAGAACACTTCTCCATCAACATCACTCGTAAAATATCCATCATGTCCCTACATGCCATCAAACAATTTGAGGATGAGTCTCATTGCCAATTTTTTCATAAGATGGTGAGGAATTATTAATCAACCGTCCTTCTCTCTTCCACACAAGAATATGTGAGAGAGAAGAGGAAAGGTCATAATTACATTCCTAAATTGAAGGTACATGATGGTTCATTTATTACAATTGGTTGAACCACTTTGAGAAGCTTCCATCATGTGCCATTAATGCTTGGTTGACCTAATCTTCTTAATTAATTAAAAGAATATTTAAATAATAATAATAAATATTATTATTAAAATATTTAAATAAAAATATTAAATTAATTAAATTAATGTGGGCCCCATGTTGACTAGTTTGACTTGAGGAGGGGAAAATTATGAGGAAAAGGCCAAAAAATTAACTCGGTGGTTGGCTCTTTGAGTCAACCACCGAGTTGGGCTCGAGTTCCTCCAAGGAGTCACCAAAAATGAGATCACTTTGGATTGATTCCTCCATTGTATTGAAATTCAAGCTCTATGTTCAACGAATCACCGCAACGCTCTTCCCCATTCACCAAGCTCATTCGTCACCATCATGATCGATCTCCCTCATCGAGCTCCTCTCCTTGCAATGCCTGCTTAAGTGGCTCATGGGTAAGTTTGAAATCTCTCCCCTGAATCATGATCCAATATTTCTCTGTGTCCTTTATGTTATGGCCAAAAAGATATCCTCATCACATCGCAACCGAGCCACTAAACTCTCGTGCCATTCAGCTCTCCTTCTCCCATCTATGCATTGACTCTCACGAGTTAGGCTTCGAGTTACTCATCGCCAAGTCGAAGGTAAAGGCCAAGCCATATCTACATTCCTTTACCAAAATCACTCGTACCCTTCAAACTCACCACCGAGCTCCTTTGTTTTAAGCTAAGCTTATTGGTTTCTCGCTCCTCGTTACCCACTCGACTCATCAAGTGAGTTGATTCATGCAACCAAGCTCTTTTAATGGCTCGACCAGCTCTAGTTCCTTTCCTTGAGCGATCTTTGCCAAGTTTCATGTAATCTCCACCATCCATCTCTCCTACCGACCGAGCTTCCTTATGTGGACTATGTCTCGATCTTATACAGAGTTCACCTCATTGCGTCTTTGATTTTCGTGGAATAACTTGGCCATGCATGGGCTATCATACATCCTCCGTTTTGAGCTCATCAAAACGAGCTACTCATTCATATATCACTTCCCTCCATGAGATCATTGCAACCTGGGTTCTTTCTAAGATAAGACAAGCTATAAGTTCGAGCGTTTGAACCAACGAGTTGGCCCTTTCTCGATGCACCAAATATTTAGCTACATCCCAAGCCCAACGCTACTTGCACATAATCGACAAGCTTCGAGTTTATATCTGCACAAGTTCTAATGTCACCATTTTTTAGGAGACGCAAACACTCTTGTGTTTAACTGTGAGATTATTTTTGAAAGCATTCAAGGCTAGACACTTGATTCATTCTAAGTTCACTTCACTTGGCATCTTCATTTTGACCTGCATAATCACTTGATAGTGATCTAGCTTCTATGCATGGTGGTCAACTCACTTCTTTATGCTCGACTCGAATTTCAACTTGTCTCCATCTATCCTCCATGGTTGAGCTCATCGCACTTGAGATCCCCTGATGATGTATCCCTCCTATTATGTCAAACTCGATGAATTGGTAGAGCTCAAACCCGATCCGATAAGATACCGTCTCAATATCATGTTGGTGGATGCACTCTTATCTCAACTGTGCTCGGTGACTACCTAGGCTCACCACTTGTCATGGCTTCAACATTTTGATTTAGCTCGCATCAAGCTTTCCCAAATTTCCACTTCTCAGTGGGCTTCATTTTTCATGTCATGTTGCATATATCCTACTTGAGCTCAACTTGTCTCATCATGCTAACTCAAGCTCATTGATTCCAATTCTATCAAACTAAACCAATGCACCATTTTCACCAACTTCACCATGTTGCTCGGTCCTCCAAGTCATTAACAATCATCCTCATAACTTGGAAAATGACTTACTGTCTTATTTTCAATCCTGCTCAATCACTCTAACTGATTCTCATGGTGAATTGGTAATCAACTTAGAATTTTTCTTGGCGTGGAAACCTTATGATGGCTTTACCATTACAAAGTTTCCACTATGGCCACGAACCTTCAAATTTCCCCAAACTTGAGGTTATTCCACTTAGTAATACGCTTGTTGGCATGATCCTTTTTGGGCTTGAGCTCTTTGGTGACACTATCTCAAGCTCGACTCACGTAACTTATCCTTTGGATTGCCAAATAATTGTTCCCATTTGGTGATGAGGATGAAATTTTACCGCATGAAAATGTTTCCTCTGTTTACCATACCAACATCCCCACTGGAAAAAAACCCTTCAAAGTTCCCACTTGTCATGGCTCAAACACATTTCCTCTGAAAGTTGGTGTGGCCCCATTTATATGTTTGAACTCGTGAACCGATTCATTTTATTCCTTGCACACTATGTTGGGATTACTTTCGAGCTTCACTTTCCTTACACCCACCGAGATAGAGAAGCTTATTTCAACTCACCCCATTCATTTATTTAAACTCGATCATTTGTTTGACCGAGCTCTACAATGAATTGTCACCCCGAATTGGCTCAAGTTTGAGCTCACATAAGGTTTGATCCTCTGCGAGCTTTTCATTCCATTGAACCAACGAGATTGCTTCTTATGCCACCAGTAGACTTGTGTGCTCCAACACGAGTTATGCAAAACTTGGATACTTGATGTAAGCTCAATCATCCCTTACGAACCCATCTTTTGAATTATAACCTAACCAAATCAACTCAACTCAATGTATTAGCTCACCTTACGTTCTCAACCAACTCGTCCGAGCTGCTTCGTGAGTTGTTTTAAGCTCAAATCCCCTTTTGTGGCTCCTCTTGAAAAGTTATTTTTCTCAAATAAGTGACTTTATTAGGATATCTCTTGAGAATAGAGGGTAATATAAGTACAACAAGGTCCTTTAAACCTAATTTATGAATTTTGATCATTTCTACATGAGTCATTTGAGAGTGAGCCTCTCAAATATAAATTTCCTTGTTCTGAGTAAGTCCCGAGCCTTAAAACCCCTAGAAAAGGTGAAATAGTTCAATATGTTCCCAAATCCTCTTGGAATATCATAAATGTTTTTGAAACACAACTTTCCTGTAGGCCCTTAAGTCCTTGAGTAGAGACCTAGAATTTAACAAGACCCCGTTATCCAATTTTTCCATGTGTGCAAAATTGGATAACATTTTTGGTGACCTCTCGGGGATGATTTCTACTAGCATGATTCCAGTAGCCTTAAGTCATCCATTGGGCATGGAGTCAATGTTGGAATCTTGAAAGTGATTTGATCTTCTGTGATATATCCCAAAGTCTCCTTGAGCATTGCCAATCTTGGACCTCCTGGAATGCTAAGCATGAAGTATACTTGAAACTGTTGAATGCTTGGCATCATGAACACTAGCAAATTTTGAATGAAGTATAACATGAGACTCTTATGGAAAATTTAAACCTTCCTCTCTTGTAAAACCTTCCAATGATGAAACAATGTGCAAAACAACACAAAACACAACAACGAGGAAAACAAAAGAACAACACACAACAACAATGTGCATAAGCACTTGGAGGAAAACACCTAACTAAACTATACAGGGGGTGGAAAGATCTCAAAAATAAGCTTTGAGATGTATCCCATTCACATGAATGGGAAGTTCTTCTCCATTGAGCTTGGATAGATGAAATGAATTCACCTCTTTTGTAACTTTTGATGATGTATGGCCTGCTCTCCAGAGCGTCAAACTTGGCATGCTTTCCTGGCTTGGCCTGTCTTCATCCCATTTGAGAACTAAATCTCCCTCTTGAAAATTCTTGTCAGATGTTTTCTTGTCAAAATATTTCTTAACTAAGCCTGATGTTGCTCCAAAGTCTTCATAGCCTTATTCCATACTTCCTCTAACTCCATGAGTTTAGCAAACCTTACTTGTCAGAGGATCACTCTCCATAACTTCAAGTTGATGAGCTAACTCCAAAGAAGGTAACTCCAAGGAGAGTGGAATTTTTGCTTCCCTTCCATATACAAGCATGAAAGGAGAATTCCCTATGGCCCTTTTAGGTGTGATCCAATCTTCCCATAAGGTGGTCTTAAGTTGTGTATGCCAAGTCCTCTTGTTAGTTTCCATCATGTGCTTAATAATCCTTATGAGGTTTTTGTTACTAGACTCAACCAATCCATTTCCTTGCGGATAGTAATTGGATGAAGTCTTGAGGTAGACCCCATTTTTAACATCCCATTCACTCAACTTCATACCAAGAAAATCCATCACGTTGTTTTAAATGACTATAAAAGGAACACCAAACCTTGTCATTATACCTTCCAAGAAATCTAGAACTACCTTTTCATTTCTCTCTTTCAATGCTACCACCTCTGTCCATCAAGTAAAATAGTCTGTTGCAGTAAGGACCCATTTATGTCCATCACTGGATGGAGGATTAATCATTCTAATGAAGTCCAACCCCCATTGAACAAAGGGTTGATCCACTTGAATTGATGTAGTGGAAGAGCTGCCAACTTCTTTGCCTATGAAAAAGGCACATTCCTTACATTTCCTTACCTAGAGATGGGCATATTTGAACAAATCGGCCAATAGTAACCAACTCACATGATCTTGGTAGTAGTTGTTCATGCAGAGTAATGTCCTCCAGATAGACCATTATGAAACTCTTCTAGTATCTTACTTACCTGTTCGGTCCTATGCACCAAAGGAGGACACACCATTCAAATCCTTTTGAAAGAGAACGTTATCTACCAAAACATATGGAATAGATTGAAGATGGAAAGTTTGTCTTTGGTTTTTATCCATGTTCATAGGATATACTCCTGAGAAGAGGAAATTATTCATTTTGGATAACCAATCAACTTGCTCATCACTCTCATCAAGTGTTTAGGAGCGTCGTATCCTCATCACCTTTTGATTCCATGTCTAGCAGCAAGTTGTTGACACAAAACCTTTACCTCTGACAAGTTTGGTAACCTTGATATGTACATCATACTCCATCACCTTCATGATCCATCCAACGCACTTTTCATTCATCTCTTTGTTTAGAAAAAACTCCTTGACACTGGATGAGACACCATTAGATGAATTTTGTTGTTGGACAACATGTGCTTGAATTTCTTCAAAGATTGAATAACCACAAAGACTTGTTTTTTCAATGAATGAGTATTTGAGCTCATAGTCTTTGAGGATTGACTAAAGAAAAATTGGATGCTTTATCAGATCATCATTTTGTTGGGTGAGGATCCCTAAAATGCTCTCTTGACCTACAAAAGCATAAAGGATAAAGTCTTTATCAAACTTAGGGTTCACTAGCATGGGAGCTTGAGAAATTTCCATTTTGATGGCTTCAAAGCTCTCTCATCCTTCCTTTTCCATGAGAATGGCATGTTTTTCTTCAGCATGGTTGTCAGTGGTTTAGCCAATGTCACAAATTGAGGGATGAATCTCCACAAAGTTTATGGTTCCTAAAAACTCTGGAGGCCCTTCCTATGACTTGGGAGAGATAAGGACATAATCGAACAAATCTGGTTGATCGATTGATAGTCCTTCCACTGAAACAACATGCCCCAACAACTTTCCCTCGTGCACTACAAAAATACACTTCTTGGGATTAAGTGAAACCCCAAATTCCCTACACCTTTGGAAAAACCTTCCTTAGATGTGTGATGTGATCTGTCTGCATGCTTAGAATATATAGTTATGTCATCTAGGTAAACCAAGATGATATCATTGATTAGTCCTTTAAATGCCATGTCCATGGCTCTTTGGAAAGTAGCCCTAGTGACATTGGACAATCCAAATGAAATTTTGTTGTAGGCATACGTGCCCCACTTGGTAGTGAAATCCATTTTGAATTGGTCAGATTCTTGGACTAGGATTTGATTGTAACCCATGAATATCCATCGAGAAAAGAAAATATTTGAGCTCCTACCACCATTTGAAGGAATTTTCTCCATTGATGGAGAGGATAATGGTCTTTCAATGATGCACGGTTCAAATCCCTAAAATCTACACACAACCAAATCTCTCTCGTTCTTCTTCCTTACATGGGCACTAGATTGGCTACCCAAGAGGAGTGTTTGATGGAAAAATAATACATGCTTCGATGAGTTTGGTTAGCTCCTTTCTCATTAGTGGCTCGATTTTGGGATTAATGGGCCTTTTTTTGGTGAACTGGCTTGACATTAGGATCTAGTTCATGGTATGTTGTCTAGAGACCTAGATCAAAACCATGTAGGTCTTTATAGCTCCACACAAAAATGTCATGATACTCTTGAAAATGTTTGATGAAATCTTCTTTCTCTTTGGAAGTACACACTTTTCCAATCTTCAAAAACTTCTCATGCGCTACCTCGACTTCCTCAAAATCTTCTTCTTTGACCACCATGTTAGAGCTTTGTCTTTTGGCTTGATCATCTAAATTGAAAATGGATTCCAAAGTGACTAATCATTTTGGTAGTTTTTTTCTTTTCAATTGTATAATTTGATCACCATATGACTCTTGCAACTTATCTTGATTTCTTACAGACAAAATCCACCTCTTCTTATAGGAAAAGGATAATTTATTTGTCACTATCAAACACTTTCTAGCTACTCACATTATCGGGACTACATGTCAAACCACCATTTTGAAAAATTTCTACCCTTCTTTCATGATATCAATAAGTATGTCATATTGTGAGCCAATTGTAGCAAGCCTATCAACATCTTGATTTTGATTTCTAGGAACCACATGGATTCCAAAAGCTTCAAAATATTCAATCAAGTCCCAGACTCGGTTCTTGTATGATCTTAAAAGATCATTCTTGGATGCACTACATGACATCACTTGATGGACAACTAACTCACTATCTCCAAAAATAGTCAGGGCTTTGATCCCCTTCTTTTGGGCTAGTTGAATTCCTTGTACAAGGGCCTCGTATTCAACAACATTGTTAGTGCAACTGAATTGTAATGAAAAGATGAGAAAGTACTTATCTCCCTCTGGAGAAATCAACATAACACCAGCACCAGATCCATTCTTACTTCTAGATCCATCAAAGAACAATTTCCATAGTCCTTCCAAATCACTTGGTGTTTTGACAAGTTATGGTATGATCGTATCTTCTTCATGAATGCAGTATGTACCTAATCTTGTTTCTTCCAAAAGTAGCAAACCAACTTCTTCTTCTACCAACACATCAGTGTAGGGATCATACTTGATGATCTCCACTTACTTCATCTAGCATAGTATCGGGACTTCTTCAACAAGAGTGGTCAGTTCATGATCAACATCTTCTTCTTCCGGATCTCCAATGGTGTAATTCCCATTTATAGGACTAGCAGTGTAGGGTTCTACATGATTATGGTAGATTGGTTCCACCCTTATAGTCACTTTGGTTCTGTATCGAGTCCTGAGAATCATATGTGACCAATCAGGATGATAGATAACCACCCATCTTGGTAGTGAAATCTCATGTGATAGGTAGATGGCGAAGAGAGGAGGAAGATCAATGACTGATATGTCTTGGGTGAATGAAAACTTGGGCATGCATGGATGGTAAGTTGAAGTCCTTTGATAACTCCAACATTCTTAATGGTTGTGCCATCTAGTTGAATAAATCCTCTTACAACCGGTATATTGTATGCCTAGTACATCTGTAATTTGTTTGGGCATGACTGAGCTACTGCACCATAATCGATCATGCAATTATGCACCAGGTGGTTTCCAATGATCAGGGAAATATAGAATGGTGGTGGTTTGTTTGCCTTAGGAATAATTTTCCCTTCTGGTTGACATAAAATCATAGCAGTTGTGCTCCATGACCTGATGATCCATCAATTGTACCAAAACTATTTAGAGCCTCTCATAACAAATTTCTTTGAGAAGGAATTGAGAGTGCATCCCACATAGTAACGCTCAGATTGGTTTTCTTCATTTGTTCTACTATGTTGAAGGAATAGATCCAACTTTTTGACACTTCTTTGGGCATTGGGATCCTCCTTTAGAAAGTGCTTGTTGGGTATCGTGATGCCTGAAGAACCTTCTTTCCTTGCAGCTTGGCTAACAGGTGTTTTTGGTGATTTCTTTCCCACATCTTTATCAACCACCATTGTGTGGCTGAGGTTGTGAAGTGGATGCTTGATCAGATTTGGAAGTTTGAGGTTCCATTGCTCTTTTTGGAATGAGTGTTTTCCACCACTGATGAGGAATCTATATTCAACCCACAAAAATCTTCTTTCTTTCCAGTTTAGCAAAGTGGTTTCTTCAAGTGCCTACGGTTTGATCTATTGTTTCTTGCGTAGATGTGTTCTCTGTTAGCTTAGAAGGGGTAGATACACTTTGAACCATAAGGGCCTGGCCAAGAACTCCATTGGGACAAATATTTTGATTGTGGGGTTGAGAACAAGGGTAACACCATTCGTAGTCTTGAACTAGATTATTTTGGATAGGTACTATGGCTCTAGATGAGCTAAAGCAAAATAGGGTTCCAAAAGTTCAAAGGTTTGACATTCACAACTTGATTTGTAGCTTGATTTTGTGGCTGATTGTTCCTTGAAAAGGAGGATGGTTAGCTTGATATTGCTGATTTTGTGGCTGATATGGATGATTGTATTGAAATTGTTGCCTCTTGAGTGCAACGAGCTCATTTCCAAAAGTTTCACAGATGACTTGACTTTAAATAGATCATTTGAAGAGGTAGGGGAATATTGAGTTGGTTGATTAGAGGATGCTAGAATAGGAGCAATGATAGGCTGATTGTTCGTAAGATTCGAGACAACGACATTGGTAGTCGTGGAGCTATCTTTCTAGCCTAATCAAGGAATTTTTGCTCTTATGACAATGTCGTCAGTAGGCATCAAGTAATGTAGCCCCTCCCATGGACTGGATCATAACTACTACATCACTATTCAAGGCTCACAAATAGTACAAGAATGCATTATGTGTAGAAGGCTTTATAAGTGCCGAAATCCTATTCCAGTCCTATGGAATCGAAAGTTGAAATCACTCATGTATTCTTGGGGAGCTCTCTTCATGGTAGTGAGTTGTTCCAAAAGTGATAGGTTATCACTCTTGTCTTCAAATTGTTTACAGATATTTTCTCCTAACTCATCCCAAGTGGTTATACTACCAACACTTAACCCTCAAAACCATTGAAGTGACTTTTCCCTTGAAAGAGGTAGCAAGAAGTCTAACTACAATGTTGTCCTCTGTGATATTATGTATGACACAAAATGTTGGCTACATCAAGAATATGTTCCACTAGAGTAATGTGAGTTTCCCCTATATAAAAGGGTAAAATTTTGAGTGCCGCAATATGTATAGGGTCACGTTGAGCCAACATAAGAGGAATTCTTGCATTGAAAGGGGGAAAACTTGGTTTCATGCCATAGTAGCAAGAGGTTGATTGTTCCTTGGTGGAGAGGAACCTTCCGTATAGAGGAGTTGAATGACCCCTATGAGGTAGAGCTACAACTGGTGATGTTGAAATGCCTCTTCTTCTTCTCTTTGGAGGAGACAAGGAAAGTTTGATATGCTTGATAATTTCCTTGCTTTGAAGAAGCTCTTGTCTAAATTATTTGCATAAGTTAATGCACTAAGATTTGGAATCTAGAGATATAGAGTCACCAGGTACTTTGACTTGTGTAAGTGAGAAGAGAAGTACCAACTCTCGTCCCACCACGTGTGCCAAAAACTATTGTCACCAAATCACTGCACCCTCGAATGGCCGAATGTGAATGTGAACGTTTGGTTCGATGGTGTGATTGGGACACATGGGATCACCTCTCAAGCTATGTGGGACTTGGGCTCAAGGTGAACCTCCAGAGAAGGCCAACTTCCTCTTCCTAAACTAAGTGTTTTACTACTCCTAGTGTAATAAAATGGCTATCTAGTCCTATGCTAACATTTCATGGGTTTTAGGGAAAGATATTTGCATAAATGAAACTATACTAGGGATGGTGATGCACCAAATAAAGGGTGTTTCTAGACTCAGGAAGGGTTAATTTGAAGAGGGTGTGTGCACCACAAGTCAACTTCACCTACTATAACTTAGAGAGGGTACAAAATACCACATACTAGGAAGCACATGTTCCCTTTGTTAAACTTGATCAAACAAACAAGTTATCAGTCTTCTAGTGAAGAAGGATGAACTTGAGAAGGGTGAACAAGCACCACAACTCAACTACATGCAATACTCCACCACTCGATAAGCACAAAAATCCAAGAACCTGCAATAGAAACGTGAATTTACATAGTATACCTGCAAGCATGAGAAAAGGCATAAAGAAGTATAGAAGGATGAAAGGACCGAGATTAGTCACAAAACACACTTTTATTGCTTCAATAACATGCACAATGCATCATACATTTAGAAGAGGAAATGGTTGCCATTACATTCTTGAAGAGGAGGCTTGAAAGTTCTCTCAACACACAAGGACAACTTGCAGAAAAGAGAGAACTCTTGAAAAATTACACTTGCCTAAGATTTCTACCTTTCCTATTATGTTTGTGGAGCCTATTTTCATGTTAGAGTGTGGTACACCTTCTATGTGTTACACTCGGGTATTTTTACGGTGGTCCCGCTCGCCAGTGAGCGGGTCAGAGGGGTTCATGGGCGAAGCCCTCGAAGCAAATTTTCATGGGTGGTTTATTAACCCATGGGTAATGGGCAACCGTTATAGGCTATTTTTGGGCCCATGGTTTTTGGTACCCATTGTTTTGATACCCATAGTTTTTGCCCATGGTTTTGATACCCACGGTTTTTGCCCATGGTTTTGATACCCATGGTTTTGTATCAAATTGCTTAAGCAATTGTCTATTTATATGGTCTTATGCATATGATACATAGACAAGCAAATGTATTGTAGATGTGTTTTGAATTCGGGTGTGAATTCTGTAGAGTTTGTTGAGCATAGCTCCAAATGGATCTGGGTATTGTATTGAGAGAGTGGAGGCTTGTAATAAAATATGAGTAAGTGATTCTTGGTGGACGTAGCCCAAATTGGGTGAACCATGTTAAATCTTGTCTCTCTAGTGTTGTGTTATTTATTCTACACTTTTATTTGAGATCTGTAATATTTTCTGCATATTAGTTTCTCTGTTGCGATTCTATAAGGGATTATTCCACATATTTTATCTCTTATTTCCTAACAATTGGTATCAGAGCCTGGTTTGGTTTGCTGAAGTGTTGAATCGTAGGGAAAGTTTTATCTTGAGTGGGAGCTATGGCAGATGATGGAAGATCTAGGGTTGATAAATTCAACGGGTAGAATTTCAGTCTTTGGAAGATGTAGATGGAAGATTACCTTTATCGAAGGATCTTTATACTCCACCGCTCGAGAAGGTGAACAAACCCTCGAGTATGATAGATGTGGAATGGGATTTTTGGATCGGAAGGCACTTGGAGCGATTTGGTTTGTGTCTTGCATCTTTGGTATTATTTAATGTTTGAAAGGAAAAGACTACAAAAAACTAATGGATGCATTAGGGAAGTTGTATGAAAAACCCTCTTGCCTCTAATAAGATATTTTTAATGAAAAAGTTGTTTAATATGAAGATGTTCTAAGAATAGTTCGATGTGAAATCATTTAAATGATTTCAATACTGATTGTGAATATGCTAGCTTGATTCTGATAGAATTTGATGAAGAAGTTAGGGCTTTATTAATTCCACGTCTTTACACGAAAGTTGGAATAGCCTAGTAATGGTGGTAAGCAACTCGGTTCCAGCTAACTCGAAGTTGAAGTTTGAGGATGTTGTAGGGGTGATTCTAAGTGAGGAAATGTGAAGAAAAAGCTTTGGGGAATCTTCTACTTCAGGGAATGCTTTAACAGTAGAAACTAGAGCGAGACAGAAGAATAGAGGAGACCGTGGAAAATCGAAAGATCGGGCAAGGTCAAAATCCAAGAGCAAGATTGTATGTTGGAACTGTGGAAAATCTGGGCATGCAAAGAAGGATTGTTGGGAGCTTCGGGACAAGAAGAAACAATAGGAAGAAAACAAAGAGGCAAATGTGGCATTTGGTAATGTATGCCAAGATGCTTTGATTCTTTCTTTACATAATATTACTGAATCTTGGGTTTTAGATTCAGGGGCTTCTTTTCATGCTACTCCACATAGGCATTATTTTGTTGATTATGTTCAAGGGGATTTTGGGCATGTTTTTCTTGGTGATGATGAGCCTTGCAGTATAGTTGGAAAAGGTTATGTTCAGGTTAAGATGTAGAATGGGAATACATGGCTATTGAAGGATGTCATACATGTGCCTACATTAAGGAGAAATTTGATATCGGTGGGGCAATTGGGAAGTGATGGTTGTACTGTGATATTTACAGCTGACTCTTGGAAGGTTACCAAGGGTGCTCTTGTGGTGGCAAGAGGTAAGAAGGTTGGAACCTTGTATTTATCCACTGATAGTACTAATGATTGTAATCTTGTGGCTTTAGATGTAGATACAACATTATGGCACTATAGGCTCGGTCATATGAGCCATAAGGGCATGGACATCATAAAGAAGAATTTTCTGGATATACGAAACATGGTTTGGAGTTACGTGAGAAGCTGCATATATGGGAAACAGAAGCGAGTAAGGTTTCTCAAGGTTGGACCTACAAAGAAAGAGAGTAAGTTAGAGTTGGTGCATTCTGATGTGTGGGGGCCAACTCAGGTATCATCTCTTGGGGGTTCAAGTTATTATGTTACTTTTATTGATGATACAACAAGGAAAGTTTGGGTTTATTGTATTAGAAACAAATCTAATGTATTTGACACTTTTGTTAAATGGAAAGCCTTGGTAGAGAATGAAATAGGTCTTAAGCTAAAATGTCTCAGGTCAGATAATGGAGGGGAGTATTGCAACAATGAATTTAATGATTACTATTCTAAGAATGGAATCCATAGGAAAAAGATGGTTCCAGGAACTCCATGCAAAATGGGGTATCAGAAAGGATGAATAGAACAATAATGGAATGTGTTAGGAGCATGAGGTTACATGCAGGACTACCTCTTTCTTTTTGGGTAGAAGCGGTGAGCATAGTTGTGTACTTGATAAACAGAGGACCCTCAAGTGCCTTGGATGGAGGCATACCTAAGGAGGCTTGGTATGGTAAGAAAGTTGATTATTCATTTCTTAGAGTCTTTGGATGTGAGGTGTTTGTTCATATAGACAAGGATGATAGGACCAAACTAGAGGCTAAATCAGAAAAATGTACTTTCATTGGTTATGGTGGTGATGACTTTGGATTTAAATGTTGGAGTATTAAGGACAAGAAAATCATTTGGTCTAGGGATGTGGTCTTTAATGAGAAAGTCATGTATAAGCAACAGTTGCAGGAAAACAAGGAAGAATCCAAGAAAGAATATGCAGTGGTAGAGGATCTTCCGGATGGGACAGTGACCCATGAATCAGTTCAGGAACCGACTCAACAGGAACCCCAAACTCCTACAGTGAGGAGGTCTTCTAGGGTAAGAAAAGAACACTGAACATTTTCTCCTTCTCTTTATTATTTATTACTCACTGATAGTGGAGAGCCAGAGAGCTTTGATGAAGCAATGCAGGTAGATGCCAGTAAGAAGTGGGAGCAAGCCATGGATGAGGAGCATAAGTCTCTCATGGAGAACCAAACTTGGGATTTGGTGAAGCTACCGGAAGGAAAAAGAGCATTGCGAAACAAGTGGGTGTACTGAAGTTAAAGACAAAGAAGGAGGAAAGAAAAGATATAAGGCCGGTTGGTGGTCAAGGGGTTTGCATGAAACAAGGTATAGATTTTGATGAGATCTTTTCTCTGTAGTAAAAATGACTTCTATTAGAACTTTCTTGGAATAGTGGCGTGCAGAAAGACTTGCACTTAGAATAGTTAGATGTAAAGACTACATTTCTCCATGGTGATTTGGAGGAGGAACTATATATGCAGCAACCAGAGGGCTATGAGGTCAAAGGTAAAGAGGAGATGGTGTGTAAACTGAAGAAGAGCTTGTATGGCTTGAAACAAGCTCCACGTCAATGGTATAAGAAGTTTGATAGCTTCATGATGGAGCAAGGTTATATTAGATGTCATTCTGACCATTGCGTGTATACAAAGAAATTTGAGGATGGAAGTTATATTATCCTGTGTTTGTATGTTGATGACATGTTGGTTGCAGGTAAAAACATGCAGGAAATAAAAGTACTCAAGAAATAGCTAAGTGAATCCTTTGATATGAAGGATTTGGGGGCAACCAGACAAATCCTTGGTATGAGGATAACTTGGGATAGGAAGGAATGGAAGTTAAATTTATCTCAGGAAGAGTACATTAAGAAGGTATTGGATAGGTTTAACATGCAGGATGCTAAACCAGTTGGGACTCCTTTGGCAGGCCATTTTAAGTTATCAAAGGAGTAGTGTCCCAAGATAGAGCGGAAAGAAACCAGATGTCCAAGGTACCTTACTCATTGGCGGTTGGCAATTTGATGTATCTTTATGGTGTGCACTAGGCACTGATATTGCCCATGCGGTGGGAGGCTGTGAGTAGATTTATGAGTGATCCGGTAAAGGACCTTGGCAAGCAGTAAAGTGGATCCTTCGGTATTTGAGAGGGACCATGGGGATAGTTTTGTGCTATCAGTGGATCAGACACCACTTTACATGGTTATGTAGATTCAGACATGGCTGGAGATGTAGACAACATGAGGAGCATGATAGGTTATATTTACACTTGTAGGTGGGACAACAGTGAGTTGGATTTCACGACTACAGAAGCTGGTGGCTTTATCAACCACGGAGGCTGAGTATGTTGCTGCCACAGAGGCAAGCAAAGAGATGATTTGGTTACAATAATTTCTTGAGGAGTTGGGGCATAAGCAGGAGGAATGTAAGATGCATAGTGATAGTTAGAGTGCTATACACCTAGCTAAGAACTCTGCTTTCCACTCCAGGACAAAGCATATACAGTTGAGATATCACTTCATCAGGACAACTTTGGAGGAAGATAAGTTGAAGTTGGAGAAGATTCATACCAGTCAAAATCCTATAGACATGATGACCAAGGTGGTCACAAGGGATAAACTAAAGCTATGTTCAGCTTTGGTTGGCCTTCGCGGATGATAGTGAAGGGTTGAGAAGCTTGCTCAGTGAAATCAATCTCCAAGTGGGAGATTGTTATGTTTGTGGAGCCTATTTTCATGTTAGAGTGTGGTACACCTTCTATGTGTTACACTCGGGTATTTTTACGGTCCCGCTCGCCGGTGAGTGGGTCAGGGGGGTTCGGGGTGAAGCCCCAAAGCAAATTTTCATGGGTGGTTTATTAACCCATGGGTAATGGGTAACCATTATGGGTTGTTTTTGGGCCCATGGTTTTTTGGTACCCATTGTTTTGATACCCATGGTTTTGATACCCATAGTTTTTGCCCATGGTTTTGATACCCATGGTTTTGTATCAAACTGCTTAAGCAATTGTCTATTTATATGGTCTTATGCATATGATACATAGACAAGAAAATGTATTGTAGATGTGTTTTGAATTCGGGTGTGAATTCTGTAGAGTTTGTTGAGCATAGCTCCAAACGGATCTGGGTATTGTATTGAGAGAGTGGAGGCTTGTAATAAAATATGAGCAAGTGATTCTTGGTGGATGTAGCCCAAATTGGGTGAACCACGTTAAATCTTGTCTCTATGTGTTGTGTTATTTATTCTGCACTTTTATTTGAGATCTAAATTTTCTACATATTAGTTTCTCTACTTGCCATTCTCAGAAGGGATTATTCCGTATATTTTATCTCTTATTTCCTAACATTTCCAACCTATCCGACTTGCAACCTTTTGAAATGAGCTTCCAACTTACATATAGAAGAATATGTTCCAACTTACATTTATAGAGAGAGAAGAGGAAAGGTTATAATTACATTCCTAAATTGAAGGTACATGATGGTTAATTTATTACATTTGGTTGAACCACTTTAAGAAGCTTCCATGATGTGCCATTAATGCTGGTTGACCTAATCTTCTCAATTAATTAAAAAAATATTTAAATAATAATAATAAATATTATTATTAAAATATTTAAATAAAAATATTAAATTAATTACTATTAATGTGGGACCCATGTTGACTAGTTTGACTTGAGGAGGGGAAAATTATGAGGAAAAGGCCAAAAGATCAACTCGGTGGTTGGCTCAC
The DNA here is from genome assembly GCA_018340775.1 of Taxus wallichiana var. yunnanensis. Classification (NCBI taxonomy): domain Eukaryota; kingdom Viridiplantae; phylum Streptophyta; class Pinopsida; order Cupressales; family Taxaceae; genus Taxus; species Taxus wallichiana. Next base: position 150,502,996 of record CM031240.1, read on the forward strand.
CGAGCCAACCACTGAGTTGGGCTCGAGTTCCTCCAATGAGTCACCGCAAATGAGATCACTTTGGATCGATTCCTCTACTATATTAAAAGTCAAGCTCTACGTTCAACAACTCATCGCAACACTCTTCCTCATTCATTGAGCTCATTCGTCACCGTTGTGACCAATCTCCCCTTATTGAGATCCTCTCCTTCAAAATTACCAAGTGGCTCGGGTAAGTTTGAAATTTCTCGTGAATCTGCCAAGATTTCTCTATGTCCTTCATGTTATGGCTGAAATGAGATCCTCATCACATCACAACCGAGCCACTAAACTCGTGCCGAGCTCCCCTTATCTATGCATTGACTCTCACGAGTTAGGCTTCGAGTTACTCCATGAGTTACTCATCACCGAGTCGAAGGTGAAGGCCGAGCCATCTCTACATTCCTTTACCAAACTCACTGCACCCTTCAAAATCACCAATGAGCTCCTTCATTTGAAGCTGATCTTATCGGCCTCCGCTCATCGTTACCCGCTGACTCATCAAGTGAGTTAATTCACGTAGCCGAGCTCTTTTCCGTCATGGGTCAGCTGGCTCTAGTTCCTCGCCTTGAGCGATCTCTTCCGAGTTTCGTGTGATCTCCACCATCAAGATCTCAAATTAACCGAGCTTCATTATGTGGAATGTGTCTCGATTATACAAATTCACCTCACCACATTCGTTTCTACGGAATAACTCGGTAATGCATGAGCTATCATACATCCTCTGTTTTTAGCTCGTTAGATCGAGCTACTCATTCATATATCACTACCCTATACAAGATCATCATGCAACCTAGGTTCTTTCTAGGATAAGTTGAGCTATAAGTTTGAGTGTTTTAACTAATGAGTTGGTTCTTTCAAAGATGAGCCAAAATATTTAGCTCAATCCCAAGCCCAATGCCAACTTGCACATACTCGACGGGATTCTGAGTTAATCTCTGCATGAGTTCTAATGTCACCATTTTGTAGGAGTCGAGAACACTCCTGTGTTTAATTGTGAGCTTATTTTTGAAAGCATTCAAGTCCAAACACTTGATTTGTTCTAAGTTCACTTCACTTGGCATCTTGGTTTTGACCTGCATAATCACTTGATAGTGATCTAGCTTCTATGCGTGGTGGTCAACTCACTTCTTCATCGACTCGATGCAACTCGTCCACCTATCCTCCATGGTTGAGCTCATCAGACCGAGCTCCCCGATGATGCATCCCTCATATTATGCCAAACTCGATGAATCGGTAGAGCTCAAACCTGATCTCATAAGCTACCATCTCAATATCGGTTGGTGGATGCACTCTTCTCTGTTGTGCTCGGTGACTACCCGGCTCACCACTCTCCGTGGCTTCAACATTTTTGATTTAGCTCAGACCAAGCTTTCCCAACTCACTTCTGTAGGCTTCATTTTTCATATTGCACATATCCTTCTTGAGCTCCGAACTTGTCTCATGCTAACTCAAGCTCATTGATGCCAAGTCTATCAAACCAAACCAATGCACCATTTTCACCAACTTTTCTGTGTTGCTTGGTCTCATTAACAATCATCCTTATAACTCGAAAAACAACTCACCATCTTAGTTACAACCGATAAATCACTCTAACCAATTCTCATGGTGAATCGGTAATCAACTCGAGACTTTTTTCGGCACAAAAACCTTATGATGCCTTGCCATTACAAATTTTCCACTATGGCCACAAACCTTAAAATTTCCCCGGGTTGATGCTATTCCACTTAGTAATATGCTTGCTGGCATGATCCCTTGGTGGCCCGAGCTCTTCGGTGACACTATCTGTTTGACTCATGGAACTTGTCCTTTGGCTTGCCAAGTAATTGTTCCCACTTGGCAATGAGGATGAAATTTTCTTACACAAAAACATTTCCTTGGTTTACCATACCAACATCCCCACCTAGCCAAAAATCCTAAAAGTTCCCGGTTTTCATGACTTGAACACATTCCCTACAAAGTTGTTGTGGCCCTGTGTATCTATTTGAACTCATGAACCGAGTTGTTTTATTCCCTTACACACTATGTTGGGCTCACTTTTGAGCTTCACTTTTCCGCACCCACCAAGCTAGAGAAGCTCATTTCAACTCACCCCATTCATTTCTTTATGCTTGATCATTTTTTTGGACTGAGATCTATAATGACTTGTCACCCGAATCGGCTCAAGTTTGAGCTCACCTAAGGTTTGATCCCACTGCGAGCCTGTTATTCCATTGAACCCGTGAGATTTCTTCCTATGCCACTGAGTAGACTTGGTGCTCCAACATGAGTTACGCAAAAACTTGGATACTTGATGCAATCTCGATCATCCCTTACGAACCTGTATTTTGAATTATAGCCTAACCAACTCAACTCAACTCAATGTATTATCTCACCTTATGTTCTCAACCAACTCATTGAGAAACTCACCGAGCTACTCGGTGAGCTATTTTAAGCTCAGAGCCCCTTTTGTGGCTCCTCTTAAAAAGTTATTTTTCTCAGATAAGTGACTTTATTAGGATCTCTCTTGAGACTAGAGGGTAATATAAGTACAACAAGGCCCTTTAAACCTAATTTATGAATGTTGATCATTTCTACATGAGTCATTTGAGAGTGAGCCTCTCAAATATCAATTTCCTTGCTCTGAGTAAGTCCTGAGCCTTGAAAACCTAGAAAAGGTGAAATAGTTCAATATGTTCCCGAATCCTCTTAGAATATTGTAAATGTTTTCGAAACACAAAACTTTCCTAAAGACCCTTAAGTCCTTGAGTAGAGACCTAGAATTTAATAGAACCCGTTATCCAATTTTTCCATGTGTGCAAAATTGGATAACACGATCTATGGAAAAATCTCTGTCCAAGCCATCATCGTATAAGGACAATGAGTATTTTAAATATAGTCAAGTCCGAGGACATGACATTGAAAGGTGTTGCTCATTTAGAAATTTCCTCCAAGACCTTATCGACCAAGGTGAATTATATCTTGATAACCCAAACACACATCCTAAGAAAAGATTGTATGTGTTTAAATAACCTTTTCTGAATCATCCCCCATCTAGTAGTCATCCTTAGTCTAACACTGTAGGGTCTCATCACATCATCAACATTGTTAATGACCTCACACTCACACCTACAGTACCTAGTGTTTCCACAACTGAAACACTAACCAAACAACATAACTCTTTAGATCTCTTCATTACCAAGATTTTGAGTCTATCCACATCAAAACATCTAGAATCTACTACATCTACTCCCATACAAAATTCTCAAATTTCCCCTCTAGGATATCAATAAAAGAAACTTGTTATTGAAATTTTGAATAGATATTTCCAAGATCATGTCATCCAACATCAAATCAGAAATATTACTAATATAATTCAAAAACCCATGAATCATCTAATTAAAAGACATAAATCCTAATAAACATTCACCGGATAATACCACAAAATATACAATCCTTGCCCTCTATTTTGGGGCCAAATCCCTCATCCAAACTTATAATCACCATTATAGAAGCTAAATTTTTCCCTCAACCATCACCTAAACATGCCCCAAAAAATGTGACTCAATTTTATCATATATCTAAACCATTAAATTGTACAAAAAATCCATCATCCTTGTCACACGTCGGGATATTGTAATAAAATCCTTGATAAACTCGTGTAACCATCAATCATAACATTGCCACTTATTAAGCCTTCTGAACCTTGAGGGTGGAAGCCTTCTTGGTATAACTATGAGGTGTTATCCACTTATCATCATATGAAAAGACACTTAACCAAGGACTATAAATCCCTCCATGCCATAATAAAAAGTCTCACTAGAAAAGGACTTCTCTCAACAAATAAATATCATCCACCTTACGACCTCAATATAATCAAATCCAAGCATAAAATCAAACATAATTCTCATATTTCTAAACATAGCTATTCTAAATCATCATTTGACGTCACATCCAGAAAAAATAAGGCCTCCTCTAGTCAAACCACTCTTTTCCAGATTTAGATCTTCCATTTAACCACAAGAGCGCGCATATAGGACTTAAAATATCGTAATCCAAATGGGCCCAAAGTATCCATCTTTGTCACTCCCTATAAATCACCTAACCCATCATATTCTAAAGCTTATATTTCCATCTCTTCCACACCTCACACTCAATCTACAATGTCCATACAAAACATTATCCTCAAACAATTACACCAAGCTCCTGTTAAAATGTCTCTATATGAGCTCGTCTAAAACTCTTTGCAACATCGAAAAGCCATTATTTAATCTCTCGTAATCCATTTTAGTATCATCAAATGACCCCAACAATTTTATAACCTTATTGGTGCACTTAAAATGTATACCTCTATCGCATTTGAGGACTCAAATTCCCTCCTTGATGCAACCTAGAATTTACAAGATAACACCCTAGTCACACTTTGGCACATCACTCGGACTAGGCGAGCGCTCACCCAAAGCGTGCAAAGGTATCAGGTCCTCTTTAGGTCTGCTATAGTAGGATGTTCACATGATGAAGGAAGAAACATATATGTCCATAATTAATCCATCATTCTACAATGCATGCTACATTCGGATCTATGAAAGAACAAGCTTAAGAAGTAATCATGATTGAATCAATAACATGCACTACTCAATTACACATAGGAATGCCACTTAGATTAACCAATGTCTTCCATCTATTAATAAACACATAAGCTCCTTACAATAATGTCAATTTATACCAATGTGCATGGATCTATTACAAAGTAATTCCATCATATATCTCTCTCTATTCATATCCTACTACTATGTAATTCTCATCATATATATAGGGTGGGGACTTTCCCTTCACTACTTATCTATTCCAGAAATAGGCCGCATGCTATTAATAGCCATGTTCTATTTTACGAGCATAGCCACACATGCAAGTGTGCTATCTATAGATTTCTTACGCTTAATCAAGTGATAATCTTATTTTTAGCTCATCTCGTAAAATGCTTGATCCAATCCTCTAAAGATAGAAAATGCGTGGCGCACACGTCCCTACATCATTGGTGTGTTCCACATGCCATCTTCTAAAAATAGGTCTTCATGCTCAAAATCAGCTAAGTACCAAATGCTAAACTTTCCCCCACGCACTTGCACGGGTTCTTCCTATCCCTCCATGCCCTTGATCCTAGTTTTCTCTCCTGCGTAGAATCATTGTGTGAGTTCTCACCAAGTGATATTTGATAAACATTACCCCAAACTAATCACATTTTTTCCTCAAAAATGGGTATCTCAAAAAAATTGAAGTAAAGAATATGGAATGGAAAGTTCTCGATAGGTGAATCCCATTCCTGGCTGACGATGACTCCTTCTGAATATTACATTTCTAAAAATCACTTTCGGGTGCCATCTCTTCTTCCTCGATGACCACCTTCTTCTTTCCTTTTGCTCCTACTGTAGTTGCCTTCTTAGGTGCCATTTTTACCTTGCAAACGTCTCCTCTTTAACTCTGTAACTTGCGAATCAAACCCTAGCTCGATTCAATCGTGCCCTAGGTGGAAACTTCGTGCCCTAACTCCTCTCTGTCTCCTTGCTTTGCTCAAACCCTTCACCACCAGGGATGTAAGCTTCTTTTCACATAGATCTGTTTGTCACACTTGGTTTCACACCCTTTGTACTTTAACCGTATCACTCACTCTTTGCACTTAGCTCTTTCCTTAAATTCTCTTAGTTGCAATGGTAAAAATGAATCCAAATCCCATCCTTAAATAATTTTTCAAATTTTGATGCATTTATTGCTCCTTCACCTACCAAATATCCTATCATTCATTGAAAAAAATTGTTCATTCCACGTAATACATCTTCGTGCCCCAGCCTATAACCTTCTAACACGCCTCCTACCCTTTGGTCACGACTTCTCTTTAGCGTGTGCCCTTCCGCCCGAGTACCTCATCACTGTACCTTCTCCTGGTAGTTATCATGGCCTCCACTTACCTCATGTTATACTTTCCTTTCATTCATCTCCATCCTTGGTCACTTGTGAGAAGAAATCTTCTTTTGACTTAAAGCACACCCATAGCAGCTTATTCCTTTCACCTTTCGATTCCCACATCCTTGTACCTAGATATAAACAACCACCCCACACTAAAGGTATGTGCAGTCCTCTACACATAAACATGTGTCATATAGTAATTATCTTCATGCGTGCAAACATGCTTATTACACAAAAACAAAAACTAAATTAACAAAGCATTACAACAATAAAGGAAATGCAGAATGGAAACCTATTCTAAATGGCAATACTACCTTATTACAAACACCAAGAAGACTTATTTATAGTAGGGATTCAGTAATACTCCCATTGAAGTAACCGGTAGTCAGTGTTCCATCAAGTGCTTCTAACTAGAAAGCACTGAGTCAAGTATATAAGTGATGACATAGGGCCCAACCAATGTACTTTGAGCTTACTTGGATGACATAAGAACTTAGATTCATAAAGAAGTACCATTTGACCAATCTCAAGTTTCTTATCCCTTATGTTTCGTCATGCCATGCTTTCTACCCGGCCTTTTCCGGCTTCTAACTCCATCGTGCTATGGCTCGTCGCTCATCCAGCTCAATCATCTTCTCGATACACTTTTCTAAAGCCTACTCATCTCGCTATACCTCCAGCGGCATAATGCGCAAATAAGGTAACATAAGTTCTATAGGGAGAATGGCTTCTCAGCTAAACACCAACTAAAATAGTGTGGCTTTGTTCAATCTCTCTTAAGTTGTTCTATATACCCAAAGAACAATGACACTTTATCATCCCAATCCTTTTTCCCAACATCACAAATTTTTGTCAAAGTTTGGCTCAAAATCTTTTTGAAAGCCTCAACAGCTTCCATTTTCCCGAGGATGATAGTGTGTAGTTTTATGGTGTGCAACCATAAACTCATCTAATAGGATCCCGATATTCTCATTCAAAAAGTGTGTACCCCTATCACTTGACAATATTAAAGGACATCCATATGTTGTACAAACATTCTCCCATAGAAACCTAGCTGCATACAATCCTTAGTAGGTGCTACTTCTACCCATCATGTGAGATAATATGTACAAGTACGATATAGCGCAATCCATTCCTACGACAGATAACCGGTGAAATAGGTCCTACAAAACCAATGACCCATTTCTCAAATGGTTTAGCACTAGTAATTGGTCTCAAAGGCATCTCATCTCTTTGCCTTGGTTTTCCTAGGTGCTGACAATGATCACACGCCTTACAATATTCTTTTCAGTCTTTATATAATGTCTCCCACCATAATCCAACAAGTAGTATCTTCCGGCAATCGATCACTTGCATAATGGCCTCTTCTAATACCACCATGGGCTTCTTCCATAATATCCTTGCGCTCATGCTCTAATACACATTGTCGTAATAATTCATCTCTCGCCTAACTTGTAGAGGTCACCAATGATTTACATAAATGGTGTGGAATGTATAACAAGCCGCTTCTTTTTTCTAATGCCTTCATTCCTTTTGGTGCAATACCGGGCCAGAGAAAGAAAACAATGTCTTCTAATTCTCAGGCCCACGTTGTAACCTATATAACTGTGCATCTAACATGGTTTCTTCAATTGTCTGTGCTTCCTCTTCTGAGTTGATTCTAGATAAATGGTATGGTCTAGAGTTAATTTTCCCCGCTTCACCACAACTGTGAAGTCAAAATCTTGAAATAGGAGTACCCATTTGCATATGTGCCCTTGCAAGACTAGTTTTTTTACTAAGTAATTCAATGCCATGTGATTCGTATAAAACACAAATGGGGTTACTAACAAGTCTGACAAAACTTTTGCAATGCATAGATCATTGACAAAGCTTCGCACTCTGTAGTTGTGTAATTCTTTTTAGTAGGAGTCAACTTCCTACTAGCAAAAAAAATTGGATGATCTACAATACCTTCACCAGGTTGAGCTAACAAAACACCAATGGCCATGTCAAAGGCATCCACATGCACATGAAATGGTTTATCCCATGAGGGAAAACGCATAATGGGTGCGGTAGTAAGTTTCTCTTTTAATATCTCAAATGCGTGCTGCTACGGTTCTCCCCAATAAAATGTACCTTTCCCTTTTAGTAAATCTTCCAAGGGTGCACTAACTTTGGCATACCATTTGATGAATTTTATATAATATCCCGTATGACCTAAAATTCTGCGCACCTCACTTTGAGTGGTAGACACCTCCAGTGCCTAGAATGACTACAACCTTATCTAGATGAACCAACAATCCTTACAGATTATATGTCCTAACAATATTCCAAATGGGGTAGCAAATATGCACTTCTTGATGTTCAAAGAGATACTCAATTGTCTCGCATCATTCAACATTAAGCACAAATTGTCACAATGCTCTTTCACAAGCCCATATACTTTGTCCAATCATTTATATAAACTCGTAAAAAGTTGAATGACTGAACAACTATACACGAGAATACAACAAGCACATTTTTCAGTCCAAAAGGCATCACAGTATATCCAAAACTACCCCATTCAGTAGTAAATGTAGTCTTTTCTTGATACTCCTGAGCAATCCTAACCTGATGATACCCTAAAAACCCATCTGTGAAGGAATATACCTCGTGCCCTACAACTCCTATTATTTCCTTAGTAAATGGTGTAGCGAATGGAATGGGTCTCGTAACATATGCAACATTTAGGTCCCCGTAGTCTCACATATTCTAATTCGTCCATCCTTCTTGATATTGATCACCATTGGACTAACCCATTATGACTCATCAAGGGGCTTGATAATTCCAGATTTCAACATTTTATCAATTTCTTCTTTTACCTTTTCACGCAAATTGGGGTTCATTCTATAAGGTCACTTTCTAATTGGGCGTGCACCATCCTTAAGCTTTATCTTCATTTCCCCAAGTGATTCATGCACGCCTTTAAGTTCATGATACCCTCGAGGGAATAAGTCCTGATAATCCCTGAGTAACTCAATGATCTTTGCTACCTCCAAGTCTGACCAGTAGTCTCCAATGATGGCCTCCTTAGGCTCAGCCTCCAACCTATATTCACCTTCTTTGTCTTCATGGGTTTGTGATAGGAATGTGTAGCCTTGTCTCGCATTATCCAAGACCTTGTGCACCTCAGAATGTTCAATATCTAGGTTCTCAACTTCCTCATCATCCACGATGTAAACCATCTTACCCTTTTCTTTCTCAAGGAAAGTGCGTTCAAGTAGTATGGAGTCCATTTCTTCTTCCTTTTTAAAACACGCTTCAGACTCTGTCTCACCAAATAATTCCTGAATATGCTCTTTTACTTTTGCACTATCTCCCATAGTTAAGCGCTTCACTAATTTTAATGCCTCTTCTACTGGAGGTTTAAGCGAGAAGTAGTCAAAGGTCTGGATCATTCCTGTAGTCAAATTCTACCAATTCCCAGACTCTCGATGTATTTCTACGTATACATACCAGGAGCGTGCACATCCTTGTAGGGTAGAGTACACTTTATGCACCCAGAGTCAAGGTGGTAATGCTACTGTCATGTTATCCGGAGTCTCTCACACTATCAATGTGATGCTTTGAATGGTTGATCACCATGATAAGTGAATATCTACGTAGGTTTATTGTTACTTAAAAATATAACAAATACAGAAATCCCAATCTCTTCCCATGCTATAAGATTATCTCTCGGACTACCCACCAACGTCTTTCTATCTCGACGCAGGTATATACTAACATATCTCTTCTCTTAATTTGATTTATCCACTATGTTTCCATGGCTTTCAAAAATATAGGAAGATCTTCACCCCTGTATACCAAGGTACTGTGCTACCTATCCGTCGAACCAAATGAATTCCATTCTTATGCGTAACCGATTTTCACCTTGCACCCTACTAGTTCATATGTACCATGAGCCCAATTATCACAAGAAATACTCATAGTATCACTAATAGAATGAGAATCCTCCCACTGTAGGATTCCTTCTTTTGATGGCTCATTGACCTATGGGTCCTGAATAATGCGTACATAAATTCTGTTTAAGTCCTCCTCACTTAGAGGCTCAACATATGGTGTAGAATTCCCATCTGTTAGAGGTATCACAAATCTTTCCTCGTTCTCAAAGCCGACATACCCCTTATTGAATCTCATGTCATCATTATTCGCATCACACCAAGGGCGTCCAAGCAAGGCTAGAAAACTGTCACCGCTTCGAAAGTGCTAATACCTCAAAATCCCAGTGAACTTGGCCCTTGTATGGTTATAGATGCATCCTTCAAAACTCCTATGGGAGTGGCCTTAGTTAGGTTTTCCATAAAAACACATTAGATAATGGCTGCAATGGAGGCCTCCCCATATGTGCTCGTTATCTCATTTTTGAGTTTACGCAAAAATCGATAACCCTAAGAAATTTTTGAGCCGGTTTTCTAAAAATTACCTTTCGAGAGATAATCGGGTTTTTGGGTTTCACAAGCAAGACAACATGTGTTTTGGATGCTTCATGTCGTGTGTTCCCCGAAACTCAAACCCGCATCAAGTAAGGCAAGTCGGGTTTGCGGATCTTCCGAGCATCAGAACATGCCTTCGTCAAAACATGCTTCATGTCGCATGTCTTCCGATCCCCTAAGCCCAATTTACTCCTTTGTTTTGGGTTTCAAGCTATCAAGCATCATGCTTCATGTCGATTGTTTCCCGAACTCAAACTCCGAATTACTCTAAAACCTTTGTGTCGGTTTTACCTGATATCCCAAGCATGCTGACATGGCATTAATGCCGAGTTGTCGGGTAGTTGGCACGTGTCAACTGAAGTGTATTAAATGTGAATTTTCTTATATATATTCGGATTTCCACGTCATTTTTACCAGATGTACTTTTTACCTCGTGGATTTTCGCGCATGCATCTTCGACCCCGAAACTCGAAACTCACCTTTGTGCCCGATCAGCATTGCTTGTTTTGATCATTCCTTTTCCTGGTTGAAGGTATTTTTCTTCATTCTTTGTTTGTGGTTTTTGTGGATTAATTGTGTAAGGAATTCTTCCAAGTTTCTTATCAGGGTTGTTTTGGGGTTTTTATCTTTTCCATTTTGGGGTTGTTTTCTAAATCAGGTTTATGTTTTAGGGTTTTCCCCCTTTGGAATTATCACTTTGTTTTATCCCCCAGAATGTTGTTATAATTAAAAATATGTTTGGGATATAAATGGTGAAGGAAACCCACATGTTTCAACTCAACAATTACCCTATTCCCTCTTCTCGGGTTTCACAGGGTGCTTTGCAGTGTTCAAAACCACAAAGATATTGGAAAAGTTCGGTGTGTCGTTTTTCGAACTCTCCAGATCCTTTTCGGTGTGTCGGGTTTCTGAACTCTCCGGCATTCTCCTCAGTGACAAGTTTTCCGAACTCTCCGGCATCCTTTTCAGTGTGTCGTTTTTCCACCTTTCCAACATCTCCAAGTGTGTCGGGTTTTTCGCAGTGTTCAACATCTTCTGATCTCTCGACACTCTCCTCCTTCGAAATTCCTCATGTCGGACCCTGGTCCATCACAAGATAAGACTGAAAAGTTAGGGAGGATGAAATACAAATTTAGGAAGGTGGAGTCTCCCTCCTACATTGACTGTAATTTTGACATCCAAGATACAGAGCTCTGAAACGTAGATATGGAGGATTTCTGGAATAGGGTCAAGAGCCCTTCTCAAACTCCATGGATGAAATCAATAGTTGGTAGTGGCCTACCTCTTGCAGCAGGCTTCCCTATGTCCACTCAGTGCCCCGAGTTCATCTTGGCCTGTGCTTCAATTATGACTCGCTTCTCGCGGAAAAAAACCAGGGTGGGAGAAGTTGTAATCAAATTGGACGGAGGTTACTTCGATGACCTTCTCAAGCTGCCTAATTTTGAGGAATATGGAGATGTGGATCTCAAGTCAGCCCAAAAATCTTGGGATAATGATCATGAGGATTGCATCAAGCACGTGAATAAGAAGTTCCTAATCAAAGCCAAACCGGCTATTTCCAGGGTCCTAAGACTTGTTCCCAGAAGTGATTTCATTCAGGAAATCAACGATATCATTACTCTGTTGAGTCAGGTTTTTGGTTTCCCTGAATCAAATGTTTTCCAAGGATGGATGTACCGGGTTCATGATCACTATTAAGAAGAATCAACAGGGGAATTGATTGGGGTACTTTATCGAATTAGATAGAGTCTCAAATGACAATAGTCCTGTCTATGGGAAAGTTTTACATGTCCTCGTATGTCACCTATGCAGCGGTTGGTATGAGGAACTATCCCGGGTTGGACACCAAGGGGAACAAGACAATGGAACATGTTTATCAGTATTTCCCTCAGCTGACAAGAAAATGGTCTCAAGACCAATTCATAAGGGTAAACGATGCCTTCTTTTATGAGAACATCTGCAGGTTAAGTCCCAAACTGAGGAAAACGAGAGTATCTGATGAAGCATGGGCTGAAGTTTCAAAATGGGGTTGTGTCTTCTTGCAATTTAAGAAGTTCACATATCTTCGAGTAGTCATGTACCCAGGGGATCCTTTCCATTTGCCCAGATATCTAGGGGACAAACTAATCTTGATGGAGTTGGTCAGGCAATTGTTGGATTTTCACAAGTTCCAACAGAGTAAACACAAGGCCGCTGTATCTTTCCCAATTTCTATTGGAAGGTATACTTGTTCAATGGTGGTGAAAGCCAAGAACGTTGTCCATGAGCTTCAAGATAAATTGAAGAAGCACATGAAGCCCCGAGATGGGTTTGATATTCGAGGAGTCCTCAGGGCGTATGGAACTCTCTACCCGCATGTGCCAAGCGTAGAAGACGTTTGGATTGATTTACGTGATGAGGTTGCTGTCAAGAAAAGATCATAGCAGATTGACACTTGCTGAGATTCAAACACTTGAGCTCGCTAACTTACCAGAAGGTACTAGTGATAATGAAAGTGTTCTGGACCCTTCCTATGATGGACTGAATGAAGATCAATATGTTTTCCCACCTATTGATTGGTCTATCAGTGAAAAAGCCTCCATTACAGATAGGTCAGCCCTGATTCTTGCATGCACCAAAGCATGGCTCACCTCTTGGGGAATGAGTTTTAAAGATGATAATTTTTCAAAGTTGGTTGCTTCAGAGGCGGGGCCCTCCAAAAAGGGAAAAGACAAAATATCTTCTAAGGGGCCTATAAAGGTCAAGTTTGTCAAGAAGAGAAGAGAGCGAGAAATCTCTTCAATTGTTTCTCCAATTAAACGGTGAATGTGCCGAATCACCAACACCACCAGAAATAGGAGAAATTTCTTTGGAAGGAGAAGGAAGCCACCTCTCTGGTTTCACCATTTGTTGATCGCCCAACCAAGAGACCTTATCTCTTGCATCCCGTGCCTTGGAGTCTAGATTTGCGCTTCCTCCCCACAACCACTTCTACCTCCTCATTCCCCATCGAATTCTTCAATCATGGCCAACATTTTCTCTGGACTCTCACCCCTCTCTCGCTGGTACTAAAGTAATCACCAACACACCCCCTCATGTGCCTCTTTTTATTGAATCTGCTACCACATTGTAATCGTCCCCACTTCACCATTGATCCCTCTCCTCCCGAAAGTATGATACCAACTTCTACAATAGTGGAAACTCCTCTCGACATGCCTCAATGGCTACTCGAGAAAACTCGAGGAAAAGGAAGGTGATTGTACCCATACCACCTTTGATTTTAGCTCACTCAAGGCTTTACTTGCTAAATCAGCCAAGAAACCCAAAATAGTTTCAAGGGTTTTGGTGGACACTTCGGGCATAAGTTTGTAGAGATCACCACTCCCGCGATCAAAACTAAAGAGGACATAACAACCTCTCGACTATCGATAACCAGGGTGGCTCTAGGAGAGGTGACAATAGAAGGAGCACAACAGATGCACGGATGCCACAAACGCGTCTTGTCACTTAAATTTAAGGAAACAAAAGACAACAAAGATGAGCTTAAAAGAAAGGTGGAGCAGCCGATGGACGAGGTATTGCTTAAGCTCTCAAAACCCCTTGAATCCATACCATCTTCCTCTCGTCCCTCGCCGGATTTGATTTCTCATCGCCCTACAATTGAGAAGATTAATAAAAAAGGAAGGGTGGTCGATGAATGGATCCAAAGGCTACTCCAACAGGGAAAGGAAGTGATTCAAGACACCGTGGAAGTCTATCAATCTTTGGGGAATATTCAAAGTGATGGAGAAAGATGGATGATGGTTTCTCCCAAGAAATTGGACACCTTGATTTGACTTTCGAAGCTCTCCAGGTGTTAAAGCAAATGCCATCACGCCTCTTGGTAGAAGAAGGCATCATCCCACATGCGGATAAGCATTTCCAGACCAAAGCTATCAGGTTCAGGGTAAAGATTCTCAATGAAGCCTATGGTAAATTGAGAGAATCAAGGAATCAGTTGATAGATGGTAAGAGCGACCTGGAAGAATAATCATTAAAAATCTGCAGGCAAAAGTGTCAGTTGGAAACTCGGGCATCCTATCAGTCGATGATCTTTTCAAACAAATCCAAGAATCTATTCAACATGAACCAACTCATGGATTTGGTATTGAAATCATTGATAGGTTTGTGAAGATTGAACATTATTTAGAGGCCTTGAGAAAACTCAACAAAATATTGAGAAAGCTTCCCGGTAGTGCCAGTGACACTCACGAAACATGTGAAGTCTTGAGTGATCATTCCACTGCGCCTGACGAAAATGAGATGCAAGGTATAATCCGTAAGTTCCAAGAATTTCGGAACAAACAGGCTCAGTTGGAGGAAGGGAAAGATGAGGAAGAAAAAGATGACGATTCAGACTAAGTCTTGATGTTTCATGTCATTTCAATCTTGAAATTGACATGTCTTTTTCATTTCTGTTTCATCACATAGGAAGCAAATTTTGACTTGGTCTCCTGCGTGAGAGTCAAGCAAAATAGGACTCTCGTTAAAAGACTATTTTCTAGGATTTATCCTATTTTCTCTCTACTCTTTTCTATTATAAATTAGGGATGTGTGTACATTCTAAAGGGTTGAGATTTTTGAAATATTGGGAGCTATTGTGAAGAAGAAAAACTTTGTGTTTTCTTTTAATCATTTTGAGGAATAGGAGTTGATACTATTTTGCAAACTTTGTGTTGTGAGATATATCTTTCTTAAGATATTGTTCTTATGTTCATAATCTTAAGCTATTCTTTATTTAGCATCTTGGTGTTTCTAATCATTTCAAACATTATATTTATGATCTAAAGCTCGTATGATTATTTCGTGCTCTGTGTTTACTCGAAAGAAAATACGTTTCTCTCATTTCCTTTCCATTGTGTTTCTTCCATTGTAATAATTCCTGACCCTATCCATTTAGAAAAATGACATCTTCCCAACGTGTGGAGATGGATTTTGGGATTCTATCCCAACCCCAATGGTTAGATTAGTGTGAATACTGTATATATTTTTTCTCTTTGTGTTTTAGATTAGTAATAAACAGGCAGCCTCACCTGTCTTTGAGGAGGGATTTAATCTCATGTACTGTGGTTGAACCTCATATTTTGGATTGAAAAAATATCCAACCAACAGTGCCTATGCATCTAATGTAAGTACATTTACTTCCGCACCTGTATCAATCAAAATATTGCTCAACAACCATCCATCTACAATAACGCTCAAAGTAATTTCCTTGTCATATTCAATTCTATCGGGGAAGATTTGCATGCAGGATCTGTCATCCTATCTCAATACTTACGTGTGGAGTGTTCCATTTTAACCAAATTCCCAATAGTGAAATAATGTTCTCCTGCGCAACATTTTGCATACTTCTCTCGGATCATTGATATTAGTTTGAAATGTCTCTCGATGCTTTCTTCTGCTCCTTTAATCATTATATCTCACCTGAAGATTCCCGAGCACTTCCATGGTATCCTAGTAAACTTCCTTCCGATGAGCAGGATATGGGTACCTTGCATGCAAAACCTCCTCCTTGGTGATCATAGGCTTCTGGTACGATGCCTCTCTCGCACGTGCCACTTGAACGCATGTGGTAATATTTACAATTAAGGCCTCGTGTTCGTGCTATCTTAGGCATCCACCGATTTTCCTCCATACGCTCGATCCTAACCATCCCCGCACCTTGTTCTCATGCTTATGCTATTTACTAAGATGCTCATATAAGTCCAGAACTCCTCATAGTTATGATTCTTTCTACAAAAAGAACATGTAATATTCTCGGGACATTCACACCTATAATGATTGAGGATCTGCATGTATAGCATCTTCCACGAGGGAACTCACCTCTTCCTTCACTGCAGCCTCGTCCTCCATATCCACCACGATATCCACGTCCCTTCCATGACCTCCTTCAAAGCATCCTCATTCTTGTCATAGTGCGTTTGATTATGATCTCGATCTTGGTGCTCATTCTTACCCTTAGAGTTATCTCATATACTTGTCTATCATACCCCAATGTCTATAGATCCTCGTATTTGACCAATCAACCGACAATATTCAATATCATAGGTTGTGGACTCAGAAATTTTATAAAAGCTAGATACATTCTTCCTTATTGCATGCTTTGTAAATAAAGGAAAGTGACTAGCATCATGATTCAAATGAAAATCTCACACCCAATAGTAATGAGCATACTGCTCTCGCAAGGACAACTATCCTCGTGTGACCTTCTACTTCACAATGCATACACAAAATTCCCGAGTGCATTTCATGGGCTGAATTTATCGATAGCTTCTCTAAATGTTTAGGCATAGCTGTAATATGTGCCTTTAAAATGGACTATCACTAGTGTCAATACTCCTAACTACCTTAGCACGTAAAGTCAGCTTCTAGTGCTTCATGTGGATCAGTGTATGTCTTACTTGACAAAGGTTCTTCCGAATGGTGTAATCTATCTTCCAAAAACCATTGTGGTATGATTGATGGCATGAATATCATAAGAAATCTTAGATAGAAGTGTATTAAAGCGGCATCATACTCACTTACACTCTCATTAGTGCCGTGCTTGATATCTTTGAGTGCGCTAATAATTTTCTACTCAAACTCATGGATATGGAACTCTTTCAAGAAAGCATCCTTAAATGCTGCATAATCCACACAAGTTTGATCGTAGTCAAAATTCCTATACGAACTATGTGCACGCTCATTGTAATGTAGTAGAAAATTGACTTGCCTTACGCTCAATAGCCATGATCCCTTTAGCTCGCCACGATATTTCAAACATATGCACATGTTCATGAGCATCCTCTATGCCTCTATACTGCATTTACGAAGAGACATTTCCATATAAATGTTCTCCAGTGGTTATCATGCGGCCTTGACCACCTGATCTAGAACCTCCCGTGTTCCCTCTACCTCTAGAACCACCGCATCCACTAGAACTAGAACCACCTATTGCTCCCGATCCTCCACCGTAGCTGGAATAGGACATGTAGATGTACTCCCGTACTCCAACAAAGAGTACTATACCGAACCCCTACGGCCTGTGAGGTAGTTCCATTTCCAGAGGTGAACCCAACATTCTGTGTGCTCATGTTCTATGTGGATGATGTGCCTAAAAACACACCTCTAAATAACATTGAATCTGTCTGTCCTACCATTGATGTACTTGCTCCCTGACTTACTCCTACTCTCCTACTTCCCAAGTTAGCTTGCTGCTTTTTTTTTTACTAGATCTGGAAAACAAAGTGCAAGGGCTAGGTCACTAAGTGGATTAAGATGCGCGCCCATGGCCTAGGTAGTATTTGTTGGTGCACTTCTGTGTGAGGCCAAGGGTGGGTCTCTGTAATATTTTCCAAGATCGGGAGCTCCTAATGATCTGGCTCCATGTCTTCTACGTGAGCTGTAAATCCTTCACGAGCCATCTCTCTCCTCAACGCCATACTACTCTACGAAATGAAACACCGCTTCTCTATCTCCCTCTCGCATGCCTCATTATACTTAAGCCACCTTTCCTCTCTCTACCTGTCCCACCGCTAGGTCTGCCATATTTTCATTGAACCTATTCCTACCCTTGTGCATGGTGAAGTTTAGTTAGCCATCGGTTTACTCTCCGATTCAAATTTACCATCCAGATCTTGATCACCGGTGGAATGCCCCGCAGATATGTTCCTCTAAGATACCACAAAAATTGAATTCAGCTACCTCCGGAAAGAATACGTCGAAATTGAATATTCCATAATATAATTGTTTAGAATACCACGAAACCATGTATCCATAGTGTGAGTCTAGATCGATTAACATTATATAGGGCCTGGAATTCTTCTCGTGTCCGCACAAGTGTGCGATACCTCCAATTCTGCTTAAGATGTATAAGTAGTAAGCCACTCATATAGTTCTACTAGAAAGATAGAAAAAATCTCTTGTATAGGATTTCATATAGATTCTATTCTACCCAAGTGTGTGTGTTAAACTTAGATCCACCGCTAAACCATCATGCATATTCTTCATCCGTGATCATGTATCCACTCCTTAATACTTACTAGAGTTAACCGCACGTCTTCATCACAAACCATCCTAAAAAAAAACTGAAAAAGAGGTCTTGACAATGGAACCAATGTCAAGCCTAGAATTTACTAGATAACACCCTAGTCACGCAAGTACATCACTCATCCTAGATTGAGTGCTCACTCGAAGTGTGCAAAGGTACCAGTGTCCCTCTTTAGGTTGTTGTAGCATGATGTTAGCGTGATGAAGGAAGAAACATATATGTCCATAACTAATCCATCATTCTACAAAGCATGCTACATTCGTATCTATGAAAGAACAAGGTTAAGCAAAGAATCATGATTGAACCAATAACATGCATTAATCAATTACACACAGAATGACACTTAGATCAGCCAATATCTTCCATTTATTAATAAACACATAAGCTCCTTACAATAATGTCAATTTATACTAATGCGCATGGATCTGCATTACAATAATTCCATTATATATATATATCTCTCTCTCTCGTTCATATCCTACAACTATCTAATTCTCATCATATATATATATATATATATATAGGGTGGGGACTTTCCCTTCACCACTTATCTATTCCAAAAATAGGTCGCATGCTATTAATAGCACGCTCCATTTTACAGCATAGCCACACATGTAAGTGTGTTATCTATAGACTTCTTACAATTAATCAAGTGACAATCCTATTCTTAGCTCGTATCACAAAATGCTTGATCCGATCCTCTAAAGATAGATAATGCATGGCACACACATCTCTGCATAGTTGGTGTGTTCCACACGCCATCTTCTAAAAATAGGTCTTCATGCTCAAAATCAGATAAGTCCCGAATGCTGAACTTACCCTCTGCGTGCGAGTTCTTTTTATCCCTCTCGCGCCTTGATCCCGGCTTTCTCTCCGCACGGACTCCTTATGTGAGTTCTTAAGTGTTCTATGATCAACATTCCTTACACCAAGACCATGATATTCCTCTCTTTTTCACCACCCGATCAATGATACTCTCGTTAAAATAGCAATGATTGACAATGATGCCAAAATCAACATAATATCATCTCACAACTTCGCTTACCCAATACCATAGCTGTTCAATCACCTTTGTGCTACATTCCTTTAACAACGCCATCACCCCCACATTAGGCACATTCATTTTACCTATCAAAATAGGTGTTAAAATCCTTCACGAGCTCTTCTATCTTGTAGAAGGAGAGTTCTAATATAACATACTACTAGGTCATCCTTGGATATGCATTATGCGTTGTATCCCATCAACATTACATCAATGTATAAAATATGAACACGAGGGTAAAACCTTCACAATCCCCACTAACCCAAATCCATTAAAATTTTGTCACATGACCTACATACCTAATGATGTGTTGCTTCCCTTACAAAACTCTACATCCTCAAATAAGGATTCTACAAGCTCATCTATCCCCTCATCCAAAATACCATAAGATCATTCATTCGAAGACATTATGCAATTTATTTTACTGGGGAGTATCTCCTCATAATACTTAATGCACTCCCTATGATTAAAAAAAATGGGAGAAATGACAAACAACTACTTTAAGGGAAAAATGTAGGAAATATAATCTCTTTTGGTCCCCCATTCCTTTGAACACAATTAGTATACAGAGGAATCGATCGCCCCTCATCCCATCTCAACAATAACCACACACAAAACCATTCTCTTCAAATTTTTCTTTCTTGGATAAACCTCAGCTTCACCCGAATGTACCTCGACCACTTTGTGAATTGAAGGGATTTGGTATAGGTCAATATGAGCAGGGTCTACATGACTTACCATTTAAATACCTAAGAAAACCTCACGATAAACATGGTTTCAAATTCAAAGTGTCTTCAGAATCTTGTCACTATTAACATAAGAACCTTAAGCACTAGTATCACCATTATCAAACTCACCCTCTAACATCAATGACATCGTATCTATTCCACTTGACTTTTCAATCCATGCTATCACACTTGGATGATAACTTATCAAGATAATGGTAAGACTAAGAATATTCCCATAATGTTACCGCACATGATATAGGAAGAATCCCCTACTATCGACATCCTTCATTGCCACGATGATGACACTATATTGAATTATCTAGGTGGCGAGGATAGATATCTTAAAAAACCTTGCATTTTAACACATCCAAAATTATCAACAAATCAAACACCAATGTTAATATTGACACATCACAAGAGCCATAAATTATCAAGATTGGCCAAGCCTTAGACCAACAAGAACTCCAAGAATTCACTACTTTCTTATCCAAACATAGTCAAGCCTTTGTATGGTGATACATTGACATGCCCGGTATAGATCCTAATATCATTATCTATAACATCGTTACTATCCTGATGTTAATCCTGTGAAGCAAAAACTTCAAAGGATGCATCCTCGCGTAGCACTACTAGTCAAAGAAGAACTTTAGAGTCTTATTTTAGCAAACTTCATACTACCCATTCATTATCCAAAATGGATTTCTAACATCATACCCATCACTAAAGAAAATGGAAAATTATACATTTATATGGAATTACGATACCTTAACCTCACTTTCCATAAAAATGATTTTCCCTACCCAACATCGACCAACTCATCGATCTAATAATAGGACACAAGATGATATCTCTTATGGATGGTTTCTCTAGTTACAATCAAATCCTCATCACACCAGAGGATCAACATAAGACATCCTTTATCACCCCATGGGGAACCTTTTACTATAGAGTAATTCCTTTTGGATTGAAAAATGTAGGATCTACTTATCAACACACTATGACTTACACATTTCATGACCTCATCCATAAAAATATAGAAGACTACATCAAAATATCCTAGGTAAATCTAACATCGAAGAGACCACGTAGCTATTCTTAATGTGATATTTTCACATCTATTATAGTTCTGTCTTCATCTTAATCCCGTTAAGTGTGTTTTTGGACTTCTTACAGAAAAATCCTTGGATTCATAGTGTCTATTAGGGGAATTGAAATTGACCCTTCCAAATTCAAATCCATTATCGAAATACATCCATCATCCAATCTTAAAAAACTTTGTATCCTTCAAGGGAAGATTTAAACCACATGATGTTTCATTTCTCAATTATTGACCGTTGTCAAAATTTCCATCCTCTTCTTATAAAGGATACCCACTTTGAGTGGGAGGATAATTGTCAATAAGCCTTAGATGCCCTCAAACATTACCTCTTATCAATACTAGTTCTTACACTTCCATGCGAGGGGGAGTTCTTAGTTCTTTACATATCTATGATTGAACATACCTTGGGAGCCATTCGACACATCGAGACAAACAATGTAAGGAATACGTTATCTTTACATTAGTCAGTGCCCTCCGTGATTATGAATCTCACTATTCTAAAGTCAAAAAGTTGTGTTGTGACTTGTACTTCACAACCTCTAAACTCTGTTACTTATCTCTTCAAGCTCAAAACTACATTTTCACAAAATTTAATCCACTCAAATATATGCACTCTAAGCCTAATCAAAATGATAATATCACCAGATGTCTCATGACCAAGTTTAACCTCAAATTCATATCTCAAAATTACATTAAGGGTCATGTCATTGTTGATCAACTCGTAGAATCTCCCCTCCCTTCTAATCAATTACCTTACAAACACTTCTCAAATGAATCTATCAACACTATTGATCATGACAACACTCCTCTTAAAATGAATTTGTTCTTTGATGGGTCCAATGTAGACAAGGGGTTTCATAATAGTCATAATCCCCCTTGGGACACTCCTATTCCTTTATTGTTTAAATTAAATTTTGAATGCACTACTAACATGAAATAATATGAGGAAATCATCATGGGAATTCAAAAACCACTTTCCTCGGTGTAAAAATCCTTGACATTTACTGAGACTCAAAACTATTCATTAAGAAAATAAAATGGACTTATCAATGTAAAAATGAGGTCCTACAAAAATGTAAAACCATTGTTGAATATCTCTTCAAAATATTCAACCATTATGAAATATAAACCACCCCTCAATCATCTAACAAATTTTTATACGACATGGCTTCATTTTCCTCTCCCATCCCTTTATCACCAGATGATTGCAAACTTTTCATCGTTATACACAAACTAGATCAACCATCCTATACCAACACTAATCTTCCCACAATAAATCATATATAAGATAGCTGACACCGGTATACACAAACATATGACTATCTTTCCACCAGAAAAATACCTTCAGATCTATCTAGAAATGGAAAAATATATTTCTAGCAATGCGCATCTCACTACGTCATACAAGGGGGTATTCTTTATAAAAGAGGATTTGATGGCCTCCTCCTCTCGGTGTCTTAAAACTCTGGAGGCTTGTCTAGCTATCTAAGAAGTCCATGATGACATATGCGGTGGACACTTTAACATGTTAGCTATCTCTAAACGCATCCCGCACATGGGATACTATTGGCCTATGCTTAACCAATATTGTTGTGACTATGTTAAGAAATGCATCAAATGTTAACAACATTCCAATCTCACACATATCCCTAGTCATGCTCTTCAACCCACTCAAGATATTTGGACATTCTCACATTGAGGGATTGACCTTATTGGAATGATCAACCCATGCTCATTACAATGACATAATTATATCACCATGTATGTGAATATTTAACAAAATGGGTCAAGAAATTCCCTTATATATACTAAATAAGATAAAATATTTGACTTCATCTATCATCAAATTATTTGTCACTTCAGTATTCCTCATAAAATCAAATTATGGAAAATCATTCAAAGACAAGAAATTTCAAAAACTTTGTAACACTTACAACATCAAGCTCAACTTTTCCTCTCATTATTATCCACAAGTAAATGGCTAATCCAAAGTATCCAATAAAACCCTCAATAAAATCCTCATAAAAATTACTAACTAAGTGGTAGAGATTGACATCTCCAAATCCCATTTGTGTTATGGGAATATAAAACCAAATTTCAAACCCCTATAGGTGCCATGTCCTTCTCCTCAATATATGACACCAAATTTGGTCTTCCTCTCAAATTTCAAGTCCCATCCTTACGTGTTTCTCTCAAAAATTTATCCCTGATGAGGATTATCATCAAGAATTCCTAGATCACAACTTGAGCTATTAGATGAATGCCATCTAACTTCCTCAAACATATCAACAACTACCATGAATGAATCAAAAATCCTATAAAAACATCCTGCATAACATGACTTTAACATCGTGATCTTGTTCTAAAATAAAACCATGTCACGATTATAAAAAAGAGA
Source organism: Taxus wallichiana var. yunnanensis (assembly GCA_018340775.1). Lineage (NCBI taxonomy): Eukaryota > Viridiplantae > Streptophyta > Pinopsida > Cupressales > Taxaceae > Taxus > Taxus wallichiana. The sequence continues at coordinate 150,526,725 of CM031240.1, forward strand.
AAATGTGGGAAGTTTACTCTAAACTAGCTTGGACCGTATATTATCACTCATAAATATGGGTTTAGGGCTTATAGTTTAGCCTTTCTTGATGGTAAAACTAAAAATGAGCCTCTTAATGCCCTATACTTGTGGTCATTTTATTGTTAAAATATCAACTCATGAGACCTTAGTCAAACTATGATCTCCATCCATTAACCCACACATCCTATCACTCTCATAATGATTTGGAATCACGTGGTATTAAATCAACATACCAATCATGAACTTGGATATGGGCACCACGACTCTACTCATAACATATTCTGCATGGAAAAGTTACCTATTCATAACTAGGGGACCCCACAATCATTACTCTTACCATCCCCTATCTTATGCCGATTAACGACATGATAATGATATACACATAGCTTAAACATTTACTTAGTCCATTTTAAATGGTTACCTAGGCTCACCCCTAGTTCAAAAAAAATCAAAATATCTATGGGATGGATATAATCAAAATATAGACTGATCCCTCTAAGGATAGATATCATAAAACAAATCATGTCAAATAAAGTTATAGACCACTCCTCAAAGGATGGATACCCAATCAAAATACACAAAAAAACTTCCCACATTGATCAGTCCTCATATAAAAAATGAGCTTCCCACATCGATCATATTTCCTATAAAATACAAGTTTCCCGCGTCGATTAGCTTGTGTAAAATACTATAAATCTAGGGCAAAACAGTGAACTATCAAGAAGAACCCATTCCCAAAGTGTTTAATACATACAAACCTTTCCCATGTCAAAAAGGATATATACAACTATCCCACATCTATCTATGATCCTAGTATGACTAACCTTTGTGAGTCATATGTTAACATTAATTACAAGGTTACACATGCAATATCCTACATATAATTAGTTTACCCTCATACACTATATATGCAAAGAATATTAAGTAATAAAATATATCACATTAGATTCTTAGCCATCATATATTACATTATCCAACTAAAAAGATCATCATTTGTCAAAACCATGTCTAAAAATCATCAAAGTCATATTATAACACATACGTATCTAATCTAAAACCAAACATTTCAAATAATTTCCACAAAACATTAGATAAAAATCATAATCATAATCATAATCATCAACCCCATCTCTAATCACAAACATACATCCATCAAAACCATTGCATAAATAAAAATATAACACAAAGTATCGTATGTGTACACACACACACACATACATATATATGTATGCATATATGTGTGTGTGTGTGTGTGTGTGTGTGTGTGTGTATATATATATATATATATATATATATATGTATATGTCTAAATCATTGAAAAGGGCTTCAAAAGACCCTCATAAATCAATATCTCTGTCTATACATAGAAATCTATCAAAATATGGGCCTACAAAAACTATCTAGTGAAATGTATCCTTTCAATTGAATGCCCCCTCTAAAAATGGTCCCCTGGTCATTATTTGGACCTCTAGCTAGTCCCTCGCATGGAATTTTGGGTGGTGACCCATAATGATAGCACTACCCGATGGATCTTGCCATTGTCAATCAAAAATCCAAGATAACGAGGCTAATCTAAAGCCTCCATCTAACTAAGCCCTCATAATATTGAAGCTCCTCACCGAATTCTTGATACTGATCCAAAATTACACTACGAGGTGGCCCCATCTCGACCACTAGTATAATCTCTAGTCAGTATGTAGCTCATCCCCAATATCGATGGTCCTTTCACACTAAATGCCTTTTGTAGAGTCTCCCTACTCTGTCCATACCTTTCCTATCAGCTCTATACTATGTAAGCTCCACATGTACAATAGTGAGCCATTGGCTCAACCCATATCTCTCTCTAGTCATAGTTCCTCGTGCCGTTATGACATTGTCCCTCTCACCAATCAATATGAATCACTCAGCTAACAACATGTACTTCTCAATATCTAGGATTGCTATGGTGGTCTCCAACAAAGCCACTATATCATCCTAGTACCCTCCCTCACCACCATGACCCTCCTGAGGCACCTCTATGCAGGATCATACCTGTCTCTTAAGTACATATAACTACTCCCGCCACCAAGTAGGGTAAGCCTCCGTCACTCCTACATCATCATGCCCCACTATATCCCTCAGTACATCCAATCTCATCCCTATTCCCTCCTCATCAACCATATCCAATTCCTCATGTACATCTGGTAGTGCCACATACAAGTCTTCGTCATCCCATCTATAGGTCATCGCTACATCTCACACATCCCGAATAAGTCCGAATTATCTTGTGATGTGAACAAATATCATAAACTCCCATTAATCATCTCTTTGAACCTACACCTATCTATCCCTCTACATAGCTCACAACTCTCCCTCTACACTTGTCCATAGTAGAAAACCCATATAAGACCTCTAAACTACATCACCACCCTATAATCCAACCAGGGAGCTGTCTATAATAGTGTTTGCATTGAATGGAACATGTGGCTAAAAAATATAACATCCACCTCATAAACCCCAATGAATATGGAAAATAAATCGTATCACCCATAAACTCTCCTCAGATGAGCCACTGCAATGTTCACATTAGCCCAACACTAAAATAAAAAGATACATCTACTCTAAACCTCCTACATATCCTCTAAGACCACAAATCCCTATGTACACTGTGCTAACAAGGCAGGGGCCCAAGAAAACTCAGGTCCTATAATCTATCATGTCAACTACAACCCCAGTCAAAATCCAAGAAAATTGGCCTTGATGAATCCATTAGGGTGTAACAAATAATCCCCATAATCATCATCATGAGTAAGGCTTGACCCTCCTTGTCATCACTATAAAAGGATCCATATGAAAAACCTCTAGAACAGTAAACTACATCAAGTGCATCATCACCAAACAATCACTTCATCATAATATCCCTTCTCACCTCATCAATAACGTACACCTACTCACCCTATACTTTGGTAAGCATAGGATCTTGTGTATGTCCTCCGAGTAATCATCATCTCTCTAGTAGGAAACCAAAATGTTCCTATAACATAGTTCCATCTCTCAAACAAATCTAAAAATAATCCCATGTCTCTATGGACATGTACATAATGACACATCCCTCCCAATCTAACCTCGTTTAGGTGCCTCCAATCATCATTTGATAGTTGATCAAGAAAACTATCCAATATCTTTGGGATCCTATCCCGTTTGTCAATCTCTCTCTATCCTACATCCATAAAGAACCAATAACACACTATCGAAACAAACCATCAAAACCAATCAAAATCAATCTTAAAAATCACTATCTATTATCAAAAGACATGAATCACCAATGATTCTACTTGAATCACTCGACAACATTATCAAAATCACTCATGATTCCTAAATCGCTAACAAATTCATATAAAATTGCAAGTGATTCATAAATGCGATTCCCAATTTTTAGAAAAAACAAAAAACAATACAAAATTCAAAAACAACAACTAACTTAGTGCGAGTGGGCCTCTGTCACCTCTAGACACCTCCAATTGCCTCCATCTTGCTAAAAATATCAAAAATTCAAAAATAGGGTTTCTTAGTTGTTTTCTCTAACAAAGCGTAATAAGAATAAATGAGCCCCCAACCACCCTTTTTATATGCATTTTTTTCCCACCCACCCAATCGATTTACGATTGGGCTAATCTTTGAAACTTTTTATCAAATGACCAGTGACCTAGGGTAATCACCAATGAGTACCTCCCCTTTATTCAAAACAACATTATTAACCTTTGAACTTTATAAAATCATCATTTTAATCATTCCTTGTCAAAAATTACACGTTTCAAACAATGTTCTTCCTTATTTTAGGCCTCAATACCCTCTTAAAATCTAAATTCAATAAATCTATACAAAGCCTACATTTATTAAATCCATCTAATATTTTACAATCTTTTAAGGAACATTTTCCCACTGCTTCCTATAAGTCATACGTCTATAGGTTGAGAACCCATTGGTTCCCCTATCACTTGAATTCCCCATCATGTAATCCCACCTTTTTGGTAACATCCTTTATATCAAGCTACATTTCTTGATACACTATGGATACTATAAGCTTTCAGGAACCTTTTCCTAGTGCCTCCTATGAGTCATATTTCTATAGGATGAGAGCCCATTGGTCCCCCTATCACTTGACTCATTGGTTACGTAAGCCCACCTTTGTTGCAACCTACATTCATGTCTAGTCTTGAGGCACCTTAAATTGAAACACACTCTTACAAAATCCTTTTCATTCTTCAACTTATTCAAAACAGAAATAATTTGCACTTTGTTGCAATGACCCCCAGTTTGAGGGGGACCATGTATCTAATATAAATATGAACATTTCACTCATTTTTGTCTAGTGGCTTGTCCATCACAAAGCACTTAAAAAAGGACATATGTAGAAAACCATTTTTGGTACCTTACATTATTTATCCAGACCCCCACATTTCATCTTAAAATAGTAAAGTTATCTTATTTGTAACATTCCCATTTTAAGACTTTAGAAACAAGGAATTTTTTTACACAATGTTCTCTGTTCTAAATCATAATTTAGAACACACATTTAAATGCCAAACTATCCCATAACAAAAAACCATATGCATTTGTAATGACTCGGTGAAACACCAATCTCTCATTTCATGACTCGGTGCAATCCGATCTCTCATGTTATTCAAGATTGTGTATATGTGTATAAGTATACTTAGTTTCTTTACCATGTTAGGGGTACTCAAGTGATTTGTTTAAAATACTATCTAATATCTATTATTGATATTAATCTAAAATCCAGCTTCTTAAACTAAGTGACATAGGAAAACATAACCAATAACTTACGATACTTTGGCCAAAGATTTACACATGTTTACCATGTTTGCATTCCTAGACAACATACTCATCAAACAGAATAAGTCCTTCACTACACTTGATCTGTTATCTAGATTGGTCTTTATTGATCTCTATCAGTCCACATGATTCAAAGTATAACCCTAGATAAGGTTAGCAATATGCCCTAGTGTGGGGGTCTTCCTGGGATGGCTAAGGGTACATATACATACTCAATCAACTTACATTGATTAGGCGTGTTTAGTTATCCTAAGTCATCAAGAGTTAACTCCAACACTAGGTCATGTTCCTATCCTGCATAGGGCAGAACAATGAACCAGTCAAAAACTTATGTTAGTCTAGTTGAACAAACTTTGAAGGGTATTGAGACATGTCAACTGCAACGTAGTAACCTCATAACGACTCTTGTAGTTACGAAGGTACTTCACTGCAGTTGGTGTGTGTCAACATCCAACTGAGTATCCTCAACTGGATAAACATAACTTAAAGTGAAGTTGATGTTATATTAAATTCTTCATTAAAATTTAATGTCGACATCCTTAATGATTCAAGCAGGTTCTTTAACCTATCATGTTACAAGTTATAACTATATCTGAGGTAGGTAAGTAGATAAAATCTACTTCCCAACCTATTTATTTTCTTGCATTAGTTTACCATTTATCCAATACCACTTGCAACCGAAAGGGACATTAAGTCTCTTTTAGATATAAAGGTGATTGAGCTAATTAATTTCTAGTTATAGATTGAGGAAATCTACATAAGGAAGCACATTTGCACCCATTCACCTTTTTGTTCATTGACATCTAAGTAAGTTCATAACTTAATCTTAATGTATACCCTCAAGGGATTTTCCCCTTTTTCCTATTTCATGGGCTAATGCCCAATAAGGAAAAACATAATTCATATGTCCCTAAATAAATTCAAATTACATATGTAGAATTATAAACAAGGTTAAAACACATACACCCATGTAAATTAATTACAAACCCTTTTGTAATGATAGAGTGTCATGAGATTATTAACTTTATAAGTTACATCTCATCTAGAGAAACTTATTTAACCAACAACTCAGACTCCTATCCCAACCATTGCATAATATTTAAGTATGTGAGCTACCTTCCTTAATTAGAGTAATACTTATCATTTCAGCCCAATTCATGCCAAGAAAGTCTTTCTACAAGTATTAACAGAATTCAAACATCTTTTATTCATCGGGAAGAGTGATACATTTGCTAAGTCCAAACAATTCATACATAAAATTTTTCCAAACAACATCACATATGGCACATAATGTCAAAACAACATCACCTATTCTCTTCTCATTACAAATTTATTTTCATTAAATACATCTTAACAATGAAGCCCTTTTTTTTTCAAAGTAAAGATTTAGTATCCTAAATAAAACAAATGTAACTTATAATAAGCCTTTCTCCTTTCATCTTTTCCATAGTCCATCTACAAAATTTCTAGCACGGGTCAATTCATTGAATTGAGCATGATAAACACTAAATCATTAAAACAATGTGCTTTTAGCTAATTGTTTCATAAAAAGAACCCTGTTGTTATGAAACAATCCAGAAAGCAAAAATGGAAAGACTCAACCAAAAAGGAGATTACAATTCCAATTAAAAGAGAGAGAAAGAGATATGCTTCAAATCAAAACAAGGTTAGGTCATGAAATAAAACAACTTTATCCTTCCTTCCTATTTTCCTTTTATCAAAAGAATTTAAACAGTAAGTTAAGAGAAATAAACATTCATCTAATCCTCACTATTACTTTCTTATATTTCATTTTAAGTTCCTCACTCAGTTAAACCTATTTATTTGAAGAAGGTAACTACCTAAACTATATTTTAGGCATAAATCAACAATGGAACATTTATAAACATTACTTTCCATCCAAATATTTCATTAACCTACATTCATCCTAAAGTCTGAGATTCCATCAATCAAATCTAAAAATCATAAGAATTAAGTTAGGATAATCCAAATCATCCTAACATTTAATGTGTCCTTGATTGCAGTATCCTAATACTCAAGCTCAGAATTAGGAACCAATTTCAAGTTAAAATCCAAAACAAGCTACTTCAAACCTTATCAAAATTAAGTTTCCTTTTAACAAGAAAAACGAGTTAACGCTCAAATCCCAAAAAGATACACCATTGCTATCATTACTTTAAGTGAATAGAATGGTTAAGTTTATAATTTAGACCAAACTCAATAATCCATCCAAATATTTTCAAACTTCAACTATACTACCCTAAGAACATTCTGCATTCAATCTTATCAAATAGTCAAGAAGTTGCATAAATGTAATAGACCAGAGAAGGGACAACAACTTAACCAAGTTTCATAAGTTATAAGAAGATTAAAGGAAGGAGAGAGAAAGGTTGTGAACTTCAAACTCTTCGTATGATTAAAAGAGAACATTAAGTAACCAAGAACCTATAATGACAAGGGTCAGTTTACTTAACGACTCAAACCAAAAACCAAACAGAGGTTTACCCAGGGTTCGAATTATATGAACACCAAAAATCCAAGAGAAAGAAAAGAAACGAAGAGCAACATCATTCCATTACCTTTCATCATTCAAGGAGATGGGTTAGATAGCCTCAATTCCCACTAAGATAACAAGTAATTCATTTCCCAAAAGACTCAGAGAGGAAAGAAAGAGATGAACAGAAGGATAAGTCTGAAACAAACTTCCTATAACTCAAATCCTTAAAGGAAAAGAAGTACACAATACGATATAACCAAGATAGGAGCCAACGTTCCATTTTCACGAAGAAAACCTTTACCTTAGTTCTAAAAGAATTGAAACCGAGTTTATTGGCCCAAGGGGTCTAAGAAACATGCCAATACAAAAACATCATATCATGGTCGACAAAGCAATTAAAAAGTTTAGGGTAACAATAATAAACAAGCTACAATTAACCAATACTCAAGAGAGTTTTCCCCTCTTAACACCAAGTGCCAAAATTCATTGGTTACCTAAAGACCCATAAGAGTAGAAACAGTATATCATATCCTCTTACTTGCTTCCCAAAAATTAGACTTCCATAAAAACAAATATTCAAATCAAGAGGTTAACACAAGAGTCCCTTTATAGATATTCAAATAATAACGAAAGAATTCATGCAAGTCCTAACAGACGTGCATTCGATTACCAAGTAAAACCCACAATAAATTTATCCTTCTATAACAACAACAGGGTCAGAAAGTCTACAACAAGAAGATACACACAATAACCAGATCCACATAATCACAGACAATGATAAGATTCAAGACATGCTCATCATTTTGAAGTCTTCTTTCAATAACCAAAAATGAAATGTTAAAGAAACAACCATCAAATCTATCTTCTCAAAGGATTTATGCAAGATCCTAGTGACAACTAGACATTCCAACAATTTCCTAACCAAAGTATACCAGAGGTGAAGCCACAAAATCCATTAGAACTAGATTTCCCATATTTAAGCAAACCAAATAATCAACAGGTTCAAATACTTTCACTATGATCCCCTACAGATTTTTAGCTTTGTTTTCAAGCCTATGTAGGAAGATTTAAAGAAAACCCAGCTATCCAAACATGAAAACCGAAAACTAGAACACACTTTCCATAATCCAAACAAGGTCAATAAAGTATACCATTAAAACAACACAAAATATAGAAGCAAAAAGAATCTCATCAACAGAACAAATCCATATTATTCCCTAAGAGCAGAGTTATTTTTATGAGCATTTAAGTAAAAGCATAAAACTTAATGGATAGAGCCTATCATGCCTAATAGCACTTTTCCTTCTCTGATTAACATGAGTTTCCAAGTGGAGCTTTAATCCTTCTTTCAAAATGCAAGCAACACAAAAACTTCCACTAACTCATCCTTATAGCTTCTCAATGCCAACTCCTTCCCTTCACACCATGTAGGCAAAAAACTCATGCACAACTAACTTGCATGTAAGAATCAAACTAGAGGTTCAAAGAACAAAAAAACCACATGTAGAGCTCAAGCTCCAAAACCGAATGAATCAACAAAACCAAACCCTTTATCTTCTTCCTAGGTGGTTTTACCAATTTCAAAATATTAAATGTAGAGTAGGACTTTGTCAGTCCTCCCTATCTTCCCACCACTACCACCTCCAATTCTAGCGAAGACTTATTTCAAAAATACATGCATCCAAAACTTTGGTGAAGATGCCAACTCACTCATCTAATGTTTCCCAATGCCTTTTCCAAATTTGGTTGTTAAAAGAGATAAGGACTTAATAACTCACCATTAATTCCTAGGATTCATTGCCTCCCACTTACCCCTTCCCCATGTCATTCCATAGGCCCCTTTAGGTTAGCCACTCCCTTAGTTAGGTTCAACATTAATTTAGGAACCAACATAGGTCCATAGGTATAAGTATTTAGTCTTAGGTCCATTAATCACAAAATAACAATAAACTTAGTAACTTAGGTTAGGTTACTCCTTTTAGGATAAGGTTCCAAATTTAAGGAACATGGTGTAAATAGGTCACAAGTTCCTATTGAAATTTACATCATACCTTAAATAGAAAAGAGGAACCATATTGTTAACCCCATTCCAATTCAAAGCAGAGATCCAAGGAGAGGATCATTCATGGCCTTCGCACATTCAAGGTCCAGAAGTCTTTCATCTATCCAAATTGGACATCATGACAACAAGATTGAAAATTTATAAGCATACCTTGGATCAATGAATTTGATCCAAGGTGTTGTTGTTCTGAATCTTATAAATTATGAAAACTAAAACTCAATTTCTCAATCCCAAGCAGTAAATTATTCTTGCACAAACAAATATGGGTTGCTTCATTAAAAATTAAGCAAAACATGTCAATAATGTACCTATTTCCGTAGATAACATATTACCTACTGCAAACATGATTTCATAAGTCATAAGAGTACATTGTCTTAAGACAAAATCACCTATCAACGTTTGAACCTTATTTAACAAAAGTCATCATAGATACAAGTCATGTTAGAGGCGTTACATACTTCCCTCCTAAAAAGCATCGTCCCCGATGATTAACTTAGTCCAAAATTTCAAACAAGAAATATAATTCTATTTATAGTTATTTTATTCATAAGTTCACATCAAAACCAGATTGAGATTTCCAAATTTTCCATAATTTATTCAACTATAAATAGAGTGTTCTCATACTAATGAATTCAATATCTCGCTTAAAACTCGCGGCATTTATTGATATAATTAGAAAAATATTTTCAAGTATTATAAATCAACAGAATCAACTCGTTTAAATAAATGTGGAAAAGCAATTTTCATGTCCTCGAGGTTTTCCCATGTTGCACTTTCTTCATTAAACTGGTCCCATTGGACCTTGCATTGGCTAATTTCACGATTTTTCAAGTGCAGTTGGTGAGTTTCCAACACTCTAATGGGTTTAACCATGATTATTCTGAGTCTTGGACCTGTAAGGAATTCCAATTTAACACATGTGATAAATTTGAAATGTATTTCTTAAGTAGAGAAATATGGAAAACATCATGCATTCATGATAAAGTAGGTGGTAAAGCTAAACGATAAGCTATAGGATTGATTACTTCAACAATTTCAAAGGGTCCCACATAACGAGGTGATAATTTGGTAGCCTTTCCAAAGGTTATAGAACTCTTTTTGGCTTAACCCACAAAAATACTTTTTCACCAAGTTCAAATTTCTTATCAACCCTTTTTAGATATGCGTAACCTTTTTACCTATCAGCTGCTTCTTTCAAATGCTCACGAATCATTTTAACTTGTTCCATTCGGTAAGTATCCCGGTCTAATTACCTCTTTGTCCTCTAGGCTATCCCACTAATCGGAGTTCGCATTTCCTTCCGTATAATGCTTCAAACACCGCCATTTTTAGAGAGGCATGATACATGTTATTATAATAAAATTTGACTAATGGAAGGTACTCTTCCCATTTATACTTTTTGATCCATGCAAAGACATTTACAACGTATATTCCAAAACTTGATTAAATATCTCGCTTTTCCCATCTGTTTCTGGATGGTATCTGAACTAAAATTCAATTTAGTTCCTAAGGCTGCATTAAGCATTTGCTAGAATGTAGATGTCATTCTAGGATCTCTATCTGATATGATCAATTTAGGTACACCATGCAATCTGAAAATTTCATGCACAAATATTTTTGCTAAAACAGGGGAATCATCTTTAAGATTACCAAGTAATAAAATGTTCTACCTTTGTTAGTTTATCAACAACTAAAATAACATCATGCTTATTTCTTGACATTGACAACCCTTGTACAAAATCCATGCGAATTACTTGCCATTTATATTGTGGTATGCTATGAGGGTACAATAAACTAGCCAGATGAATATACTCAGCCTTAACACGTTGACATTGATGCAGCCTAGAATTCTCAGATAACACCTAGTCACACTGGCACATCACTTAGCCTAGGCTGAGCACTCACCCAAAGCACGCAAAGGTACCAGGTCCCTCTTTAGGGTTGCTATAGCAGAATGGTAGCATGATGAAGTAGTATAACAAACATATATTTAGAAACTAATCCATCTATACATTGTTACACCATACCAAATCTATAAGCACTTAAGTATAAATCATCATGATAATAATAGTATACAATGAAAAACATATCAGACACTATTGTTTGGCCAATATTCTTCATATATTCATCGTACCAATAGTACAAAAGCTTCATACAATACTAGACATGCATGCATGGATCTGATTCTAATTATCCAGTCTCATGCACTCATGTATCTCTAACCCTTCAAAGCAGTATATGTCTCTATCTATATCTTACTAAGTAATTCATTACATATATATAGGGTGGGGGACTAGCCCTTCACCGCTTAACTCTACCAAAATAGGTTGCATGCTAATAATAGCCACGTGCCTTTTACAACTATAGCCATACATGCAAGTATGCTATCTATAGATCACTGATAGTTAACTATAGTGGTGGATCTATTCTTAGCTTATGTCCATGCAAGAGTGGTTGAACATGCTCCTTGAAATCTCCACGAAGGGTGGCGTGCAAGTCTTGGCATCGCTTTGTGTGCTCCGCATGCCAACCTCTAAAAATAGCCCTGATCTCCAAAATCGCTAAGTCCTGAAAGTATGACTCTACACCTCAGTGCGTAATGCCTTCCTATACCTTCACGCCTTTGCTCCTGTCTTGTTCTCCCACGCGGACTCTGTGTGTGAGTTCTACTAAGTGTTTTCTTTGATCAACATTACCCCACACTAATCTCATTATCGCCCAAAATGGTGATGTCCAAAATTTACACAAAGAATGGATAAATAAAGAATGGTTGAATAAAGAATTTTGAATAAGGTATACACAACAAAAAAATAGTTCAGGCCTCAGGCTCCTCCGTTTCATTCTAAAGTAGTAACTCTGGATATTCCTCTTTTATATCTAGCTTCCAAGTTCTCCCACTCTGTCAATGCCATTCCTACCTTCTCTGGCATGTCTACAAGGATAGACTCCAGCTCATCCATAGTTAGCTTTCCCTGCTCATTCTGTATCACAAGCATTACGCTTGACATAGAGGTTTACACCCCTTCCAATATATCCATCTTTTGAGCAATGAGCTTTCCAAGCTCATCTAACCTTTCCTTATGTGGTGCCTATGCCGTAGCTAGTGTCTCGCACTTCTACTTCACCAGGATTAATCATTCAGCATGGCCTAGGGTTGCATCCTTCATAGCCTTTTGCACTTCATTATCTTCCTCCAATGTTTTTACCACGATCAACACATCTAGAGCTGTGCATATCATTAGTGCATGATCGCTTTCTTCAGCTCGTCATGGATGGCTTGCAGTAGGCCTTCATAAGTAGCAATCTTCCTTGCTACTGCAGCCTGTGCTTTCTCTGCCTCTTCCACGGGGTCCTTGGGCTGTCTTGGTATACACACCTTTTCATCCTCCAACACTAATGTTATCATTGTATTTACATAGTGCATCACAGAAGGAAATTATTTTGGTACTTGGGATTCCAAATGCGGGCGTAGCTTTAGGACATCATCTCCAATTTCCTTGGCCATACTAACAAAAGTGGCATATTTTCTCTTGATCAGGTCCTTTTCCTGCACTAGGTGTACTATCTCCACATCCTTGGCTTTCAGATTCTCTGTCAGCGCCTTAATGGTAGCAGATTTATCAACGTTTCTTCTTGCTACTTCAGTAGATACCTTTACTAGAGCATTACTTACCTACTCATCTATCATCACTATTGGCTTGATTGTCATGTGCCTTATTTTAGGTTCCTTCTTTAATCGTCTTGACGCACATGATTCTTCACCGACATCAAAGTCTGGCTCATTCATATGTGTGTGCATTGACCATGAAAGTTTCTTCCATGTACGTAGTGTCACCTTGTCCTCATCCATGAGTGCCCATCTGAATAGATCCTTCTGCTCGATGGTGCTCTAAAACTAAGCACGAACAATCAGCTTTGGGTCTTCTACATATCCCATTGTATGTGCCTTAGCATCCTCACCTATTCGAGGGATCTTGGCCCTCTTGGAATGGTCAGTATCAAGGTTAGGAATACTAGATGTATCCTCACCCTTGTCTTGTGTGGCCTCTGATTGTTCCCCTTCTCCTCCTCCTCGTGTTGAGGCTCCTCTTCTGCTGGAGATGAGGGTGCCTTCTCCTTAAATTCTTCTGCTTCCTCACCTAGCCTGAGTTTTCTTCTTTTCTTCTCCTCTGGCTCCTTTACTTGTTGGGTTTCTCCTTGTACCCTTGTGCACTTGAATACCTTCTTAAATATTTGGTCACCCTGCTCTTCCCTAGTAACTCCTTCTCCCTGTGAAGTCATGTCAGTGCGCTCCTTCTCCTTTTAGCCAGATGGCTACTTCCTCCTCCGCACTGCACCAAGCCGTTGCTATCCTCCTACTCTTCATCCTCTTCCTCATCATCTTTCTTGGGTTCAGAGGGCCTAGGTGCCGGGATGTTCTCCATGGTATGCTTCCCCTTTAGTGGCCCTGGAAGTGCGAACTCGTTTTCCACATACTTATTATTTTCCATTTTCAGCTTAAGTTAGAGGTATATCAGCGACGGCCCCGATATCCACAATGGAAAGTGTCTCTAGTTTAATGCTCAAATTTTTTGAGATATTACTCTCGTTATATGAATTCTTCCTTGGATATCCATATGTTTTCCGCAAGGTGTGGTATTCACAGTCCACCTTGTCTGCATTAAACACTAACCTTCATGTGTTGGTGAACCGATGAACTAAAGCTTGGAAATATCATACGGAAAAACACGTAAGGTAGTTTGCACTAGGGGCTCCATGACCCATCTATCATTGGAAAGCACACAATACAAAAGTGTTGGTAGACTGCAAATTGTGCCTGCTTCCCTAGAACCGAAGGCAACTCCTTGGGTATACGCCATTCCTCTTCAAATGCCACGTAGAGCCTGTCATACCACATCTCCACTCACTCCTTTACCTCATCTCATCATTGACCCCTTGCATAGATACTTCTGAATCATTCAGTTGGAGACTTGTGATTCATGGGGTATTCCCATATATTCTCTTTTGGGCCATCTGGTACCCCAATCTCCATGAATACCAAACTTAGTAAAACACAGCCAAAACTTATCTTATTTCCTGCGTGTGCTTCCTCTACTATTTGCTCTGCAATGAAGCCAACAATGTTGTAAGTGACTCCTTTTGACATGCGCTTTGCCACATGCAGCCACATAGAGTTAACTTGTGACCAACGTTCTTGGTCATTCAACTTTGTAATCAGGTGTGTTGCTACCTGTACTACTGGACAATTTTTCAATTTATCAATGTCCATTCCGCACGGTCCTTTCTGGTAGCCCAACACTTTGTGTGTCTCCAAAATGGAACTCTTGTTAGCTAGGTCAACCTTAATATCCTCACTGTTTCCCTTAGTCCAGTTCTTGGCAATAAGAATGGGTGTCAATCTTACCCTTTATCCTGCAAAATAGAAAAAGTCCTCATGGACTCGGCTCATCAGCCATCTATACAATGGTGCATATTTCCCAAAGTATGGGAGCTCATACAACTGGTAGACACCAATCCCTTTCAGTAGCCTTTCCCTGATGTCATCATATATTGGCATGTCATCCTCAGTTCATCTGTTCATTTGGGAAGTGAGCAAGTCATCTAATTTCTTTTGGTTATCATTGGTCCGGTGATTATACTCACTTATCTTACTCTGTCGTATGTGGGTATCCCATTCTTGGCCCATAATTACGTCCTCGTGGTACTTTGCATATCTAAAAATTGCTTTCCCAATCCATCTCTTCCTCTTCTTCTACTACCACCTTCTTCTTTTCTTTTACTGGTGCTGCTTTCTTCTTTGGAGCCATTCTGCTGATTTGGTGTTTTGTTTTCTAGACCTTCTCATGCTGTAAGTTTTATTAGTTTCCTTCAAACCCTAACTCGATTCAACCGTGCCCTAATTTACAATCATGAAATCACGTGCCCTAGCTTTATTCTGTCACTCTACTTTGTTCAAACCCTTCTCCTATGGGGATACAAGCCTTTCCAATACACAGATCTGTCTTTCATGCCTGGTTCGCTTGCTTCGCACCTTGAATCACTTTACTTGGCTCTTCACACGTAGCTCTTTGTTGAATTCTCATAGTCACAAGGGTAAAAATGAAATCACATCCCATCCTTATATAGATTTCCACTTTTCGTTGCATTAATTGCTCCTCCACCTACCAAATTCTCCTCATTTATTGCCCATTTTTGTCATTTCCACGCGGTACATCTTCATGCCAAAAGCTATAACCTTCTAGCATGGATTTTTACCCTTTGTCACAGACTTCTCTTCAGCGATACACTCTAGCGCCCGAGTACCTCATCACTACACCATCTCCTGGTAGTTACCATGGCCATCGCTTACCTTGCATTATACTTTCCCTCATTCATCTCCATCCTTGGTTATCTTTGAGAAGCAATCTTTTGTCAATCACCCTTAGCAACCTTCTTTCTCAACACTGCAGCATTAAATCTTCACAGCATATACCTGAGAGTCACCAACAATCCACCCCACACTAAAAGTATGTGTAGTCCTCTGCACATCAACATGCTTCATATTGTAGTTAGCTTCATGCACACAAGCACGCTTATTACACAAACAAGAACTAAATTGACAAAGCATAGTGACAATGAAAGAAACACATTAAGGGAATGTAGAAAGGGAAACCTAATCTATCTGGCAATACTGCCTTATTACAAACACCAAGAAGACTTATTTATAGTAGGGCTTCAACCTACTCCCGTTAAAATAACCGGGAACCTCGTGCCATCAATTACTTCTAACTAGAAAGCACCTGACTCAAGTATATGAGTTATAATATATGGCCCCAACCAATGTACCTTGAGCTTCCCTGGATGGTGCAAAAACTTAGAGTCATACAGAAGTACCATTTGTCCAACCACAAGTTTCTTATCCCTAATATGTCTATCATGCCATGCCTTTTGGCATGCTTTCTCTTATTTCTGACTCCAGCGTGCTATGGCTTGGTGCTCATCTAGTTGAACCATCTTCTCAATCTGTTCTTCCAAGGTTTTCTCATCAGCTAGACCTCCAACGTGTGCATGTGTAAAGAAGGTAACATAAATTCTATAGGAAGAACAACTTTCGCGCCAAATACCAATTGAAAAGATTTGGCTTTGTTCAATCTCTTGTATGTTGTTCTATAAGCCCAAAGAACAAAATATACTTTATCATCCCAATCTTTCCTTCCAACATCACAAATCTTGGTCAATGTGTGGCTCAAAATCTTGTTAAAATCTTCAATGAGCCCATTTGACTAAGGGTGATAGGGTGTAGTCTTATGGTGGGCCACCATAAAATCATCTAACAGAATTCTTATTGTCTCATTCAAAAAATGTGTGCCCCTATCACTTGTTAAACTTAAAGGACAACCATAGCTTGTAAGAAAATTCTCCCATAAGAACCTTGCTTGTAGCCACTATAAAATCCTTTGTAGGTGCTACTTCTACCCATCGTAAGATAATCAGCAAGTGATGATATAGTGCGATTGAGTCCTACGCGCACTGGTGAAATAGGTCCAAAAAGTCAATCACCCATTTCTCAAAGGGTTCTGCACTTGTAATGGGTCATAAAGGCATCTCATCCCTTTGTCCTGGTCAACCTAGATGTTGACAATGGTCACATGCCTTACAATACTCTTTACAATCCTTGTACAATGTTTCCCACCACAAACCAACAAGTAGGATCTTGCACACTGTTGTATCACCTGCATAGTGGCCACCTACAATACCACCATGTGCTTCTTCCATTATATCCTTTCGTTCATGCTCTAATACACAATGGTGTAACACATCTCTACCTAATTTGTAAAAATCACCACTGATTAACATGAATGGTGCCACGTGTATAGCAAGTTGCTTTTTCTCTAAAGCTTTCATGCCTTTTGGTGCCATATCAGTCCTTAAAAGATAACAATGTCCTCTAATTCCGATGGTGCATGTTGTAACCTATACATCTGTGCATCAAGCATGGTCTCTTTTATTGTTTGTGCCTCTTCTCCTGATTGAATTCTAGACAAGTGATCAGGTTCAGAATGGCTTTTGCCTGGTTTTACCACAACAGTAAAGTCAAACTCTTGAAATAAGAGTATCCATCAGCATATACGCCCCTGTAAACGGGCTTGTTCACCAAATACTTCAATGTCATGTGATCCGTATAAAACACAAATGGTGTGGCTAACAAATACTGACGAAATTTGTGCAAGGCATAAATCATGGACAAAGCTTCGCACTCTGTAGTGGTATAATTCTGTTCTATAGGGGTCAACTTCCTACTAGCAAAACAAATGGGATGATCAACTATACCTTCTCCCGGTTGAGCTAAAACAACACCAATGGTTGTGCCAGAGGTGTCCACATGAACATGAAAAGGTTTATCCCATGAAGGAAAGTGCAAGATAGGCGCGGTAGTAAGTTTCTGTTTCAATATCTCAAACACACGCTACTATGACTCCCCCATTGAGTGTACCTTTCCCCTTGAGCAATTCTTCCAAGGGTGCAACAACTTTCGCATACCCTTTTATAAACTTCCTAACCCCGTATGACCCAAAAAGCTGTGCACCTCACTTTGACCGCGGATTTCAAGCCTACGATGACTACAACTTTAGCCGGATCAACCAAAGAACTCGAAAGAACGATAAGAATATTTTTCCAAGCCGTGATCTTAGATGATAATAGCACACCACATTAGATTTGCAAAGTAGAAGAGCTAAAATACCATATATGGAAATCCATCATAATCCATAATGCTCAATACATTACAATAGAATGACTTAAATTATTCAATAAGAAAGATGTACATATAGGAGGAGGGAAGTGCAACTACTACCTAAATCAGTGGTGAAGAACTCCCACTAACTAATACTGGTAGTTAAGTTAATTCCATAAGTTTAGTAAGCTAACTCCACACAACTAGTACACCTAAGCAAGCTAACCCAACAAATGTAGGGCTAACACAAGTGTAAGAATTATCCTAATAAATAAATAAAAGGATAAATAATAACATACACTAACACAACCCTTCCTTACAGGATAATGTGTCCTAAAAGTATGCCAAAGGGAGTATCAAAGATGCACTTCTTAATGTTCAATGAGATACTCAACTGTCTACATCTTTCAAACATTAAGTGTAGATTGTCATAATGATCCTTAATTAGCCCATAAACGGTCCAATCATCAAGATAGACCTGTAAGAAGTTGTGAATAAAATCTTTGAATGCTTGTAACAATATCCTTGAAAATACAACAGGTGCATTTTTTAATCCAAAGGGCATCACAATATAGGCAAAGCTTCCCCATTTAGTAGTGAAGGTGGTCTTCTCTTGATCTTCTAGGGAAATCCTAACTGATGATACCCTAAGAACCCATCTCTAAATGAATATATCTCGCACTTGACCAATCCTTCTAACATTTCCTTTATGAATAGCGTAGGAAAGGGATCTCGTAACACATGCTGCATTCAACTCTCGATAATCAACACAAATTTGAATCCTACCATCCTTTTTTATGCTTATCACCATAGGACTGACCCATTCTGATTCATCCAACAGTCGAATGATCCCATATTTCAACATCTTGTCAATCTCCTCCTTTACTTTCTCATGCAAATTGGGATTCATTCGATAAGGTCACTTCCTAACAGGGTGCACACCTTCCTTGAGATTTATCTTCATTTCTCCAAGTGATTTATGCATGCCTTTAAGTTCATGGTATCCTCTTGGGAATAAGTCCTCATAGTCTCTAAGTAACTCTATGATCTTTGCTACTTCTGATTCTGACCAGTAATCCCCAATTATCACCTCCTTAGGTTCAACTTCTATGCCTATATTTACCTTTGTTGTCTTCATAGGTTCATGATATGCACGTGCATCTACATCCGCACTGGCTAACACTTCACGTGTTCCATGTGAATGATCCACTTCCAAGTGCTCAACTTCCTCATCATCAATTATGTAAACCATCTTCCCCTTGTCTTTTTCCAGAGAAGCACGCTCAAGTAGTATGATATCATCTTCCTCATCCTCAAAACGTGCCCCTGTCTCTATCTCACCAAATAATTTCTGAATAAGTTCTTCTAATTTCCCACTGTCTCCCATGGTTAAATGCATAATAACGCTTAACGCTTTGTTCACTAGTGGTGTAGATGAAAAGAAGTCAAAAGTTTGGATCATCCCTGCAGTCAAATTTTTCCAATTGCCAGTGTCGCGATGTAATTCAGCATATACATACCAAGCACGCGTGCAACCTTGTAGAGTAGAATAAAACCGATGCACCCAAAGTGAGGGTGGTAATGCTTCCTATCCTACTGTCCAGAGTCTCTCACACTACTAGATATGATGCTAAGTAGGTTGATCACCATGATAAGGGAAAATTTTTGTAGGTGCATTACTTCTTGAAAACCTGGTTGATAAGGCGGTCCCAATCATTCCCCATTCTAAGAGATTATCCCTGTGGACCACCCACCAGTGTGCTTTATTGTCCTACCCAAAGTATATGATAGCATATCTCGTCATTTAAGCCCGATCATTGCCCAGGTTCGCTTCCATGGCTCTGTAAGAATCTAGCCAAATCTTTGATCCAAAGTATAGCAGGGTATGGAGTGACCTAGACATCGACAACACAAAAACCCTTTTTGCAAGCAACCACATGCTTAACTTCACGCCCCACCAATTCATAAGTGCCATGAGCCAAATTATCACAAGCAATACTGGTAGTATCACTGATTGAATAAGAATCTTCCCAATGAAGGATTCCTTCCTTAAACGGCTCATTGACCTCTGGATCCCGAATAACGCGTATATTGATTCCATTCAAGCCCTCTTCACTTAAAGGTTTCACATATGGTATGGATTTCACATCTATCAATGGTATTATGACCCTTTCCTCCTTCTCGTAGCTGATATACCCCTTGTTAAACCTCAAATCATCATTGTTTTCATAACACCAAGGGTGCTTAAGTAAAGGCTGGGAAGCTATCTCGCTTCTACAAGTGCTAACACTTTGAAGTATCCTGTGAACTTGGTCCCTTGTATAGTGATAGATGCACCCTTAAAAACTCCTATGGGAGTAGATTTTGTTCTATTTGCCATAAAAATACATTAGATGATGGCTGTAATGGGGTCTCCCCATTTGTACCCATGCATCTAATGTAAGTACATTCACTTCCGCACTTTGTGTCAATCAAAATATTGCTTAACACCATCTGTCCACAACAACATTCAAAGTGATCTCCTTGTCGTAGTCAATGCTATCGGGGGAAGATTCACATGAAGTATTTGTCTTCTAGTCTCGCCTACACATGAAGTATTCCCCTTTAACAAATTTCCTAATAAAGTAATAATATTCTCCCGGTGCAACATCCTACATACCTCTCTCGTGTCAATCAATATCGATGAGGGGCCTTTTCGTATCCTTATGCTCCAAAATTCGAGATTGTTCTTTCAAACCACGTATTTCACCTTGAAGGCTTCTAAGGACCTCCTTAGTTTCTGATAGACTTCTTTACGATGAGCTAGATCGGGATACCTAGCATGCAAAACCTCCTCCTAGTGATTGTCGGTTTCTATTGCAAAACCTCTCTTGTACGTCTTTGCCTCACTCGTGTGGTTATCTTGACTATTACTTGCCTCAGGTTCTGTGTAAACTTGGGCATCCACTTTGATTCTCATTGCGCACTAGATTATAACCATCCTTGTGCCTTTGTTTTCTTTCTTATGCTACTTACTGAGATGTTCATACAAGTCCTGGACACTCTTCATAACTATGCCCCTTTCCACAAAATGAACAGAAATATTCTACGGGCATTCACGCCTATAATGGTTAGGTGAGCCACATGTATAACAAGTTCCTTGAGGGAATTCACTCCTTCCTCCACCTTGGCCTCATCCTCCATATCCACCTCAATATCCTCATCCTCTTTCACGAACCCCTTCAAACCTTCCATCATTCCTATCATAGTGCATTTGATTATAATCCCTATCATGATGCTCATTCTTTCCTTTAGAACTATCAGCCACACTCACTTGTCGCACCCCAATATCAATGGCATCATGGATCTGGCCAATTAGTCTACAATCTTCGGTATCATGAGTCATGGACCTACAAATTTTACAAAAGGAGGATACATTCTTCCTAATCACGCGTTGTAGTAGTAGGAGAGCAAGGTGACTAGCATCATGATTCAAATGGTAAATCTCACAATCTAACATCAGTGAACGTATAGTTCTGTGAGGGAAACTATCCTTGGTGTGGCCTTCTACTTCACAATCTATACACCGATTCTGAGTGCGTTTATGAGCTGAGTTTGCTTTGATAGTTTATCCAATCTGCTTTCGCCATAGCTGATATCTCGAGCCTCTAGGAATGGACTAACTCTAGTGTCAATACTTTTAATCGCTTCAAAGACGTAAAGTCTGCTTCTAATGCTTTACACGGGTTGGTATAAGTCTTATGCGATAATGCTCTTCAAAATGGAGTAATAAATCCCCAAAAACCATTGTGCATGCTGACTTGCATGAATGTCATACGAGAGTTTGGATAGAAGCATTTTAAAATGGGCATCATACTCACGTACACTTTTAGTAGTGCCTTGCTTTATATCCTTGAGTGCGCTTATACTCTTCTGCTCAAACTCTGGGATATGGAACTCTTTCAAGAAAGCATCTTTCAATGCTACATAGTCAATACAAGTTTGATTGGGATCAAACTTCCTATACCAACTGTGCGCGCCTGTAATGTAGTAGCAAATTGACTTGCCTTGCGCTCAAAGCTGTGATACCTTTCACGCGCCACAATATTTCACACATATGAACATGTTCAATAACATCCTTGATACCTTTGTACTCTAGGAGACAAAGGGACATCTCCATATAAATGTTCTGGGGTTGTTGTGGGCCTTGACCACCCGACCCAAAACCTCCTTGGTTTCCTCTTCCTCCAAAACCACCCAAACCACCGAAACTAGAACTACCCATACCACTTGATCCTCCTTTTTTAATTTGGAATAGGGCCCATGGATGCACTCCCCTGTGTCTCGAAAGTGGTACTATACTGGACCCCTACAATCTGTGAAGTAGTCCCAGTTCCAGAGGTGAATCCCACACTCGGCGCGCTCATATTCTGTGCAAATGATGAGCTTGAAAAAATACCCCAAAGAATAATGAAGTCATCTGTGTTGCCATTGATGTACTTGCTATCTGACTTATTTATGCTCTTTCACTTCCTACATGAAAACTTTTCTTACCTATTGTATTAGATACTGGAAAACCAAGCGCAAGGGCTAGGTCAATAGGTTGGATTAGATGCGCACTCCGCGGCCCAGTCATATTTGTTTGGCACGCTTCCATGTGAGGCCAAAGAGGGTTCTCTATCATGATTTCTTAGATGGGAGAGTTCCTGATGCTCTTGCTCTTCTTCCTCCCCATGAGCCTCAAATCCTTCATGAGCCATCTCTCTCCACAACACCATCCGTTCTACTGATTTCTTTTTCTTACATAATTCCCTCTCGTGTGCCTCATCATACTTCAGCCACCTCTCTTCCCTCTATCGCCGTGCTGCCACTAGGTCTGCCATCTTTCACCAATCCTGTTCCTACCCCCACGCGTGGAGATTTTTAGCTTTTCATAGGTTTATCTTCCAAGTTCAACGTTACCATTAGTATTTTGATTGCCAGTGGGATACCTTGTAAATACATCCCTCTAGGATACCGTAGGAACTGGAACTCCGATAACTTCGGGCACGAATAAGTCAAAATTGAATAATCTAGTATATAGCTGTTTAGAACACCATGAAACCAGGTATCTATCGCGCAAGTCCAGCTCAGGTTAGCATCATATAGTGTTTGAAATTCCTCCTATGTCCAAACAAGTGTGTGATACCTCCAATTCCACTTAGATGCATATGTAGTCAACCATTCGTATAATTCTACTTTGGAAAGATAACAAATAATCTCTCATACAAACTATCATACAGATTATGCTCTACCCAAGTGCATGCTCTAAATATGAATCCAGTGTCAAACCTCCGTGCGTATTCTTCCTCCAGATCGTGAATCCACTCTTCAACACTCGCCAAAGTTAGCCAGTATGTCTTCATCATGAACCATTCTGAAACAACTGAAAAAGAGGTCCCGACAATGGAACCAATGATGCAGCCTAGAATTCTCAGATAACACCTAGTCGTGCTGGCACATCACTCAGCCTAGGCTAAGCACTCACCCAAAGTGCACAAAGGTACCAGGTCCCTCTTTAGGGTTGCTTATAGCAGAATGGTAGCATGATGAAGTAGTATAACAAACATATATTTAGAAACTAATCCATCTATACATTGTTACACCATACCAGATCTATAAGCACTTAAGTATAAATCATCATGATAACAATAGTATACAATGAAAAACATATCAGACACTATTGTTCGCCAATTTTCTTCATATATTCATCGTACCAATAGTACAAAAGCTTCATACAATACTAGACATGCGTGCATGGATCTGTTATAATTATCCAGTCTCATGCGCTCATGTATCTCTAACCCTTCAAAGCAGTATATGTCTCTATCTATATCTTACTAAGTAATTCATTACATATATATAGGGTGGGGGACTAGCCCTTCACCGCTTAACTCTACCAAAATAGGTCACATGCTAATAATAGCCATGCACCTTTTACAACTATAGCCATACATGCAAGTATGCTATCTATAGATCACTGATAGTTAACTATAGTGGTGGATCTATTCTTAGCTTATGTCCATGCAAGAGTGGTTGAACATGCTCTTTGAAATATCCATGAAGGGTGGCACGCAAGTCTCGACATCACTTTGTGTGCTCCACACACCAACCTCTAAAAATAGCCCTGATCTCCAAAATCGGCTAAGTCCCGAAAGTCTGACTCTACACCTCTACGCGTGACACCTTCCTATACCTTTGCACCTTTTCTCCTGTGTTGTTCTCCCACACGGACTCTGTGTGTGAGTTCTACTAAGTGTTTTCTTTGATCAATAGAAATTCTAAGTAGTGTGTCACAAAATCAATTACATCCTTTTTCATCCCTTTCCAAAAATATTGTTGTCTTAAATCAACAAGCATTTTTGTAATACTAGGATGTCCTGAATAAGGTGAATTATGAAATTCAATTAACAACTTCTTTCTTAACTCATTTCTGAAGGTATATACACTTGATTATTATATCTCATGATTCCTTCATCATCAAAGTGAAAACCTTTATATCTTGAGTCATTTGGATCTGTAGCAAGTGTTGTTTTTACTTCTTTGAAAGTATGAATCAGATTCCATAATTCTTTTTACTTCATCCTTAAACTGAGTTCTCAAGGTTATAAGTGCAAAAATATGTTTCCTACGACTTAGTGCATCTGCCACTCTATTTTCTTTTCCCTTTATGTAACTTATGTCAAAATCATACTTGAGATAGAAACTCTAACCACCTTCGTTGTCTTGCATTCGATTTGGTTGAGTGAAAATATACTTCAGCCCAAGATGGCCAGTCTTTAATTCAAAAGGTCTCCTAAAATATAATGCCTCCATACTTGAAGTGCATGAACAATGACAATAAGCTCTAGGTCATGGGGAGCATAATTTAGTTCATGTAACTTGAGTTTTCTACTCTCATATGCTATAACATGCTCATTTTGTAACAAGATACCTCCAAGACCTTCTACGGAAGCATATGTTACTACAATAAAGTCCCTATTTGGATCAGGTATAGCCAAAATAGGTGCAGATGTTAATTGATCCTTAATATTTTTAAACACAAATTCACATTTTCCACTCCACTCAAATTTCTTATCTTTCTTTTGCAATGAAGTTATCGGTGCAACAACCTTTGAAAAGTTCTTAATTTTTTTCTATAATAACCAACAAGACCCACGAAGCTTCTGACTTCATGTACATTCTTAGGTGTAGACCAGTTAATTATAATGACAATCTTTGATGGATCAACAACTATTCCATCTTTACTTATAACATGTCCAAGATAGTGTACTTATGTCTCATAGAAAGAACATTTGGACAAATTTCCATACAATCTTATTTTTCTTAAGATTTTGAGAACTATCTTCAAATGCTCATGATGCTCATCAATACTTTTAGAATATATGAGAATATCATCCAAGAATACAAGAATTATTTTTTCCGGTATTCTTGAAAGATATTATTCATTAAATTCATAAAAGTTGCAGTGCATTTGTCAAACCAAATGGTAAAACTATGAATTCATAATGCTCGTACCTTATCCTAAAGGTTGTTTTATGAATATCTTCATCTTTGATTCTTAACTGATGATATCCAGATTGAAGATATATCTTAGAATATACTGATGCACCACACATTTGATCAAAAAATCATCAATTCTAGGAAGTGGATATCTATTTTTAATTGTTGCTTTGTTTAACATCATATAATCAATACACAACCTAAGTGTTCCATCTTTCTTTTTCACAAAAATTACCGGTGCTCCCTAAGGTGAGATGCTTGGTTTTATCAAACCTTTAGATAATAGTTCTTGTAACTGTGTCTTAATATCTACCAGTTCAATGGTAGTAATTTGATATGGTTCCTTGGAAATAGGTTTGGTTCCCGGCTTGATCTCACTTGTGAAATAAAACTCCCGTTTGGGCGGAAGACTGGGTAGTTATTCCAGAAACACATTGCTGAAATTTCGTAACATCAAATATTTTTCCAATAAATCACTATCCCTTTCAGTTGTTTCAGAAATTTTTACTACACACAAGGTGCAACCTTTGTTTTTAGCCGTTTTAAGTGCATAGCTAACAATTTTCTGACTGAAATCTCACATTTTATCCCTTAGATGTCTGCTATTTTCTACAGATCATCAAGACAACTAATATGTTTTTCAAAACAATCAACCTTTGATTTATGTTCGGAAATCTAGTTAACACCTATAATCACATCATAAGACCCTAAAGGAGCAACATAAAGATCAAATTCGTAGAAAAACCTGGTAAATCTAGGAATTTGCTCTAAAAGACACACTTACTAACAAAGTGTGGATAACATTATTCCCATAATGTATAACCCAAGATTTATCCATTTTTCTAGCTTTTATTTTTAGTTTTAAAGCTAATTTAGTAGAAATAAAGCATTCAATATCTCCAATATCAAAAAGTATAGTAACAAGTATACCAAATAACTTACCTGGCACTTCTATAGGTGTAACTTACTTTTCAACTTGTTTATCAACTACTGTAACATGTATCTTATGCTGTTGATTGCTTTGTCATCCTTCTTTAGAGGGCACTGATTTGCATAGTGATCCTTGAAAAATTGTAGCAACCTCCTACAGGTCCTCGTTTAGGTTCAAACTTATTTCCAACCTTAAAGTTACTTTTTCTGTCCCCCATAGGACTTCTATCCATTGTTATTGTTCTTAACAAAATTGTTTCAAACATTAGCAATAGGTTTATTTGCTGTTGTTTTCTTGTTATTATCCGAAACAAATTTATTTTTAGTACCAAAATTCTTCCATGCCCCCTTTTTGGGTGCAAGAGATGAAGAAGAATTAGGAATTTTCTTTCTGATTTCCTCCTTATGGGCAGAGATTGATTTTAATTTCTGTTCTGCCTAATGGATTTTTCTACAACCCCTTCCATGGTGGTTGGGTTGTGAACATCTACTTCTCCCCCTATGATAGGATTTAATCCCATAATGAATTTCTGTATCCTAAACTTCTCGTCAGTTTGATACTGAGGTATGTACTTGAGGAGTTTAGTGAACCTCTCCCAATACTCTGTTACAATTAACTTTCCTTGAGTTAAGTTTTGAAATTCAATCATCTTTTGATCATAATAAAGTTGTGGCAGCCATCATTTCCTAAAATAGTTTTTAAATTGATCCCATGTGATGTTTGACTCATATATATTCAATTTAGCCTTGGTAGCCTGTCCCACCAGAAGATACCTCATGGGAAAGATGATAAGCTCCCCATACTGTGTTTGTTTCCTCTGAGAAGCTCCTTATTGCAAAGTAATTCTCCATGTCACTGAGCTATTTCTCAGATCCATCCCCCAAGGTGGTGCCATCAAACTTAGGTGGACTTATCCTTTTTATATCATTTGTGAGTTTAGTTGCTAACCTAGCCTTTTTATTTTCAAGTTGATTGGGTACATTAACATTAGCATTTGCAACATTGTTATTATAGAATCCATGATTCCTAATATTGACATTATCCTCAAGAGGTGGTTGATTGTTATTACCAACATCTTCTTCCTCCTTATTACCTATTACTTGTTATTCAAGTAAAACCAGATGATATATTCTGTCTAAAAGTGCATCAAGGATCTTGTGAAGTGTTTTGGTGGTAGCTGCCTCTCCACTTGGTGGTGGGTTGTTTGCAGCATCTCCTTTGTTCTAACCATTTTTCGTTATAAGAAAAATAAGTTTTTATCATATTTATGGACTCAATAGGTCCAAGAGCTACAACCTTTAGCTCTAATACCAAGATGTAACATTCCCATTTTAAGACTTTAGAAACAAGGATTTTTTTACACAATGTTCTCTGTTCTAAATCATAATTTAGAACACACATTCAATGCCAAACTATCCCATAATAGAAAACCATATGCAACTGTAATGACTTGGTGAAACACCGATCTCTCATTTCATGACTCAGTGTAATCCGATCTCTCATGTTATTCAGTAATGTGTATATGAAGTATACTTAGTTTCTTTACCTTGTTAGGGGTACTCAAGTGATCTGTTAAAGAGCCTATCTGAATATATGTTACTGATATTCATCTAAAATCCCACTTCTTAAACTAAGTGACATAGGACAATGCAACTAGTAACTTGTAATACTTTGGCCAAATATTTACACATGTTTATCATGTTTACATTCCTAGATGACATACTCGTCAAACGGAATAAGTCCTTCACTACACTTGATCTGTTATCTAGATTGGTCTTTACTTGATCTCTGTCAATCCACATAATTCAAATTATAACCCTAGATAAGGTTAGCAACATGCCCTAGTGTGGGGGTATTCCCGGGTGACTAAGGGTACATAGACATACTCAATTGACTTACGTCGATTAGGTGTGTCTAGTTATCCTAAGTCATCAAGAGTTGACTCAACACTAGGTCATGTTCCTATCCTTGCATAGGGTAAGAACAATGAACAGGTCAAGAACTTATGTTAGTCTAGTTGAACAAACTCTGAAGGGTATTGAGACATGTCAACTACAACGTAGTAACCTCGTAATGACTCCTGTAGTTATGAAGGTACTTCACTGCAGTTGGTGTGTGTCAACATCCAACTAAGTATCCTCAACTAGATAAACATAACTTAAAGTGAATTTGATGTTATATTAAATTATTCATTTAAAATTTAATGTCGACATCCTTAATGATTCAAGCAAGTTCTTTAACCTATCAGGTTACAAGTTATAACTATATTTGAGGTAGGTAAGAAGATAAAATCTGCTTCCCAACCTATTTATTTTCTTGCATTAGTTTACCATTTATCCGATACCACTTGTAACCAAAAGGGGACATTAAGTCTCTTTTATATATAAAGGTGATTGAGATAATTAATTTCCAGTTATAGATTGAGGAAATATGCATAAGGAAGCACATTTGCACCCATTCACCTTTTCGTTCATTGACAACTAATTAAGTTCATAACTTAATCTTAATGTATATCCTCAAGGGATTTTCCCCTTTTTCTTATTTCATGGGCTAATGCCCAATAAGGAAAAACATAATTCATATGTCCCTAAATAAATTCAAATTACATATGTAGAATTATAAACATGGTTAAAACACATACACCCATGTAAATTAATTACAAACCCTTTTGCAATGATAGAGTGTCATGAGATTATTAACTTTATAAGTTGCATCTCATCTAGAGAAACTTATTCAACCAATAATTCAGACTCTTATCTCAGCCATTGCATAATATTTAAGTATGTGAGATACCTTCCTTAATTAGAGTAATACTTATCATTTCAGCCCAATTCATGCCAAGAAAGTCTTTCTACAAGTATTAATAGAATTCAAACATCTTTTATTCATCAGGGAAGAGTGATACATTTTCTAAGTCCAAACAATTCATACATCAAAAGTTGCCAAACAACATCACATATGGCACATAATGTCAAAAACAACATCACCTATTCTCTTCTCATTATAATTTTTTGTTTCATTAAATACATCTTAACAATGAAGCCCTTTTTTTCAAAGTAAAGATTCAATATCCTAAATAAAACAAATTTAACTTATAATAAGCCTTTCTCCTTTCATATTTTCCATAGTACATCTACAAAATTTCTTACACAATTCAGTTCATTGAAATGAGCATGATAAGCACTAAATCATTAAAACAATGTGCTTTTAGCTAACTGTTTCATAAAAAGAACCCTACTTGTTATGAAACAATATAAAAGCAAAAATGAAATACTCAACCAAAAAGGAGATTTCAATTCCAATTAAAAGAGAGAGAAAGAGATATGATTCAAATCAAAACACGGTTAGGTCATGAAATAAGATTTTTTTATCCTTCCTTCCTATTTTCCTTTTATCAAAAGGATTTAAATAGTAAGTTAAGAGAATTAAACATTCATCTAATCCTCACTATTACTTTCTTATATTTCATTTTAAGTTCCTCACTCAGTTAAACTTGTTTATCTAAAGAAGGTAACTACCTTTCTATCTTTAGGCATAACTCAATAGTGGAACATTTATAAACATTACTTTCCATCCAAATATTTCATTAACCTACATTCATCCTAAAGTCTGAGATGCCATCAATCAAATCTAAAAAATCATAAGAATTAAGTTAGGATAATCCAAATCATCATAACATTTAATGTGTCCCTGATTGTAGTATCCTAATACTCAAGCTCAGAATTAGGAACCAATTTCAAGTTAAAAGTCAAAACAAGCTAATTTAAACCTCATCAAAATTAAGGTTCCTTTTAACAAGAAAACGAGTTAACACTCAAATCCCAAAAAGATACACCATTGCTATCATTACTTTAAGTGAGTAGAATGGTTAAGTTTATAATTTAGACCAAACTCAATAATCCATCCAAATATTTTCAAACCAACTATACTACCCTAAGAACATTCCACATTCAGTCTTATCAAACAGTCAAGAAGTTACATAAACATAACAACCAGAAGAAGGGACAACAACTTAATCAAGTTTCATAAGATGAAGAAGATTAAAGGAAGGAGAGATAAAGGTTGTGAACTTCAAAACTCTTCGTATGATTAAAAAGAACATTAATTAAATATAACCTTGTCGACAAAAGGTTTTTACTTAACGAATCAAACCAAAAACCAAACAGAGGTTACCCAGGGCTCAAATTATATGAACACCAAAAATCCAGGAGAAAGGAAAAGAAATGAAGAGAAACATCATTCTTGGAGATGGGTTAGATAGCCTCAAATCCCACTAATATAATAATTAATTTCCCAAAAGACTCAAAGATGAAGAAAGAGATGAACAAAGGAATAAGTCTGAACCAAACTTCCTATAACTCAAATCCTTAAAGGAAAAGAAGTACGCAACACGATATAACCAAGACATGATCCAACGTTCCATTTTCACAAAGAAAACCTTCACCTTATTTCTAAAAGAACTAAAATTGATTTTAATGGCCCAAGGGGTTTAAGAAACGTGCCAATACAAAAACATCATATCATGATCGATGCGAAGAGCAATTAAAAAGTTCAGGGTAACAAAAATAAACAAGCTACAGTTAACCAATACTCAAGAGAGTTTTCCCCTCTTAGCACCAAGTTCCAAAAATTCATTGGTTACCTAAAGACCCAAAAGATTAGAAATAGTACATCATATCCTCTTACTTGCTTCCTAAAAATCAGACTTCCATAGAAATAAATATTCAATTCAAGAGGTTAATACAAAAGTCCCTTTGCAGATATTAAAATAATAACCAAAAGAATTAATGCAAGTACTAATAGACGCGCATTCGATTAGCAAAGTAAAACCCATAATAAATTTATCCTTCTTTAATAACAACATGGTCAAAAAGTCTACAACAGTAGCATACATGCAATAACTTGAGATCCACATAATCACAGACAAAGTGATAAGATTCAAGACATGCTCGTCATTTTTAAGTCTTCTTTAAATAACCAAAAATGAAACATTAAAGAAACAACCATAAAATATATCTTCTTAAAGGATTTATACAAGATCCTAGCAAAAACCGACATTCCAACAGTTTCCTAACCAAAGTATACCAGAGGTGGAGCCACAAGATCCATAAGAACTAGTTTTCCCAAATTTAAGAAAACCAAATAATCAACAGGTTCAATTACTTTCACTATGATCCCCTACAAATTTTCAGCTTTGTTTTTCAAGCCAATGCTGGAAGATTTAAAGAAAAACCCAACTATCCAAAGATGAAAACTAAAAACCCGAACACACTTTCCAAAATCCAAACAAGGTCAATAAATTATACCATTAAAACAACACAAAATCTAGAAGCAAAAGAATCTCATCAACAAACAAATCCAGATTATTCCCTAAGAGTAGAGTTGTTTTTATGAGCATTTAAGTAAAAGCATAAAACTTAATGGATGGAGCCTATCATGCCTGATAGTGCTTTTCCTTCACAAGAATTTCCAAGCAGAGCTTTAATCCTTCTTTCAAAATGCAAGTAACACACAAAAATTCCACGAATTCATCCTTATAGATTCTCAATGCCAACTCCTTCCCTTCACGCCATGCAAATCAGTAAAACTCATGCACAACCAACTTGCATGAAATAATCGAACGGAGGTTCGAAGAATTAAAAAAACATGCAGAGCTCAAGATCCAAAAGTGAATGGATAAAAAAACAAATCCTCTATCTTCTTCCTAGGTTTCACCAATTTCAAGATATTAAATGCAGAGTAGGTTTGTCAGTCCTCCCTATCTTCCCCGCCACCCACCTCCAATTATGGCAAAGACTTAATTCAAAAAATGCATGCATCCAAAAATTTTGTGAAGATGCCGACTCACTCCTCTAATGTTTCCCAATGCCTTTTCCAAATTTGGTTGTTAAAAGAGATAAGGACTTAATAACTCACCATTAATTTCCTAGGATTTGTTGCCTCCCACTTACCCCTTCCCCATGTCATTTCATAGGCTCCCTTTAGGCTAGCCACTCCCTTAGTTAGGTGCGACATTAGTTTAGGAACCAACATAGGTCCATAGGTATAAGTATTTTGTCTTAGGTCCATAATCCACAAAATAACACTAAACTTAGTAACTTAGGTTAGGTTACTCCTTTTAGGATAAGGATCCATATTTAAGGAACATGGTGTAAATAGGTCACAAGTTCCCTATTGAAATTTACATCATACCTTAAATAGAAAAGAGGAACCATATTTTTAACCCCATTCCAATTCAAAGCAGAGATCCAAGGAGAGGATCATTCATGGTCTTCGCACATTCAAGATCCATAAGTCTTTCATTTTTCCAAATTGGACATAATGGCAACAAGATAGAAAAACTATAAGAATACCTTGGATCAATGAATTTGATCCAAGGTGTTGCTTGTTCTGAATCTTATAAATTATGAAAATTGAAACTCAATTTCTCAATCCCAAGAAATAAATTATTCTGCACAAACAAATATGGGTTGCTTCATTAAAAATTAAGCAAAACATGTCAGTAATGTACCTATTTCTGTAGATAACATATTACCTATTGCAAACATGATTTCATAAGTCATAAGAGTACATCGTCTTAAGACAAAATCACCTATCAACGTTTGAACCTTATTTAACAAAAGTCATCATAGATACCAGTCATGTTAGAGGCGTTATATTATTATTCTTAAACCATTTCCTCACCCCCATAAAATTACATCTTACCTCTCAAAGTAAAAAGCATATTTTACTCATTTTAAATGACTTAAACCACCCAAACCACCTAAAACACATACCAACCCATTTTAGCCCTAACCTTCTAACCTCCCAACTCCTTAACACATTTCTACCCATCCTCACTAGTTCCCATATCCGAATCAACCCATTTGGAAGGTTTTGAAACCACTTTCAAGTGAGGTTCCCCACTTTTTTCAGATAGCCAACAATTTTAACTAATTACCGAAGATTATATAAAGGACCATCAACCTTCATACAAGGTGGTCCCCGATAATTATACTTTGAAGCTCTAGATTTTGAACACCTAGATTACATCATCATATGACATCTCAATACTTCATTAAGTCCTATCAAGCCTTTAGAGATGATTTCATCACTAGGTCCTTCTACATTGAAATCATGTTTGTTTCATATCATAAACAAGGTACAACCTTTAATTTTACACTGTTTTTTATTTATGCATCTATCATCAAAACGATTCAATTATTTAAGCCTCTTTTTGAAGTATGAACTCCGAGTTTTTAATCAAGTCTTCATTTACAAAATAATTGGCAATGATTTGTTTGAATCACCATAAATTTACCATAATTTCCCATGATTCCATTGGATCACCTCCAACCCTGTCTCAAATCCCTTTTATCACCCTTTTTTCATATTTCAATCATGATCAAACTCTATTTTCTCCTAATCTATCTATTTCCAAGTTGTCTTTGCTTGTATATGACTATACTAGGCTAATCACATACGATTACTAGTATCTACAATCTTCCTATCATCTCACAACCACTTTTTTGGGAGAAATTTGATATCACACATGAGTTGAGTCTCTGTGTCATTTCTTTAACACTAAACATCGAATACATAGAAGATTGACTTGAATTCATGCGAGAAGAACAAGACACTACCAAATAGGCTAGGATAAAATATTTCAAAGAGTTTGATCTAGCCTTAGCCCTTTCTTGGGCCACTTATCACACAAAGTAGGATATCTCTATCTCTCTCGATTTTTAATCATCGTTTCATTATGAATATATCTATATATTATTATCAATTTATTTAAAAATGAATTAACACCCTTCAAAAGAAGCCCCTTGGTTCTTGGGATCAACCTTTATTGGGAAACTCATCATATCTTTATCTAATATCTATCTTGTCTAGTTATCTATCTCATATGTGCGTGTTTCTCTCATTAGTTGGAAATAGGAATCCCACACCTATCTTCCATCAATACATTTCAACATTACATTGTCAATGCGGGTATTGTTAAATCCTGTTGTCCTCTCGAGTTTTTGGTTATTTATTATACAATTAATAAACCAAAATCCACCATGAACATGAATATATTGAACAACACCCTCAATGAAAAGATTCATTTCTTTAACTCCTCCATGCCACTCGAGATTCATCCCGATACATCTACTGACCATGAGGTTGTGTCTTCCCATTGTGTTAATCATCATATAATACTTAAACCTTAACATACTATTGGCAATAGGTTTGTACAATATGTAAATGTCTTTGTAATAAAACACTTTGGTCAAATCTGTTTTAGTTGATACACATTTTGATCTTAATTTTTCACTCTCTCTCTTATTCATGCTCTTGGTTTTTAGTTTGGGATATTTCCCTTCTATTCTTACCATTACAGGGGTCTCGACAATGTCCCTCACAAGGTTTTTGGCTCTATCACTCCTCCCATCATTGTTGGCCCTAAGAGTTTCCATGCAAATTGCTATGTTGTCCCCTATAATGTTAATTATAATATCCTTCTCAAGCAACCTTGGTTTCATACTACTCACCTTTCCATGAACCCCATTGGGATGTAATTATACCATCATGGATCTATTCATCTTCTTTCATAGGATCCCTCCCCATTCAAGTAAATTTTTATCTCTCCTCTCGCATATACTTTGCTAAGTTTTTAAGAAAACTCACATTCAAAGGAAATCTGTTGATGTCAAATATAACTATAAAGGTACTACTAATGCTATGTTGCAACATGTTAATATACAATAATATCCCGTGTGTCATCAATTTACTCGTTTACTAAGTCCTCCTCAGATTGTCTTAAAAAAACTTCATGAGTACAATATCAAATCTCTCCCTCCATCGTTTGGGGTTGATATAAGTAGAACTCAAAAAATAATTTCAATTCCAATGCCCATTATGATTGTCATTTGTGTGTTAGGAACTCTATAAATAACACTTAAATATTTTTCATGTTATTCGGATGTTATCAATTATAACGCCATTGAATGGGGGTGCCTACTGAATCTTTAAATCCAATTAATGATAATATTGAGCCAAAAATATTCCATGATCCCAATCCCTCTCAAGTTATAAATGTGGATACATCTTGCAATAGTATGCCTTGTACTCCCAATGATCTTATACCTTTGTACACCCATGATATTGATCATAGTCCTTTTGATCCGTATCCTACGACAAAATTCTTAGCTACTAAGCAATCCTCTTCTTCGTGGTCTAATATCCTCCCTCCGACATTTATATTTCGTGACATGATAATGCACCCCAAGCCCCCAAGACTTACGTGTTGACACCTTGGATGACACTTAGAAGACTTTATTCTACCCATTTTTTACATATCTATGCATTGTGATAATACAAAAATATTTAAATATTGGAAAAATACAAAAGGAAGATTTGTGCATTTTAAGTGAGTTATTATCACTTTACATTATACGTGTTGTTTGTAATTCTTTTTGATAGATAATATTTTTTTTTCTCGTACACACATGTGTTCATTGGGTATATTGAGTTGGATGTAAGACCCACAAATCGATACATTATTATAGGATCACTTTTGATTCCTTACATTCTTATATTGGGGGAAATACTTCCATGTCATACATGTGCTATTGTTCTATTATACAACCTTTTTCACTTCCTCATTTATGAACAATTGCATACGTTGTACTTTCTTTCTTTTTCAGACGAACAAGACTAACACATGTGTCTTCTGAAGTGTTAAAATATATTATTTCACATATTTCACCCTTGTTGGCTACTACATCATATTATCATATTTTGAAACTCTTGTTTAATGCATATTTTCTTGTGTGTGTATGCTACTGATTGCTTTTTTTTCTTTACTTGTGGTCTATGAACCTTAATTGTCTTATGACACCATGGGTGTCCCATATTTATGGATCATTTCTATCTTGTTTTTAATTTCTTACTCTTGTTTGCAGGACTAGAAGCTTTGGTTGTCTTGTGAAACCATGGGTGTCCCATGTTTTTAGGATTTATGCATTTTGTGTGACATTAGTTTCATACTGCTTTACATCGATTGCACTATAGACACCAATTTTTGGTATCCCTTATCCCTCACCCCACGTTTTCTCCCCTTCACCATCTTTCACATACATATCTCTCTTCCTATTCGAATTCCCTTTCCTCCTAAATCCCATTTATTTGAATTTCCCACTTTCCTATCTTATCCCATCATCTATTTTATTTCCTCTAATTCACCCTTAATCCCATTTAATTAATCCCTAATCATATTTATTATCCTAATCACATCCCATTTATTATCCCTAAACCCTCATCTAATCCTTTTATCCTCCCTAAACATCCTTTTTATCATCCCTAGGTTCCCATCTACCCTCATTTAATGCATTCCTATCCCCCAACTACCTTTTATCCTCCTTAAACAACCCTAACAAGTGTTAACCACTTGAAACCATAATATCACACTTTTAGGCCCTTTGCATTTAGATGATCAAATTTCCACCGCCAAAATAGACAGGTCCACCACGATCACCGATGACCCATGCAGGTCTTCGTTGACCCTATAAATACACCCATACCCCTCCTCTATGGAGGATATAATTTTGAGATCTTGAGTTTTCTTGTGAATTTTGCTACGTTTCTCTCTCTTCTTTGAAGTTGCTGCTATAATCTTGGAGCTATTTTGAAGACCTTGCATTCCATTCTTGAAGATCTTAGATAATTTGAGCTACCTTGGAGCCTCCATTTCCATACCATAATCATTGTATATCACCCTTATAGGTTTATCAGTCATTTTAAATCTCGACCCTTGTATTAGCCACCATCAATATATCTCTCGTAGTTTGTTTTTCCATCTAATTTTGTCCATCAAACCTTAAATTCCTTCCCGGTTTCGTCAAATCTACATAGTTTCCATTGACTCGATCCATATTTTTCCTATTTTTGGTCATCCATCCTACCAATTGTCTATTTTCTAACCACCTAGTATCTCGTATCTTCCAATTTTGCTGTCCATCACACTTATTGCTTCAGATCTCATGTTCATCATACCCACTTTCTGTTTATCCACCCTAGTCACCGTCAACCCAACTTACAATCATCATTTATTTTCCATCAAACCAATAATTTTCTTTCCTTTCTATCCTAATTAGATCTAGAACCTGTAGCATCTTAGTATCATCATCAATCTTAGATCACCCCTTTTAGATCTTCTAGTCACCGCTCGAATGTGCCTAGAAGTCTTGAGTCACCATCGACCTAATCAGGTTTGGTTTAATATCATTTATTTATATCATATGTGCATCTTATCTTATCTAGCACATTTTATATTATCTGTTTCAGTTTAGATTCTACTGCATCTTATCATTTATCCATTATCATTTTATCTATCCTTTATCAAAGTGGGTTTACATCCATATTAGGAAGTTTTCACTTCTCGGGACCGACGTTGTCAAGAAACCCACCCTCCGATCTACTAATCCTTTTATCGTTGAGTTCTCTGTGTTGTGCGGGCAAATCAAGATCGTGGTGAGGATGATCTTTGTGCCCGTATCCATCATCATATTATTTAGAGGTAGCCTTAAACCCTCTCATTATTGGAGTTTATTATTATCTTTATTACCACTTCACTAACATGAAACAAGAGCGAGAAACTTTGGTCAACATTATGGCATGCCCTAGAGGCCCCACCCTTCTTTGTTAAGTTACTTCATTATTTTCATTTTCGTTTCCATTTTCCATTTCTCTCTTTCTACTAACCTTGTAGGTGGGAGATTCACTGCTTGCGTGCGTGGTGGATTTATTGTTTGGATCAACAACACATTTGATAAAAAAATAAAATAGCATTATCCATGTATTATTCAATTTCCTATTTTCTTTTTTTCATCTCTCTCCCTTATTTGTCTGCTTGATTTCATCAAATTTCACATTTTGATTTGGGACTTAAAAAGAACCTCTTCATACTTTCTTGACAACATAGGATAATTAGTAGGTTGATTATTTTCATTCACTTATTCCACACACATAAAACACACACATTAATTTACACATCTTAAACATCTTCTTCTAGGTGGAACTATAGGGATTTCATCACCCAATAGGAAATCATCACGGTGTTCTAGCCACGATATAATATTTTTTAATATCGGCATATTGTCTAAGAGGTGACACCCCACTTATCACTACGGCATGTGAAATGTAGGGGTAGGCTGAATATCAGGCCCCATACCAGTAGTCATCACATATTTGAGCCTTGTGTACCTTCGGATATA
Source organism: Taxus wallichiana var. yunnanensis (assembly GCA_018340775.1). NCBI lineage: Eukaryota > Viridiplantae > Streptophyta > Pinopsida > Cupressales > Taxaceae > Taxus > Taxus wallichiana. Next base: position 150,565,542 of record CM031240.1, read on the forward strand.
TCGAGGACGACATCCAAAAAAAAATGAAACCATCCTTAGTGTGGCCATTTCCTAGGTTCCTCTCGAGCCCATTTATTTTCTCTTTCACACTTGTTATCACCTATTCTCAAGAAAAAAATGGAACAAGCAACATCATCCAACAAAATCCCCATTTCCAACATGGCTTCTCAACAAACTTCATCCCTTTCCATTATCTCTTCCACCCCCTTTGTTACTTCTTCTTTGGTTACACAACCTATGGTTTCTATTTCTCCTCTCCATGAGTCTCAATCTATCCAAACCACCCCCATGTTGAGACTAACCCCTTTGTTTCCATTCCTTATATACAAGCTACACACCCATCTATCGCTTCCATAGAGACATTTGGGCCTTTCATCATCCTTACGGATGTATGGAATTCTAGGAACTCTGGACATTAACCCCGTTGATCTTCATGACTACCTTCTTCATAAATCCACCAACCTTCCCATTGATGGACCCCCTCTTCAAAAAATTTATGCTTATCACTCTCACCTTAAATCCACTCAAGTCCTCACCTCTCAACTTGTTGTGTTCTTCCCAAGAGCTATGAACAAGCTTGCCATGACACAACACAAACTTGGATCCCACCAATATTCCTCTGCAATCCTAAAACTCATCAATCCAATCAACCGGTGGTCCCATTCCTCCCGAGTCTTCCCTACATCAACACCACATCTAATTATTCCATCCACATCACTTCCTCATCCACTATTGTCATTAGCACCCCTACCAAAAATTTGCAAGAATCTCATCTATTTCTTATGCCACCTGAAAAAAACAATCAAATTTTGGTCCCTATATCTACATCTCATGTCCACAAAAATGTTATCACCTCACAACCGCATCCTTCGGAGTTCACTCAAACTCACCAACCTCCACTTTGGAGTGCCTTTCACCACATATTTCATAATCAATATACTCAAACATCTCAACCACCCCACACTTACATCCTCACTCATTCCATGTAAAATAAATCTAACATCCATATCTCTTAACAACAACAAATGCAATATTATCCATTTAATTACATCCCTATCTCTCAACAACATCCTATCTCCCAACCAACTCAATCAAAACCCTTTAACAATATTCCCCCTTATCAACCACTTCCACAAACACCGCTCATCCCAAATCATATAAATCCCATCCGTAAATTCACCCATCTACTTCTTATATGCCACAAACTCATCCATCAGTCTCTCATCCCCATACATCCAATGAACCTATTCATACTTTGCTATATAGAATAACTAGTATTGAAGCCACCACTTATGGGTTTAAAACCACATTTTCTTACAAAAATTTATAACAAGCCCATTAACCTGCAGTTCTATTAAACCTTATCCTCCTATTGTCACCCTCAAATTTCCCTTTAATTTCTAAGTCTAAAATTGTAAAATTTTGAGTTGGTGCCCTTAAAGTATACTTAAAAAGAGGTATTTTTGAATCTGAACTTTCTAAGAATTGGAGGGCTCATGAAAATCACTTCATCAGATGGGAAATTTCTTCCCCTTTCCAAAAAGGTAAAGAAGTCAACTTAACTCCTTATAATTTTAAAGTTATGGCTTGGCGAGCTAAGTGGTCAGATTTTCCCTTGGCGGATTGGCGGAGTTGCGGAGGTATTTGCGAACATTTCTCTTTTGAAAAAAAGCTAAGTTGGTGAGATTTGGCCCATGAGCCCATGGGGAGAATTGAAACAAAAATCTCCTAAGGACCGCAACCAATAAGCACAGCCCGCCACGTGTCCAAAGGGAGGATCGGACTGTGGGCGATGGAGAAATTCAAGGTTTTGAACCTTTTTCCAAAAGGTTAAAAAGTGTTAAGGTAAGTCATTTTCCCCATAACTCGTAGCGAATCTAAGGGTGCCACATGTCCAAAGAGCCAAAGTGGAGCAGTGGGATGGCGGGATAAAACAAGATTTTGTACCTTTTTGTAAAATAGGTAAAAATGATGCAACGAGAGTCGCGCACTGTTTCCAATCAGCTCGTGCCACGTGTCCATGCTGAATCATAGTGTGGGCAAGAGGTAAATGAGATTTTGCATTTTTTTGCAAAATAGGTCAAAATGTTTAGAATTACACCACGACCCCATTTCCAATCACATCCCACCATGTGTCCAAGTCAAAAAGTCAAGGTGGGGCTGTAGGGCAATTTGTTCCAAAGTGTCAAAACAAAAAAATTCACAAAATGGAAAGGGGATTTCCCCCGTGCCCACTCGAATCTTATCCTTCCATGTGGATGACCTAATTTAAACATTTTAAAAAACAAATCAATGGTTCATATCAAAATTGGAAAATAAAATGAAATGTCTGTGTATTCACGTAAATTGGTTTTCTGCCATGGTTTTTATTCATGATTGGATGATTTTGGAAGGGCATGAAAGATGAAATCTATTTACAAACCATTTTTCTCACCTGGAGGAAGTTGTAACCACTTTTGGCAAGCTATTTGATGGGCTTTGTGAAGCCATTATCGAGGGGGGAATTTTGATATGTCAAGACTATAATTTTGAACCGAAAAATCAATACAAGAGCTTCTTTTTCTTTTTCCTTTGTTTCCCTCTCTCCCTCTACTCTGTTTTGTGAATCATTTGATCAAATAGAAGCTAAGAAACTTTGTGTTCTTCAAAATGCAATTATGAGAACTTTGTGTCTGTGTGATTACACCTGGTAAAAATGTGAATGATTCTTCTCTGTAATTCATTTATCCAATGCAATTAGGGGTTCTCTCTATAATCTCTTTTCCCAAAAGTATTTCCTTCTTCTACCTTCTCTTTCCCCTTCATTCTTCCATTCTCTTGTGCTGGTGTTTTTCCTTGGAGAAAACACATTTTCATATGTCAGAAGACCACATTTGATGAAAGTTGTAGATTTGTAAATAATCTTGTTTCTGGCTTTCAATAAGGGAACCTCTCCCATCAAAGAGGAGGGACTTGTTTGTCCCCTGACTGTGGTTTCATCCCAAGTGAAAATTTGAAACCCAACAGTTTTTGGTGACTCCACTTGGGGAATGCTTTCAATAGATTCCTTTCTAAGAAGAACAACAATTTGATCATTCCATTGATCTAGTGACTCTGAGATACACACGTGGTAGAAGAGCTCTTGGAGTTGAAGATTCTCAATTTCAACTTCTGAATCAACAAGGTTTTCCTCTTCCTCCAACAAGAAACAACAAAAGAGCTCATTCTACAAGCACTCCTCCTATTGAAGACAGAGCTTCTAGGAGTAACAATTCACAAAATCAGCTTAGTCCTAATCTTCGTGCTCTAATCCTTGTTGGTGTTTTAGTTCCTTTGCAAACCATATTTCCAAGGATGGCAGCACCTTTGCCATGGGGACAAAGAGTTGGTCCTTTGGCTCTTCCACAACCTTTGCATGAGTTACCTAGGGGTAACAGAAAGAATTTTCCCAAATTCAGGGGTGATGGGAAAGTGCACCCTGATGAACACATTGCAGCCTTCATTGTTGCATGTGGAGTCCTCATTGTGGAGCATTTCCATGTCTCGGTTAGGTTGTTTGTGAAAACCTTGCAAGACAATGCAAAATATTGGTTTTACCATCTCCCTACTGGAGCAATCACAAATTGGACAACCATGAGAACTGAGTTTGAGAACCGTTTCAAGCTTACTGAAGATGTACATGCCTTGCTTGCTTATATTTTTCAAATCAAGAAAGAACCATAAGAGCCCATGAAGGAATTTGTAGCTAAATTCAACAAACTGATCAACAAAATTCCACAAAATACTAGGTCTATTGATCAGATCTAAAAATGTTTCTTTTTGAATGCACAACTACCTGAAGTAAGCTATGCTTTGAGGAGAGACAATCTAGCAACTTTGGATGATGATCAGAGGCTGGAAGTCAGCATGGAAGATGACTTGATCATGTCAGGAAAACTAAAAAGAGAATCCCAGAAATCCAAGACATCATCTTCTCCCTCTTCTCCTAGAGGTAATTTGGATCAGTTGGTACAAAAGCTGGCCAATGACCTCATTGCAATCAAAAACAATTGGCTCAGCATGCTCCATACCAGGATGTTCCAAGGAAGAATTTTCAGCCTAGGAACAAATTGCCTTCTTCTCAAACTAGGTTGGCAATTGAAGGTCCACCTCTCAAAGTGCCTGTCAACACAACATGTGAAGTCCTTGAACCTGATGATGAAGAAGAGAATGAATTGTATGATGATCAAGAAGAAGATGTTGATGAAGATTTGGAGCAGCCCAGAGGTTCTAGAGTCAACTTCCTCACCACTGAAGGTGTTGATGATGAGGATGATTATAATGATATAGTGGCTAACATGAATAGTGAGTCATATGCTGTCATGACTCAAGAACAGACCAGCAAAAAGGAGAAAGTTGTGCAGCCTGCAAAGAAATCAAAGGAGTCTTCCAATACCATTCCAGTGCTTGCAAAGAGAGGTTCTCCTATCCCCACCACCTCCACACAAAAAGGTAAGCTCTGCTAGTTTTTCTCCCTCCAATTCTACTTCTAAAGCTTCAGTTGTGTCAAATGATAAAGATGATAGGTATAATGTCTCTTCCATTCCTTGTAATGATACCCCATCCACATCTGGATCCTTTGATATTATTGATCACATAAAGAGAACTAAGGTTCATATTTCTGAGGCCGAGTTTTATCAAACCCATCCCAAAGCCTTTGCCAAAATGGTTGATTTTGTCAACTCCAAATCTAAAATCCCATCCCATGTTTCCAAAGGTATTTTTCCAACTCCTTCTTCCCCTTCCCAACCAAATCTTGTAGCTGCTTTGTCACATCACCCAATGAGAAAATCAGACCTTTCTATGTGACTCTCCTTATAGTAGGCCATAAGCTTAGTAATTGTGTTATTGATTCTGGAGCATCTGACAATGTAATGCCTACTAAATTAGCTCATGCCTTGGGCCTCACTCTTACCCGCACATATGGTTCTTGTTATTCTATGGAAAGTAGGGAAGTGCCTTTAGTTGGGAGAATCAAGGATGCACAAGTAGCTTTCACTGCTTGGCCAGAGAAAAAGGTTTTGGCAACCATCTTAGTTGCTGACATTCCTCCTTCCTACGGCATGCTATTGAGTAAGAAATTTTGCAAGGATGTTGAGGGGAAATAAAATGGATTGGTCACATGCCATTATTCTAGTTAATGGCAAGATGAAGAAGTTGATGCTTGAGAAGCAAGCTGAGTATATTGTGTAAAAATAGATGATCCAAAAGCACAAATTTTGTATGAAGACATTAGGCATGGGAACTATATGATTATGTCACCGAATGAAGCAAGTCCATCAAAAGGAGTATTGTTTGATCCTAATGATGTCTGGACATTGGAGTTTGATGGCAGTTGTTCCTCAGCCAGCTCTGGAGCTGGTATAGTGTTGATCTCTCCTGAGGGTAAGATTCATCCTTTCGCCTTCAAGTTTCAGTTTGAGAATACCAATAATACTATTGAATATGAGGCCCTCATTCTTGGGTTGAATATGGCAAAGGAGATGGGAGTGAAGAACCTTTTTTCTCGTGGAGATGCTTGAGCTAATTGTAAAGTAGGTCCGAGACCTTTATCAAGTAAAAATAGAAGATTGAAGCACTATAGGAATCTGGTCTGGGATTCTATTGAATTCCTCGATGCTTTCTCCATTGCAGTAGTACCAAGAGGAGAAAATACTAGGGTTGATTCCCTGGTAGTCTCAGGATCTCTGTTAATTCCTCATCCTGACTTCTCTCAAAATAAGTTCTCCATCGAAATGATTCACAGCCTAGTATTCCTAACAATGCCAACCATTGGCAGGTCTTCAATGATGACCAACATCTACTCTCTTTCTTGGAGTTGAGAGATAACTTTGATCAGTTGTATTTTGAAGGAAGTGATAACTTGCCTAGAGAATGTGTCTTCAAATGAAGAAAGTGTCAAAGAAGAGATGGATCATGATGGATGTATCAGACTGAAAGGAAACAAAATTCCTAAGGGTTTGGTGAGTTTAGAGGATATTTTTGATAAACATGATAGGTATGTCAAATCTAAAGTTTCCCAAGGAAATCAGCAATTTGCTGAAACTAAAAAAATAAATATAGGAAGTATAGATGAACCTAAAATGGTGAACATCGGAAATTCCGCACTCAAGAAGAAAGAGAGAAGATGATAAATCTTTTGAAGAGGTATGTTGATGTGCTTGCTTACTAGTATGAAGATATCAAAGCTTTCAAACCAAAAGAAATGCAACATTCCATCCCTCTTAAGCTTGACATCAAGCCTTTTAAACAAAAGCAATGACAGTATAATCAGAAGATCGTTGACACTATTTTTCAAGAAATACAAAAATTTAAAAAGCCCGGATCATCTTTCCTATCCATCATTCCACTTGGATTGCCAACATAATGCCTATTAGAAATAAAAATGGGGAGATTAGAATCTGTGTTGACTTTAGAAATCTAAATTAGGCTTCTTTGAAAGATAATTATCCTCTTCCCATGATGGACCAAGTGCTACAAGATTGTCACAGGCTCGGAGATGTTATCAATGTTGGATGGATTCTCAGGGTATAACCAAGTAGAGGTAAACACTATAGATCAGCATAAGACCACCTTTACCACTCCTTGGGGCACTTTTTCCTACAAGAGAATGCCTTTTGGACTCATCAATGTTGGTGCTACTTTCCAGAGGGCTATGGATCTAGCTTTTGGTAGTTTGAAAGGGAAATGCATCGTGGTATACCTAGATGATTTGAATATCTTTTCAAAAATCAAAGCAGATCATGTTCAACACCTTGAAAAGTCCTACAAAAATGTAGAGAGCACGAATTTTCTTTGAATCCTAAGAAGTTCATGTTTTGTGTAACCAAAGGTAAGTTGTTGGGACACATTGTCTCAAAAGATGGAATCAAAATTGATCCGAAAAGAATTCAGGACATACAGCAGATTCCTCTTCCCACGAATAAGAAAGGTGTTCATTCCTTCTTTGGTAAGATTAATTTCTTGAGGAGATTCATACCTGATTTTACCAAACTTACTATGAGAATTGCTCACATGATGAAAGGGGGCATACTTTTAGCTAGTCCTTTGAAGGAAATCTTGCTTTTAAAGATATCAAAAAAGCATTGCAAATACTCCCACTTTGGCGTGTCCAGACTTCAAGAGAGATTTTATTATATATTTCTATGCCACTTTGAAAACACTTTGGTCATTGTTTTAACTCAAAAGAATGTCAAGATCATGAATTTCCCATAGCATTCATGAGCTACATTTTGAAATCCCATGAAGTGAAATACACCATGATGGAGAAACATGCTTTTTTGTTGTAAAAATTTGTTAAACAATTTAGATGTTATATTCTAAATTCTCACGCTGTTGTATTTGTGTCTGATACAAGTGTCAAATCAATTCTCACACAACAAGAATTTGGAACTAAAAGAGGTAATTGGGTGGCAAAATGCAAGAATATGATTTGGATATCAAGCCAACCAAGCTGGTTCGTGGTAAGGGCTTGTGAGCTCATTCTTTGAAGGTGCTTGATGAAACATTGTCCAAAGATGAAGCGGATGTGCCTATGGTTTTGTTTCTCACTTGACAGATGTATGGTATCCCGATATTGCTCATTTTCTACCTATGGTGAATGCCCATCTCACTTGATCAAAATAAAAAAGAGCCATCAAACTTAGATCTCGCATAGTATGTTCTTTGGGAAAATGCTCTTTTCAAATGAGGTGTAAATGGAAGGTTTTAAAATGTGTAGATAAAGAGCAAAAAAGAAATTATTTTTTTTTTTCATGATCAAGCTTGTGGGGGCATTTCTCCTCTGCTATAATAGCTCACAATATCCTTCGTGCTTTGGCTATTATTGGTTCACTCTATTCCAAGATGCATCAAAGTGGGTGAGTAAATGTGAAGCATGCCAAACATTTGTTGGAAGACCAAGGTTGGCTGCTTTGCCTCTCAAGCCGGTGGTGATCGAGGAGCCCTTTCAACAATGGGGTTTGATTTCATCGAGATCTCAATCCATCTTCAAGTTCTGGACATACTCATGTGTTGACTGCCATGAGTTATTTCAACAAGTGGGTGGAAGTCATCCTAGTCAAGAGTACTACTTCAAGTAGTATGTAACTTCATAAAGGAAAAATATTGATAAGATTTGGAATTCCAAACAAAGTTGTGACCGATAATGATTCTAACTTCTCCTCTACTGAGATAATGGATTTTTTTATGTATATGGAATATATCTTTTCACTCTTCTTATTATTATTCTCAAGGGAATGGACAAGTTGAATCAACGAACAATAATTTGGTGACCATTGTCAGGAAACTTGTGAATAATTCTCAAATAGATTGGCATAAGAAATTATATGATGCACTTTGGGCTGATAGGATTACACCTAAGAGAGCCATTAGAATGTCTCCTTTCCAAGTAGTGTATGGTGTGGAAGCTCAACTACCGGTGATGGTGGAATTTCCAACTTTACATTTGATGAGAACTATTGAAGATTTGAGTTTCAGCAGTGCTTTAGACAAGAGAATCATGTATCTCCAAAAGTTGAATGAAGATAGATTGTAGGTGGTAAATAGAATAGCATCCCATTAGTTGAAAGTGAAGGCTTTGTTTGACAAGAAATCCAAATCCAGAGTTTTCTAGGTGGGGGACATAGTGTTGCTATGGGACAAGAGACGTGAGCCTCGAGGAAGCCATGGTAAGTTTGACTCACTTTGGCTTGGCCCCTTCAAAATCAGACATTTTTCGGTGAGAACTATTTTTATTTGAGTTACATGGATGGATCTTCTCTCCCACTCCCTTATAGTGGGTAGTACTTAAAGTTGTTCAGGTCCTAGGTGATTAGGGAGTCCCTTTGTACATTGTGTATTTTCTTTGTTTTGGGCTTGTTTGTTTCCTTTTCTTCCTTGTTGTGTGGGGTGTTTGTTTTGGGCCCTCCTTTTTGGTTTGTTTCCTTTCCTTCCTTGTGTGTGTTGTCTTGTATTGGTTTTGCCTTTTGACTCCTTCACCCAATGGATAAGGCACTAGTCTTCATTTCCCAGAGTTGGTATGTTGTTTTTGATCTTGCCTTGTGCCTTTGTTTCAAGCCAAGTCATCCCCAGAAAGATCCAGCTGTTGTCACCCTCAAATTTCCCTTTAATTTCTAAGTCTAAAATTGCAAAATATTCTAAGTTGGTGCCCTTAAAGTATACTTGAAAAGAGGTATTTTTGAATCTGGAACTTTCTAAGAATTGGAGGGCTCATGAAAATCACTTCATCAGATGGGAAATTTCTTCCCCTTTCCAAAAAGGTAAAGAAGTCAACTTAACTCCTTATAATTTTAAAGTTATGGCTTGGAGCTAAGTGGTCAAATTTTCCCTTGGTGGACTAGCGGAGCTACGGAGGTATTTGTGAACATTGCTCTTTTGAAAAAAAAGCTAAGTTGGTGAGATTTGGCCCATGAGCCCACGGGGAGAATTGAAACAAAAAGCTCCTAAGGACCGTAACCAATCACAACCGCCACATGTCCAAAGGGAGGATCGGACCTACGGGGCGATGGAGAAATTCAAGGTTTTGAACCTTTTGCCAAAAGGTTAAAAAGTGTTAAGGTAAGTCATTTTCCCCATAACCCGTAGTGAATCTAAGGGCACCACGTGTCCAAAGAGCCAAAGCGGAGTAGTGGGATGGTGGGATAAAACAAGATTTTGTACCTTTTTGCAAAATAGGTAAAAATGATGCAACAAGAGCCACACCCATTTCCAATCAGCTCGTGCCATGTGTCCACGCTGAATCGGAGCTAAGGGTGGCAGTGAGGTAAATGAGATTTTGTGTTTTTTTCAAAATAGGTCAAAATTTTAGAATTGCACCGCGACCCCATTTCCAATCACATCCCGCCACGTGTCCAAGTCAAAAAGTCAAGGCGGGGCTGCGGGGCAATTTGTTCCAAAGTGCCAAAACACAAAAATTCACGAAAATGGAAAGGGGATTTCCCGTGCCCACTTGAATCTTCTCCTTCCACGTGGACGACCCAATTTGAATGTTTTAAATAGCAAATCAATGGTTCATATCAAAACTAGCAAATAAAATGAAATGTCTTGTGTATTCGCATAAATTGGTTTTCTGCCATGGTTTTTCTTCGCGATTGGATAATTTTGGAAGGGCACGAAAGATGAAATCCATTTGCAAACCATTTTGCTTGCTTGGAGGAAGTTGTAACCACTTTTGGTGAGCTATTTGATGGGCTTTGTGAAGCCATTATCGGGGAATTATGATATGTCAAGACTGTAATTTTGAACCAAAAAATCAATACAAGAGCTTCTTTTTATTTTTCCTATGTTTCCCTCTCTCCCTTTGTTATGTTTTGTGAATCATTTGATCAAATAGAAGCTAAGAAACTTTATGTTCTTCAAAATGCAATTATGAGAAATTTGTGTCTGTGTGATTGCACCTGGTAAAAACATGAATGATTCTTCTCTGTAATTCATTTATCCAATGCAATTAGGGTTTTTTATACAATCTCTTTTCCCAAATTATTGCCTTCTTTTGCCTTCTCTTTCCCCTTCATTCTTCCATACTCTTGTGCTGGTGTTTTTCCTTGGAGAAAACACATTTTCATATGTCAGAAGACCACATTTGATGAAAGTTGTAGATTTGTAAATAATCTTGTTTCTGGCTTTCAATAAGGGAACCTCTCCCATCAAAGAGGAGGGACTTGTTTGTCCCCTGATTGTGGTTTCATCCCAAGTGCAAATTTGAAACCCAACACCTCCACATTGCGAACTTATTAAAATTTGCAATTTTAATAGTAAGGAGGATCCACAACAAGACCTTTGTGCCTTTAGGCTCACGTGTTACCTTATTACTCATGACCAAGATCTTATGCTCGCACTTTCCTATGTCATTGGTCGGGCATGCTTTGACCGGTATAATGGTATTCCCAACATTCTCTATTCTCCTTCACCTAACTCATGTAACTATTCTTAGATTAATGTTCTATTAACATTGCACGTAAAATCACTATTACGCACCTTTACTCCATTAAAAAAATTGACGATAAATCTATCCAATTTTTCGCCGCTAAGTGGCGTGGTATAATCAATCAATTGTCCTTCTCTCTTCCACGCACCAAGCTAATTAAAAAAATTTCACGGTCATATGCAAAGCATATTTCATCAACTCTTCATATCCAGTCCTTTCAAACTTTCGAGGAGGCATTCACCATGGATCGTAAACTTGAACTTCGCGCCCTTGAGTAAGGACATGTCAAACTCCAATCTAATAAACAAAAAATTAAATTCACCAAGCCATATAATCACGGTGAAAATATAAAAATGCAGCCAATGCTATTGTATTCAAGTCTTCTTCCACATCTACATCCCACATAGAGCCCCCAAAAAGAGCTCTTAGAATAACTCCTAACTATACCCCTCTTGGTGAATCCTATAGTTCTATTTTCAACAAGATAATGGTTGTACATCTCATCCAACTTCCCCTATCTAACCTATTGATGAATCATGACCTAAACCCGCCTCGGTATCATGAGAATCACTATTATAAGTACCAAAGTCCATGGTCACAAAATTGAAAAGTGCCACACCTTCAAAGATCTTGTAAAAAAAACTCATAGATCATGGTGAGATTCAATTGGATAACCCTAATGCACCTCCTAATCAACCTCTAAATGTATTCAAAAAAACATTCCCCAACCATCTTCCAAATAATCAAAACACCCCCTACATCTCAAGAACCCAATGCCTAAACGATCAACACTCTAAGCCAATAATTAGCGTCATCACCTAAATCGACCATTTCTTCATCTACTACACCCATGTATATTTCTATTTCTCCTCCCCCATCTATAGACTTGTCTAGCATCCACACCTACTTCAACATCCATCATAGCTGCACCAACTATACCCATGACTATTCCAATCGCACCTACTCTAATCACATCTACTTCTTCATTTGTATCTACACCTACTACACCAATTACATCTAGTCCCCTACCCATATCTATCCCAACATCTATAAAAAAATACTCCTCACCGAGCCCTACATCTATATCCATTTCCATATCTCGTACTAAAATCACACCTATATTCATAACCAATCCCACATCAACATCCGAACCCGCCAAAAAATATCTCCCTCTCATATAATTACAAACAATATCTCATTTGTGTCATTAACCCACCCCCACATTAACACCTCCTAAATCCTTAAAATTGATGACCCCTTATGACCATATCAAGCCTCTTATCCAAAAACCACCTTCATCTTCAACTCCCATGTCATCAACAAAAGCTGCATCCAAATCATCCAGCTTCTACCTCTAAGGACCATCCCCATGTAGAAATCATTGGTATTCCCGCTAAAGGTAAACCTTCACAACAAAAATCTAAAAACATTAGCATCCCTAATCAAAATCTATCACACACCCACATAAAAATTGGAGCTACCTCCTCCTAAACCCCATCACTCTAAGAAATCTAATGTCTCATCATCAATCCTAGAGCTCCTCCATCTATTTTTTTGGGTCAGGACCTTCATCCAAATACCCTATCATCAATAAATTAGAATCGAAGTCACCTATACTTCCTCCTAAATCTAAATCAAAACCACAACCATCCATCTCCTCTTCTCCCAAGACCAAATCAGAATCAAAGGTACCCACAAGGCCCCATAAAATAAAAACACCTCTCTTACCTTCATCCACCACTCCCAAATCCAATCCATCTACAATCTAAAAACTTCCTCATTGAAAAACCACACTAGATCTTATTAAAAATTCTTCGACGTATCATTTAGGCATCTCAAATCACTCTTCCTCCTATAAAATCCTTTGATTTACCCCGATAAAAAGCCACATGGTTTGAACCTAATTCGTGTGCACTTATCATCGCACTCTGGACATGAAACCAACAATCAGTAGGGTTTTTCAAACTTCATCTACAATCTTATTGAAGAGGATGATATTTTCACCAAGAAGATCATCCTCTTCCATCTACTAGGTCACTTACATCCAATCAAAATACTTCAATCAAATCCTTGTCCACGAAGGCTTATAAATCCTCTTCTTTACCTAAAACCTTCATCGCTATCCCCTCTCCAAGCACCACTTATTCCAAATATGGTCCTCGCTATATTTATTGATGTCGTTCATATTGCCACATACTCTCTCCCTCATGATTCTCAACCGCCTACTTAGCCTAAGCCCAAATTTGTCGTCACCCCTCTCGTATAGCGATTCCACTCCATCATCTTCTTCAAAATCCAAGGTATCCATCTTAGTTGCCCCACATACCCAACAACCTCGCTGCCATCAAACAAATTATTGTGAACTAGATCCATTAATCTCTTTTTAAGATGTCACTTTATGAGCTCATTCAAAGCTCCCCAAATCATAGACAAGCTCTTATTGAAGCTCTACAACGTATCCTTATCACCAACGATGAGACTCAATATTTTTTAGCCCTTGTTGGATCACTCACAAATTATACCGCCATCTCTTTTGATGACTCTAAAATTTCGACATCTCACATGAAGATCACGATCTCCTCTTTTTAACACTATTTCGCATCAACAATACATTTATCTGATGTTCAATGATAGATAACAAAGCCAACATTAACATTATATCATCCGATACATTTGATCAAATCAAGCTTCCCATCTCCGTTGTCGCTCAATCACCCATGGTCCTTCGTGCCTTTAATGATGTTATTGTCCTTGCTTTGGGCATGATTATTCTTCCCATTCACGCTCGGTGAAATACTTCTCCATGAGATATTTTACATCGTAGAGGGGAGTTTTAGTATAATATCTTACTTGAGGACCATGGATTCATGCCATGCGTTGTGTCCCTTCTACTCTCCATCACTGCATCAAATACAATCATGAGGGGAAAATCATTACACTCCCCATTGACCTTCCTCCATTTAAAGCATGTCACATGACCTATCGACCAAACAACGTGCTTATCCCAAAATATTATTCATCCAAGCATCCAAGAGCTCACCCATCCCTCCATCTAAACTAACTAATGATGATTCTATTTACAATGCAATGTAACATATTTCACTAGAAGAGTATCGACTCCTCACTCTCAATTCCCTTCCCACACCTAATCAATTTGGTAGACCCGTAAAACACCTATGTATTAATGGGAATCAAAGATTGCATGCAACAAGAATGATATTCAATATTACACTGATATGTATCATATTACAACAATGGAGGGCTATTATATAGCCAAGAATGTAGTACAAAAACTTCCTATAAAATAGGAAGTATAAATAATATAAAACAATAACAAACTCGTATTGATATATTGTTATACATTTGTTATAACAATATATCAACTAACTTACTAGTTACTATTACATTAACTCGATTACTCATTTACCATGAGTAATTACACAACATCACACACATAATTATATTATCGTTAATAATATATTTTCACATACTATTAATAATTTGAACTATTAATTCCTAACATTCACCCCCTTAGTGTGAGCATTACCAATTTTAAATATTCACCCCTTAATGTGAACACGAGGAAGAACCATATTTCGAAGAATTTGAACCACATCCTGAAAGCACTTCTTAGACTAGGTACAAACTCCATATATTATCTCTTTATCCTCGTAAATGCATAGTGTCGATCCGAATTATACAGGAATGCTCCTTCCTCTTTGAGTTCATGTGGAATTTCCTTCCTCTTTGGGCGCCGAATTTTGAATCTACAAAATCCACAAGCTTGACACTAATTAGATAACCATCCCTTGAGTCTACCTTGAAATATTCTCTTGTTTCCCAAAAGTGAGTTTTCTAAAAATATGAATCTTTCCCAAAATTATGGAAAGGGGTTTATTCAACACACCGATACACTGAAAAAATAGGAACTCTGAAAACACAAACTACTAAAAAATATCACCAAATCATTGTGCGGCCCCGTCGTTGACGACTAACAAGAGGTCTCTGATTGAACTCTAACCTCCATTTACCTCCATCCTCCGGTGTGAAGCTACTAACTCAGCCGGATTTTATCATAGAGCTCAATTATAACTCAGACATCTGATTCTACCAAAAATGCATCCGTGAGGCAATTTTTTTTATTTTCGAACTTTTGACAAGACATCAAGATATGAACATGTAACTAAAATCACCTATTTAATTTTTACGACACTTAACTTTGATAATGACAATAAATGAATTTTTAACACATAAATAATGACTCTTTTATAGTGATGACACTTACACAATGGCTCATTTTTTATTTTGACTCATTTTAATATTAGAAATGACTTTCGATAACAAGGACATCAAAATAGAATACTACTAACAAAAAAATAACTAAATCCTAAATTTTTTAATTTCTAATTAGCTATCTAATATGTATACTTTTATACGCACATGCGACTCATACACCAAATTTGTAACAATTTACAAATTTATCAACTTTACATTCACATAACAAGACTCAACTTTTTAAATGACAAGACTCGACTTTTTAAATGATTTACAAGTGACATTAATAACCACAAAATTTAAAATGAAATACTATAAAAAGACACAAAACATTTAATGTATGATGATGGAAATAGATCTGCAGACCATCTCGGAGAGATCCTCAACAACGTTCAGTTGTGAGATAGATAACAAGTTGGTACAAACTTGATCATTAGGTGGTAGATGACGTTTGGTTCAATAACGAGATCATGTTGGTGTCGAGTATGATAGAGCCAATATTCCCATACTTCTTGCTCAAAATTAAATCACGTTACCCATCATCAAAGAAACTGTTTTCCCAGCCTTTACAATTGTGCAGCGTATGTATGACAAATGGAAGTGAAGTAGACGATGTGAGAATAAAAATTACAACTCATAAGGTATAATTACAAACATATCCGCTCATATCCACGCTTATGGAGGAATGAAAATAGATCTACCGCATGCTTTGAAGCCTCCTTAGTGAAATGACGATAAACAAAACAAAATCCATGATGATGACCATCTATATATAAAAGAAACCTTCACATGAACTTATTTATTGTCCTGCTCTGATACCAGAAAATGAGAATCACAGATTGTACGCAGCAAGAATGATATTCAATATTACATTGTTGTGTATCATATTACAACAATGGAGGGCTATTATATAGCCAAGAATGCAGTACAACAAATTCCTATAAAATAAGAAGTATAAATAATATAAAACAATAACAAACCTGTATTGATATATTGTTATACATTTGTTATAACAATATATCAACTAACTTACTAATTACTATTACATTAACTAATTACTCATTTACCATGAGTAATTACACAATTACATCACACATATAATTATATTATCATTGATAATATAATTACACACACTATTAATAATGTGAACACTATTAATTCCTAACATATATCAACCAAATGTCGGGGACATAATTTATTTTGGTCCATCCCATCTACGAACCAATCTCATGTATGACGACATCGATTGCCCTTCTTCTCACATCGACACTCAACCTCACACAAAGACATACACTAATGAATTTTATTTCCTCTATAATAAATCCTTTGGTTATACCAACCTCCATTGTTGTGCATGGAAATGATTTGATATGGGGCGTTATGAACAAGGTATGCATGATTTTATCATTGACCAATCTTGTAAACCTCATGAGAAGTTTGGGCTGGGTTTCAAAGAACAACCCACCGACTCTCTCACACTTTCTTCTTCCCCACATCCCATAAACATTGAACCCTCATCCACTCCTTCTCCATCCAGGTGAGCCTATGGATATGGATGATACCATACCCATCTCTTCTATATATATTTTAATCTCCACAATCACTTTGGGACTGATCACTTATCGGCATGTTATCGTGTCATGCCTTTTGGTTTAAAAAATGTGGGGCCACCTCTCATTGTGCCATGACCTACATCTTCCATGACCTTATCCATAAAATTGTAGAGGACTATGTTGATGACATTTTGGGTAAATCCAAATGTCGACAGGACCATCTATCCATTCTTGGATTCATCTTTGCATGTCTTATCCACTTCTTCCTTCATCTTAATCCCTCCAAGTATGTGTTCATAGTTTTAACTATAAATATCCTTGGCTTCATCGTATTTATTAGGGATATTGAGGACGACCTCAAAAATCAAGGCCATCCTTGAGATGGCTCCTTCTAATGTAAATCAACTTCACAGTCTTCAAGGCTGACTCCAATTAGTTTTCAATTTCATCTCACAACTCTATGATCATTGTCAACCTTTTCATCATATTCTTTGCAAAGAAATTGACTTAAATTGGGATGATGATTTCCAAAAGGCCTTTGATGATCTCAAGCAATATCTTTTATCCTTGCATGTAATCAAACCTTCGCGCGAGGGAGTGCCTTACTATCTTTACATATCTTCCTCTGATCATGCTATGGGTGCCATGTTGGTGCATCGTGGTGAGCAAGGCAGGGAGTATGCCGTCTATTATGTCAGTCACACCCTTCATGATTATGAGACTCTCTACACTGAGGTTGAAAATCCGTGTTGCATTATTTTATTTTCCACCTCCAAACTTCATCACTATCTTCTTAATCATAAAACCTATGTCGTCACTAATTTTCATCCTCTCAAAATCATGCATTCTAATCCTTATAATAATGACAACATCACTCGATGGCTCATGCCCATGACCAAGTTTGACCTAGAGTCCATCTCTAAAAAATTAATCAAGGGCGAGGCCATCACGGATCATCTCGCCAAGCCCCTCTTCCTAAAAATCATCTTCCTCATGAAAAATTTCTAGATGAGTATATCCACACCATCGACCATGAATGTTTTCCCCTCAAAATGAAACTTTTCTTTGACATATCTAAGTGTTGGTAAGGGGGAGATGCTGGTGTTATTATCATTTTTCCTTGGGATAATCCTATCCCCATCACTTATAAGCTTAACTTTGAATGTACTAACAACATGGCTGAGTATGAAGCCCTCATATTGGGGATCAAAATTCCATCATGCTCGGCGTCCAAATCCTTGACATCTATGATAATTCTCAGCTTATCATTAGTCAAGTCAAGGGAACATATCAATGTAAAAATTAAGTCCTTTAAAAATATAAGGACATCATCGAATTTATTCTTGAGGCCTTCATCTTCTATACAATCCAATCTATCCCTCATTCATCCAATCATTTTGTAGACACTATGACATCCCTCACATCTCTCATCCCATGGGTACTAAATAATCTAAACTCTCTATCATTGTTCATCACCTCGATCAACCATCTCATGTCCATGAGATTCCTCATGTCAATCATGTTGATACTAACTAATTTGATATCTGGTACTCTCATATATTTGATTATCTTTATCAATCCAAAATTCCTTCTAACCTATCCAAAAATGGTAGGAGGTCATTTCTTCAACGTGTTAACCGCTATGTTATCCTTGGCAGCATCCTCTACAAATGTGGGTTTGATGGTATTTTTCTACGATGCCTAAAATATCATGAATCTACCCATGTTATCCGAGAAGTCCACGACGATATTTGTGGTGGTCATTTTAGTGGTTTGGTTGTTGCAAAGCGTGTTCTTTGGATGGGTTATTACTAGCCCAAACTTAACCAAGATTGTTGTGAATATGTTAGAAAGTGTGTCAAATTCTAGTAGCATTCCAATCTCATCCACATATGTAGTCGCCTTACATCCAAATTTCGGATCTATGACATTTCTCACAATGGGGGACTCAACCTCATTGGCCTCATCAATATATGTTCTTCCCAAATCCATCATTATATCATCACCATTACCGAATACTTCACCAAATGAGTGAAAGCCATTACACTCATCCCTAATAAAGCTAACCAAATTATCAATTTTTTTATTAGCATATCATCTCCCGATTCGACGCTCCTCACATGATTATCACGGATAACAAAAAGTCCTTTAAAAATAAAGACCTTAAAAATATTTTTGACTCTTTTAGTATCAAACTTAACTTCTCATCTCCTTACTATCCTCAAGCTAATGGCCGATGAAGCCACTAACAAGAATCTTCACAAAATTCTTGCCAAAATTGTTGATAAGGCAGGTAAAAATTGGCATCTTCACATTCCCTTTTCTCTTTGGAATTATCAAACTAGCATCCAAACCTTTACAGGTGCTAATCTATTCTTTCTTGTCTATTCCTTTAAATCCATTCTTCCTCTCAAAGTCCAAATGTCATCTTTACACGTTTCTCTTTGCAAATTCATCTTTGATGAGGACTATCGTCATATGCATCTGACAAAACTTGAATTGTTAGACGAGCTTCGCTTAATCACTCTCCAACATCATCATGTCTGTCAAGAGTGCATCAAATATGCCTACAATAAACATCTAAAATAACACGGCTTTAACATCGGTGACATTTTCCTCAAAGAGAATCAGAAAATCACTACTCGGAAAGGAGCCAACATGGAAAATTTTCTCCCAACTAGATTGGGCCATATATTATCACTCATAAGTATGGATCTCTGGGGCCTATTGTTTATCCTCCCTTGATGGTAAACCGAAACAAAACATCTCAATGCCTTCCAATTATGAACTTTCTACTATTAACATACCTACCAATGTGACACTAGTCACACATAATGATCTTGGATCTATCATTCAATTTTCCCATATCTTATCATAATTATTTGGAATTATGTGGTCTACCATCAATTTCCTATATGTGACCTTGAATATGGGCACCATGACTTTTCCCATAGCATATTCCTTAATGAAAAGTTCCTCCTTCTAGGTGGGAACCCCAAAATCATTACATCTATTACCTTCTTATCTACCTACTAGAAGCATGCTAAGGGTCCATAGGTATCACTTGTACTTCTTCCTTCCTCCCCTAAGTGGTCTCCTAGATATCCTAAGCTATATCATAAAAAGACAAAAAAAAATCATATGTTCATATCGAAGCTATCATATCCAAAATAGACTACTCCCTCAAAGGACAAGTGTTCATATAAAGCAAATAGACTACTCCCTTGAAGGACAATATCATATATATTGCCATCTAAAAAAAACAATCTAAAAATCCAAAAGTAAAAGTTTATGTGTAGACCACTTCCTTAAAGGATGACTAATATCTTATATCATGATAGTAAAAGGATTCCGACATTAATCAATCTTTTAAATATCAAAATAAAAAGCAAAATATAAAAACAAGCATTCTTTGAAAGCTTCCTCGCATTGATCAAATTTCTCATCTATAGAAAACTTCCGACATTGATTAGTTCTCGAGATGGGACATAGACATAGGAATTCCCCATACAGTCATATCTAAAACACCTTTGTTGTATCGACAATAGGTAAATAAGCACACTTCCCATCTTTTCTCTTACGATATTAAGTATGAATAATTATCGTTAGTTATGTGTTAACACCTACTATTGGCTATAAGTGCATTTATTTGTCTCGTAATCTAGTCCAAAAGCATATTTTTCTCATGCCCTCCTTACTATGATGAAGTGTACTTCATACCCTTTTAGTCACTTTTATCGAAGTCTCACCCCTTTTGTTCCACATCTAATCTAATCCTATTTCATCTTCTTATATTTTACCTATATAACATTTTGAACCCATCATATCATTTCTATATAACTTATCATATCCTACCACATATATCTAATCTAGCTCATCACGTTATTTTCACATGAATCAATAACATAATCATCTATAATCTAAACACCACCTACTATCATTGATCTACATCGCATCATCTACATCTAATCATATCTAATCCATCAAATCTAATCTACATCTAATCATATATCAACATCCCATAACATCATATCTAACATCTAAATCAATATCCATCACATCTAATATGCATCCATCACATCATATATAATATCTACTTCTAATCCATCATATATAATATAATCATAATATCATTTGTAATTTATATCTAATCGATGCATCACATCATTATATCAAATATCTAAACCAACATCTAATCATAATCTATCACATACATCTAAAATACTAACCGCAACACAATGAACATCACAAAAATCATTATATATAAATCATCAAGAGGTTTATACATCCGCGATAGGCCTCTACTGAGCTCTATCTCCAATCTATACATCTAAATTTCTATCTCAAAAATTATCAAAATCTATTTATACAACGTTCACCCACTACATGGTGAATCAAGATCGACAATCTAAGTGTTGATCCTCGACATCTCGACATAGAACCTATCCTCCTCCATTTGGATCATCATCATACCTCGATGCATCACGATGGATGTGATCCTCAAGCTTCCTATCACATTGATATCCTATATCTCCTCTCTCTAGCTAGATATGCCATATAGCGCAACACCTCGTAGTCTCACTCTCACTATGCACTCAATACCGCACCTCCTCCCCTTGTGCTTTGTACTTCTCCGAGAGACACACTCCATGGAAGATCCATCTAACCAAATCCATGTGTGGCTCCATGAACCTCACTCCTCGTCACCCCGCACATATTACCCAAATCTCCATACTTAGCCCGATAGTCCTCTTTCTCTCTCTGATCGATCTCACTCGCCGTATAACTAGATATGTCTCCTACTGTACCCCCACTAGCACTCCTACCGTACCCCCACTTGACGAGATGCATCCAAATCCACCTGTAACCTAAATATTTCAGCCTCCGCTCCTCCATCTCCATCCATAGCACTTCCACCTCTCCCTCAATAGGCATCTCCACTTCTCCTCATGTAGGCATTGTTACTTCTCCCTCGCCCAAAATCTCCGCCTCTCCCCCCCCTGCCTATGCCCTCTCCTTAGCTTCCCGGGCTGCCCACTACTATGTCCACCAACCACGCACCCATCTCTCTGAATCCTACATCATCATCCCATGGATCTACCTCCTCTGTCGGGGGTCTTCCATCACCGGACCGGGTAGGTCCCACGCCATTCACCGATGAAATACTAGAAGGCATTGCACAGCGCGCGAAATCTATGCGTTTATAGATGGTTTCTCTGGGTATCACCAGTTTGGATTGCCCAAGAGGATTAGGAAAAGACTACGTTTACTACTGAATGGGGTAGCTTCACCTATACTGTAATGCCTTTTGGTTTGAAAAATGCGCCTGTTGTATTTTTGCGCATAGTTGTTCAAGCATTCAAGGAATTTATTCACAACTTCTTATAGGTCTATTTAGATGATTAGATGGTGTATGGATTAGTTAAGGATCATTGTGACAATCTACACTTAATGTTTGAAAGATGTAGACAGTTGAGTATCTCTTTGAACATCAACAAGTGCATATTTGATACATCGTTTGAAATACTGTTAGGAAACATAATCTATAAGGAAGGTTTGTTGGTTGATCCAGCCAAGGTTGCAGTCATTATAGGCCTAAGAGAGCCTACCATTCAGAGTGAGGTGCGTGGATTTTTGGGTCATACAGGATATTATAGGAATTTTATTAAAGGATATGCCAAAGTTTCCACACCGTTGGAAGAGTTACTGAAAGGGAAAGGTACATTCTATTGGGAGAACCACAAAGAACGCGCATTTGAGACATTAAAGGAAAACTTACTACCATGCCTATTATGTGTTTTCCTTCATGGGACCAACCATTTCATGTACATGTTGATGCCTCTAGCATGGCCATTGGCGCGGTGTTGGCTCAACCTAGAGAAGGTATTGTAGATCATCCTATCTGTTTTGCTAGTAGAAAGTGACTCATGCATAACAGAATTACACAACTACAAAGCGTGAAGCTTTGTCAATGATCTATGTGCTACATAAATTCCGACAGTACCTACTAGCTACACCATTCATCTTTTATACAGATCACATGGCATTGAAGTATTTGGTAAACAAGCCCTGTTTCTACAAGGCACTTATGTCGATGGGTGCTCTTATTTCTAAAATTTGATTTCACAAAGCTTGTGGTCAAACCAAGGAAAAGTAATTCTAGACTAGACCATCTATCGAGAATATAGTCAAGAGAAGAAGCACATGAAATTGAAGATACCATGCCATATACACAAATTATACAAAGTTACAATGAGTGCCATCGATTTAGAGTACATTGTTGTCTTTCTACAAACAGGGATGGGACCGTATGAATGGAATCGTTGGATAAAAAATAGCTTGCTATATGCGTAACCCCTATATGTTAATTAGCGGTGACCTTTACAAATTAGGTCGGGATGAAGTACTTTGCACCGTTGTGTATTAAACATGAGTGCACAAATATTATGGAAGAATCTCATGGTGGTATTGCAAGTGGCCATTATGCCAGTGATTCCACTACATGTAAGATTCTACTCATTGGATTATGGTGGGAGACCTTGTATAAATATTGTAAGGAATTTTGTAAGGCTTGTGATCATTGTCAATGTCTTGGGAAACCAGGTCAACGAGATGAAATGCCTCTAAGACCTATTACTAGTGCAGAACCATTTGAGAAATGGGCTATAGATTTTGTGGGTCCTATTTCACTAGCTGCATGTAGAACTGGATCGCGTTACATCATAACTAACTACACAAACTATCTCGACAAGGTGGGCGTGAAGCAACACCTACAAAGGATTGCACAACGGCTAAAACAACTAGGGTTCTTTGGGAAAATATTATTACAAGGTATGGATGTCCTTTAATTTTGACCAAAGTGATAAGAGAACACATTTTCTTAATGAGACAATTAGAATTTTATTGGATCCATTCATGATCGCACACCATAAGACTACACCCTATCATCCTCAGAAAATGAAATTGCTGAGGCTTTCAACAAAATTTTGAGCCTGATCAGGGATCATTTTCAGAATTTCCCTAAACATCTCTAAATGGTATCGCAGGAAGATCATCTCGATAGCTTTCCAATGACTGTAAGAACGCAACAAACGGACATCGGGGCTTCTAGATATGTCTAGTCAAAGTCTAGACATCGGGAAAGTCAACTCTTGTCAACTGGTCAATATTGGACCAATCGCACTGTGACACGTGGCTTGCCACCACTCGTCGAATTCACTCGATTTTCCTATCGGGAGACGACAAGTGGACTACATGCTATGGACCGAGTTAATTATTTCTATACCACATTATATGGGTCGAAATTATATTATCTTGGTAAGTCCACTTACAAATCAATTTCCATGCCACATGACTAAGTGGGGTGGGTTTTATTATAATAGCCATGTATTAATGGTTAGAAATTACCCACATGCCATGCATGGAGGACCACGTGGAAGGAGGTGAAGCGGTGTAGGGGGCTAAGCCATGCGTGGATGTTTCCACGTGAAGGATGGAGTGGGTAAGGGTTATTAAAACCTTACCCAAATGAAATGGCGCCAAATGTGGGATATAAACCACTAGCCCTAAGTGCCTAAAATGGGATTTAATCCCCTCATTCAAACAAAATCTGCTCATTTGGGATATTATCCCTTATCAAATGCAAATCGGCTAAAATGGGTATTAATCCCTTTTCATACGTTAATCCGCCCAAATGGGAATATTTTATCCTTTATTAAAAATGCTATGGTTAAGGTTTAAAATAGCCTTAAGATAATATGTATTGCATTATTTGAGGGCCCTAAAATTGTATAAATAGGGTACCTAGTTCATTGTAACACACACAGATCCCAAGCTTATTATTTGTTAAGCTTATTGTCGGGACACATGAGTCCAACTCAAGCTTATTATTTGTTAAGCTTATTTGTGGATGTGTCAATAAGTATTGTCTATTGCCTATTATTTTAGGCAATAGTAGATGACATATTTGTGATTGGGAGTAAATTATAAACTACCCAATAGGCCCATTGAGCCACACCAATTACTTGCAAATCCTGGATTGTCGATCGAAGTGCTAGCTTCGCATTGATAGTGTCGGAAGGCCGATCAAGTCGAAGGAGATTGTGCATCGTGAAGGTGAAGAAAAATTCAATCATTGGTTTTTCAAAGAATCAGTGTCTTGATAGACAAGTAAAATTCCATTAGGTTTTCTTGTGAAAGTACTATCAGAATTCTACAAGTTTTGACTAGTGGAACGGTTCGACCATGAACCCGGAGACGTAGGCAATTTCCTCCGAACTCGTAATCAACTGCATGTGCAATTGTCATTATTGTCTTGCATTAATTTTCAAATTGGTTACTTAAAAGGAGTAAATTATCGGCAAATAATTAAAGCCTATAAAGTCCGAGATCGTGTAGTAATAATCTAATTATTTTCGATCGAGCCAAACATTGACAAAAATATGTGATGTTGGAAGAAAGGATTGGGATGATAAAGTATCTGCAGTACTTTGGGCATATCGGACAACATATAAAAGGTTGAACAAAGCCACACCATTTCAATTAGTGTTTGGCGCAGAAGTAGTTCTTCCTATGGAATTTATGTTACTTTCTTTACGTATTACGTGCAAGTTGGAGGTCTAGCTAATGAGAAAGCATTAGAAGAATGGATTGAACAATTAATCAAGTTGGATGAGTGACAAGCCATAACACGTTGGAGTCAAAAACAAGAGAAGGCCAGGAAGAAAGCATGACATGACAAGCACATCAGGGATAAAAATTTGGAGATAGGACAGATGGTGCTCCTTTATGATTCTAAGTTTTTACGCCATCCAGGTAAACTCAAGGTACATTGGTTGGGGCCGTATGTTATCACTCACATACTTAAATCAGGCGCTTGTCAGTTAGAGGCACTTGATGGAATACGGTTACCCGATTACTTCAACGGGAGTAGGATGAAGCCCTACTATAAATAAGTCTTCTTGGTGTTTGTAATAAGGCAGTGTTGCCATTTAGATTAGGTTTTTAATTATGCATTCCCTTGCTGTGTTTTCTTCTTTGTGCATATGCTTTGTCAATTCAGTTGGTGTGTTTGTGTAATAAGTGCATTTACACACCGGAAGCTAATTCCTATTTGAAGAATTTTTTTACATGAGAGACTCGCACATACCCTTAGTGTGGGGTAGGTTGTTGATATCCAAGTACAAGACTATTGAAAATAAGTACACATGAAAGGAACTATCTACGGTTGTTATTCAAGGGTGGATAATTGAAAAACAAGAGATATTACTTCTTGACACAGGGACCATAGATAGAGAGGAATGAAGAAACACGTATGATGTGAGGTAAGCAGGGGCTAGAAAGACTACCAGTGGAAGGCACGGTGATGAGGTACTTAGGCATATGGAAGTGTGTTGAAGAGAAGTCTCAAACTGGAAGGTAGGAGGGTGCACTAGAAGGTTATAGCTTGGGCGTGAAGATGTACCACACAAAAATAATGAAAATGGTCAATTAATGAGAGGATTGTTGGTAGGTGGAGGAGCAATAAATGCACTAACTTTTTGAAATTCTATATAAGGACAAGATGCGAGTTCATTTTTACCATTACAATTGAGAGAATTTGAAAATGGTTAAGTGCGAACGAGCCGAGAAATCGTGTTGAGGTGTGAAGAGTGTGAAACTAGACGTGGAGAGAAGGGTTGTGTGTAGGAGAAGCTTGTGTTCCCATAGGAGAAGGGTTTGAGTGAAGCAAACGTGTTACAAATGAGCTAGGGCATGTGATTTCCACTAGGGCACGGAGATTTAAACTAGGGTTTCGACTTGCTCGATTACAAAAGGAAGAAAAGAGATATTTTTTCAAATGACACCAAAGAAAGCACCCGTAGAAGGAGATAAAGGAAATAAGAAAGTTGAAGTGGAAGAAGAAATTTCTCTCAAGAGTAATTTCTCAGAAATGCAGTATCTAGAGGGTGTGATTGTGGGACAAGAATGGGATTCCCATATCCACAATGTAAAATCAACGATTACAACCATCGAACATTAGATAATAAGAAGGAGCTCGATGCATTGCTAAGCACAAAATGAACAAAGCGCACGATAGAGGATATGCCAGTATACGATGATGTTGGTGAGAAGTTGCTGAAGTAGAATGGAGTCTACTAGCTGTATGAGCTACCATATTTTGGAAAGTATGAACCATTGTATCGGTGGTTAATGAGCAGAGTCCATGAGGACTTCTTTTACTTCATCAAACAGAGGGTAAGAATCACAACTGCTTTGATTTCAATAGTGACAGGACTAAGGGCCTCAAGGTTGGATTTGGATAGTGATTTAACTGATAAAGCCACAATCTTGGAGATGAGGAAGGAGCTGGGGTATACCAAGGGTCCGCATGGCATGGACATTGACAAATTGAAAAAGTACCCAGTAGTGCAGAAACTACACATCTTGTAACAAAGTTGAATGACCAAGGAAGGTGGTCGTAGGTAAACACAATGTGGTTGCATGTCGCAAAGAAAATGTCTCAAGGAGTGGTCTACAATATTGTAGATCACATAACAAAGACAATCATCGAAGAAGTGCGAACAAGTGATAGAATAAGTTTTGGCATTGTACTATTGTCTTTAGTATTCATGAATATTGGGGTACCTATGGGCCAAAGGAGAACCACATGGAACACAAGTCACATGCGAAAAGATTTGGCAAGTACTTATGTGATGGATCAATGAGTGGACCATTCAAGTAGAGGGCGGAGATGTGGTATGATAGACTCTGCATGCGGCGTTCGAAGAAGAGTGGCGCATACCCAAGGATTTTCCTTCGGTGGTGGGTAAGGTAGTTCAGTTTTCCGTATACCAACATTTTTGCATCACACGATTTGTGATGAAGGACAGAGCTTGGATCCCATGGTGCAAAATTTCGTATGCCTTCACAACAAGATATTTCCAAGCATCAATTCACCAGTTTTTAGATGTGTGCTTTGCCTAACCTTCAATGCAGACAAGGTAGATTGCGACTACCACGCTATGAGGAAGAAGTATGTATATCCAGGGTGGAATGCATACATTGAAAGACTTATTTCAGATATTATAAGCATGAAGCCTATAAGCTTGGTAGTTGAGGACACCGAGTAGCTAGCTGAGCAACGCTTGTGTACCTACACTCAAACCCAAGAATGAGTTCACACTCTTAGGGCCGTCAAAGGGTAAGCATACAATGGAAAATGTTCTAACACCCAAGCCCACAAAAACAATTCAATTCAATGATGAAGAACATGAGCATGAGGATAGTGGTGGGTTGGAGCATAAAGGTAAGATAACCTCCAAATAAGGATGCGGTTGAGC
Source organism: Taxus wallichiana var. yunnanensis (assembly GCA_018340775.1). Classification (NCBI taxonomy): domain Eukaryota; kingdom Viridiplantae; phylum Streptophyta; class Pinopsida; order Cupressales; family Taxaceae; genus Taxus; species Taxus wallichiana. Next base: position 150,593,636 of record CM031240.1, read on the forward strand.
GTGTAACTACACCACCTCAGCCATAAGAGGGAGATGATGAGCACTTGGATGCAATCAGAGGAGAGCTCCGTTTCAAGAGAGTATTCAGAGAACAAGGACCCAAGGTGCTACTATGTAAATAGTGTGCAAATCAACTCTCTCCACGTAAGGAGAAAACCGAGAAAAGATGAAGAAAATCAAGCTAAATGAGGAAGAAGACGAGTGGAGGAAAGTGCACCCAATACTCCTACACCTCCGGAGAAAATAGAGGAACAAAAAGATGAATAAATGAAGGATGGAAAAGAGGGGGGGGGAAAAGGGACAAATGAGACAAAGAATCGAGACTGCTCAGACATAGCAACACAAGTTCCAAATCTTGAAGCCCAAGTTCCTAAGCACTAGATCAAGAAGAACAAGTGGGGAGTATATTCCACTGCCATGGGCTACGCCAAGGACATAGGTAAAATTGTCCGCACCCGTTTCTAGAGCACAATGACACAAAAGGAGTTGTATGGTTGGGAGTTAATGGATGAAGATATGGCAACAATGCGCATAAGGAAGAAATTGTCATGGTCGATGCACACGCACATGGATGAACCAGAATTTGATGTGTGTGAGGAGTCATGCATGTCAAGGAGGTTGAAAAAGACACCTCAAGCCAGACACATAACAATAAAGCCTACTGTTATGTCAGATGAGAAAATAAGCAATGCTTTGGTGAAGGTCTTGACAGAGGTCGCACAATGGAATATGGATAAAGCTGCCACAATTAGGGCGCTAAGGGAGGAGATCAAGACTAAGGATGAGGAAATAGTGCACCTAAAGCAAGAAAGAGACTTGGCCCAGAAGAAGAACGTTGTGTTTATCAACATGGCAGAGGAGATTGGTGACAATGTCATGAAGGCTAGGCCACACTTAGAGCCAAAGGTACCTAAGACGTTTCCTTCGCAATACATTATGTCAATATATTAGTGGACTTAGTGCTTGAAGATGAACCTCTGTGCATGCCAAAACCAAAGGATCTAACATAGGAAGCAGAGCGGAAAAGGCTTTAGTGATGCGAAATATTGCATCATATGAAGGATTGCTTTAGAGCTCATAGAGGAACTAAAGAAGTCGATCAAGCACTAAATATTTGTACATCGCCAGAGGCTATTATAAGGACCAGACCATTTTAGAAGACAATGAGGTCCTGAAGGCCATGAAAGATGAGACATTGGGTCACGCAATGATTAGCCCTTGTTAAGCAGAAGTGTGAGGCCCTTACAACAGCTCAGGAACCACACAAGGAAAGGTTGGATGAGCTTGGGAAACTCATCGCTCAAAAGATGGACTTGTTGGAAGGGAGAATGACTGACATGTCCAACATTGTGTTGGTCTTACAAAATGAGAAGGGAGAGATTGTAAGGGATGAATTAGAGTCAATTGTAGTGGATATTCCGTAGAAAAGAAGAGGCCACGCTCAATGACTGGCAGACCTTAGAGGCGGAGATAAAAGAAGAATATCCCGAATTGATTATTCAGGTTGCAATAGAAGATACTGCAGGTTAAAGACATCTTTCTTTCATCAAAATTATTTTTATTCTTCTATTCATATTCTTTGATTCGTTTTGGAGACAACCATTGTCAGGGCGGCAATGCAAACTAGTGTGGGGTAATGTTGATCAGTCGAATCTAGCACCTAGCAAAGGAAATATAGAAGGTTCACGCGGGAGAGCAGAGCACATTCAAAGGCACGAGAGTATTAGAAAGGATCGTGCGTGAATAAGAGAGAAAGATTCATGACTTAGCCATTTTCATGATGAGGATCTATTTTGAGATAGTGTGCGAACACACAAATCGATTAAAGACTTGCGTGACACGCATTGGCTATTTTTGGATGATCGGCTACGAAGCGCTTTGCATGGATGTAGGCTAAAGATAGAATGGCGAACTGATAGTTGACTAAGAGAGATCTATTGTTAACACTCTTGCATGTAAGCCTATTTTTGTAACGACACATGGCTAATAATAGCATGCGACCTATTTTGGGATTAGATAAGCGGTGAAGGGAAAGTCCCCACCCTTATAAATATGTATTGAACTGTGTAGTAGAGAGAGCATAGATATAGGTGTGAGAACTAGGTTATAGTGAGATTATGCTTTGATAGATCTGATACGCGCATGAGCGTATACTACTGTGATTATAAGGAAGCTTCTGTGTATTTATTGCAATTAATGGAGATTATGGACTGAAACAAGGTGTTATCATGGTTATAATCCAATATTGCTTGCTTGAATCCATTATGATTATCTTTTAAGTTTGTTATGTTCTAGATCTAGATCTGAATAAGCACTGTAGAAGGATATATTAGCCATAGATCTAGATGATTAAAGTCTTCATCATGCTAAAACATCCTGTAATAGCAACCCTAAAGAGGGGCCTAATACCTTTGCGTGCTTCTGGATGAGTGCTTAGTCTAGGTCAAGGGTGATGTCTTTAGCGCGCTTGGGCTTGTATTGTTGAATTCTAGGTTGCATTAATACATTAACACACCTATCTTGAGTTTCTTATAATATAACATCTCGTCTATGAGAGGATTGTTGCAATACTAGTATAACAAAGATGTTTTCTAATTGAATTTACTATAAGCCATTCTTAATAAGCACATATATATTATCAATGGTCATTTTCTCAATTTCATTTTTACATTGTTAGGTGTCCTATAATGATGTGATGAAGGCTATAATGTCTATGCATAAATAATTATTTACGAGATTAAATTTAACATCCATTTGACTCCCACTTAGAAGTTTTTCTTTTTGCTTTAAAAAATCAACCGAAAAAAATAAAATATCTTTTTTTTATGAAATAGCCCTTATATTACCATTTCGAAATTAACGTTGGTGGTATGGAAGCACACCATGAAAACACATCCCATAGAAGCCACCTTATTGGGTCGAGCCGCAACCCCAACAAACATTACAAAAACCCTCACAACTCCCTCATTTGAGGATGGAGAATTCCAACGAATGATAGACAATAACTCACAATAGTTGGGAACCAAACCCTAGTCTAATGTGAATAGGTCAAGTAAAACGTAGGGCACATCACGAACATCGGTTCGCCACCATGCAGAAACAAAATTCATAATGACTACCAACAAAGAACAATAAGGCATGATCACATGCTAAAGATCTAGCATACAACCACCACCAACTCAAAGACAAAATAGTCATGAGCAAGGAGATCTCCATGCAAAGACCCTACAAAAGATAATGGACACCACACATAGAGCATCGTGTAGATAGAGTAAGGGAAGAACTGTTGTTTCCGACCATCACCGCAAAAACAAGAACATCAAGCACAAACACAACAAAATAGAAGACGAAAAGAAAAGGATTGCCTCTACCACCACCGCCATCATCGCCACCAACACAAAGTGGAAATCAGGACGACCACCACCAACCCTGTCACTGCCATCAAAACAAAACAAAACAAACAAGAACAAATATCCAAAAAATATCCTCCAAGCAAAGAGCTAGAGGGACCTAGAGCCCCAACTCTACATCCGTGACTATTGACAACCCTAAAATGACAGAGAGAGGGTGACGAGGAACCCTCTCCTTCTCCCATTTTTTCTCAAATATGAAATATCTTGACTTTATGATCGAGTTTAATGATTGTTTATTTTTTCCGAAAAGGTTTTTTTTTCGAGCCCAACACTCACTCTCGGCATAAATAGAATAAATTCTAAATATATATATTTATTTCTTGATTCATCATTAAATACAAGCTCCATATACAGTGCAAGAGGTGATCACCCAAACCATTAAAATATATATTTTTAAGCTTGAGTGTATGCCAAAAATGACCTAGCCAATTTTTTTATTTAGAAATATATGCCAAATTGAGGGGTCCAAATAAAATCAACTTTTAATCATAAAGGAAACTAGGAATAACTATATGCGAGAAAGCTTGAAGGGATCCTTTGATATCTAAAAAGATCATATCTTGAGAAGGGGCCCATATCTCATAAAAATTAGATGCTTGTCATTTATTCTTACGAACTCATGAGAGCTTAGTAGTTTATGGTAAGTATTATCACAACAATAATGTGAGCCTACCTCATTTCTTCACAAATAATTGACTAATCCAAAAGCTAAGATTCTCGAAAGAAAAAGTGGGAGTAAAGCTCTGACGAGAGAGGGGAAGATATTGTAGTATTCTAAAATGGCCTTCATTTTTGTTGATTTAGGTATACTTAATTTGTTTGGGGTGTTTTACATGGAAAAGTTTTTTTTTTTTGTTTTTATTTATTTATTTGATATTTGAAATGTTAAAAATAATGTTGTTATTAAGTAATTTTCATTCTATTCAATTCATATATCATAAAATATGATTTGACACATTGATGTAAAACCCTCACATACTTTTAAATAAAATTTATTCTCTATTCTTACATAGATGATAAATTTATTCTCTATTCTCAAATATATGAATAATGTTAGAATCATAATAATATATACCATTAATATTATTATTGACATAAATTATTTTATGGAGGTAATGAAATTTATTTTTGTTTATTTAAATAAACATTTGGTAAGGAATGTACAATCTCTTAGGTTACCACATAATTTTAGTACAATAAATATTTATAAAATATTTAATAATGGTAGTGGTACAAATCATCTCCTCATTATCTTTGTTTTACAAATGTTTTGAGTTTTTTTAATGCTTTATAATTCCTCACCATTTATTTTTGTATATAGTTTTTTTAGATTTTTAAACGCTTTTGAATCAGAGCTATGAACTCGGGGTTGGTGGAACCCCACCATTACAAACATATATGATACCACACTAAGCAATACTAGTTAAAACAAAAAGGGACACGAATAACTGCACCCGAAGCCAAAAACCACAACGACCTCTAACCAAAACCGACCCGACTCAATCATTGTCGGAAATAACAACCACTTCCCGTTTAGTCACAACATATGGGAACTAGACCCACCAATCTCCTCCGCCAAGTAACCATCATTCGACAACCACCACCTCTTTGGCCATCTTAAGCAAAAGATTATATGCCAAACCAATTTTAGCCTCGCAAAGTGTGGACTTGAAACGGCTCGGGACCGATCGTAGCTTTGATAGCAGCATAAATCTAGGGGGAAGATGGCACGACACCGAGCTTTTCGACCTACATAAATCGCGTGAACCACCTACGCAAACATAAGAAGAGATTTTTTCTCGCTTTGTCAACTTCTCCACATAGCCCTTCCCACCCAACTAACCTCCTCGCCACAAGACCTTCAAAAAAGAAAAGAGAAGGAAAGTTATAGTTATCCACCACCTCCTCTAAATCCACTTTGTGAGACGGGAAAATGAAGAAACGAGCAATCTATAGAGCTTAGGGCTTATCTTGTTTGATGAGAAGCAGGTTCGTCACAAAGATTGAAGCTACTTTTGAATTAACCCTAGTATGCTTCGAAAAAAGAAGATACTTCGCTCCCAATATCCTTTTGATGGCATCATAGACAGGGGAAGAACCCACCCTAACACTTTTCACAAATGGGACTGAGAAATCAAAGAGAAAAATGCCATCTCCTGTTTCTCCCCTCTCAAAAATACTCGCGCGCAGAGAAGAAATCGCCATAGAAGCGAGCTCAAAAGAGACCGATCACAATTGAAGAAAAATGAAACATGGACTACCACTTAAAGACCTAAAGACGCATGCCGAATCCAATAAGATGTCAATCTTCATCCCGACATCCATCCCCAACTATGATGGCCCTTAATCCATACCAATCTTTCACTTGCGAAGAAATAAGTGCCCCTTCCCAAAACCGTACCTTCGTTAGCCAAAAAATTCCCACCTTATTGGCCTCTCGATAAACATGAGTGGCTTGCCAAACATTAATTTTACCCAACCAATACAAGATATTAGAAATGAAGAATTTTGGTATCTAGTTTTAAAACGAGTTTCCTCTATTTATTAGTAGTTTTTTTGTAAATGTGTGTTGTGGGTATTGTATTTTTCAATGCATATTATATTTTTCTAAGACAATTTTTCTTCGTTCATGTGGAGGAAAAAGTATTGGAAAATTGACCACGGGTATTTTAAGAGACTTTATATCCAAATAACATTATTCAAAGATGTTAAGGAAAGTACATTTTAATGGTTTCAGATCTTTGATCTTCATTTAGTAGAATTGTTATTTTATTTTCTCTTTTTATATTTTTAGAGATGTATTTGGTACTCCCTTTATGTATTAGTTTAATATAATATCTTCTTTTGTCCCATCGACCATTTTTGGCTTCTAAAGGATATTTATATCTAAAACACACTTTTTCCGATCGAGTTGATTTTTGGGACAACATATGAATCTTAAATCGTGAGGTTGTTTGCACTAGGAGATTTCAAGCATTTAGTGTCAACAAATACATCACAAACCGCAAGAAATACATTAGGTTGTGAAAAAAACACGTTGACATAAATTGTACCAAAAACACTATCATGAAATGTGTCATGAAATCACATTTTCTAAGTAGTAGATTTAGACATGGAATTTGGAAGAAATTATGTGATGCACTAGTGTCATGTCTTTGCATAAAGATACAATTGAATTATGTTATCTCCCATTTTTTATTTTTTTGAAAATAATTTTGCATATTTTTGCGTAAAAAAATCACCTTCATATTCTAGAGCAAAATTTGACAAAATTCTATTTTTAAATTAAAAACCTTCAATTTAAGAATCCTTTTAACGACATTATGAAAGATGTCACCTCGGCCATTAAACGATCATCATTGGATGATAAATTTTAAAAAGAAACCACTTATTTATTCTAGCCAAATCACTCCAAAAGTTTATGGTCTTCCAAAATCCACAAAACTAGGAATCTTGCCTAGACCTATTGTTGATAATATGGGTGCTCCTACCTACAAGTTAGCTAAGTTTTTGCTCAGCAAATTGAAACCTCTAGTGGGCAAGATAGATTCATACATTAAGGACTTGACCTTCTTCATTGAGAAAATCAAAGAGTTACATATAAATTTAAACAAGACATTCTCATTTGAGCCTTGATGTTGTCTCCTTTTTACAATGATTTACATCAATGAGGCTATCAAGGTTATTGAACACATAATTAGAGTTGGTGGGCTTGTGCCTTAAATACATCATTTTTAGATTCCAAGGATATTTTTATGAGCAAACTCTTGTTGTGTGTCTATGGGTTCCCCTCTCTTGCCAATATTGGCCAATTTGTTTTTAAAGAGCTTTGAACATAAAGTGCTCAATTTGAACCAATTAGCAACCCAACTTATGGGTGTGTTATGTGGATGACACCTTTGCAAGTTGGGCCTATAGAAAGGAAGAGCTTCATAAGTTTTTTGAACATCAAAATAGCCAATCCGATTCCATAAAATTTTCTACGAAGGTAGAAGAAAATGAATCCCTATCATTCTTAGATGTTATGGCGATTAAAAGTCGATGGTCTATTAACCCATAAAGTCTACATGAAGAAAATGCCTACCGACCAATAACTTCATTACAAATCTCACCACCATCCGAGCCAAAAATGGGAATCCTAAACACTCTTTTAACTAAAGCCATGAGGATGTCGGATAAATTTCACATTGAACAAGAAAAGGAGCACTTGTGACAAGTCTTTGAGAACAATGGATATCCCACCCTAGAAATTAATAAGACTTTCGTGAAATTTGAGCGAAAACAAAGGAGAGCTCAAAAGGGTATCAATGAGAGCAATATAGAAGAACAAAAGGTGGTCCTACCTTTCATACAAGGTGTTACGAAAAGTGTAAGACATTTGAAGACGATGAACATTAACACTATTTTCTCGCCACCCAACAACATTAAAAACTCCTTAATCATGTAAAAGATCCCATTGACCCTAAATCACATAAATGTGTTCATCAATTTTTGTATGCTTATGGAAAATCATACATTGGTGAAATTGCCATGATGACAATTGGTACAAGAATTAAAAAACATTTTGTTGACTTTCGACATAGTAGAACTCACAAGTCGACATTAACATAGCATTATCACATTACTGAACATTCAATAAATTTCGTTGTCACAAAAACCTTGGCAAAGTTGACAATCAACCTCTAAAAAGAGAATAAGAGAGTCCATAAAAATTGTCAAAAACAATAATTGTCCAAATCCAAACGAGGAATTGTTAATTAGTCCTTATTGGCTTTCCATTAATCAAAACTTATTAACACATTATCATCTCTCTTTTTTCGATTTAATTATACACTACTTTATTAAAACAATTATATATTACCTTAGACAATATCAATATTTGATTGTGGCTATTTTTTTACCCTTCAAATTTGTCTCTCGCTCTATCTTTTACCTTATGTTGTTGTATGATGTTATATCTGTGGATTATACCTTTACGAAGTTGCATATCAAACAAAAGTAATCACCTTAAATGAATTCGGAGGTAAACCCTTTTACTTTCCCTCAACACAATCATTCACCCAATGAGATTTACCCTGACAGCTGCTTCCCCACCCTCAATAATTTCCCAATTATAAAACCAAAAAGGAGCGAACAAAACTAATAAAATAATCACCCTCGCTGTTGCAACGCAAGAAACCTCCAGCAACATGCCACGTTGTCGGGCCCGGCAACGCTACCACCCAAACCGGTCGCCTCTTGCCAGCTGGCGCCTGCGGCCTATCGACCGTCACAGCACCGCCGGACGCCGTTAACTCGTGACCGCTCAAAGCCGCGCTCCTTCCACGAGAAAAATTCACCGTAACACACCGATAAACGCCGTTAATTTAAGAAACGGAACGGTGGGTAACGCGAACGGCACTGTTTACCGTGCACTATAAGACAAAAGAGAAGACAGAAAACTGAGCTTTGAAGCATTTGATGGGGATGTATCTGGTTTCGGACTTTGACTTGAGCCACTGAAAATTATAAGAGGAAGTAATTTGTATTTTACTGAGTTTATGGGGGTGTAAGATGCCCTGATTTGGACAATTCCAAAGAGCCGATCTTTCGCTTGAACTCATCCATTTTCGAATTTGTTTTTGTCTGTACAAGAAATTTCAGGTTGCTTATGCAGAGTCTTTAATGGCGACGCCGCAATGATTGGCCGTTTTGGCGATTTTGCATCAGATCTCATCCTCAGCTTCTGATTCAAGGTACTATACTGTGTCTGCATGTAAATTTTCTGGGCTTTATGGTCTAATCAGCTTTAAAACGAGCTTTGTTAATTAAAAATGTAAACTTTCGTCTTCGTTCGTTGAAATGTATATTTTATTTCTTCCGGGGAGAATTCTTGTTCTCAAGTTGAAGTGTGAGGGTAGTGAACAATGTTAAGTAGAAAAGATCTGCGAATCTAGGCATTATTTCTGTGTTTTGTTAGGTTTAGATGTTGTGCCGTTCAATACTAAGTAATTTCCGAGTTATTTTAATGGCCGTTGGGAAAAATGAGTGATAACTTCCGAGTTTTACATCGGACCAATTCATCGGTCTGGAAATTTGGCTGAGGTATCATTATTTATCTGAGATTCTCTGGCTTTTAGGATGATTCCTGCTCGTGAATTTAACTAGGAGGTTCATTTACTGGAAATTTAGGGTACGGCGCAGTACTGGAGTGACGTTTTGGTATATACAGAACAAGTTTTTAGTGGAAAAGATCCTTCAATCGACGTATTCTTTCTGCATTTCATTATATTCAGTTTCAGTCTCCATAGCTTGGTTTTGCTGTTGAATTAAGTAATTTTTGAGCTTTTTAAGGGCTATTTTGGGGTTAACGACGGGCGATTTTGAAGTTTTACTGAGCAATTTATACGCTATTTGTTTAGCTGAGAGTTACCACTATTTACCTTACATTGTCCAGAAGTTTTTACAAAGGCCGGAATGGTTGTGCATTTGCTGAAAGATCTTGTAATAATGTTCTCGTATCGCCGATCTTTTCAGAGAAAGCTCATTATGTTGAATATTTCGACATTTTCCAGAATTTTGGTAGAGGGCCAAAATTGCTTGAGTTTTCTTGTAACAACGGTCTTTTTATGTACACATGGAGTTTGCTTCAAGAATAGATAGAGATTTTAATAACGTCCATTGTTCCATATACTTTGACCAGTAGTTCTCAACTTTTTCCAACATTTTCTTCTGATTTGTCATAAGCCACAGTGTTGACTCAGAATTAGGTCGCCCATCATCATGAATCATAAAAGGACATTTCTTTTATGAAGAACATGTGCTCTTGAAATAGAGGTCACAAGTTCAAATCCTGCAGGGGGTAGGGTATGTACGCCTCGTTTGTAGCAAAGTTAGTTGCCTCCCGCATGTGAGTACGAGGTAGTCCCATATGCTATAAGCCACTTGTAGACCCAAAAACAGGCCGCCCCACGGCATCGTGGACTGTAAAAACCTATTATTATTATTTTTAGTTGCCCCTCATCATGAATAATAAAAGAACCTTTCTTTAGGTCGCCCCCATCATGGATCATAAAAGGACCATTTTTTAGGTTGCCCTGAATCATGAATTTTAGAAGGACCTTTCCTTTATTTTCTTCAAATGAATGTCCTAAGCTTAAAGTTTACATAAATTCAATTTGAAGTTAGTTAAAATCTCAACTATGACTCTGTCCTTGTTTCTACAATAACAGGTGGGAATAGTACATTGCTGTAGTGTTCACTTTTAATTCCAATATTAAATTTGATGTTTATTTCACTGTCACTTACACATGTTTTCTTTTTCTAAAAAAAGTGAAGTGAACCATCACTTAAGTTTGCAGTCAAGAGGTGCTACTTACACCATGAACATGTACAAAAAGATTATCTACATCATCCACCGTCTGCCCCAGTGTCCAACCCACAACCTCAACCTGCAGCTTACACCACCAACAGCCTACTGTTGAGGGGCAAGTTTTTGTTTGAACATATATGCCACATTTTTATGTTGATAAAAATGATGTGAAATTCCAGGCCCAACGTGTTTGCCAATGTCTGAAACCAAACAGCAAACCCACCAGCAGTTAAGCTGCTGGTACAACAAGAGCATGGTTGGAACTTGGAAAAAAAGGTTGTGAAGAGTGCATAATTGAACAGAGAGAAAAAGAGGACAGTGTTTGAACATAGGCGTGCATGTCCCTTTTCGCTAAAAGTTGATGTCAGTGTTTTCTATTTTGATGCATATGCCAAAACAGAGGGGTCCCAAAAGTCACCCGTTCAGTCATAAAGTAATCGCACACTGAAACGATAAGGAACAAGAAGCTTTGATGGGGTCCTTAAATATCTTAGGATTAAAACATCGCTCGAATGCAGGTCGCTAATCTTATCATTACGAACACATAATCATAGTTTAATAATTTATGCCGATTATTTAACGAACACTTCATTATGCAACATCAAATGATGAGTTCTGTGGGACAAGAGATACGATTCGATTTAAGGGAAGTCAACAATATCTCTACTATTATAGAATCTTTTTAATTCAAAAAAGTTACACTTAAAAGTTTAAGAATATGTGGTTTAAATTTGTGAAAGATGGCCCGTCTTAATGGATCTTTGTGTCTGAAATTATTTTTAATTAGTGATTGTTTTCTCTTTGCCAATTATACGAACCTAAATAAATCTATAAATTTATTTATAGTTTGGTATGTTGAAGACATTTATTACAAATACGAGGAGTCTTACCTTAAAACGTCTAAATTCAATCTCAATGGCATTTTTTTGGGGGAGGTTTTTTATTTGTATGACTAAATCATTTAAATGAGGATTTATTTTTTTGAACGATATGAGATTATTATAAAATAACAAAATCCATTTAAATATTTAAATATTGTTAGTACTTATTAATAAGAAGACGAATGGTGAATAAATTTAATTAGTTTAAATATGTGACAAAAAAATTAAAACTTATTTTATGAATACATTATCTTTATCTCATGAGTATTAATAAATTAATTGAAAATTAAAACTAAATTCTACTCTAAATAATGTATTAAGTTTTATATTAAATATATGGAAGGAGTTTGAACTAATTTAAATTAAAGCCGTTGGAGTTTAAACCATATAAAATTTGTTGAGATTTTTTTTTTTTTGGGATTTGTTTTTTCTTTTTCTTTTAGGTTATTCTAAAGGGTGGTTGGTGGGTAATATTTTGGTTATGTAGTGGAATTTGTTATTTATTACATAGAAATTGGAGTTCTATGAATTGATGTAATAGAAATTTATGGGGAAAAAATTAATTACTCTATATAAAAATTGAAGCTACAAGTTTGAAATTGATATTATCAATTTTTATTAATAAATATATTTAAGATATCTTAATTAGTATATTTACTCTCTTTTCATCAATATTAATGTTCTCAAATTTCCTATTTTAAATATATATATTTTAGAATAAACTTATCTAATTTAAACCAATTTAATAATAATTCTTTTCAAAAAAGATAAAGTTATTAAAGTTTCTTTACATTAAAATTATCCAAGAAATATATTATTATTTTTATTTTTTTATGTAGTTAAACATTAAAAATAAAATTTATATTGAGAAAATTTACTCCCTCTATGAAATTGGAGTTTAAATATATTCCCCAATAAAACATAATATACAATGTGGACCATGGATCAACTTTAATAACTCATAATTATTAAAAGAATTTAACTTGTATTATACCTTAAATACATTTAAATGTAAGTGGTAATATAAATATACAAAAAAGTAACAATTAAAAATAAATATAATAAGTATATTATAATAAATATATTTACATAGGTTGCCGATGGGGTGGGAGTGGTGCGGTCAAGTCACATGGTTGTGTGCTTGCCCACCCAGTTTCAAATCCCCCCGAGGCACAATCCTCCTTGAGGTGGTTTCACCGCTAGAGGCGACATCTCTGCTTGTGTTGACATTGGTGATTACTCCTCACTGCTGACGCTGGTGGCTGCTCCTCTCGTTGTCGACGTTGGTGGCTCCTTCTCCTCTCGCTACTGACGCTGGTGGCTGCTTCGCTCACTGTTGTTGTTCCTCTCGCCGACACTTGTGGTCGCTCCGCTTCTTCCGATCCCGGTGGCCGCTCCTCTCGCCGCCGACGCCGGTAGTTGTTCTAAGTTGTCCCACTCATTGCCGCGGTCGTTGTCGGCTTGATCAGCGCATCTTCACTTCGGTTTCATGGTTGCTTCAATTGGGTTCCTAATAAGTGGTCCCCTTCATTGTAACCAGGTTGTGGATCCTCTCAAAAATCCTCATGTTTAATTATATATCTGTTTAATTAATTTGATTCAATTCTTTATCAAAATATCCTTCATTTGTGACAAATAGAATCATTTACATATACAATTGTGTGGGTTTTAAAAATATCTATTCAAAAAAAAAAAAGACCTAAACATAATACCCAACCAAGATATTACTATTTTTTATTGATTTATGTCAAAATAAAATAAAAATTATTTGAATGAAGTCCAATAAAAATTAAATTTATGAATGAATTGTCATATGAGATCAAATTTAATATCTTTACCTACAATTGTAGAAGCCCTTGTAGAAGCCCTCTATGTAATTAATGGTGTTACATGGGCAAGAACATAAATACATAAATTAATGAGCGCGGGGATGCATAGGTATGGCGGTCAGTCTAATTGAAAAAGAAATATTTTATAAATCATCCAAATTTAAAATATAAAATGTAAAAAACTCCGTACATATAAAAATCAGCCTTACTATTGCAACGTAAGAACGTCCAAATATATCCCACGTGGTTAGGCCGTTGCAGAGCTAGCAACCCGAACCCGTCGGAGCCGGTGCCCCTTCGTAACGTGGGCCCGCCATTTCAGCACGGCACGACCCCGTTAACGGAAAACCGGTGACCGCTAAAAGACGCGTTCTCCCACAATAAAACTTCACGTGACAACCTGATAAAACTTGGACCAATCTAAAGAAGCCGTTATGTTAGTAAAACGAACGGAACGGAGGAAAACCGGCTAACAGCGTTGTTTGCACTGCACCGATAGAAGACTAAAGCTTGAAGCGTGTGTTAACTCAGGTTGAAGTATCTTGGTTTGGTGGCAGTGCAGATATAAATTTTCTTAAGCCATGAAAATTTAGTTGTAATTCTATTGATTTGGAGGTTTAAAATAACCAGAATTTTGACACATCACAAGAAGCTGACCTTTCAATTGATTCCTTCGATGTCCGGAGATTTTGTCTCCTCAAAATGTTTCCACAGGACTTTTGTTTCTACATCGTGTTTCATCGTCAGGCGATGCCTGTATAGATCGAGAAATCATTGGATTTGAAGAGGGCAGAAGTTTTTTCGCGAGATTTGACATCAGATCTGACTCAAGGTGCTTAATTTTGTTTTGTTGTAGATTTTCTGGCTCTTACGGGGAATTCTCGCTCTCGAATTAAAGAATGAGTTTCTGAGTGCATAGATTGATAGTTTTGAAAATTCTCTTGTGTAAAAGATTTGTATTTAGTGAATTGCTTTTGCCCGTAACGTTTTTAAATCGAAATATTCGCTTAGGTTTAGGTTCGGCGTCGTTGTGCTTTTGAATGCGTAGCATTCGAGCTTTTCTAGGGTTAGTGGAGACAATTCCGCCAAGTTATTACTGTTTACCTTGCATTTTCTGTTTTTACGGAGTATACTGGTATGAAGTTCGGAGCGCATTAAATTAAACGTTAGGGCAGAGTGGAGTTAAGTTTTGCGGTTTTAGGGAACAAATTTTTGTAGTAAAGGTCTTGAATTGAGATACATAATCTGTCTTTCTGTAGGATTTAATTCTAAATAAATTAGTTTTGGAACTTTGTAAGGGTCATGGGTGAAAAACGAGGGATAATTTGACCGAGTTATAACCAGTTTGCTTAATACCTCCGTTTTACATAGTAAGTGCCTGACCAAGCACGCCGGTTTGGTGTTTCGGTGCGGATTTACATTTATAAATAAATTGATCGTAAATTAATCCGCGTCTCTGGACTGAAAGTGCGAGATTATGCGTGCATTAAATTTTGTTATTTAATCGACAGATTTGTTAAGGAAAGAACTGTGAATCGAAATTTAGACAGATTTGTCTGCAGCGTTTAGTTAGGTTTAGATTCGGCGGGATTTTACTCTTTATAAGTAGTCTTCGATTATTTTTTTAAAGGCCTGTTGACGAAGACGAGTGATGGTTTACAAGTATTATTTCAGAGCAATTCTTTATGTCGAAATTTTCCCGAGTTACCACTTTTTATCCTAGATTTTATGGATTTTACGGGAAATTCCTAGTCTTAAGGTCAATTGAAATAGTGAAAATTTGAACAACTTTTGGGAGTAAAGATCTTTCAATCAACATAATTGTTCTTCCTGTTGGTTTTATTAAGATCCGATTTCTATGCCTGCTTGCGCCCTTCATGGCCTGTTGACCCTAGGTGAAATGAGTCGTGATTTTTAAGTTTAATTTCAAAGCGATTCAATATGGGAAAAAAACGGCTGAGGCTGTTACCTCACTTTGTCCAAAATTGAATTATTATGTACTTTCCGAATCTTTTCATAACAGTATGGCTTATATTTGGTTTGTATACCTTGGTTATGCTGTTAAATTGAAATTAAAATTACTGTGTACTTTCTAAATCTTTTCATAACATTATGGCTTATCTTTGGTTGTGCCGAATCTTTTCATAAATATAAGAATTTTGTATCTTTATAAGGGTTTTAGGGAAAAGTTGTATTCCCCAACAATTTATTCTGCCTTGATATTTGGCTGAGATTTAGCTAATTATCGTACATTATTCTAAAGTCTGTCCACATACAGGAATTGCTGTATATTTTTGGGAACTTTTCACAGCATCTACTAATTATGATACTCGTATAATCTGTTTTTATTTTCCAATAAGTGAGATTTAAGGTAAGGCATTCACAACTCTAAAGTACATGCCTGGGCTAAGGAGCTGTGACCAGCGCATACTTGAGCAGACAGAAAGGTTCTTTTACCTTATCGCTCAAATGGCGGTGATATTATTAGTGTTAGTAGTACACAGGCTTGATACAACGTAATGAGCACATGCCTTGTACTTTGAACTGTCAGACAAGAAAATAAGATTTTTTTTCATTGGGTGATTGATCTGGTAACGCTTTAAATGTTCTGAAGAAAATGTGTGTAATTGACAACTGTATTTGAATCGGTCCTCTACCCTTACCAATGAGAGGGAAAAGATGTAATTTATCTGTTTACTTGCAGATGATGGCGACAGACAATGAGGACATCTGCCTTGAATGGTCTCAACCAGAGGAACTCAGAGATCCAGCAGAAAGTCAGGTGTGTTTTAACTTTCAGTTGGAATGCTGCATGAGTTACAGTCTTTTCTGAAAATTTATGTGGGCCTTAGTTTGTATTACTTTAGTTCCAACTTCAATGAACAATATTAATAAGGCTGGACCTCAAATTGAATTGCAATTGTGATATTTCATTTAGTTGAATGGCAATATCTGATTTTTAGATTCTTGAGAATGAAGAGTTAGCTCTTTTAACTCAAACACATTTAGATTGAAGCAACACCCATCCTTTCATACTAGAGTCTTTGATCAATGTCTATATGGTAAATTAAAGATAGATGTCCCTATGTATAAGATGCATAGCAGCACTTGTGAAAACAAAATTTTTATAGCACTGAAGTCGCTTGGGTGAAATTTTAGATCATCAGGACACATTTTGTTTCTGTTCAAACAAATGCAGATGGAAGGTCCCCGTGGGAATTTACAACGGGAAAGTTCAATATCTTTTGGTAGGTTTGAGAGTGATTCGTTATCGTGGGAAAAATGGTCCTCCTTCTCACAAAACAGATACCTGGAAGAGGTGGAGAGATTTTCCACTCCGGGGTCAGTTATTCAAAAGAAAGCTTATTTTGAAGCTCATTTCAAGAAAATTGCAGCTCAGAAGGCTCTGGAACAGCAGGCTCAGTTGGAATGTCAATTAGGGATAGGTAGTAACTATTATGATGAAGAGCACCATCTTGGAGAGACAACAGAGTCACCAGATCAGAATGGGGAAGGAAATGATGAAGATTATACATTTTCTCACTCAATTGTTTTTGACAATTCACCTCACAAGACAGATACAGAGGAAGGGAATCTCACTATTCGGGATCCAAAGAACAGATTGTGTGTTGGTCAAGCAGAGGATCCAATCCAACATGTTTCTCCAGCGATGAATAACTTTGAGCAAGAGCATGGATATGAAGAGGTCATTTCTTCAAGCAATAACATGGTACTGGAAAATGTCAAAGAATCCTGTATACTTGACAGGGATACAGAGTTGGATGCCTTTACTACACTGAAAGTTGACAAGACATTTCTATGTAAGGAAGGACAAGAACAGAGACATAGCCCTGAATCAGCACATTCAGACGTTAAAGGCATAAGAGAAACAAAGGAAAACGAGGTGGCTTCCAAAGAGGCCTTGTCAGAATCCCCAAAACAAGAGCAAAAAGAAAAACCCACTCTGAAGGTAAGATTTTTGATCCCTTTGTATTAGGTTTGATATTCCAAGATATTTTAATTAGCAGAGATGATTTTCTCATTCTTCTCAACGACCTTTTAGTTTCGTCTCTGACCATAATAATTTGATTTTCTGGTGAACTGAATTCCAGAATACTGCTATTTCAAACGGGAAAAAACCTAAAGTCTCTCATAATGGAACATCCGTTTCCACAAAAAAATCATCAAATGGTATACCCAGGATGTCAAAAGTTCGGGTTTCATCAAACAATTCTGCCCGGGGTCTTCCAAAGGCTTCAGCAAAACCAGACAATGGTGTTGCAATTAGGAAAGAGGCTGATAGCGATTCAACGAAGAAGATAAAATCTGTTTCCTTGACCACGTCAATTAATCCTGGAGCAGAGAAAACCGAATCAACTGGACAAGTCCTCAAGGACAAGAGGCAAGGTTCAAAAGATGAGCTAAATAGGTCAATAGTGGCCAGCATTTCAAAAAAAGAGGTACATGTCTCCTGTACAGATTGACATTGGTATTTGGAACAAATGTTTATTGGAATTGATTGAGTCCATTAATGGGTTTTCTACTGAGCATGGTATAATTAGCTTGAAACTATTGGCTTTGAATTAGCTGAGTTTTCAGTATCATTTCTTACTCATATATCTACTTAGAGCCAATGGCAGACTGCTTGATAGTTGATACTGAAACTCAATAGTTATATTTCTTGCAATATGTTGAATCTCGAAAACAAACCAGGTCCTCCTTTATATGATAAGTGAAATATGTTTCTGCAGGCTTCTACAAATGGGACGCCAAAGGCAGCTGGCTTGAGGACACTTCTTAAAGAGCATGCTAGGTAAACCTCACTTGAGCTCTCACAGGAAGTTTCATTTGGTTTATATTAGTCACCACTACGTATAAATAGATGGTTTGTGGATTTTTTAGTGAAAAACTTTTGGCTCTTTATAGTAGTTATTAAAGCCTTAGTGTTTAGCTAAATTCACTTGTCAACTTGTTTCTTTAATTGATGCTGGTTTTTAATGAATGATAGGCATCAAAATGATAATCCAACAGTTTCAAAGAAGCAAACAAGAAAACACAAGTTGAACTGAAAAAGGAAGGAGATGCAGCCAGATCAACTTCTGCAGGGTAATGCAGTTAAAGATAGTTTTATTATCACATTTGTTGTTTATTATAGTTAAAGCTAGTATAGTTTGCTTCTTACATGGTAGCTCAGTCCTTCCCTAGAAGGGCAAATGTAAATTAAAGAGTCCTTCCATCGCCAGTTTTCTGTTATTATAGGACTGTTGTTTGCAATGTCCTTATACATGTAATAGATACATATTATGACCAAGATTATGGATTTAATAATTTTTAGGTCTCGCAAATCGCTCAGTGCAAGTAGGTTGGATAACAAGGCAAGTGGAGTAGTTTTCAGCTTCAAAAGTGATGAAAGGGCAGAGAAGAGAAAAGAGGTAGAGACCTTCATTCTTGATGGAAGTATATTTCATGTTAAGATCCATTGTCATTAAAATAGTGGGAAACTATTATAATTTTAATCTTCAATTTTACATTTGGTTCCTTCTGTGATTGGAAAAATATTCTTACATTTAATTCAAAATGACGTCTGTTAAATCAGGGTTTAGTCTTTTTGGTGTGCTGGCTTTGTATTAGCAATTTAAATTTGAAATCATTGTTAGGAACTTCCTGGATTGAGTTGGAAGTGTTTACACCATAATTTGAGCCCTTACTGCCAAACCATGGATATTATCTTCAATTATTTTAGATAACATGGTTAATTAGTTCATTTTCACTTAATTGAGAATTGCACTGGGGAGACTTTTCCTATGCTCTGAATGCAAATTCCTATTGATAAAATGTTATGGAAAAGGCTAAAATGAATTGGCTGGATAAATGTTTCCATGGTGTCTGGTTGATAGTTACTCTAGGCCTTAAACTGCTGGTCCGCTCACTTTCACTAGTGATATAACATGTTTCATCTGCAGGATTGATTCAATTTATAAATATTAAAATGTATTAGAGAAGGGTGAATGTCGATGTCATCTTCTGCGATTATACCATTTTGGTTTATTGCAGTTCTATATGAAATTGGAAGAGAAGATGAGTGCTAAGGAGGCTGAGATGAACCAAATTCACGCAAAGACGCAGGTATACCTTCAATATGCTTTTATAAAATCTGTATTTGATAAATATTCATAAGATTAGAAACAAGTATTTATTGTTTCAGCTCCCTCTTAATGTTCTAAAGAGTAATGTTCTTATATCTTTGAGTTTTACCTTTGTGTTATTTCAGTTATGTATCCTGAAGTTGTGGATAAGATTGAGTTCATGCTCTTAGCCTAGCCGGTAATACTTTTGTCTTTTCTATATGTTTAATGCAGGAGGAAATGGAGGCTGAAATTAAAAACTACGTAAAAAGCTCAATTTTAAAGCCACACCCATGCCGACCTTCTATCAAGAAGCAACATCGACAAAAGCAGAGCCCAAAAAGGTGAAGCATACTGGCATAAAGCTCTTGAACTGTAAACAGTTTTCTTCTTTGTGCTCTTCATGAATTATTTTTCTAAATATAAATTCTAATTTGTTCTTAAATGCAGAATGAAAATTGAATTTTTCCATTGCATCATTTATTCTCCAGTTACAGGGTGCCACTGCCCAAAGAGGCATGCAAATCATGATGCTATGAATGTTATCATGTCTGAGCTTGATAATGTCTGAGTTACTAATTACTGGTTCATTTATTTTTTTCGAGTGCAAGATTAGAGTCTGAAAAGTGCTTAGTGACTGCTGCAGATTCCACAAACCTCTGGAATGTCACAAAAGATTGGGAGGAAGAGTACTAATTCTGGGACAGATTCAGATTCTAGCTCTGTACCTACTCACAAGGTAGTTGCTATGCAAGGGGTCAAGAGCAATACAATTCCATTAAAGAAACATAGGAAGCTCAATCAGATATTAATGTCAACTCCTGTGTTAACAAAACGCAAAAGGAAACTGCGTCAAGAAATATTTCACCCGGGAAGCCCTTAAATTCAAAGCTTCCAGGAAATGCCAGTCCTAAAAGAGAAACTATCCATCCTGCAAGAGCAGAGAATTCTTCAGGAAAAGCGAGTCTTGATGGATTAAAAGAAAAAGTAATAAAAAATATATCTGCATATGATGAAAGCAATCACAAAGGTGCTCTCATCACCCATGAAAAAACATTAGTAAGCATTTCTGAAGGTATATTGGATGTGAGGCAAGAGGATTTCATTAATGGTGCTTTTGACCCATCTAGCGAAGAGCACAATGATGAAGAAACAAAGAGTGAAACGAATATTGAGAATGGCGAATCAAAGGTTATAGTTAACACTGAGGTTAAGGTCACAATGCAAAACACCCACAATGCCAAAGACACTGACAATGGAAAAGAAAAGTTGGTTGCACAGAGGGCTGAAGGGGTTAAGGATAAAGACATTAACACGACTAGTAGCTCTGTGTCAAAGATCAAATCAAAATCTCCGCGACATGCTTTACCTGCCACCAGTCATGAATCAAAGGACAAAGCAATCAAAGCGGCAAAACATGATAGGCAAAAGATTGTATTGCCTGCTGAAAAGGGAAAGAGAGAATCTACATCAAATGCCTCAGTTAAACGTGGCATGAAAGGCAATGCAGGATTGGCTTGCTTAATTGCAGATGTAGCTGTAGCCTGATAAGTTGGCTAGGGTATTATAATTTTCACTTATGAAACCACACATAAATGTGGTTAGATTTGGTAAATGTTGAGGCATATGTATAACTATGCCCATGCTTCCTAGCCCGTAGCAAATAAATGATGCTGCATCAGTATGGTTAGGAGATAAATTATGTACCAATGATTTTCAGCTATGTTATTGGCTGGATAAATTTCAAATTTGACATGTAACTTGTAAGGCTTAAATGGCAGCATTAAGGTGCTGGATCAGAGTTCTGCAGCCTATGAGATTATGCTGAAGGAGCTCTATTTTTTTCAGCCTAGATGTGAAATTTCTACTGTAATTTGTTGAATGAGTGGCTTCAAAGTCTACTAGTGTTTTTATATTCTAATGCTGTGTAGTGGTGTAAAAATGGGTATTGTGTCCCTTTATATGGTCTCTGTCCTTGTTGAAAATTATTCTCTAGCGAGATATACTTAGTGGTGTTGATAGGTCAAAGCAATATATGAAGAGCTCATCTTTCCTACATCTCAACTAGGAGGTTCAGGACAACATTCAAGTGGCTGGCTTGTATATTTTTCTTATGTTGCAATATGGTATACTTAGTGGAGCCGCCATCGTGCGCCCCATGTATTATTTCCTCTTCATTAATTACCTTCCTTTTAGCATCTCAAACATTTTTGATAGGTTTAGCTATTGCTCATCCAACTATCTCTTTCCTTGGATTTCGTGAGAGTTTGTTGTCTCTCATTCTTGTCATTCACGGGAAAGTAATTAGCCTCCAACAAGATCAATTAAGCTTCTTCATCAGTGAACCTTATTTAAATTACTTGCGTAGAGTGCACAAATGCTTGAAAAACTAAAGCCACCAACCTTTCCTTACCGTTGATGATACTCACTGCATCTACAAGGTGTTTTCAATTTTAATCAATTTTACCTTTACTCCACAACATCACCCTCAACATGTTGGCATTTGTATAGGGCCTTTTTTCGGTGTTTTCCTTATGTAGCAGTTGGATAACTTTAGCTCTAACTTATCAATTGGATCCATGTCAATGATGGGTAGAATTATTGGCTATTCTTTCTCTATTTTCTAGTACACCTACCAACCCTTGTTTTAAGTACAATTAATTCATTTTTGACATTTCCTACCTTCTTCTCCAAATCTTGTATGCAGTGTTGTATAGAATGTAAGCCAACACCATTGAAAATATTCTTGTGTGTTACCTCTTTCACAAGTGAGTGAGTGCAAATCATGTTTTCCCTTTAGTTAGTTTCTTTGGTTGGACCTTCACAATTTTGATGTCTTCTTCCTCCAAAGGTGGGTCTTTTGGAGAAAGGTTGTCATACGAAACTTAGAAAGTTGTTTCTTCATCGTGCGTCTCCATCATCCAAGACAGATGAAGATAAATGATTTGAAAAACATTTTCCACCCTCAAAGGTTCCCATTCTATTGGTTCATTGGGTGTCTCTTGATCATGCTTATTTTGAGTCTCTTCTCGAGACTCCTCTTCTAACTCTTTTCCCTTGGTGCTTTTGGTGGACGTCATTACATAATCTTCCTCACTATCTTTAATGTTCACATTCTATCTTCGAACACCAAAATGAGAATTACAAGCCACTTTAAGGTGCTTTCATTCTTGTGCATGTCTTGCATGCTAGAAATTACCTAGTACACATTGAACTTGGCCAATCTATTGAGAAGTGTGACTCTAAGTAAGCTTCTTGTTGATTAGATTGGACACCACATGCATTGTTAGGTCTATTAGCTTCTCAATGGGCATTGTGAAGCCTTGCTTGTGTATTGAAATAATTTTTACACTTCCTTTATGTTGTCCACTCAAAATTCCCACTCATCAAAAGTAAAAAAATTTCAAAATTTTGAGTCTAGGTGTCTTTTACTGTCAGAAATGGTGGTGTGAAAAAAGTCCTGAAGTCGAAAAATCTAAGTTTTGGGTCGTTTTGTAAGTATTTCGGGCCTGTCGGACATTTTTGTCCCAACTGTCCCAAGTTCAATCGGGTCTCGTGTTCTCCGATCGGCCGAAATCCCCGAAGTCGTTCCATTTTCGGGCCCGTCGGAAATTTTTGTCCCAAGTGTCCCAAAACTTATTGTGCGAGATGTTCCAATTTCGGCCGAAGCACCCGAACCGCGCACTTCGCACTTTCTTGTTCCAAATGTCCCAAATCAAAAAGTGCAAGTTGTTCCATTTTCGCCCGAACCGGCCGAGTCGCGTATTCCGGAACTTTTTGTCTCAAATGTCCCAAGTCCAAACGGGCCTTCTGTTCCATTTTCGGCCGATTCGCCCGAACCGCGTCCTTCGGAACTTTTTGTCCCGAATGTCCCAAAGTTAAAAAGTGCACGCTGTCCCATTTTCGGCCGAAACTCCCGAGTCGCGTACTTCAGAGCTCTTTGTCCCAAATCAAAAAATGCAAACTGTTCCATTTTCGGCCGGTTCGCCCGGACCGCGTCCTTCGCGCATTTTCGTCCCAAATGTCCCAAAATGCATTTGTGCGTCTTCTCCTGTTTAAATCCGAATCGGCGAGCCTCGTGTTTCGCACATTCGCGTCTCACATGTCCCAGTGAACCTAATGCAATTCATACTTAGTTTTCCCGCTTTCGACCGAATGTGCTAAATTTGAATTTAAGTTGCGAAGATCAAATTTCAGGGACAAATTTGTGAGCGAAGGACGAAGCTTTCAAGACGCCGTTTACATCAGTTTTCAAAGATATCCATTGTCATCTTCAAGATGAAACGTCTGGTGTGTCCCTCGTGGCAAAGACATAGCTGAGACGTTAAAGAAATTCAAGAAGCGGTTTCTGAAGACGGTGGGTCCTTCTCAGTGACTGTCCACCTGTCTCCTTCTTCATTCTTTTCTCTTCTTCCTATTCCTTTCGTATTCCATGTAATTAGTTAAGAAATTGCGTTTGGCATTCCTTAACTATTCTCTAGTTAAAAGAAACGGTTACGAAGAGTAACTGAATTGTAAGCTATATAATGGCCTTCTTTGCGCCATTTTGAAAAGGAGGAAGAACTTGGCATATTTTCTGCAAGTGTAAATAGATTATAGAGAAATCAATACAGAAGGACTTTCCTTTCTTTGTCTATCTGATCTCTGTCTGTTCTAAGCTTTCATTTGTTTTCTTTGTGAAGATCATTTATCTCAAATTCGTTAGTCTCATCGATTGCATACTCTTCAACTTTGCAAGCACGGTGATCTTGCATAACCAAGAAGGAACTTTGTTTCCTTGATAACGAATCTGTGTTACGTTAAGAAACTTTGCGTTCTGGCAGATGTTATTTACAGAACTTTGTGTCTTTAAATTCCATCTTACTTGTTCTATACGAATGATCTTGTTTTCAATTCACGGTGACTTCGCATACATAAAGAATTACTCTGATATCTATAATTCTGCATGTTTGCCTTTCTGCTCTTTTCCATGCTCTCATTTCCTCAGTCCTTTTGTAATTGATGACCTTCATAGAAAACACTTTCGTGGTATCCAAGTTTAACCAACAAATCATGTCCTGTACATTTGTAAATAGGTTTGTTTCTGAATAAGGGAACCTCTCCCATTAAAGAGGAGGGACTTCTTGTCCCCTGACTGTTGCTCTTCTTAAAAGTCCTATTTGAAAACCAACAGTTTTTGGCGACTCCGCTGGGGAAAATCGCATTCCAGTTCTGCAATTTTTGATCATCCTTTGATCTGGCGACTCCGCGTTTCACTCGAGGGAGAAGGGCCCTTGGTATCGAAGATTCTCAGTTTCAGCTTTTAGAACAACAAGGTTTTCCTTTCCCTTCAAATTCAACAAGAAATAGAAGGACCCGTTCGACAAGCACTCCACCTGTTCAAGATAGAAGTCCTACGGGTGGTATTCCTTCAGAGCCTGCTAGTCCCAATCTACGAGCTTTGATCCTCGCCGGATGTTACAGTTCCTCTCCAAGCCATTTTTCCAAGAATGGCGGCGCCATTACCATGGGGTCATCGTGTCGGGCCTCTGGCCCTTGCTCAGCCTTTGCATGAGTTACCCAGAGAGAAACCTAAGAACTTCCCCAATTCAAAGGCGATGGCAAAGTGCACCTGACGAACACATCGCAGCCTTCGTTGTTGCATGTGGAGTTACGGGAGTCGAATATGAAGACGTCTTCGTAAAGTTTTTGTTGAGGCGTTACAAGATAATGCTGCTGATTGGTTCTATCACCTTCCTAGGTGTGCTATAACCGATCGGGACACAATGAGAACTCGGTTCGAGAACTGTTTCAAGCCGGCGAGAAGATGTGCATGCCTTGCTTGCCCAGTCTCTCGAGATAAAGAAAGATTCACAAGAGCCCATGAGGGAATTTGTGGCCCGGTTCAACAGTTGGTAAATAAAATTCCAACGCCTACCCGACCTGTTGACCAAATTCAAAAATGTTTCTTCCTAAATGCTCAATCGCCCAAAGTTAGTTATGCACTAAGAAGGGCTAATCTCGGAACACTAGCTCGGATCAAGAACTAGCCATTTGTTAGTATCGAAGATGACTTGATCATGTCGGGAAGTTGAGAAGAGACCCTCCCAAATCTAAGTCTCTTTGCTTCTTCCTCTTCCACCCTGGACCTAATGCTTGATCCATTAGTCCGAAACTTCAAATGATCTTGTCTTGCTATAAAGAAACAGTTGGCTCAAAGATGCCCCGTATGCAGATGTTCCAAGAAGAAATTTTCAGCCCAGAAATCGTTTGCCTGCTCCTCACACAAGACTAGCACTTGAAGGACCTCCTGTTAAGGTTCCTGTGAACGCAACCTGTGAAGTTGAAGAGCCAGATGATGATGAAGCTTGCGAGGAGTTTGTGGAGGAATTTGATGATGAAGCAGAGGAACTTGAGGGATCTCGGGTTAATTTCTTTACCACTGAGGGCATTGATGATTATGATGAAGTGGTAGCAGACATGAACAGCGAATCTTTTGTTGTCATGACTCGAGAACAGACAAAGCAGAGGGAGAAGGTGACCCAGCCACCTAAGAAATCCAAGGAGCAGTCGGCAACTATCCCTGTAATTGCAAGAAGAGGATCTCCTATCCCTACTTCGTCTACACAGAAGGTGAGTCCTATCAATCCCGCTACCAAAGTTGCCTCTTCTTTTTCTCCTAAAGTTGATAAGCCTAGAATTCCAAATGATGATGGCCCGTCCACTTCTGGATCCTTTGATATTGTTGATCACCTGAAAAAGACCAAGGTACAAATCTCAGAAGCTGAGTACTATCAAACCCATCCCAAAGCCTTTGCCAAAATGATCCACTTTGTTAATTCCAACTCTAAGACCACTTCTAAAGGCCTTTTACCTACTCCTCCTTCTGCACCACAGCCAAGTCTGGTAGCTGCTGTCACCTCCCCTGGTGACAAAATTAAACCATTTTATGTAACACTTCTCATAGCTGGCCATAGGCTCAGTAATTGTGTCATAGATTCTGGAGCCTCAGATAATGTGATGCCTGCTAAAGTAGCTCATGCTTTAGGCTTGACCCTCACTCGTACTTATGGATCCTGCTACTCCATGGAGAGTAAGGAAGTGCCTTTGGTTGGAAGGATTAAAGATGCACAAGTGGCCTTTCTTTGCTTTGCTAAAAGAAAGTCTTGGCTACCATCCTAGTAGCGAGACATTCCTCCTTCTTATGGAATGTTGCTAAGTAGAAACTTCAGAAAGATGTGGGCGGGAGATTGAAATGGATTGGTCACATGCACTCATACTGTCATGGACACATGAAGAAGTTACTACAGAAAGCGATCGAGTATATTGTGCAAAAACGGATGATCCTAAGGCACAAATACTCTATGAGGATATGGGGCATGGTAATTACATGATTATGTCCCCTGATGAAATCCAACCCTCCAAAGTATCACCTAAAGATCCCAATGGTGTTTGGATTTTAGAATTTGATGGAAGTTGTTCCTCAGCTGGTTCTGGAGCTGGTGTCCTGCTAGTGTCACCTGAAGGATGCCTACATCCTTTTTCATTTAAGTTGCAGTTTGAAAACACTAATAATACAGCAGAGTATGAGGCTCTCATTCTTGGACTGCAGTGGCCAAAGAACGAGGTGTGAAGAACCTTCGGCTCGTGGTGATACGAGTTGATTGTGAAGCGTGTCGAAACCTCTTTCAGGTAAAAAATGGGAGGCTGAAGCATTACCGGAATCAGGTTTGGGATTCCATTGAATTCCTTGATGCTTTCTCTATTGAAGCAATACCTAGAGAAAAGAACAGCAGGGCTGATTCACTGGCTGTCTCAGGGTCACTACTGATTCCCCATCCTGAATTCTCTCAGGATAAGTTCACTATTGAAATGGTCCACCGGCCTAGTGTACCTGACAATACCAATAACTGGCAAGTTTTCAACGATGACCAGCATTTGCTTTCCTTCCTGGAACTCAAGGGTAATTTCGAACAACTGTATTTTGAGGGAAGTGACAACCTGCCTCGTGAGAGTGTGTCCTCTGACCAAGCCGTCACCCAAGGAGAAGAAACAGATCAAGATGGATGCATCAATCTCAAAGGAAACAAGATTCCTAAAGGGTTGGTGAGTTTGGAGGAACTATTTGATAAGCATGACAGGTATGTGAAATCTAAAGCTTCTACTGGACCTCAGCAATCAGCTGAGTATGATAAGATTGATATTGGGAGTTCTAATGACCCTAAGCTGGTAAATATTGGAAAATGTTGTACAGCAGATGAAAGGAGAAAAGCAATTGATCTTCTAAAAAGGTATAAAGATGTTCTCGCTTACTCTTATGAAGATTTGAAAGCTTTCAAACCAAAAGATATGCAGCACTCGATTCCTCTCAAACCAGGAATTAAGCCTTTCAAGCAGAAACAAAGGCAGTACAACCCCAAAATAGCTGACACCATCTTTCAGGAGATTCAGAAGTTGTTGAAGGCTAAAATTATTTTTCCTATTCACCATTCGACATGGATTGCAAATATTGTGCCTGTCAGGAAGAAAAATGGTGAGATCCGCATCTGTGTTGATTTCAGGAACCTGAATCAGGCTTCTCTGAAAGATAATTACCCTTTGCCTATGATGGATCAAATATTGCAAGCAGTAACAGGATCTGAAATGTTATCTATGCTTGATGGATTCTCTGGATACAATCAGGTAGAGGTTGATACTGCAGATCAACACAAGACAACCTTCACCACTCCTTGGGGTACCTTTGCCTACAAGAGAATGCCTTTTGGGCTTATTAATGCTGGTGCCACTTTCCAGAGAGCTATGGATCTGGCTTTTGGAAGCTTGAAAGGGAAGTGTATTGTCATATACCTTGATGACCTGACAGTGTTTTCCAAGACAAGAGCGGATCATTTTGATCACCTGGAGACAGTTCTGCTGAGATGCAGAGAGCATGGAATCTCTCTGAACCCTAAAAAATCTGTCTTCTGTGTTACAGAGGGAAAACTATTAGGGCACATTGTTTCCAAGGATGGTATTAAGATTGATCCTGAACGAGTTCAAGCCATCCAGCAAATTCCTCTCCCAACCAGTAAAAAGGGCGTGCATTCCTTCTTCGGTAAGATCAATTTTTTAAGAAGATTCATTCCTGATTTTGCAGAGTTAACTTTGAACATTTCTCAGATGATGAAAGGAAAGCAAACATTTGGTTGGTCTTCTGAAGGAAAAGAATCCTTTGAGGGTATCAAGAGAGCTATCGCTAAAACTCCAGTTTTGGCCTGTCCTGATTTCAGCAAAGATTTCATCATCTATTGCTATCTACGAGATAATACCACAGGCTTTCTTTGTCTTAACTCCAAGAAGACTCACGATAAACATGAGCTACCAATTGCCTTCATGAGCTATATCCTGAAGAATCATGAGCTAAAATACACCATGATGGAGAAGCATGCTTTTGCAGTAGTCAAAGCTGTTAAGCAGTTCCGTTTCTATATCCTCAACTCTCACTCTATGGTGCTGGTTCCGATACAATTTGTTAAGTCAATTCTTACACAGCAAGAATTTGGATCCAAGAGAGGGAACCCAGGTGGCTAAGGTCCAAGAGTATGACATTGATATCAAACCAACCAAGCTGGTTCGTGGAAAAGTCTTTGTGAGCTCATTCTTTGAAGGGCCAAACATGAGTTCTTTGGAGGAGAAAAGTGACCTTCCTCTTGTTACTGTTCTGAGTTCGGTTGATGAATGGTATGCTTTGACATCACCCATTTTCTCACCTATGGGAATGCCCCCTCATTTAACTGCGCCAAAGAAAAGAGGATTTATTTAAATTGAGGTCGTGTATGATATGTATTGTGGGAAAATGCCTTGTTGAAGCGTGGTTTAGATGGGAGATTTTTGAAGTGTGTGGACAAGGAACAGCAGAGAAAATTGCTCTCAGCTTTTCATGATCAGGCATGTGGAGGGCACTATTCATCAACGGTCACTGCTCACAAGATACTCCGTGGAGGTTACTACTGGCCTTCCTTGTTCAGAGATGCATCCAAGTGGGTGGATAAATGCGAGGCTTGTCAGACTTTTGTGGGAAGACCTAAACTGGCGTCGTTGCCTCTCAAGCCAGTTGTGATTGAGGAACCATTTCAACAGTGGGGTCTAGACTTCATTGGTACACTTAATCCTGCTTCCAGTGCTGGTCACACTCATGTGCTAACTGCCACTGACTACTTCACCAAATGGGTGGAAGCTATTCCAGTCAAGAGCACTACTTCTGAAGTGGTATGCAATTTCATCAAAGAGAACATCCTGGTGAGGTATGGTGTACCTAATAAGATTGTAACAGATAATGCCTCGAATTTCTCTTCAGCTGAGATAATGGACTTCTGCTATGGGTATGGCATTTCTTTGGCTCATTCTTCAGATTACTACCCCCAGGGAAATGGTCAAGCAGAATCCACAAACAAAAACCTGGTGACTATCATAAGAAAGTTGGTCAATGAGTCTCAACGAAACTGGCACAAAAAGCTCTATGATGCTCTTTGGGCAGACAGGATTACACCAAAGAGAGCTATTGGAATGTCTCCTTTTCAAGTGGTATATGGAGTAGAAGCTCAATTGCCAGTGACAGTGGAACTGCCAGCCTTGCACCTAATGAAGGCCATTGAGGATACTAGTTTCAGTGATGCTCTGGATAAGAGGATTATGTACCTGCATAAACTGAATGAGGACAGATTGGAGGTTGCTGATCGGATATCTGTTCACCAGCAAAAGATAAAGGTCCTGTTTGACAAGAAAGCTAGGTTCAGAGATTTCCAAGTTGGAGACACCGTGCTGTTATGGGATAAAAGACATGAACCTCGTGGCAGCCATGGAAAGTTTGATTCCCTGTGGCTCGGACCCTTCAAGATCAGACATTTTGCTGGTGAGAATTCTTTCTATCTTGATTACATGGATGGTTCTCCTCTCCCACTTCCCTATAGTGGGCAGTATCTCAAGTTGTTCAAGTCCTAGGTGACTAGGGAGTCCCTTTGTACATTCTGTACAGTGTTGTTTTGCTTCTCTGCTTTTGGTGTGTTTCCCTTCTGTTGCTTTTGTGTGTTGCCCTCTGTGTTGGTCTGTTTTTGACTCCGTTGCCCAAGGGATAAGGCACTGGTCTACTTCACCAAGTTTGTCTAAGTTCTTGCCTTGTCTCATTCCTTGAATTTATGCCAAGTCATCCCCAGAAGGAGCCAGCTGTTGTCCACTCAAAATTCCCCACTCTGTCAAAAGTAAAAAAATTTCAAAATTTTGAGTCTAAGTGTCTTTTCTGTCGAGCTGGTGGTGTGAAAAAAGTCCTGAAGTCGAAAAATCTAAGTTTTGGGTCGTTTTGTAAGTATTTCGGGCCTGTCGGACATTTTTGTCCCAACTGTCCCAAGTTCAATCGGGTCTCGTGTTCTCCGATCGGCCGAAATCCCCGAAGTCGTTCCATTTTCGGGCCCGTCGGAAATTTTTGTCCCAAGTGTCCCAAAACTTATTGTGCGAGATGTTCCAATTTCGGCCGAAGCACCCGAACCGCGCACGCACTTTCTTGTTCCAAATGTCCCAAATCAAAAGTGCAAGTTGTTCCATTTTCGCCAAACCGTAAGTCGCGTATTCGGAACTTTTTGTCTCAAATGTCCCAAGTCCAAACGGGCCTTCTGTTCCATTTTCGGCCGATTCGCCTGAACCGCGTCCTTCGGAACTTTTTGTCCCGAATGTCCCAAAGTTAAAAAGTGCACGTTGTCCCATTTTCGGCCGAAACTCCCGAGTCGCGTACTTCAGAGCTCTTTGTCCCAAATCAAAAAATGCAAACTGTTCCATTTTCGGTTCACCCGGACCGCATCCTTCGCGCATTTTCGTCCCAAATGTCCCAAAATGCATTTGTGTGTCTTCTCCCTGTTTCGTCCGAATCGGCCGAGCCTCGTGTTTCGCACATTCGCGTCTCACATGTCCCAAGTGAACCTAATGCAATTCATACTTAGTTTTCCCGCTTTCGACCCGAATGTGCTAAATTTGAATTTAAGTTGCGAAGATCAAATTTCAAGGATAGTTGGCGAGAAGGACGAAGCTTTGAAGACGCCGCGTTTACATCGGTTTTCAAAGATATCCATTGTCATCTTCAAGATGAAACGTCTGGTGTGTCCCTCATGGCAAAGACATAGCTGAGACGTTAAAGAAATTCAAGAAGCGGTTTCTGAAGACGGTGGGTCCTTCTCAGTGACTGTCCACCTGTCTCCTTCTTCATTCTTTTCTCTTCTTCCTATTCCTTTCGTATTCCATGTAATTAGTTAAGAAATTGCGTTTGGCATTCCTTAACTATTCTCTAGTTAAAAGAAACGGTTACGAGGAGTAACCGAATTGTAAGCTATATAATGGCCTTCTTTGCGCCATTTTGAAAAGGAGGAAGAACTTGGCATATTTTCTGCAAGTGTAAATAGATTATAGAGAAATCAATACAGAAGGACTTTCCTTTCTTTGTCTATCGATCTCTCATGCATTCTAAGCTTTCATTTGTTTTCTTTGTGAAGATCATTTATCTCAAATTCGTTAGTCTCATCGATTGCATACTCTTCAACTTTGCAAGCACGGTGATCTTGCATAACCAAGAAGGAACTTTGTTTCCTTGATAACGAATCTGTGTTACGTTAAGAAACTTTGCGTTCTGGCAGATGTTATTTACAGAACTTTGTGTCTTTAAATTCCATCTTACTTGTTCTATACGAATGATCTTGTTTTCAATTCACGGTGACTTCGCATACATAAAGAATTACTCTGATATCTATAATTCTGCATGTTTGCCTTTCTGCTCTTTTCCATGCTCTCATTTCCTCAGTCCTTTTGTAATTGATGACCTTCATAGAAAACACTTTCGTGGTATCCAAGTTTAACCAACAAATCATGTCCTGTACATTTGTAAATAGGTTTGTTTCTGAATAAGGGAACCTCTCCCATTAAAGAGGAGGGACTTCTTGTCCCACATTCTTTCTCTTCTTAAAAGTCCTATTTGAAAACCAACACTTTACGATGGCATCTGTTAGATTCTCATACATTTATTGTGTGCACTTTATGCATCATTTATGCTAGATTATGATCTATCTTGTGTGCACCCATTCGTATCTATTAATCGATATGGAGTGCACAACCTTGTACATTCTATTTTCTCATTTAGTTAGATACTTGTTTTTTTATCCCTATTGCACACCCTTTTCTGTTCTACACTTTTGTTCTTGTAGTCATTTTTATCTACCCTCAATATAACTTTCTAACCCCAAGTGTGTTGGCCTATCACCCAGCGGGCGCTCACCCGAGGCACGCGCTAGCGCCAAGCCCCTCCTTTATGTGAGCATTGTGAGAAGGTTTTGCCATTGATGGAGGATGATTTGTAGAATGAGAAATACATTCACTTTAGTTAATAAGGTAAAAGGAGTATCTAGTAGATCACACATTAATGCATTACAGAAACAAAGTAATAAGCATGCTAAATCAGACTGAACCATGATAGCCATTTAACACGAGGGTTTACACCCTTAAACATGATATACAGAACAAAACCTTATATATATATATATATATATGGGAGGGTATAGCTAGGATCTCTCATCGAGAGAAGATGCAGCAGGGATTAAGTCTTTGTCATTTAACATGTATAGTCAGAGATGACCTCTTTTGATTGTAATATAGCTACTGAACTATTCGAATAGTTCGTAGCTATATTACAATCAAAAGAGGTCATCTCGGCTATACATGTTAAATGACAAAGACTTAATCCCTACAGATCTTCCCTGATGAGAGATCCTACCCTCCCATTTTAACCCTTGTTACAGACCCTAGTGCCATACAAAGGCCTATTACATCCTTCAGAACCCTTAGCACTAAGTGCTCTAAACCCTAGCACTACTACAACCCTCTATTACTCAGCACTTGTGTCTGTTCTTCTTTTGTCTTCTCTCTATCCGTGTGTTTTCCTTGCTTCCGAGCATCTCTTTTTATAGGATCAACACCCACCGCCATGCCTTCGATCACATGCCAAGTGTCAATGTGGTCCTCTAATGGCGAATGTTTATCCCTTTGTAAGCCCTCCATTCTCTACAATGATGTCTTCCAGGAATATTCCCTGCATGGAATATCCTTTTCTTGACCTCCAAGGTTCTAGGCTAGCACCTTATCCACTCAAAGATGCCTAGTCGGGTCACGTTTTCCTCAAGTGCCTCCAGAATGCTGAATATGGCTAAGTCCTTTGAACCCAAGGATTTGCCTTCCGTGCGCACCCTAGTTTCTCCTAAACCCTTCTTAAACCTATTTATCTGCGTGCTTCTCCCCCGTGCGCCCTTCTCCTTTTTGGTCATGTGCACGTGCGCCCTTTGGTACTTAGCTAATATTCCAAGGCCCAACAATTCTTTACCTTCTAAGTGAGTAAGCCTAGATAGTGAGATGTATATGAATATAGGTGTTTAACATGAAAACCCAATACGGTTCTTCTCGACCCATCCAAATGGAATAGAAAAATCACAAACATACATTTTTGTTTGTGTAATTAATATATATTTTCTCGACTTATACTTGAATATACAATGCCAAAGTATTTAAAATACAACTAAATGAATGTAAAATCAAGAAGTCTTGCAAAACCAGTCCTTTGGAGATGTTATTAACAAAGAAAATATTCAAGCAAGGAATCCAAAGTTTATCACTAGTTGGAGGCCCATTACTCTGCTTTCAATGTTTCCTATAAGATTTTGGTTAAGGCTCTCGCCTTACGCATTGCTTTTCTTCTCCTAGGATCATACGACTTGAGCAATCTAGATTTGTTAAAGGCCGTTATATTTTGGACAACTTTATAGGCTGTGCAGGGAAGGCATGAAATGGGCTCGGTCTTCTCTTCAAAGGGTGATTTTTTTAAAGATTGATTTTGAGAAAGCATATGGTCGAATTGAATGGCCTTTCATTCTTGTTATGCTTCATGCTTTGGGTTTTGGAACTTTTTTTTCAATGTTGTTCAGACTTTATTTGCATGGATGCCTCCTCTTGTCTTACTATCAATGGTCATCGGTCTCCTTCAGTTGGATTGTTCTGATCTATAAGACATGGCTTCCCTCTTGCTCTAGCTCTCTTTGTCTTAGATGTTGATGCGCTTGGGTATCTCATTGCGGATAGAGAAGAGCGCAGCACATTCGGGGTATATTTCTCCCTGATCACAAGACTCAACTCATTAATGGCCACTTCGACGATTCCTTTCTCACTCTAGTTGAATCTGAGCAAAACATACAGGAGACCTTCTCTTGCCTAGAGATTTTTGCAAAGCTTCGGGTCTAATGTTCAACTTACTAAGTCTTTAGGGTTCTGCCAAATCTCTTGGCCTATGCTTGATTGGTTGGTGGCTTACCCTCGGAAATGGATTCAGCAAGGAGAAAGATTTTGGTTTTGGGTATCCCCTTTTCCTTTGACAGTGAGTGTTCCACTTCATGGCAGTTTGTCATTGATCGAGTTGAACAAAAAGTGCAAAAGTGGGTCTCTTGACCTCTATCCTTGGATGGGAAATTCTAGGTGTGAACTAAGATCTTATTTGCTACTCAAGTTTACTATGCACTTGTTGGTGTCCTTCTCGGAGTTCTTTTGAAAAGTTGGCTAATTTATTAAGGGACTATCCTTGGTCGAGTTACAGACAGGGAGGCTTCTACCGGGTGGCATGGGAGATTTGCACACTTCCATGGATCGGGGTGGAATGGGTATTATTGATGTGTATAGATAGAGCATCTCTCTTTGTGCCAAGTGGGTTGTTTGTAAAATTCATGGTAGCAAAGATTGGCAAATTTAATTGCATCATTGTATCTCTTCTGGCTCTCCTTATGGTAAGAAATGTTGGAAGAACATTGGTTTTCATACTTTATTAATCACTAGAGTGCTAGTTAAAATACCTGGTACCTTTGTGGTGAAGAGCATCTGGAAATATTTTGAGGTAGTGAAACATCTGATGTGATGGGTTGGAGATGGCTTCTGTTCTGGACTTTCTTTCAATGATCATAACATCTGGTGGTCACTGGTTTTCTCATCAGACAACTTGCCTCTTGCGGAACTTCCCGATATCAAGGATTTGAGGCTTTCTAGGAAAGGCATTTCCACTATTAGAGATCTGGTCTCTAGCAGAGATTGGATTCCTTGGCCAGAGATTGAACAAAATTTTTATTTAGCTAATATAGACTTGCCTTCAGTTCTTAAAATTCAGTCTCTCATGCCAAATGTGATGTTACACAAACTTGGGCTACAACCACCTACTGCTTGGTGGAAGGATTGGAGATGGAATGTGGATATACCTTTGCTTAATTATAACTCGGGGGTCATCTATTCTCTTCTTTCCCCTGTTTCGCTTCTTTATTGAGAAGCTTAATACCAGATGGAACCTGCACTCTTCCTCTACCACCTGGCTTTACCGCCTCCATCGTGCTTGGAATCCTTTGTTTGACTTGAAGTTGAATTTCTTTCTCTGGTGCCTAATCTACCAAGGCCTCCCTTTGGGGGAATGATTAAGCCACATTGGCATCCCCAACCCCAAATGCTTATGTTGTGGTCATCCTGAATCCTTTAAGCATGTGTTCTAGTTCTTCCCACGTGCTCAAAGTGCTTGGCACTGGATACACTCCCTTTTCCAACCTTATCATCCTGAGTTTTTGATTGGAAGACTGCCTTCTTTGGAGATTATGCTAACTAGGCTTGCTTACATTGCTTCTATTTGGAATTTCTTTCGTTCTATTATTCTCTTTCAACTTTGGAAGGCTAGGAATAATGCTTTGTTTCAAATGTGAGCCCACTTTAGAGCTTTCTATTAATGAAAAGGTGGCGATTCTTTCTTCTGTGTGTATGCAGATCTAGGCCCAAGCTCAAAAAGTGGCTCTAGAGTTTTCTCACCTTCAACAGTTTGCTCGATCATTAGGGCAACGCATCGTGCACCATGAGCCGGTCCCTCCCGATGATGATCGACGTCCTCCGCCTCCCGCTCCGCCACCCATACATCGCAATCGCATTTCTGCAACCACTCTAGGAGTGATTGGCTTTCTCCTTGTGGGATTTCCTTGGCCCCTCCTCTTCTGGGCTTGGCTGGATCCCTCCTGTGCGAGAAAAATCTGTCACCAGCTCTTCTAACTAGGGTTCTCTTCCTGGGGAGTACCGAGGTTTGGCGGTTTGCCTCCACCTAGTTGGGGGATTATCGTGTCACTCGATTCGGATGTCGGATCGGGACCGATGGATGGTTTAACCCCTATTGACAAGCCTCATGCACTCGACTTCCTTCCGCCAAGAGATGCTCCACCGCCACCTCCTAGTGTTCTTTCGCTTCTGTACTTAGCATTGCCTTAATGTAGTCTCTTTTTGGTTGGTTTTGTTTCGCCCTCATGGTCATTCTCTGGTGCCCTCGTGGATTTTTTTGTACTGCCCTTTGGGCCTTGTTGGATTTCGGGCCGTGTTCTCTGTCGACCACCCTTTACTATGTAACACTTTGTATTATTATGTTTATAATATAAAGGCACTTCCAATAGTAATGTAATATCATGTGCACAAAAAAATGTGTACAAATTTTGGGCACACATGCAACCTTGGAAATAAAACACTTGCAAAAATAGAAATCTTAAATTGTAACTTCTAAGGAAATATTTTTAGATAATGTCTAGCTCAAAGCATTGTTAACAAGTACTAAAAAAATAACACATTGTAAAGTTTTATCTTATTTCTATTGAAATTACCTTGTAGACATCATTTTCAATGTGCAAACACCCATTTCTGGTATATCATAGATGATAAAGGGCCCCATCCCTTGAATATGAAACTTTCCAATAAGTTTAACATACATGGAATCATATAGAAGCACATGGGTGCTCGCACATATTTTTTCGTTGATTTTCTTATCATGATAAGTATTTTTGTGGTCTTCTCCATCCCTTACCTCCATCTAGCCATGAGACACTTCTCATAGAACTTCATTATAGATTACGTAATTTGATTAATGGCCTCTTTATCATCTAGATATCTTGCATGCTATGCGAAAAAGTGACACAACAAAATCAATTGGAAAAATAACTTCTTTTGCAAACAAAAACAATAATGGTGTGTATTTGATGAACCTTTTGTAGGAATGTTGACATACGCAACAACTCCCCACTCCTCTAGCACTAGATATGTTGGTCTTTGTGAGAAAAGGGGTGTTGCATGAGAAAAAAACAACAATATGCAAGGTCCAGTGTAAAAGGCATAGCTTTTCCTCTCTTTAAATAATGGCACGTGGGTGGGATTGAGTTTTTGCACAATGGATTGCACGCTTGTGGTATCCTTAAGGTTAACTCTCACCAAATCTTGGTGGCCATAAAATATGGTAGGAAAGCTCAAGGGACCTTTCATGTTGTTTGTGAAGGGTGTTTGTAGGCTTGTTTTAATTGGTTTTGGTGTGATTACATACTAATTTCGCAATGGGAAAACATGGAGATTCAGCCTTTAAGGATTTAGTACAAGTGTGTGTGGGAGGCTAATGATTCATTCATTTATTTCATATTTTAGTATACTTTATGAGGGTTATTCTATAACGAGTACCTCCTGCAATCATAAAAAGTTAACAATATATATCAATTGCAAGATTTATTCCTAGATTTTTTTCTTCGAGAAAATGGTAAAAGTGGGGTTTTGAAAGGACCTGCGCATCCTTACACGTAAGGCCCCAAAATCCGATACATCAATGAAGAAAAAATGAGAAAAATACCATAGGCCAAAGGAGTAGAGAACCAATAAGGTTCAAACAAATGAAGAAAGGAGCACATGAGAAAGGAAAAGGATAAGCAATAACTATCCGGATGCAGCAACAAAGTTGCATCTGCAAAGAAGGAGAAGAAGCAACCCCAAAAACAATTGCATCTAGAAACAATAGGGGAAAGAAAAAGAGAGGAAGGGGGATGCAACCCGAAAAGGCTACAAGATTGAGAAGTGGAAGCGAAGTAGGATAGAAAGGAAGACATGAAAGAAAGAGGAAAATCAATGCTTTCCCTTCTCTCCCTTCTTCGAATGCACTATCTGCCATTTATCCTGCGAAATCATCTTTAAAATAAAAGGATTGTATTCCGTTAAGTCCAAAGGACTGCTACCTGCGACTCCTTATCAAGAGGATGGGTGACTTCCTTATCTGAGTTAGAATGATTGGATTCATGAGGTTGCTTTAGTCCAGGAGAAGGCCTCTCCAAAGAGGAAGGGAAAACCAAAGGCAACCCAAACTCCTTTTTAAATGCAGTATCAACTTGTGTTGCAACTGAAGGAGCTATAACTACAGCTACTTAATCTTCTCGAATCATCCTTTTCATTATCCTCTATATAGGGTAGGATCCAATATTTGGGACTAGATCCTTTTTCTGGGGAGCTCTGGATTTCTTCTAAGGACATGCAACTTGGAGGTGCTCTGAAGTCCTGCAGTTCTGACATCTGAAAGTTGTATTTTCATAGTCAAGCATTTGGGTAAAATTTTTTTCCCCCATCTTGAGGGTCATCCTATCTAGAAATCCCTTGCTGAGGTCTACTTCTACACAAATCATGATATAAGTGTGCAGACCACTCCACAACCTCATGTTTTCTTCCTAAATAAACCACCTTAGAAGGTTACCGATTTCCTCCACCGTACAGAAAAAGTGAAGGGGAAGATTAGGAAACCTCACCCAAACTGGAACACGAGTGATGGAGAAGGTATTCAAATCAAATTATGGAAAACCATGGGGTAATGGAAATACCCAATGATTTCCAAAACTAAGGAACCTATGATAATCCTCCAGTTCATCGAAGAAGATGATAAAAAAACCTCTGGCACAAAGGAAGTATTTGTAATTTTCCATC
Organism: Taxus wallichiana var. yunnanensis; assembly: GCA_018340775.1. Lineage (NCBI taxonomy): Eukaryota > Viridiplantae > Streptophyta > Pinopsida > Cupressales > Taxaceae > Taxus > Taxus wallichiana. Next base: position 150,633,056 of record CM031240.1, read on the forward strand.
CACAAGGTATGAGTCCAATGAATCACGGTGTTTGATAAAGGACAAACAACATTAAATCGGAAGATTAGGGCCTTGGATTTTAATTCTTGGAGAAGATTTAGGGATTTTTCATCATTAATATCTAGGGTAGGTGATTTAACAATTTTCTCCACAATTTAAGCAGGGGAGGAGGAGTTGTAGGCTGAAGGTAGTTTCAAAGTTGAGACGTTTTTAAAAATTGTCTCATTAAAAGTAGCAGAGCTATGTTCCTTGGCTTCACCCATTATACTAAAAATCATAAAAATCATTGAATCCTGCACTATCCTATATGAGACGAGTAGGAATCATCCGTAAGTAGTTTACCGGAAAAAATGTGGACATAGGAACTTGACCTGAAGCCTAGTTTATGAGCAAGAATGTGTTTCAAATTTATCCCACATGCTAATCGATGGAGTTGAATACACAGGGTATTTCCATTCAAAGAACAAACAAAAACTTGGAGAAGTTCTCGTATAGTCATCCATCCCAGAGGATCCGTCACTGAATCACCATCCCCTAGTGCGGACCCATGCGCAAGCCGCCGCAATGTCAACATAAATAGAGGAGGCACGGGATGTAAAACCAAGCCTTGTTGTACCACCGGATTCCACAGAGTGGCTACCCTATTTTATGCAAATATATTGTCATTTCTTTCCCGTGAATACAAACCAAAGGTGACCCTAAAATCACCATCATTATCCCCACAAGCACTTTGCCAAAGGCTCCACCATCGATTTGGACTGGAGCTCTATCGCCACCGCCAATATCATTTGCCCTAGATTTAGGGTTTCGAGAATAGTTGGGATAAATCTCCATTGCTACTAGTAGTATGGTACCAATATTAAGTGTTTATGAACTAAACAAAGATTTATTCCTAGATTAACTTTAATCTAACAAGGTATAAAAGAGTGAAAAAGAGAGAAGTTTAGGGAGAAAAAAATGCATTTTATGCCATGGTAGAGATCCTCTTTACGGTTGGTGAAGATAGATCTAGAAAACCATCTTCACACTCATACCACCATTCACTCAATTAAGACATGACTGAGTGCAAGAGTATGAGGATTTTGTTGTAGAGAAAAGAGGAATGAAACACTGTTGAACATGTAAGTAGTGAGCATTAACCCAAGACAACTATTGAATGATATACTTGATTGATAAATAAAGAGGATCTTCTCAAGCAAGTGGAAAGAGTGCACATAGACATAACAACTTAGGGAAAAACAAAAAAGTAAAAACAAGAAAACTAAGGAAAATGCATGAATTTTTTTGACACTTCTTTCTGTAAGGATCCAACCATAACATAGTCTTTTATATGGGTATTTATAAGAAAAAACTAACATACTTGGTTATGACTAAATGCTAGAATAAATACCCTCTACCATTAAGAGTGCGGTGCAAGTCGACATAGTGTGCGAATTACAAAAATGGTTGTAGTCCTTCATCAATAACATACACACACTTGGGGAATTAGGTGGTGGTACCTACATAGTAAAATAAAATTGAATGACCCTTGGGAGATCTAGACGAATATCATATTTGATCTCGATTCTAGTAGGTAGCATTCAATGCTATATGAAGTTTTGGGGAAGCTTGAGGCGACGTCAATCCTTATTAATTTCATTTGGTGCATTCTCTCGTGCGACGTAGAGTGTCCAAGGAGATCTCTCCAACCTATTTTATTGAAAAGGGGATGAAATTTATTTTCTTGACAAAAATGGTATCTCTATGTAGTGTTGTGTTAGAAATGACATATTTGTTAAATTTTATCGTAAGTTTTTTTTTGTCTCGTGACTAACACAGGGATTCATAGTCTAAAGAATTACCTATCACACAAGTTCATATAATTTTTTAAAATATTTTTTTAGTTATTGGTAAAAGGGGAAAATTAGCAGGGGCCCAACCTTGTTACGAAAAACTCAAGGGGTCTTAACACCTCGATACACCATAAAACCAAGATACAAAACACAAAAGAAACAAAACAATAGATCAACATAAAAGAAACAACATATATAGAACAAAACAACAAAAAATACAACAATGCTCACATCTAGAGTTGTAAATCAAACTATTTTTAGGCACTTATTGTTTTAGGAGGTGAAATCCTCTCGCACAATCTGATTTTGCCATTTTTGAACCACTTGAGTCCACCTATCCTCCTTAGGAGTTTCTCTAAAGAAATCCTCATTCAAACATGAGCTTTTGATGTTTTTTAAACAAAGACCTTCTCAAATGTTAAATACCTTCATCCATCTATCTCTATTCTTAGAGGAAATGAGACTAGATCCAATGTGTAATGGTTCTTCCTCTACTATACCATGGAAAAATCCTTCCTTAATCACCTCCTTCTCCTCATGGTGAAAAGCATCTCTTTTATTTTACAGCCCTCTTTGCTTATTAGACTTTGAAAAATGTTGCTTCTCCATTTTTTGACTTTCATCACCAATCATCTGATCATCCTTTGGATTTTTAACTTGTTGATCCTCTTCAATATGTACCTCATGTTCTTGATCTTCTTCCCAATCCTCTTCAGTTTGAATTTCATCTTTTGTGTCTTCTTTTTATTCTTCTTCTTCTGAATATTCACCTTTTTCTTTGAGAAGTTCCCCTTCTTCTTCGGGAAGTACCCCTTCTTCCCTTGATTTTAGATTATTTTTTTCTTCTCACTCCCCACATCATTTCCAGTAACATATAATTTCCTTTCTCTCTAAATAAATGCAATATCTAAAAACTAAGGCTCAACAACCTTTATTTGATTCTTTTGGGATGATTCTAACACAACCTTCAAGCTAGAAATTGTTGGTGTATATGACTTGTCTCATCATCACTTGACGTCTTGTCCACCTCATGTGGTTAGTCATCTCACTTAGTGAGAATAGGTCATTAGGGTTAGTTAGGGTTGTGTACATGTGTCATGCATATGAGTTACACAACACTCCTATATGTACCTAATATTTTTGATCTATGATTCTAAGAGTGTGTGGGAGGATAATGAGTCATTCATTCATTTCATATTTTAGTATCCTTTATGAGGGTTATTCTATAACGAGTACCTCTTGCAATCATAAAAAGTTAGCAATATATATCAGTTGCAAGATTTATTCCTAGATTTTTTTCGAAAATGGTAAAATTTGGGGCTTTTGAAAGGACCCGCATCCTTGCATAGAAGGCCCCAAAGGCTAGATACATCAATGAAGAAAAAAAGAGAAAAAACTCGTAGGCCAAAGGAGTAAAGAACCAATAAGGTTAAAAACAAATGAAGAAAAGAGCACACAAGAAAGAAAAAAGAGGAAGAACAATTGTCCAAATGTAGCAGCAAAGTTGCATATGCAAAAACAAAGAAGAAGCAGCCTTAGAAACAACTTCATCTAGAAACAACGGGAAAGAAAAAGAGAAGAAGGGGGATGTAGCCGAAAATTCTACAAGACCGAGAAGTGGAAGTGAATCGGGATAGAAAGGAAGACATGAAAGAAAGAGGTAAATCAATGTTGTCCCTTCTTTCCCTTCTTCGAATGCACTATCTACCATTTATCTTGTGAAATCGTCTCTACAATAAAATGATTGTATTATGTTAAGTCCAAGGGAGCGGCTACCTATGACTCCTTATCAAGAGGATGGGCACCATCCTTTTCCGAGAGTTAAATTATCGATTCATGAGGCCACTTTATTCCAGGAGAAGGCCTCTCCAAAGAGGAATGGAAAACCAAAGGAAACCCAACCTCCTTTTCAAATGCGGTATCAACTTGTGTTGCAATTGAAGGAGATGTAGCTACAACTACTTGATCTTTTGAATCAACCTTGTCATCATCCTCTATATTTGGTGTGCTCCAATATTTGGGAATAGATCCTTTTTTGGGGAGCTTTGGATTTTTGAGGATTGGAAGCTTGGAGGTGCCCTCGAATCCTGCAATTCGACATCCGAAAGTTGTATTTTCATAGTCAAACATTTGGGTAAAAACCATGTCCCCCATCTTGAGGGTCATCCTATTTGGAAATCCTTCTTGAGGTATACTTCTACACAAATCCCGATATAAGTGTGCAGACTGCTCCACAACCTCATGTTGTCCTCCTAAATAATCTACTCTATAAGGTTATCAATTTCCTCCACTGCATAGAAAAAGTGAAGGGGAAGATTAGGCAGCCTCACCCAAACTAGATCACAATTGATGGAGAAGGTATTCCAGATCAAATTCTAGAAACCATGGGGTAATGGAAAGACCTGAAGATTCCCAAAACCAAGGACCCTCTTCAAAGACTCTTTGATAATCCTCTAGTTCATCAAAGAAGATGATAAAAATCTCAGCCTGACAAAGGAAGTATTTGTAATTTTTCATCCACGAGGTATGAATCCAATGAATCACAGTGTTTGATGATGGCCAAACACCATTAAATCTACAGATTAGGGCCTTTGATTTTAATTCTTGGAGAATATTAAGGTATTTTTCATCATGAATCTCTAGGGTAGGTGATTCAATAACTTGCTCCACAATGTAAGTAGGGGAGGAGGAGTTGTAGTGAAGGCGCTTTGAAAGATGAGACATTTTTAAAAAGTGCCTCTTTGAAATTAGGAGAGCTACGCTCCTTGGCTCCACCTAATAGACTAACAATCATAAAAATTGTTGAATCCCACACTATCCCATAGGAGATGAGAAGGGAATCATCTAGAAGTAGATTGCTAGAAAAAATGAGGCCATAAGAACCTAGCCTAGAGCCAATTTTATGAGAAAGAATGAATTTCAAATCTATCCTACATGATAACTGATGGAGTTAAATACAAAGGGTATTGTCATTCAAAGAACGAACTAGAACTTGGAGAAGTTTTGTATAGTCCCCCACCCCAAAGGATCCACCACCTAAATCACCATCCCCTAAGTACAAACCTTCCAAATGATCGCAATGTCAACGCAAATAGAGGGAGGTACATGATGTAAAACCAAGCCTTGCTACACCACCAGATTCCGTAGAGTGACACCCTTATTTTTTGCAAAGATACTGCCATTTATTTCTTCTAAATACAAACCAGTGACCACGAAATAACCATTATTATCCCCATAAGCACTGCCACCTAGGATCCACCATTGATCCGGATAGGAACTCTACCACTACCTCCAACATCATTTTCCCTAGGTTTAGGGTTTCAAGAATGAGGGAGAACTCTCCATTGCTATCTAATAGTTTGGTACCAATATTAAGTGTTTATGGACTAAACTAATATTTATTCCTAGATTAAGTCTAATCTAACGAGGTGTAAAAAAGTGAAAAAAGAGAAGCTCAAGGAGAAAAATAAATGAATTTGATTCCATGTTAGAGATCCTCTTTACGGTTGGTGAAGATAGATCTAGAAAACCATCTTCACAGTCATACCACCATTCAATCAATTAAGACATGAATGATTGCGAAGAGTATGAGGATTTTGTTGCAGAGAAAAGAGGAATGAAACATTGTTGAATGTACAAGTAATGAGCATTAACCGAGGGACAACTATTTAATGATATACTTGATTGATAAATAAAGAGGATCTTCTCTAATCAAGTGGAAAGAGTGCACATAAACATCAAAACTTAGGAAAAAACAAAAAAGTAAAAACAAGAAAACTAAAATGCATGAAAATGTTTTGAAACTTATTTCTACAAGGATCCAACCATAACATGGTCTTTCATATGGGTATTTATAAGAAAAACACAACATACTTGGTTATGACTAAATGTTAGAATAAATGACCTCTACCATTAAGTGTGTAGTGCAAGTCTAACATGGTGGTCAATTAAAAATGGTTGTTGTCTTTCACCAATAACATACACATAGTTGGGAATTAAGCGGTGGTAGCTACATATTCAAATAAAATTGAATGACCCTTGGGATATCTAGAAGAATATCATATTTGATCTCTGATTCCAGCAGGTAGCATTTAATGCTATATGGTGTTTTGGGAAGCTCAAAGGCGACGTCAATCCTTATTAATTTCATTTGGTGCATGCTTTGTGACATAGAGTGTCTAAGGAGATCTCTCTAACCTATTTTATTGAAAAAGGGGATGAAATTTATTTTCTTGATAAAAATGGTATCTCTATGTAGTGTTGTGTTAGAAATGACATCTTTGTTAAATTTTATAGCAAGTTTTTGGTCTAGCGACTAGCACTGAGGATTCATAGTCTTAATAAGTAGCTATCACACAAGTTCATATAAAGTTTTTAAATATTTTTTTAGTTATTAGTAAAAGGGGAAAATTAATAGGGGCCCACCTTGTTACGAAAAACTCAAGGGGTCTCAACACCTAGATTTAACCATAAGACCAAAGATAAAACACAAAAGAAATAAAAAAATAGATCGACATAAAAGAAACAACAAAAGCACACCATATGTAGAACAAAACAACGAAAAAAAGACAACAATGCTCACATCTAGAGCTATAAATCAAACTATTTTTAGGCACTTATTGTTCTAGGAGGTGAAATCCTCTTGACAATATGATTATGCCATTTTTGAACCACTTGAATCCACCTATCCTCCTTAGGATTTTCTCTAAAGAAATCCTCATTCAAACTTGAGATTTTGATGTTGTTTTTAAAACAAGGACCTTCTCAAATGTTAAATACTTTCATCCATCTATCTCTATTATAAGGAAATGAGACTAGATCTAATGTGTAATGGTTCTTCCTCTACTATACCATGGAAATATCCTTCCTTAATCACCTCCTTCTCCTCATGGTGACAAACATCTCTTTTATTTTGTAGCCCTTTACTGCTCATTAGACTTTGAAAAATGTTGCTTCTCCATTTTTGAATTTCACCACCAATCATCCAATCATCCTTTGGATCTTAAAATTCTTGATCCTCTTAAATATGTACCTCATGTTCTTGAGCTTCTTACCAATCCTCTTTAGTCTAAATTTCATCTTTTTATCTTCTTTTTCTTCTTAATCTTCCCCTTCTTCCTCGGAAGTCCCCTTCTTCCTTGCTTTTAGATTCTTTTTTTCTTTTCATTCTCCACATCATTCCCAATACAATACAAATTCCCTTCTCCTTGAATAAAATTAATATCTAAAAAATGAGCCTCAACAACCTTTATTTGATTATTTTGGGATGATTATAACACAACCTTCAAGCTAGAAATTGTTGGTGTATATGACTTGTCTCATCGTCACTTGGCATCTTGTCCAACTCATGTTGTTAGTTATCTAACTTAATGAGAATACGTCATTAGGGTTAGTTAGGATTGTGTTCACGTGTCATTCATAGGAGTTACACAACACTCCTATATACACCTATTATTTTTATCTATGACCATGACAAACCTTGTGTATTTTTCTACTTTATTTTCCTTGTGATTCGTTCTCTTGCTAATTACGTAAAATTTTCTCATCACCATTGGAAGTGTAACCCTCTTAAATGTGCACGTGGATCCATACTGATCCTTGTAGAACAATATGGTATGGTATCATTGTTAGGTAAATGTGCACTTGATTAATCTAGTTGCTTATTACTTCATTTTTGGTTTTCGTGCTTCTCGTGAAAGTTTTCAATTATTTTTTGAATCTTATTTTTTTGGAAAAGGGTAAATTTGAGGGTTTTGAAAGGACCCACAACCTTGTACAAAGAAAAGTGAAAAAAATGATAAAGCTGAAGAGATATCCCACACAACACAAGGAGAAAAGAGAAAATGACTACACGAGAGAATAAGGAGAAAATGCCATAACCACAGTTGTTGCAACAAAGAAGACTTAAAAGAAGAAGAGATAGTTTACCATACAAAAGCAATAAGATGCACTAGGAAGGAATAACAGAGAGAGAGAGAGAGAGAGAGAGAGAGAGAGAGAGAGAGAGAGAGAGAGAGAGAGAGAGAGAGAGAGAGAGAGAGAGAGAGAGAGAGAGAGAGAGAGAGAGAGAGAGAGAGAGAGAGAGAGAGAGAGAGAGAGAGAGAGAGAGAGAGAGAGAGAGAGAGAGAGAGAGAGAGAGAGAGAGAGAGAGAGAGAGAGAGAGAGAGAGAGAGAGAGAGAGAGAGAGAGAGAGAGAGAGAGAGAGAGAGAGAGAGAGAGAGAGAGAGAGAGAGAGAGAGAGAGAGAGAGAGAGAGAGAGAGAGAGAGAGAGAGAGAGAGAGAGAGAGAGAGAGAGAGAGAGAGAGAGAGAGAGAGAGAGAGAGAGAGAGAGAGAGAGAGAGAGAGAGAGAGAGAGAGAGAGAGAGAGAGAGAGAGAGAGAGAGAGAGAGAGAGAGAGAGAGAGAGAGAGAGAGAGAGAGAGAGAGAGAGAGAGAGAGAGAGAGAGAGAGAGAGAGAGAGAGAGAGAGAGAGAGAGAGAGAGAGAGAGAGAGAGAGAGAGAGAGAGAGAGAGAGAGAGAGAGAGAGAGAGAGAGAGAGAGAGAGAGAGAGAGAGAGAGAGAGAGAGAGAGAGAGAGAGAGAGAGAGAGAGAGAGAGAGAGAGAGAGAGATATGAAAATGAAAATAACCGGTGGAAGCAACCAAGAGGTGTCTACCAAGAAGTCAAGAAGGGAAGAAAGGAAAATGAGGATAATAACTTAGTGCTTACCCTTCTTCGAATGCACCAATTGCCAATTTCTCGGTAAGTATTATTCCTCTCAACCAAGTAAATTTGTTATAGCCAAGTTCATAGGGGTTCAAGTATGTAATTCCTTTTCCAGAGAGATGAGACTGTCCTTATCTCGAATCGGAATGATTGGATTTATAAGGTCTCTTAATTGTTGGAGTAGGTATCTCCAAAGAGGGCGAATACACCGAACAATGACCTGCCTCGGTAAAATCAGTTGCGGCGGTGAGAAACAACCAATGGATTTAATTCCTTAGCTTTTTGAACATTAGAATCGAATCGAGTCATCCTCAAGATATGGAGGGCTCCAACATTTATGGAATTTTTCTTTTAAAGCTTGGAATTTCTTATGAGGGAAGGCAAGCTGGAGGTGACCTAGAGTCTTGTAATTTATACATCTGAATGTCATGTTTTCATATTCAAGAGGTTGTACGTGAGTCACATCTCTCATCTTGAGTGTCATTTTATCCGTGCAGTCCTTTAATGAGGTCTACTTCAATACAAATTACGACATAAGTGGGAAGCCCACTATGAAATCGCTTGTCATCTTGTTTTATGAACCTCCCTAGACTATTGTCTATGTCTTCCATAACAAGATAAAAATTTAGAGGAAGATTAGAAAACCTTACCCAAACAGAGACACACGACATGGAGTAAGAACTCAGATCAAATTGTGGAAACCATGGGGTAGTGAACATCCCCGCCGAACCCTAGAATCAAGGGCCCTCATCAATGACCCTTTGATAATATTCCCGGTCAAAGAAGTATATTATGAAAAAACCTCGAGCACGTAAGAAATGATCACAATTGTTTGTCCATGATGAGTGAATCCATTAGATTAGAGCATTTGTCAAAGGCCAAACACCATTAAATCTATAGATGAGAGCCTTTTTTTCTTGATTTTTTTAAGGTCAAAGATTCTACACCAAAGGTGATTTCAAGGAGGGAAATTCGAGGTTTGTTCAACAATATAGGTAGGGGAGGAGGGAAGTTTCTGCAGATGTAGAAGTGACACTTTTGAGTAGTGCATCTTTAAAAGGTAAAGGGTTACAAAGTTTGGCTCCTCCCTTTAAAACACTAGACATGAATATCATGGAATCCCATCTAATCCCATAATAGTTAAGCAAGGATTCATCCTTCAGAAGTTTACCTCCAAAAATAAGTTTGACGAAGTCAAAACAATAGCCTAATTTGTGTGAAAGAATAGATTTAAGATCCTTACCCTGGGTGAGTGGTGGTAGCTGAATGCAGAGAGTGTTACCAAACCGGGTACATATGAGGATCTAGATGAGATGACCACAACCACCAACATAGTCGAAGAGAGCATTCCATTAGAGAGGGACTGACAATGGACCCACCATCAAATCTATTGGGTAGGGTTGAAACAATATTTTTAGGTTGAGAAGGGGAGGAACACAACTTGTTGTCACGCTTCCAACTCCACCACCACCACCAACAACCGACACACTTTTAATGAGGACACCCCTAGACCAGGGAAAAAATGAAACAACGAAAGACCTTTGCCAAGCAGCGCCCGAGTCAAAACCCTAGGTATTGTTCTTAAACAATCACGAGTCAAATTCTGGAAAGACATGACAATATCATAGATCTTGTCATTACGAGCCCAGTCTATAACAAAGTGCTCCCATAACCATAACATGACCACTTGAGGGAAGAGCTTCCACCACTTATGGGAAAATCACCACAAGCCGAGCCAAGAGAGGGTTCCCCATCTCGACACCACCATAAACCCCATAAGAAAATAGAAACTGCATGCCCATAGTGTAAAAACCTCCGTAGACGTCATAGGAGACAAGGCCTCATCAACGATTCCATGAAAAACATGGTTAAACTGAAAATCAACCACGCCAAACCCAGGTCCACACCATCATCGCCGCTAGATATATCTCCAGCCAAACATCTTCACCCATTTGTGATTAATTGATTAAATTAATTAAATCATACACATTGCACCCTTTGGATTAATTAAATTAATCCCTAGTACCCCTTTTTCTAGTTTAATTATCATTTATTAATTAAATGATTAATTAATTAAGTGTGCACATTATAACAACCACTTTGGACCCACATGGACTCCACATCCTCATCCTAGTCAACTCCACATGGACTCCACTTCACTCAGTCTAGTCAACTACACTTCTAGAATCCTAGAAAGGTGGGGGAAATTGAATTACATGTATAACCACCTTTCTGGATGTAACTTTTGAATTAATTCCATTATTGCTCCTAAAATTCCAATAATTGCTACAACCTCCTCAAATGTTATTTTTAACATGTGCATTCACCAGCTTGTAACTAATTTCCAACTACTTCTCCTCTATAAAATGCATGTCTACTCTATACAAATCCTCTTGGATTCATAGTATAATAACTATTCTAAATTTCCAATTTTCCGCATTTTGGAATCTATGTATTCGTAGCATTTGCACCAACATTTGGAGGTCATTCAAGAGCACCCAAAATCAACCATTTTACAAGGTTACACAACTTCTAAAGCTCTCACAACCTTACTGAGGTTTGCATTAGAAGCTCATGGGAATGTTTGCAAGTTTATTTTTTTACTTTCCCTTTAATGTTACTTTTTCAATTCTTAATAGAATCCCCCGTGGGACTTTCACCCTATACCCTCATTTTTTTTTCATTCACCCCGGACCTAACACCCTTCACCGATCCTATTTTATTCTCCCTAGTGAGTCCCATCCCATCAACTCATCCACATGAGCTCTCTTCACATTCATGCAAACATGACTCAAACTCCCGGCACAACATGGCTCCCCACACAACCAGCCTTGCAAGTGCTTTTTGAATAAAATTTTAAGTATCAAGCCCAAAACTCTATCATTTTGGCTCCCATTGATCTCCCTCGCACTCTCTTTTGTCTTTTTCCATTTGATTTGTAAAAAAAAAAAAAACCCTTAATCCCTATAACAAAACACCACTACTTCAAAAACCAACACTATGCGTCACTAAGAAAAAACCCCAACCTGCCCCTTTTTCCTTTTAGGTTTAGGTTTAGGTTTTAAATCTTGTTATTTAATTTCTTTTATTTCACTTTTAGGTTTAGGTTGAATAACTACTAATTTTTCCGACTTATACATTTCTTTCTAGACTTAGGTTTTTATTATAGTTTCTTACATTGTTTTTGTTTTATTGTAATTTATTTCTCTTATGTTAAGATAGCACTTTGCTTTGATCTTTCATATTTTTTTTCATTCTTCTCATTTCATAACTACTTTTTTTAATTACTTTCACTTTATTTCATTTTTTTAAAAATTAACTAGTTCATTCATTTTTTTAATTAATTTCTTAGTCTCATTAATTTTTATTTTGCCTTTTCCATTAAATTAGATCCTCGACTTTTTTTATTTTTTCAATTTTATTCACTAAGACTAATTGTCTCATTTAGTTTCTTTATTAGTCTAATCGGTAGCGCTTTACCTTCACTTATTTTTTATTGCTTGGAAAATTTATCAACCTTGACTCCTTTCGACCCACTTTGTGCTCCTTTTTTATCACTTTTCATCAATTTACACTTAATCATGAAAAACTTTCTCCTATAGGGTTATTAGATGTTCCAATCCAATTTTTTCATTGCTTTTTAGCCATTTTGTACACATTTAGTCATTTTATAACTAGGATTAACACTTTGTAACATGTTTTTCTTGTGTTTCCTTTGTCATTTTTTTTTTTTTGGTTTTGAGACTAATCATTTTATGTGATATGCTCTTTCCCTCACATTTTTAAGTGATCTTGGGAATTTTTTGATCATTTTTTTTTTTTTTTTGGGAATTTTTTTTTTTTTTTAATTTAATCTAACACTTGTTTACACGTATGTTCTTTCCTCGCACTTTTAAGAGATATTTGAAATCAAAAAATGGGTTTTTTTTTTTTTTGTTTGTCCTCTACCTACCTCAGAAAAACATTCTAATCCTTTTGTTTACAGACCCACTCTCACAAAGGTTGATTAAAACACTTAAAAATACTAACTACAGGTTGCCTTTGCTCATGCACTTCAAACTACTAATTCTTGTGTGTAGGAAATTATTAAATAAGATAAAATTAACATTTTCTACACACTATATTTACAGGTTCGGATAAGGGTTAAAACCCATCCACATAACTATGGGAAGTGCCTTGGCATAAGCCATAAAAATATTTTGAGGATTACCATAGAACCCCAAAGTAGTCAACACATTGAGGGAACTGCGGATGAAAAATGGGCACTTTTATCCCAACTTGACTAGTAAAGCCTTGTGAGTTAGAGTCATGGATATCCAATAGTGGTGACCCCAATGTGATTCATTTTGAGAAAGATCTTTTCTCAGGGTTTCAAAGGGGTTAAAGTAAAGCCCATCAACTAGCAATAACACACACTCACTCGGGTATATTGCTGACACCTAGTTGAGTGAACCACCTAGGAAGCCACACCTTGTCCAAGCCAATCTAAGGTAGAGGCCAAAACTTTCACTACATCATTTTTCATTTTTCTCATGTGTTACACACTTGTGTTTCACTTTTTCATTCACATTTTCTCTCTCATCCACCTTTTTTGTTTTTAAATGTGTCTAAGTCTTGGGTTACAGGACATCCATATCCACACTTGAGCACTTTCATTTTCTTCACTAAGTCTTGACATCATGATACTCTCTTTATCATGGTCAAACACCCTCTTGATCACCTTGATTTCATTTCATAAGTCTTAAGTTTAACATTATCTTGTTGAACTCTAAGCATTCCATACTCTTACATCATCATTTCATTTCACATTCACTTTGTTTGAATTGATGACATTTTTTCTATCTCTTCTCTCCACATCTTACATCATCATTTCACATTTCACTTTGTTTTGTTGAATTGATGACATCTTCATTTCTCTTCTCTCTTTTTGATCTCTCTTCATCATCTTCCTTCATTTCACTTTTCATACTTCAATCACTTTGTTGCATTGTCACATCCTCATCATTTCTTCACTTCTCTCTTTAAAGCATTCACTTTTCTTTAATTTGAGATCACTAATCAATCACTTCTCCTTTGTCTCTTATCTCCACTTTTGTGAGATTTAGACCTTCTTCATCATCATTTCTTCACTTCTTGTGATGATGACATTTCACTTTTTCATTCTTTTTAGTCCTCTCCATTTCTTTTTTCATGTCTCCTCTTTTAACACACTTTTGTTAAGAGTTGACATCTTTCATCATCTTCTTAAGTCTCCTTTTAACATCCTTTGTTAAAGTTGAGAAAAATCATCATTTTTCCTAAGTCTCTTCCCTTAACACATTTTTGTTAAGAGTTGAGCATCTCCATCATGTTTTAAGTCTCCTCTTTGTCACACTCACTTTTTTGTAAGTTGAGCACACTAACTTCTTTCATCTCTTCCTCTTTATATTCACTTTTTAAAGGTTGTGAATAGTTCATTTCAACCTTTCATCTTTCTTAACACTCATTTTGTTAAGAATCATCTAAACTAACATTTCAACCCATCTTCCACCTTAACATCATTCATTTTGTTAAGTGTTGTGAAGTCATCTTTTTCAAAGTCTCATCTCTTATCACTTACATTTTGTTAAGATTTCATCAAGTTTTTTCTTAATCTTCCACCTTAACATCATTCATTTTTTAAGTGTTATTTTCCACCTTTTTCATTTTCTTAAGTCACTTTTTCACTCATTTTGTTAAGAGTTGATCATCATTTATCATCATTTAAGTCATTTACACTCTTTTAATCATTTTTCCTTAAACTCATTTTGTTAAGTGTCAAACACATTTAAATTTTTACCCCTTTTCATTTTCTTTAACACTCATCATTTTTAGGAGTTAACCTTTTCACATCTTCACTCTTATCACTCATTTTTATTAAGAGTTGATCACATTCCACCTTGTCAAGTCTCTCTCTCCCTTAACATCCATTTTTTTAATAGAGTAGAGCACATCTAACCTCATTTTAGTCCCTTTCCTCTTAACTCTCATTTTGTTAGAGTCGGGAAATCAACTAACCATTTTCTCTTCTTCCTCTTAGCACTCATTTTTCTAAGGGTCGAGATTTTTCATCTTCTTCCCTCTTCCATCTTAGCATTCACTTTGCTAAGGGTTGAGTTTTCTCATCACACTCTCTTCTTGTTCCTCCCCTCTTTCAAAAATGGTGGGAACACATGACATCATGATTATAGTCCTTTTTGATGGGAGGAAATAAATCCTTTCCATATCAGCTCTGATGAAGAGGATGAAGACCAACTTAAAAATATTTCCATAGATGACACCACTTTACGACAAAAAAAAAAAGACCAATTCCTTCTTCATCTCCTCGCAATGGGAGAAATATTTCCCTCAAAATTTGATGAGGATGAATTGAAAGCCTTAAAAGGACAACCTAAATCCCCTAAGGGTCCACCATTTTGAGTCAAACAAACATGATGATGAAGGACCAAGTAAAAAAATGATGATAATAAAGGAAAATCTAATGCTTCATCCTCTAATCCCAACCAAGCCTTGCTTGATCAAATCAATGCAATGGAAAAAAATTGGCTCTCTATCCTCTATAATCACTAAAATGATACCAAAGGTATCAAACACATGAAGAAAAGTGATGACACCTTCAAAAATCATTCTTGAGACCAATAACAAGAACAAAAATCATAAGAATGATAAATCACCATTCATCCCACAAACCAATTCACCATTTTCTCAAGAGTGGAAAATGATGAAGGACACTATTTCGGCATGCAAAAAAAACGCAAACAATTCAATTTTGATGAATTGTGTCCATACCCTTTTGACATGGACATCTTACACATACCCTTCCCACACTCTTTTCGAGATGCCCAAATTTGAAAAATACAAGAAAAAAATCCTAGAGAGCATGTCAAAGGAATTTTTCATGGCATGCCAAGAGGTGGCTTATAACGATATCTTTCTCTTACGCCTCTTTCCTAAGAGTCTAGGAGGACAAGCTTTGGACTGGTTCTTACACCTTCCAAAGGGATCTATCTCTACCTTCATGGACCTCTTCTAAGAGAAGTTTTTCAAACACTTTTTTTTCAACCTTGATTCTAAAATAACCATGATGGATTTGTGCAATGCCAAACAATGAAAAAAAATGAGAGCTTTGCACAATTTTACACAATGATGGTGAGGAATCACAAGTCATGATTCCCATGTTCAATCCCTTAAAAAAATGGTTAGCATCTTCATCCCTAACCTTAATGATGAGTTTTCCTTTCACATGCAGATGCACTTGCCTAACAATTTTGAGGAAGTTATCAAAAAGGGAACTCAAATTGAAAAATCCCTCATTTCTAAAGGCTTGATCAAGCCTCATTATAAAGATAATGGGCATAATCATAATCAATCAAAAATAACAACCCTAACACTTCTCATGATAAACCTAGGTACATCAACCAACAACCATAACATTTTTGTCATGATGGTGTCATGATAATCACAACATGCAAAACTTACAAAACAACCAATTAAAAAAATAATAAGTCTAAACCATCTATCACCATTCCAAAAAGAGAAACTTTTCCTCCTCCTCATGATTACAATCAAAGACAATATACATCTTTGGGGGAATCTCTTTCAAGCATCTTAAAACAAGCTGACAAGTGCCAATATGGTCACTTATCCTATTACACAACCCTTCCCTTGAAAGGAGAACCTAAGCCAGGTTGGTATATAGACCTAACACATATTGTGATTTTCATCGCATTGATGGTCATCAAACATGAAAATGCAAACAACTTTGCAACTTTACATCCAAGACCTCATTGACAATGGAGAGACATAGTGGTGAGACCTACCACCTAACCATGATACAAAGGGAAAATCTCATGAACATGGTGAATCCTCGAACAACATTGATTATAAATCCATCATATCTTGTATTGATGACACTACTCCATGCACCATTGAACATCAATTTACACCTCTCGAGAGAGTCTATCTAGTGCCTTTCAACAATTAGTAAAGGCTAACATGATTGAATATCCACCTACGAGACCCTTTTAATGGGGAACCCAATCCTACATCATATAATGCATCATAAATATTGTGAATACCATCACATGGATGGTCATTCTACTTGATAATTGTACACCTCTTCATCATTATGTTCAAGACTTAATTGATGACGGAACCATCTCCATAGAGCTTGATGATGAAGCTCTCATGATCGATGACACATCAACTTCCACAAATTCAAATGAAGAGTTGACTGTTGTCCCCACTTTTATACATACTAACATTCAAACGAGATCATGATGAAAGGTCAAGTATCTCTCCCTTCAAACCAATCTATTTCTTCTACATATTTTCTTCCTTTAGTCCAAAAAACATTGAACTTGTTTTAGACAATCTTCTAACACCTAACGAGAGCTTGAATTTTCTTCAAGACTCTCTTTCAACCCTTGACATAATAAAGAAGAGGGTCCATCATCAAGCACACATTGAGATTGATTCTATTCTTTCCATTCCATCTCCTATGCCTAACATCTCTAGTCTTGTTGTCAAAATACAACCACAACAAGCTTGGACACTTGCAACAATGCAACCTTCCATGTCCATTACACCTCAAATGATCAATCTTGCAAGCATCTCATCAATGATGATTCCTACTTGTCAAGACATCTACATGATGTACACTTATGAGGTACGTATACCCAGGAATATCCTTATACAACCTTTTCACACTTTAATTGCAAATATTTTGTCAAATCAACTAATTCACAACCTAGAAGGAGAAACATTGAATATCTCCTCTCTACATGGCTATAAGGAACCTTGGGTATACATCTAGAGATCAATCCTTCTTTCTCACTCACTCTTTCACTCATCATGAATATGAATCTCAACATATTCCCCACATCAAATCTTCTTCTAACATCACATATATCTTTTGATCTCATCGAAGACTTATCTAATCACACATCCTTTGACTTGAACTCATCCTCCCAAGTCTCATACTTCAAGACTCATCGAATCATTTGATTCATTCCTTTGACTTGGATCTCTCACCCAAGTCTTGACTTGACTCATCTTCTTTACTTAAGTCTCATGATTTCAGAGACTTATTCAAATCTTTGATTTCCTCCTTTGACTTGGACTTTCTCTTCCTTGTCACAAGTCTCATATTTTTTCAGACTTATCAAATCTCATTTTAAGACTTATTCTTCTTCCCTCTTGATTTTTCATCCACACAAGTCTCATATTTCAAGACCATTCAAATTTAATAAACATGGACCTCTTTCTTGATGAGTCCATTTCAAATCCTCATCCATCAAAATTTAAAAAATTAAAAAGCATAAAAAGAGAATAAAACTCCATATTAAAGCATTGTTTGCAAATCGAAAATGGAAAAGTGCATAAAAATAATGTTAAGCATTCCATCTATTGGAAGATATCTTAATCATACCATTATCATATATTCACCTTCTTCACCTATTACGACACATGTTAACCTTGTTCCTCTTGGGCATTGTGTGTCTCATCTTTGTTATGGTTTCTACCATTTCAGATCTTTTTACCTATTTTGTCTCAAAGCTTACTGATGGAAAAATCCTCCTTTCAAATAATCTCTCTTTAACAAAAAGCACTAAACTTCTTTACCCGGTCCTTTTTGACCACCCATCTCAATCTACGGTGTTGAACCCTTGTGTCCTACTAGTCACATGAGGTTGAGACTTGGGGGAAAATGTTCCTTCCCAACAAAGCACACTATCAACATACAAGGAAAATTAAATCAATCTAAAAATACAAAAAAATAAAAAATCATTACACCTTTCATCCTTCATAGTCTTTGGTGATAAGCCCATACTTCTTACTAGTAGTATGAGACTGGGAATGGAGAAATCCCTTACTCACCTACATTTTGTCTTTTCTTGTTGAGCCCTTTGCCTTTTACTTGATGGCATGGGGCAACATGTAGGGGGTCCTTCACAAAAAAAAATAATTAATCAATAAAGCCTTTATGAAATCTTAATCAAAGTGCTTAATCAAAAAATCCCCAAAAGTAATTTAGTTGCTCATGTTAAAGAGAGACAACAATTCCTTCAACCGGATTTTTCCAATCAATAGGCCATCTATGGATCTAAGTTGAAGTCAAAACCTATAAAGTGGAATCATCTTGGAATCGGTCAATAATCTTGACTAGAGATGAGTTACATTTTTCTCATATGGATCATTGTTACACCTTGTGTCATCACATCCATTATCTTCACTTTCATATCACTATTCACCTCATTTTCACGTCCTTCTTGGCTCTTGGTGATGAGCCCTCACATCTTCCTAGTTGCATGTGGAGTCACGAGTGAGAGTGAAACACCCTATCATTTTATCATCTACATTTCTTTCCAATGGAATGGAATGCTTCTAATTATTTTCACACTTCTTTCAAGTAGTGCACCCTTTTTACCGAGTTGTAAAATACAAAAACATTCAAAAATGTTTCACAAAAAAAATAAAAAACAATATAAAATTGTTCAAAAATACAAAAAAATATAAAATTGTTCAAAAAATATAAAATTGTTCCAAAAAAAAAAAAAAATTATCAAAAATCAAAACATTCAAATAATGTTTGACCAACTTTCAACAACTGGATAACACAGTTCAACAATTTCACCATTTGATGATGCTCCTCATGATCATTCCAGATCATCTTTTGATAATCATCTTTATTTCCCATGGTGTATATCTATGCTCGAGGAAATCATTTACCCTTTCACAATATAACTTTTTTTGGGGCACATTGGATTTTACATTTTAATCCAATACAGAATCAAACTTCAATGGGATCCGACAAGAGTATCTTTTGGAGTATCTAAGTATCACTCCACTCTTTGGCCCGATCCAATCCTCTCACATTCTAAGCTATCACTTGGGGGCATTCAAATCTATCTCTAGTTCTTCAATGTGGAACACATTCAGAGTGTCATTAGATGTCATTTTTTTGCACATTGTGTTGTATTGTTGTAGTTTTCAACATTGTGATGATGATTTTTTTCTTTCAGTTTTTTATTTTTTGTTGTACTTTTTTACCTTTGTTGTAGAGACCAATTAGGAAAATTATTCACATCTTAGTTCACATATAACTTTGGTGTGGTTCCTTCCTGTTCATATTGGGTTTGTTTGCAATGTTTGTTTTTGTTTTCTTTTTGTCACTTGCACACGTGTTGTGTTTTTCTCCTAGTTTATTTAAGCCATGGAATGTTTTCCTTTTTTGTGTATTCATGTTTGTTTGCATTTTTTTCATTTGTATTAATTTTTTCAAAACTTCAAAAAATCAAAAAAATCCAAAAAAATCCAAAAAAAAAAATCAAATTTCAAAAAATCAAAAAAAAAAAAAAAAAAAAAATTACAAAATTTTTTTCAAACAAACATTCACTTATCATAGAAATCCTACAATTGGAAAACCCTTGAAGTGAATCTTTCAACATCTCAATACAATCTTGATAAATGTCATACCTTTATCTATTACCCTAGTGATCATTCCAATCTTACAACTATCACTTTCTTCCCTTTGCATGATATGCTAACTCTTTTTTGGGGCAAAGTCACAAAATTGTTTTTCCTTCATGATATAACTTTTCACCTAGGGAAATTTCAACTTTTTGATCATTTACACAATGGATCCAACAAGAGTGTCATAAGGAGTCACTTTAACTCCACTCTTCCAGTCTGATCCTATTCCCACTTGGGAGCATTTGCATCTACTTAATCATCATTGTGGCACATTAGGGGCATAGCTGATTGTCTTTTTTTTGACTTTGTGTTGCATTGTTGATGTTTACTTTTTTTGGACCACTTATAAGTAGTGTGATTACATCTTGGTTCCTTTATAACCCTGATGCTTCTACCTACTTTGTATATATTGGGTTTGTTTTCCTTTTTTATCTTTTCTTTTTTGTGTGTGTTTTTTTACGCGCATCTAGGTTAACCATCTTGATTCTTTCATAATCATGGTGACAACTCTATTGTGCAACAAAAAAATAAGGTTTCTCTAAAATTATTCTCCAAATGAAGCTCATGCTACAAGCACAATCCTTTCCCATCCTTGTTCCAATCCCTTGTTTTCTTCCTATCAAGTGGTTTCCACCCTTGCTTTGCATCATCCACCCACTTGAGGGGGAATTCCTCTACTATCCTACTTGTTGGGGCATCCTAATCATTTATTTTGGGCATCCTAATGCTTCATTGCTTTTCTCGATATTCTACATGCATCTACTATCTTTAAAAGCACTATTACTTTACAATAACACTTTAAAGAGGGGAAAATGTAGACACCCCAAAATCACACACCTGTTCCCAATGTTATCCCAATACATCCTATTATTCACCCATTTGTGATTAATTGATTAAATTGATTAATTCATACACATTATACACCCTTTGGATTAATTAAATTAATCCTTAGTACCCTTTTAGCTAAGTTAATTATCATTTATTAATTAAATGATTAATTAATTAAGTGTGCACATTATAATAACCACTTTGGACCTACATGAACTCTACTTTGGACTCCACACTCCACATCCTCATCTCCACTCACTCCACTCCACTTCATCCTAGTCCAATCAACTACACTTCTAGAATCCTAGAAAGGTGGTAAATTTCCTCTATAAAATGCCATTTTGCAGGTTACACAACTTCTAATCTCTCAAAACCTACAAATCCTCTTGGATTTTAGATGTTTATTGTTGTGTTTGGTCGGGTTCATTATTGCATTGAACTTGAGGTTTTTGTATTGTGCTTAGTTCATTGACTTTGCCTTATCCTGCATATTCGAGATTACATTGAGAGATGCCATGTTGGGTTTGTGTTGTTTGGTTCTTCTTGAGCCAAGAACTTGTTCATTGTCAGGTCGAGTCTCTATGTGCGTTTGAAGGTATTGAATCGGCCGCTTTGTGTTTTCCTTTTCTTCTCCCTACATAACATCTCTATGCTTTCCTCCCTACATTGTGTGTGCCCCATCCTTTGGATCCTCTTGGCGGGTTTGTTTCCTCTCTTTGAGTTGAGCCATTTCCATTCTTTCCTCCAAGCCATCCACCATGCTTTATGGTTTCCCATTCAAACTGCGACCCCATCTTTCTGTCGAATCATTCGTTACTGGTTGCACCACCGACCGAGTCTTCCTTAACCTTATCCCCTCATTTGTCTTGGGTTGCTTGCCACTCCTAACCAAATCACTCGGTCCTTCCAACGTATCGACCCCCGATCTCTTTAAACCTACCCATGTGTAGGCCGTTACGCATTACTGCTTTGAGTTGGCCGTTTGCATCGTTGTGCTAGCCGCTCCCACCATCTTTGACCTGTGTTGACTCACTCTTTGCATTCTCCTGCTTCCCTTTTTGGCTCGAAGCTCATTCAATTTATTAAGTGGGTGTTTTTTTATATTTTTCAAAGATTTTAAATTATTAAGAGTGGGATATTTAATTAAGGGTCGGGTTTGTGAGGTTTTGAATATTGTATGTGGGCCGATTTTGGATATAAGGGCCGGGTTTATAAAGAGGTAAGGTGTTTATTTAAAGGGGTTTTCTTAATATATTAAGTTAGGTTCTAATTTAAAATTATTAGGATCTAATATCCTTTAAGGTAGTTAATTCAATTAATTATTTTTAGGCCTTTTTTAATCAAGCATTTTATTATTCATTTAGGCCTTTAATTAATCTCACTTAGTAGTTAATTTTTGTTCAATTAACGTTAGAATCACCTTTTTATGTATCTTAATTTTCTAAAATTAGACCTATTGGGAATTTTAAGTGCGATTTTTAGCTTTATTAGACAATGTTTTCTCTTGATCATTTGTTGGAGTGTGTAACACGTGTTCTAGCATTTTTTTTCCTTCCGGGAGCATTTTCAACATCCTAGAGGTCCTTGGGACTTGTCTTGATCCCATTTTCTGCATTGTAATAGCCCTTATTATTTTTTGCACACTAGTGAGTATTTCCAAAATAGTCTTGCAATAAGGGGGTTTTTACTTCAACGCGAGACACATTTTCTCACAATAGGACTTGCTTTCACCCCTTCTCTTATTTTTTTGCTCGTTGTGCTTATTTACGGTGTCAATTTTTGTGATCAATGAAACTTGATTGTGGTCTAAACTCTTGTGTGTTATTACTATGATTGAAAGGTGGGTGCCTAGTTGTTTCACAATGCACATTCACACCTGATTGTATTCAATGCACTAAACTATAAAGTGCCAAAATTGGGGGATTATAATATTGTCTGAGTACTTGCGTTGCTTATTTTTATTTTCTCCATTCCTTATTTCTCTCTCTTCACGATGGATGCACTTTCAATTCATTTACTTACAATGTTCAAAATTTTCAAATGGATATAAAAAATGGTAATGAAACTAATGGGTAAAGGGTTATTTCGCATCACCATGGGAGTTGAGACTAAACCTGATGATGAACTTGAAAAAGTATGAATGGTTGAACTGAAGTGATGAAGCCTTAGGTATTCTTTGTATGTCTATTTCTCCTAACTTGGTCTTCCACATTGAGTCATCCAAAAAAACCAATTTTGCATGGAAAACACTGGATGATATCTTCAGATAACAAGATGACATGAGAGCGCATGAGTTAGAAAATAAACTACCAGGATTAAATTTTAATGACTTTGAAAACCTACAAGAATTCTGATCAAAATTCATCCACACTAGATTGTTGTTAAAGGAATGTAAAGTGGAGAAGAAAGATTCCCAGTTGATCTTGTTGATTCTTTCTAAGTTAGGTCCATAATACTCTGTCTTCGCGTTAACGTTTCACGCTACAAAAGTCATTTTGGGTAGTGTTTCAAAAACGCCCTCATTTGATAGTTTTTCATCCCAACTCATTCGAGAACAGAAAAACTCATTCAAATGGGGTCTCTCAAGTCCAAGTCACATACCATTGTAGAAAGTATTGGTAAGGGAAAGAATACTGAAAAGAAGAAAGAGAAAATGACCAACCTAAGAAGGAAACCAAGACCAACCAAGCCAAAACCAAACCTAACACAAATGCTTCAACTTCTGAGCCTAAAGAAAAGAAAGAAAAGTGTAAGTGTTCCTATTGCAAGAAGACTGGTCATAAAGAAAATTAATGTATGAGAAAAAATTGACCACCTTACTCATTTACTTGAGAAAAATTATATAGGTGTTCCTGAGTCTATCAAACAAAATGCTCCAAAAGTCCAATCTTCCACTGCAAGAGAATCTAAAGATGATAAGAAGAAAGAAAAGACCCTTATAGCTAGAGTTTCTCCTTCATTTACGTGTATTATAGATTCCAAGTCCTCACACCACATGGATTCTTCAGATGTTGAGTTCTCCAACATTGAACCATGTGGCATGTCCCAAATCACATTGGGTGATGACACTACTATGTTGGTTTTTGGTAGTGGATTAGTAGAGATAGATGGGGGATCGTTTAACCAAGTTTTGAGTGTTCATGATCACTCTACCAATCTCCTATTGGTTTCCTAATTCATTCAACTTGGTGAAGGAATGCGAGTGGAATTTGGTCCTAACTCAGTAATTATTCGTGAGATTCACCCTGACACTACTGTGGCTGAGGGAAAGGCAGATCACCATTCATGTTTGTATAAATTCTCCCAATTTACTTATAATTTGATGCCCACTTCCTTGCTCACTCATGCAAATGAGGTTAGTAAGCTATCAAATGAGTGTTTTAGCCATCTAAATTTTTGTTAGCTTAAATAATTGAGCCAAAATGAAATGGTCAATAGGTTACCCTTAGTTAGATTTTCTAAGGGTATTTATGAGGATTGTACCCTTGGGAAGCACCTTGAAAAGAGTTTTGACAAAGGAAAATCCTAGAGAGCTACTCATCTTTTGGATCTTGTTCATAGTGACATTTCTAGCCCTTTCCCATCTCCTTTGTTTACTAGAGCTCTTTATATATTAACCTTCATTGATGAATTTTGGTGTTATAATTGGGTATATTTTATTAATCTTAAGTCTAATTTTTTTGATCACTTTTGAGACTTTAAGGATCTTGTTGAGAAAAAATGTAACGATCTATCAAAGTTATTTGAACTCGAATAGAGGTGAGTATGTGGCCAATAGGTTCAAGGATTTCTATACTTCGAGAGGATTGTATTACATCCCTTCACAAAATGGAGTTGTGAAAATAATGAACTGAATGCTTAAGGAGATGGCCGCTTGTATGGTTTACTCAAAGACCCTTCCTCCACAAAAGGTATTGGGTGAAGCAATGAATTTTTCTTGTTACATTCAAAACCGTGTTCTACACAAGGAAGTAAGATGGATGACACTCTTTAAATCCTAGTTTGGACACAAGATTGATGTTGACCACTTTCAAGTCTTCGAGATCCAAGGATATAACCCAAATTCCAAAAATGAAACACAAGGATTTGGAACCATAGTCCAAACCTTATATTTTTGTAGGATATCCTAGTGGCATGAAGGGACATTGATTGTTGAAACATACTACTCATGAGTTTAATATCAAGAGAAGTGTGAAATTTTATGAGTCTTCTTTGAGGTCTTTATGCGCTCGATTCTAAATCAATATTTAGATGATGATGTTTAAGCATATTCATCCTCTACTTGATCCTCCCGCACCTCTTGATATCTAGATGATGATGTTTTTGAGCATATTCATCCTCTACTTGATCCTCTTGCGCCTCTTGACCCTCATGCTTGAGTCTTCTAATTCGATGGTAGTGTTGATTAGAATCTCATTCCTTCTCACTTGAGTGAAGAATCTTCCAACTTTGAGCTTGATCCTCATGGTCCTCATTGGGCTAGAAAAACCTTGCAGTCTTTGGAGAGTGGATGGGAGATTCTTCGGACAAGAGGAAAATTCACTTAGAGTTTTTGAAACTCACTCCTTCTTTGCCTCCGCTTTTGACCCTCAGTCTTTCCATGAGGCTTCTGGTATTCCTTAGTGGGATTCTACTTTTGTGGATGAGGAGTATTCCTCACTCATGAAGAATGATACGTGGGATCTCACCCCTCTTCTGAAAGAAAGAAACAACATTTGGTTTAAGTGGGTGTTTTAAACAAAGTATGGTACTAATGGTGACGTCGATAAGTTTAAAGCATGACTAGTAGTTAAGGGTTTCTCCCAGGTAGTTGGGATTGAATACTTGGAAAAATTTTCTCTAGTTTTGAAGATGAATTCTATTTGACCGACCCTCTCCATCATCGCTGAAAATAGATGGGAATTCCATTAGATGTACGTTTAAGAGTGCCTTCCTCCATGGGGATCTAGAGGAAGATATATACATGGAACAACCTATGAGTTATATCCACGATCCCTCCCTCATTTGGAAGTTAAATAAGTCTCTCTACGGCCTTAAACAAGCCCCTAGGGATTGGTATGCTAAGATGGGCTCCTTTTTACTTGCATTAAGGTTCCCTCAGTTTCACTCTGACCAAAATGTTTACATTCTTCGGTAAGAGGAATCCATACTCATATTTGTTTTGTATGTTGATGACTTGTTGATCATGGGCATCTCTTCCTTTATCATCGATTCTATTAATATTTCCTTATCCAACAAGTTTTCCATGTATAACTTAGAATTGCTTCATTACTTTCTTGGAATTTAGATTTCACAATATGACTCGGAATTGTAATTTTGTAACCCAAGAACTCCATTGATTTGCTTGCTTAGTTTCATATGTCTGATTGTAAGCCTTCTCCTACTTCTTTTCTTTCTCGGGGTTAAGTTTGTTTCTGAATTCTCTACTCCTTGGTGATGGTACCCTTTATCGACAGGTTGGTGGGGAGCTTGATTTAACTTACTCACACTCGTATGGATCTATATTATGTTGTTGGGATTATGTCTGAATTCATGAAGGAGCCACATGAGTTGCATTAGAAAACAATGAAGCAAATCCTTAATTATGTTTATGGCACTTATATAGATGACATTCACTATCTAGAAGTAGTAGCTATTGACTTAGTTGTATATACTTTGATTCGATTGGGCCAGGTGGTCTAGATAATCGAAATATACCTTAGGATACAACTTTTCTCTTAGTTCGGGTCATGTTAGTTAGTCTAGCGGGAAGAAAAATGCAATTATGATATCTTCTAGAGAGGTAGAGTACATAGGAGTAGTTAACACTACCATAAAAGTTGTTTGGTTATAGGTTATATTGACGAATTTAGTATTCACTATCGGGGGCTATTATCATCTACTACGATAATATGAGTAACACCTAGATTTTCCAAAATCCAATCCAACATCCGTGAGTGAATCATATCAAGATACATATGTAATTAATTCGAGAGCCGATTCATGAAAACATCATTGAATTGCAGTAATGTTAAAATTATGATATGGTTCCGAAATTTTCACCAAGCCCTTCACTAAGGAAACGTATCTTCACTTGTGGTCTCTTCTTGGAGCGAAGTCTATTGTATCTTCCCATCTTCTTCAGGATTTATAGTCCTCTTCTTCTCTTCTTCTCTTCCAAAGAGATGTTGTTTGTATATGGGTACCTCATCGGGACTATTTTTAGGGAGTATTTTATCTCTTGTAAGTGGGTGTCTTCCCTTATAGGGTTTTCCTCCATTACTTAAGATCCTTATTGTACATGGGTACCTCATCGAGTTCTATTTCTTGGGACCCATTATTTTCCTCTTCCTCTTTTATAGAGAATCATTGTTTGTACATGGGTACCTTATCATGCCTTTAGTTTTCGGGCCCCATTGACACATATTTCTTAGTTTTCTAGGGAGTTATCTTTCAATTATGACTTTCCATGACCTCTACCTCAACTTTGATGAAGGTGAGTGTTTTTGTATATGACTTATCTCATTGTCACTTGAAGTATTGTCCACCTCATGTGGTTAGTCATCTTACTTAGTGAGAACAAGTCATCAGGGTTAGTTAGGATTGTGTACATGTGTCATGCACATGAGTTACACAACACTCCTATATGTACCTATTATTTTTAATCTATGAGCATGCTAGACCACGTGTCTTTTTCTACTTGATTTTCCTTGTGATTCATTCTCTTGTTGATTACGTGAAGCATTCTCATCACCATTGGAAGTGTAAATCTCTTCAATGTGCATGAGGTTCCATATTGATTCTTGAAAAATAATCCGATTCTAACACAACCCCAACCGCACAAGTTCCAATCAGATTGTTCCATATTTCTTTAGTGAGGCACCAACCCCATAAGTGAAGGGAATCATTACTATTCATGATTCCTTTGAATTCGTTCCTTTTCCAAAGATGGATTTTCTTAATATCCACCTTGTTAATCTGTTTAGAAATTCTTATGGGGAAAAACCTATACTCATGTCCCAACCCATGACATGATTTACATTTAACATGAAATCCTCATAATAAATATTTTGGATCTTAGTTCCAAATCTAGAATGCAAGGAAATAAAATATGGAAGTTTTTGTTAGCAAATATATTGACACATAAACTAGCATATGTTAACTGTGACCTAGATTTAGTGACACCATCAAAAGAAATAAAGATACCAAAATAATTATAAATACTTATTAGTATGTCCTTCTACTAAAATTAGAGAAGAAAGTATGGGAGTACATTCTACATGATAATTACATTAAAATGTTACTTATTAGGATTAAAATATAGTTTTCATTAATGAAGAATGAGGTCATTTGAACCTAGAAACTAGGGTCCACCCTCCAAAGCTCTAGCATAGTCTTATTCATTATTAAAACAAATGAGAAAGAAACCTTTGGACATCACAAAAATATCGATAATACATTTAGGCCTCCATTTATTAATTTTTTTTTTTTTGGAAGAATTCCATATTCATATGAGTCCCCAAAAAAAATTCCATGAGAGAAAGCTTTTCGTTGAATAGATCTAATAATCGAGAGAATCATGGATTGTTGGAATGTTGAGTTCGAGGAGTTGTCATTAATGTAAAATCTCATTAATGACAAAGAGGATTATGGAGTAGTGTCGAGCATGCTTAATAGGTTGATGACATGGATTTTAAGATGATTTCATGGTTGCGAAGAGTGTATTAAGTGAGATTGACTTGGATTAGCAAGATTAATCGGTGACCTAGCTAGCTTAGGTGATGGAACAAGGTGACTTTAAGAGTATAGTAGTGGCATGGAGAGAATATTAGGAGTGGTTTAAGGAACTAAAATGAGTTTCGAGTGTGGGTATAGGTTGAGGACCCGATTCTGATAAGTGCTCATCTAGACCTAGTCTAGGTGCTTGGAGACCAAATGAGGAGTATAGAGCCATGTGAGCTCATGGAGGCATGTAGGTGAGTGATAAATGATGTCTCAAGGTTTTTATGTCCTTTTAAAGTTTTGGGAAGAAGAGATGTGATGTTTTTATACTTGGTCATGGTGCACACTAGGCCTAATCCTATTGTTTGGAGGCCTAATTAGGAATGATAGACACTTCCAAGTATGTGTGAGCTCTTTAGAACACTTACAGAGGTAGAAGACACATGATATGGAATAGTTGATTATTTATATCAGTTGGAGAGTGAAGAGGGATGCAATTTTTCTTTATTGAAGGGCTTTTGAGGTCTTGAAAGTGATAGTAAGGGTGCAAACCTATTGAGTTTTTAAAACTAATTTTTGGGCAACTCGGTTTGGTGAAGAGGAGAGTTTGAGTGGTTTTCATGTATGGATGTTTCATGAGCTATATATAGCCTAGATTTTATATAAATTTCAAGGGGATTCTAATGAGTAGTTAAATTCCATAGTTTAGGTGTTCTTGAGGCCGAAAGGTGAAGACTAGTTCCTGGAAACAACCATTTTGAGAAGAATATGAGTCTTCTTGAGTGAATTATGAATAATTTTATTGGTGCAAGATAATTTAAGACCATGTATTGTGTTTTTATGTCACATTTTACATTTGTGATGAATTTTGGAGTTTGAATAATCATGGTTATGATGTTTATGGTTTTTACTCATCCAAGTGATGGGGTTTTGAGTAGTTTTTGAGCTTGTCTAGTGTGTTTGAGCATGGACGACCTACATGGGTCCATTATGAATGTATTGGGATGTTTTTAAGATTTATTGGTCGAGATAAAGGATTAATACCAACTTTTTCATGTTTGTGAGTTGAGAAGGGTATAAAGTGCATGTTTGAGTTCAAATTTGAGCTAGCTAAGAGAGAGGAAAAAGTGTGACCCAAGTGTGAGTGAGAAATAGGTATGAAGGCATCATTTAAGAGATGAGGAAGTGTGTGAAAGGATGAAGAATATTATAGATCATGTGTGTAATTTTTGAGATTAAATCAAGTCAAGTTTGTCCAATTTTGAGCGAGCTAGAAGGAGGTGTGTTTGAAGTAGGGTTTGAAAGAGTTTAGAGCCGAATATTGTGATCACCATTAGCTGAGTTGTTGTAGCATATCTGATGTGATCTTATAATCAAAATATTTTGTTATGATTCATATTCATGCAAGTAACTCATTTTGAGTAATATCAACAAGGTGCGGGGTTGGTGCTTCTTGTGGGGTTTGCGCCTCACTAAAGAAATCTCTTGTGATGTGTAATATTCATTTGAGTCTTTGTTGTGTGTAATATCAAATAATTTTTCAGTGGGTTTTCTTCCCCTTTAGAGTTCCCATTTACATATTTTGTTCTTGTGTAGTACTTGTTTATGCTATGGTATATGAATGTTTCTTATTATTTTGATCACATTAATGCATGGTTGAATGTTAATGGTGTATGCAAGTTAATTTGAAATTGTATAAGGGTTTTTGAAGGACTGATTCACGCCCATCTCAGTCCATTGTGATTCAAATAATTGGTATTAGAGTAGGTCCTTTTGGAGAAGTTTGATCACTTGAAAGGAGATCCTTGAAGCAAAAAAATGGCGAGTCAATAAAGTGGTTCTTCTATTAACAAGGCACCATTGTTTGATGGTGTGAGCTATGCCTTTTGGAGTTTTAGGATGAGGACTTAAATCATGTCTTTAGGGTTTTATATTTGGAAATATTTTGAGGATGGCTATACGAGTTCTTGCTACCCCTCCAACAAGAAATGCTTGACAAGAAGTTGTGTAGTGACAATTCCAAGGCTATGAATGTCATCATGTGTGGATTGGATGAACTTGAGCTTGTGAAGGTGATGCATTGAAAATAAACTAAGGATATGTGGAAGAAGCTTCATGAATTGTATGAAGGAGACTCCAGGTAAGTGTAGACACCAAAATTAAGTCACACTCCCTTTGGTCCCTCGACAAATAAACACCTTGAACACATCCACCTAGCCATGGCCCCCTTCACCTCACTATAATATTAATTTAATTATTTAAATTAAATTAATTCATTATCCTCACCATATTTATTATTTAAATAGCCTAATTTAGATAATTTCCACATATCCACATCACCTAGACACCTCATCAAACCACCTCACCCTAAGACCTATTCTTAGTAAGTTGCCATAACTAACTAAGACTTACCCAAACCCTAAAAATCAATGCCTACATTCCCTCTAACCACATTCTGCATGCTTAAAAGAAGCTTCCATTCTAATCCATGAGTTAACAACATGAGATCCTAGAAAATCAAGGGGATCTCCCGGTTTAGTAAACCTAGGAAATCTCGTCCTAACCGACGCCAGTTACACTTAACCACCAACGGTTAAGACAGAACCACTGTCGATCACCTTTTAATCCCCAAAACAACCTTATTTTGGAGGTTGGCAAAAGGCTGGCAGATTCCTGAGAGATATCACATCTTTTGATAACCAATTTCCATGAGAACACATATGTAAAGAATGATATCAAGCATTTTCTCTTGCACGCATGACATCCAACATTCATCCAACAACCACCCAACACAGATTTGATCAAATCGGGCAAGAAGGATGGCACATGTAGTCTATACAAGAGCTCCCCAACATTTGGTGATCCTCTACATCAGTCAAGCCTCTTACCAACACCTTCATTCCTCACTCACAAATTTCCATTACCGATTCCAAGTAAGTAGAACATTTTACTCCTGGTTCATTCATTTAATCATTGTATCTTCATCCTTTGTTCTCATAGCCACCCATTAACTACCATTAATACTCACCCTCCATATCTCCATTAAACCCTCACCAAACCCAATCCAAACAACTTAATACCTCATTTCGACCAGCCTAGTCATTTGTATGCGGTCATAAGGGAGATCTAAAGCTCATTACATGACATTCCCAATATTCCGTAAGTAATCGGCATTGGTTCTCCCCAACCAACGTCGGTCTCCCTTAAGCGCATCGGTCTTTGTATTTACCAATAAAACCCAAAATAGTGACCTACCCACCTATTCTCACATCACCCTTAATCACCTGCGACCTTCCTAAGATCTTTGTCGACTGCGAGACCCACGAACCAGATTACTTGAAGTTTGGATCTTATTTTAACTTAGCCCGCTAGATTAGATCTTTCTTATTGTGTTTTGAAAGAAGGAGGGAACATGTAGCCCATGCAAGAGCTCCCCAACATTTAGTGATCCTCTGTAGTAGTCAAACCTCTTACCAGAACCTTCATTCCTCACTCACAGAGGCGTCTAGAACCGGATTGCAAGTAGAACATTTAACTTGTCTGGTTCATTCTTTTAATCATTGTATCTTCATCTTTTCTTCTCCTAGCCACCCATTGACCTCCATTAATACTCACCCTCTATATCTCCATTAAACCCTTTCCAAAACCCATCCAAACAGCTTAATACCTCATTTCGACCAGCCTAGTCCTTTATGCGGTCATAAGGAGATCTAAAGCTCATTCAGCTGTGACATTCCCAATATTCCACAAGATGGCGGCACTGGTTCTCCCCAACGGGCGTTGGTCACCCTTAATCGACATTGGTCTCTGTATTTACCAACAACCTAGAACAAAGTGACCTACCCACCTATTATCACATCACCCTTAATCACACAGGAATCGCCTAAGACCTCTGCTCGGACACTGCGAGACCCGGAACTAGTTACTTGACCTTCGGATCTTATTCTAACTTAGCTTTGTTAGATTAGATCTTTCTTATTGTGTTTTGAATGAGATGCTTAAATAATTTTAATTACAGTAGGATTTAATTCATTACCGGCATTAAATTGTTTTAAATAGTGGATCGACAACCGTGCCTAGGAAGTATCACACTTCTGGATCTAGCAAATGCTAGGCGATTCACTACACATATTGTTTAACTTTTATTTGGTGGTCTTGTGTTCCATTTTGGGTAGTTCTGCTAGCCAAAAGGAAGCTCTCATGATCAGCTGTGGATTCAGAGGTCATATGTGTGTAACAATCTATCAACCATCATTTCAATAGGTATTCCTCCTATGCCCTTTACCCTATTTGTTTTTTCACTTTACAAGAAACGTCTAAGAATTAGGTGAAATAGTAAGAATTGATAAGCTTAAAACTTTCATAAATTAGTTTGAAGGACTAAAAATGAATGATGATGAGTCTATTGCTGCATATTTACTTAGGGTTGATAAGGTTATCAACACCATGAAAGGGTTAGGTGAAGATGTGAAGGAATAAGTTTTAGTTCAAAAGGTTTTGAGATCTCTAACATCTAAGTTTGATTCCAAAGTGTCTTCCACCGAATAAGTCAAGGATTTCAATCTCTTGAAAATGGATGAATTACATGGGACTTTGACCATCTATTCTATTCTACAGTTCATGAGTCAATCCTTAAATAGCTTAAGCTAAACAAACATAATAGAAAAGGCACTCTTAGGATCACATTTTTCTTAATGTTTTTGCTTGGCTTGCGTTTTGAGGTGAGAGGTCACATTATTCATTTTTCTTGTTTATCCTTGCACACTCCTCATCATAGTTGGTGTATTCCGGCTTCATTTGAGTGTGCTTGGACCATATTCTCATCATTCTCAGAATTATGGGTCTGATTCCACATCAGATTTTAATTCACAACCACTTTTCTTTCATCACTATTTCAATTTCACAAAGTGACGGTTGTCATGCAAAGATCCATCATCGGTTACCCTCGACCTTTTCGATTATACCCAACCGGTGTCGGTTCCAGTCCTTTTGGTTAACCTATCCAAAAGGAAATTTATTCACCTTCTTCAACTATTTAGAGTCCCTATCACTACTATCATTCCCATTGACCTTGTAAATCTCATCAGTATTTGGCATACCTATCGATTTGGCCTTACACCTTGTTTTTGACTCATTGTCCTTTTCCCACAAAGGCCATCCGACAACAAGCTTACCCCTAACTGGATTCGGTTTACCTTGATCAAATTAGTTATCCTGTGCCACTTTCTAACTAACATTTGGTACCTAATCCACTTATTGCCACCTGTTCTTCCTATTCTGCCGTATTTACGTGTCATTTACTGGAAAGGCAACCCAACTGATTAGTACATGTTCACATGGTACCGACACATCGACAAGCTAGCGCCCTTGTATTCCATGCCAGTTGTCAACTAATCCCACCTAACCCTTTTCCACCTTCCATTTTATCACCCCCCATGGATCCTTTCCAACCTATCACTATCGCTAACAGAGATGAGGAGTTCACACGAATCCTTGACCAAAACCACGCCGACTTGTAGTTTTCCTTTCCCACTTGTCCACTCAAGATTCCTCGGTCGGTTGATATATGACATGCCCATATCTATCCCCCGACTCTTGCTCCCACTCCTACATCAACTCCATCTAGCTCCGTGCTGCCTGCATTTACCTTACCCCCAGTCATTTTGCAACTAGGTCCTATAACCATAATGATTGTCACATTTGCCACATCTGTTGCACTGCCACATCCACCATACCTTCAAAAACCACCCAAACACAACTTCATCCACCCCTATTGTCTCGCATATACCCATAGCTACACACCACCTCTCGTGTCGATGACCCCTACCCCTTTCAAAACGTGGTCCTTTCTATTCCACGATAGTTAGCCCCCATTACCACTAGGTTCACCACGACCCTTCCACCTCCATATACGTACTATCAACAACCCCTTATTTCATCTCATTATTCATTTCGGTACGTCCACCCTATTTCACTCCCTCCTCATTCTTCCTACACGAAAGCACCATATACTAGAATGCCACCCTTGTTACATGCCCAACACCAACCCTCTTACGCTACAAGAGGCACCCAACCATCGTAACCTACCAACGACCTAATCAAATTAATTATGGAAAAGATGCAGACATTGGAGGCATTGGTTTCTGGCTCCCGCAACACTCTCACCTATGATGAAATTTACAATGATCCTATCCACCCATCCATCCCTATCCACCCATACCCCATACATTGGGAGATGCCTAAATTCAACCATTTCAATAGCAAGGAAGACCCGCAACAACATTTGCGGTCGTTCAAACATGGGTGCTACCTAATCACCCATGATGATGCTTTGCTCTTGAGGACCTTTCCCATGTCTCTGATTGGACATGCATTAGATTGGTATAGTGGGTTACCTAGACACTCTATATTTTCATTTAATCAGGTAGCCCAATCCTTCTTGGATCACTTCTCCATCAATATCATCAAGAAGGTTACCATGACCAACCTATACTCCACGCATTAGTATGATGATGAATCTATCATAGATTTTGTCACTCATTGGCATAGCTTGATCAATCAACTCACCTTCTAACTACCACAAATAGAACTCATCGAGCTCTTCATGTGGGCTATTGCTAGACATATCTCACGACCTGCGCAGTCCAGGACTTTTTGAATATTTGTGAAGCATTCACCATGGCACGAAAGTTAGAGATTCGGGCCATTGAAGAGAAGAAAATTCAATTATGCAATAAGAATTCAAAATTCAAGTCGAATGATACCTCCTCTTCTTCCAAACTATAGAAAAATTATTCAAAGGCCAAGGGCACCACTAATGTAGTGGTACTTAAGGCCGGCCCAGCTCATCCATCAAATCAAGCTAGCCCCTCATCTAATCTCTCACCCATTTAGACTTTTCAATTCAAACGAGAACAACGGAAATACACCCCAATTGGGGAACCTTATTCTTCTGTCTTAGAAAATCTCATCAAAGTCAGGGGCCATCACCCTTCCACCTATAAAACCACACACTAGTTTTGACCCTTCTCACCCCACACCCACATGGTATAAAGAGCATGAATTCTATAACTATCATTGAGTAAAGGGTCATAGTGACGGAAATTGCATCACTTTCAAAAACATTGTCCAAGAAATGCTCGAGAAAGGTGAGCTAACCGTGGATAATCCTAACGCACCTACCAATCAAAACCTACACATATTTAAGAAACCCTTTCCCAATCATGCCCCTTCATCTGGATCAACCGGTGAGACCTCAACTCATGATAGCCATACCCGCGAGGTCCACACTATTTTTAGTGATGCACCTGTTGCTTCCCAATTACCCCATATTCCTTCCATAGAGGAAATTCTAGCTTGAAATCCTCCTTCTGCATTGGAACCCACCTCACCTATTCCTCCACCCACAGAGGAACACCTTTCACCTCCTTCCTCACTTATGGATGAGCCTTTTGCTAATATTGAGACCATTTCACCTTTGGATTCTCCACTTAGAGAACTGTCACCCACATTACTTCTTCAATCCATGGAGGATACTTGTTTATCTCCTCTACCCACAAAGGAGTACCTATCATCTCCTTCACCCACAGAGGAGCACCTACCATATCCTCTACCCATAGAGGAGCACCCGTCATCTCCTCCACCTATCCAAGACCTAGTAGAGATACCTTTTCCTCTAGGCAAACATTCTCCATTAGCTACCCAAGATCCCGCAGACCTACTTTCGACTCTCTTACCCACGGAAGCCGAAGCCAGAAAATTCCCTGTCTCTAAGACACATTTTATGGGAATTGTTGTTAGGTCCTCATCAACATCACCTACAGACGTGTCGTTCTCATGTTTGGCCAATCACCTAGATTATGTGGACAGAGCCTTATTGTGGGGGCATCTTTTGCTTCCGGTCTCAACATAGATGCAGATGTCACTTGTTGATACTTCCACTATCTACCCAAAAATATTTTGACCAATCGAACCAAGCATAACCACCTCTATCACAACTTCATCCACGACACCCTTACCCATAACCCAACATACATCTAAATCCAAACCCACACCTACAACATCTTCCTTGACTAAACCTATTACTACCTTAGGGGTCACCCCAACCACTAGCCTTACTCATCCACCTATCAAACTAGATTTAGCTACATCCTCCAAAGTCAACACCACACCTACTCCGAAACCCAAATAGAAGAACTAAGCCCATAGAACTTGTACCATGGTAGTGCCTACCATATCTACATCACCTGCACCCTTTTCACCCGTTTTAGGTCCTCAATCCCCCAACACGGTCAAGAAACTTCCACCCAATAGTAAACTAAAAACACAACAGCCCACTCCTTCCTCACAAACCTCTAACATACCCGGGTGCCCGACATGGCTTACACATGCACATGCAACATCTCTACCACCCATACTTCCAATACCCTCAATAACTTCTTCACTACCCACTACACTTTAGTATCTATCCCTCACACCCCTACATGACCCACATCATCTACCTTCAAAGCACCTCCGATATCCCCGTGGGTAACTCACCCTCTTCCCCCATCCACTTTTCCTTCTAGATCTCGGACACCCGTATCACCTTTACCCAAGAAGGTGTAACCCAAAGACAAAAATACACTACCCTCCAATAAGGTAGTCAAAACAACCATACTTCCTCCTGCCCATTCATCTACCATACCCCTACCCAAACAAACACGACCAACACCCAAGACCACTCCAGCACCCAAAACCATGGCTTGACCCACTCCGCCTCCTACAAGGACCATTCCTCAACAATCAGCACCTACACCCAAACCCACTTTCACTTCCCATTACGATCCACTAGCGGGGTCCTATGCCAAAATCTTAACCAACCTCCTTGAGACTTCTGTCATCACATTACCACTGCTCAGACCTTATGACCCCCTCAAACCTAAGCCAAAAGGGTTTGATGACACTAAAATTTGTGCCTACCATCGTGTGCTAGGGAATGATGTGGAGAACTACAAGGATTTGAAAACTATCCTTATCTAATTGTGTCCCCAAAAGCCAACTTTGACGATGACGACCTTCTTGATGAGGACCCTACTTCACCGACACCCATTCCCATAGTCCTTCCCTCACTGCCCACTCAACAACCATGACCTCCACCCCCACAGCTCCTAGAGCCACCTCCAAGATTCAAAATTAACATGGTTCACATTAGAGAACTTGCTACACCATTACCCAAATGTCATTGCACCTAACTCACCTCACAAGGATTTTCTCCTCCGGTAGGTTTTTGCTCATCATGTCATTACACCACTCACCCTACACCTTCTCCTTTGATAAATCCCCTCGGATCAATGTGATCCACGTCACTACTCATGCTTAGAAAGACAAAGGCAAGGAAAAGGCAACCAACCCACCAACCAATCCTATACCCAACATACCATCTGCACCCACACCTAAAATCACTATTTACAGCCCCACATACCCTATTTCTAATAGGGTCACACATCACCCTATGCTTAAACAACTACACCAATCCCCCTCAAAATGTCCTTATATGACCTCATCCAAACCTTAGAATCCCATCGTCAAGCTCTCATGGAGGTTCTTCAATCTATTGAGGTTTTACCCAATGACCCTACACCCATAGCCTCCATTATCACACCCCATCATGTAGCCTCTCTCACCAAATTGCCACCTTTATCCACACCACACCTTACTCACCAAGTAGCCTCCCTTAGCTTCTCAGAGGAAGAGATCACACTGTACCAAATGGATGACCCAGGACCCAACCCTCTTCATCTCTCTCCACATCGATGATATACGTGTACGACGTGTAATGATTGATGGGGTGCTAGCATTAATATCATTTCATCCCATGCATTCACTCAAATGTGCATACTTGACAATTGCATGCATAAACATCCCATCATGTTCCATTCATTCGATGATGCTATCACCTCTACACTAGGAACCATCATCCTCCATGTTTGCATGGGCCCCTACACTATCCCGCAGCTATTGGGAGAATTTCGATATAACTTTGTTGCTTGCAGGACCCTAGATTTGTGTCATGGGTTGTGTTCCTTCCACTTTGCATCGCTGTGTAAAGTTTGAGCATGAAGGACACACCTATACTATTCCAGCTGATCCATCACCTTTCAAAACATGCAACACACTCTATCGACCCAAAGACGTGCTCATACCCATTAAAGCCTCTACGCCTCCGCTTACTAGTACAGCCACTACCTCAACCGCACATGCCTCCTCCATTCCTACCACTTTGCACACACCTCCACGGCTGACCCATCGGCTTCCTAATCCATTAGCTCCACCTCTCGTGTCAACCATCGACCCATCATCTATTCCAGCTATCCACATACTAACCAGCGATCCTTGGAAGGCATTTTTCAATGCCTCACTCTAGGATAATATCGCTTATATAGTGTCAATACATTCCTTACTCCATAAGAGTATGGAATTATTCACCAAATCCTCGCTACGATCACCACATAGGATAACACCTTCTTTATGGTCCTCCTCGTCTCTGTACAAGTCTCACATATGGGGGACTTGATACTACCACTTACACAACCAAACCACCGTCTCAAACTTGCCCATTTTCCGCTAACTTCCAGTCACTCACCAATCACTGTTTCGCCCACACCTTCCTCGCACCAATGTGTATGGAAGGGTTTTGAATTTGGATTTTACGAGCAAGGCCACCATACTTTGTCATTCCATGTACCACCCACAAACATAATGACCATAGTGGTATCGCTTTGCTGCACCATCTAGCAAACAAGCCCGCATTGAACCCATCGAGAACATCATCCCTTCTCCACCCTCTTCACCCACTCGCCTTCATCACCACCTTCATCGACACGATCGATGGATCCTAAATCTATCCCTCATAATTTTTTTTTCATAAACACCATTTCCTTAGGGCCTTTGACTTATCAACATGAGGGTGAGTCCTTTCCTCTCTTCCCTTCCTATATCCTAAAACGATTGATGACGATACACCTTCAATTAATGTCGTTCAATGTTAGGATGATGAATCTATACTCACCTACCTTGGTGCAGAAGACTCATATATTCATCGGTCGTTACCTTTTGAGACATAAACCATGTTGAATGAATTGACTATCGAGATCAACATTCATACTCAAGATGACTTGCACATCCTAAAGATCAGTCAATCTTTATATGCTGCTAAATAGGAAGCCATCACTTATTTTCTCAAAGATCATAACCATGATTTCACTTGGTCTTACGCAAACATGCCCGGTATTGACCCCACCATAGTGGTCCACAATATTGCAAGTGTTCCCGATGCCAAAACCATCAAACAAAAGCCGAGAAAAATATACCTCGCATTTCCCTTCTAGTCAAAGAACTTCAATGCCTTCTTTACGTTTCCTTCATATTACCCATCGATTATCCTCATTAGATTTATAACATTGTCCCTGTCACCAAGGTGACAGGGGGACTTCACATTTACATGGAATTCTGTGACCTCAACCTTGCTTTCGCAAAAGATGACTTCCCTCTACTTGGCATTGACCAACTAGTTGACCTTACCACTGGTCACGAGATGCTATCACTCATGGATGGCTTCTCGGGTTATAACCAAATCCTGCTTGCCCTAGAGGATCAACACAAAACCGTGTTCATCACCCCTTGGGGGACCTTCTGCTATTGAGTCATGCCTTTTGGCCTTAAAAATGCTGGCGCCACATATCAGTGGGCTATGAATTATATCTTCCATGATATCATGCATTGTATATTGGAAGATTATGTGGATGACCTCCTCACCAAATCTAAACGCCGCTTCAAGCACCTTACCGTCCTCAAAACCAGTTTTGACCGCCTCATTAACTATTACATTCACCTTCAACCCAAGAAATGTGTCTTCACTTTGTTCTCTCGTGAAAGCTCCTGGGATTTATCGTTTCTTACGTGGTCTATAAGTTGACCCTACTAAAGTCAAGGCCATTCTAGAAATGCCTCCGCCCACTAACCTTAGACAGCTCCATAGCCTGCAAGGTAAGTTGTAGTCTATTCACCATTTCATCATTTGCTTAAGAAGGATGTCTCATTTAAATGGGATGGGGACTCCCACAAAGCTTTTGAGGCCTTAAAACAATACCTTATCCAACCACCCATACTTATCCCACCTAAAGACGATCAACCTTTCTACCTATATATCTTAGCTACCGATCACTCCTTGGGAGCCATGCTCGCTCATCGCGATGAACAACACAGGGAACAAGTGGTTTATTACATAAGCCATACTCTTTTGGACTATGAAACCTGATACACCCATCCCAATTTTTTTTTCTTAGCCTTAGTTTTCATTGCCACAAAACTCTGCCATTACCTACTCAACCACAAAACCTATGTTGTAACCAACACTGACCCCTACACTTCATGTATGCCAAACCTTATCAAAATCAGCGTGCCGCACAATGGCTTATGCTTTTGGCCAACCTCAACCTCGAATTCATCCATCAAAAGTCCATTAAAGGCCAAGCCATCGCTGACCAATTGGCCGACACACTGTTTTGCGGGGAGCAACCCTCTAATTTTGACTTTCCGGATGAGTCCATTACTACCCTTTCCTTGGACAAACCCGCTTACCAAATGACACTCTTCTTTGATGATTCTAAGTGTCAACACGGGGTGTGGCTGGCGTTATCCTCATTCCTCTTGATGGTGAACCCATGCCTTTGTATTTCAAACTTTATTTTGATTATACAAACAATATTGCTAAATACGAAGCACTCATACTAGGTCTCAAGCCGCCTAAGCCTTAGATGTCAAATCAATCAACATCTTTGGTGATTCTCAATTGGTTATAAACCAAGTCAATGGTATATACCAATGTCGTAATGAGATACTTCAAAAGTATAAACATCATGTAGACATACTTTTGACCACTTTTGACTGCTTTGACCTTTAGACCGTCCCCATTCAACCAATAAATTTACTGAGATACCATGGCACGCTTGACTTCTCAAATACCCGCTTCACCCACTGATTCTAAAATCTTTGTCACCATATAACAACTCCAATCACCTTCTTATTTACCTCATGATGTTTACTCTATCGGAACTACTTTGCCCCCGATCCGAGTGACCTTTGGTATAAACAATACTCTAACTACCTTTCTCTCTCCATCTTACCTCCTGATCTCACCCGTAATGGACAACGCACCTTCCTTAAAAAGGTCTCTCGTTACGTCATCATGGGAGGCCTCCTCTATAAGCGCAGCTTTGATGGTATTCTCTTATGATGCCTCATGAGTTTTGAAATTCCTTATACCATTAAGGAAGTTTATGATGGCATATGTGGAGGTCACTTGAGTGGCCTTGCTATTGCTAAGCGTATTCTTCACCTAGGCTATTACTGGCTGACCCTCAACCATGATTGTTACAACAATTTCAAACGTTGTGTAAAATGCCAACAACATGCCAACCTTCATCATACACCCAGTCACGCCTTATAGGTTACCTATGACCTTTGGTCCTTCTCTCAACGGGGTTTGGATCTTGTTAGAGAGATCAACCCCCATTCTTCCCAATGACATCAATAGATCATTACCGCTAAAGAATACTACACAAAATGGGTTGAGGCCATACCACTCATCTCCACGAAAGTTAAGAAAATATGTGAGTTCATCAATCACCACATCATTTTTCACTTTGGTGTTCCTCATCGCCTCATCACTGATAATGGAAAACAATTCAAAAATAAAACATTGCAAAAATTTGTGACGCCTTCGGCATTCAGCTAAGTTTCTCGTCATCGTATTACCCAAAACCAATGGCCAAGATGAATCCACTAACAAAACATTAAAAAAAAAATTCTCATGAAAGTGGTTGATGATATTGGGAAGTACTAGCATATGCACATTCCTTTTTCCCTGTGGGCATACTACACTAGTATCCGTACTTCCACTACTACCACACCTATTTCTCACGGGTCTATAGTACGGAGGTCATTTCGCCTCTTGAAGTCCAGATTCCCTCACTCCACATTTCTCTCCATGACATGCTTAATGATGATGAATTTCACAATACCATTTAGAACAACTTGAGTTATTAGATGAACGCTGCCTTAACGCTCTTGATCACCTTCAAGTTTACCAAAAATGTATCAAACGCATACCTATGAAAAACATGTCCATGAACGAACCTTCCAAGTCGGTGACCTTGTCTGAAAGAAAATCAGCATGTAACCAAAGCGTAAAAAAAGTAAATGGGGAAAAATTTCTCTGTATTAGATGTGACCATACATCGTGACCCATACTTACGGATCAGGTGCTTATCGTTTATCTTCACTTGATGGTAAACCTGAACTTGAGCCCCTTAATGCCTTGCATCTTTGACCATTCTACTATTGAATTTTAGTCCTATATCAGTTTTTATCTCCTTCCATGCTTGTCCCTTGAGCACTCTACACTTCTTACACCTCGCCAATGATTAACTAAGAATTATGTGAGTACCTGTCACTTATTATCTTCTCTTGAATATGTGTACCATGGCGCTGCACATAGCATGATTCTCATGGATACTTTTCGTCTACCTTTAGATGAGATCCCATGGTTGTTTCACCCTGATTTCTAAACAAGAATCATGTTCTTCACCTTGGTTTTGTCCATGACTTCAAAGCCCTCACATACAATCCAACTCCTTGAGTCAAACTTCCAATAAAAATATGACTCCCTCAAAAGGACATCTTTCTCTCTGCAATCACTTCTATAAATAGACTGCTCCTTTGAAGGACAACTATGTAAAGCTATTTCAAAAAAAAAAAGAGCGAGAGAATATTAAGCTTCCCGCATTGATCAGCTTCATGAAGACCTCAAGGAGTTCATTTTCTCATCCCGTATAGACTTCCCACATCAATCGGTCTATCTCAAATATCACCAATACAGAAATCCTTTTAGTCATGGACTTGCCCATTGTGCCCTTGGATCTCTTGCCCAAAGAGCATGATACCACATACCATATCAAAACTTACCCACCTTTCACCCCTCTCACCATTCACACTCCCCTTTCCTACTACCTCAAGGGACCTCTTGGGAACCATGACATTTGGTGATCATGTGCCTATCACTCATCCTTAGAA
Source organism: Taxus wallichiana var. yunnanensis (assembly GCA_018340775.1). NCBI lineage: Eukaryota > Viridiplantae > Streptophyta > Pinopsida > Cupressales > Taxaceae > Taxus > Taxus wallichiana. The sequence goes on from CM031240.1 coordinate 150,676,727, forward strand.
CAATCAATCATGCAATGTCTTTTGGGTCTTACGTTCATCACCTCCTCTAAGGTATGACCTACTCGGTATGACCCTAACCAATCAGGTGGCTTTCTTTCCTCCCCTTATCTTTTACCTTCTTTATTATGTATTGATTACCTTATACAGACTTGGTCCTCGACGTGTACCTTTAGGGTAATCCTCTTCTTTTACCACAATCGACATCACCTACACTAATTTGACTATAACCCACCCACACATAATAGACCTAAAACCAAATCATACCTAAAACCTACCAACTCATTTTCATACCTCCTAATATTCTTCCTTAACCTATGTGATAACTACATTGGCCTGAGGTCCCTTTTCATTGGGACTATGTAGGCATCACTCCGAGGGCATGGAGCCCTTGGAGGTTAGCTCGGTCACTCTCTACCCTAACTAATTCATCTTTCATTTTCCTCAAATTACATTCTACCCTACTTAGTTTCCTTTTTATATCTAAAACATGGAAATTAAACCAAACAAACAAAAAATTGCTTAACATTATTAACATCATCAAAACATACATTTATTACGACTTCCATTTCTCTACCATCATCATGCATATATTATAAAACATTTTAAACATGACCCACATCATCATTCATTCCTCGAATTCATGAATCACAACTTCAACTAATTTAAACACAGCCATGCCTAACCAACCTAACTTGGTCCATGCCTATGACCTAACTTGATCCATGCCTAAACCAACCTAACTCGATCCATGCCTAACTAACCTGACTCGATCCATGCCTAAACAAACCCAACTCCATCATGCGTAACTTGCCTAGTTTTCATCCATATCACAACAAAAAATTAAAATTCTCATAAAACACTACCAAATCAATCATCTCATGTATCTCATCATATAAATAAATATGTGTGTCTTAATATAATATACATGGATATCCCATCATGTCTATCTCAAATAAATCGTCGGCACGTAGGCCAATACTCAATATAAAATGTCATCAACACGTAGGATGGTCTCATATACAATAAAATAATAAAACAATACAAAATCTCTTTGGCACGTAGGCTGGTATATGCTCAAAATATACAAAAATATCGTACATCCTCACTATCTTCAGCACACAGCCGGTATATCTCAAAAAAGTGACTACAATACATCAAAAATCAGGAGCCATATATCAGGCATCTCAGCGGACATCCTCCATATTTGTATTACTGTACCCTCTGCCTCCTCGGCCCTTGTTTGGTGACCTACTAACATCTCCCCACCCATCATAGGTGGTGGCTGGGTCCCTGCCGGCATGGCACTTAGAGCTAGTCTCTGCTTGTTAGTGGGCTCTCCCTAATCATATCTAGGAGCTCAATGGCCTTCTGTGCTCTCTACACTGTGAGTGCGGGATCACTTCCTCTCACTCGATGCTGTTGTGCCTCCAGTACTCTGCATAGGATAGAAAGTCTATCCCAACTGTCATCAACTGGTCCTGGTAGTATATAGCCTCACCTAGGGCATCCAGTAACCTAGATATAGGCATGGTCTGTGGTGGCCCCATAGGCCTTGGTCCCTATACTGTCCTTTCGGGACCCTGTCCCCGCCCTACTGTGGAATCGGGACACTGTCCAGGTGCTCGGTAGTGCCATTGGCCCTTGCCCCTTTGTGCATGTATTTGGGCTGTAAAGCCCAATATGTGCTTGTGCTATATTGGCCAATCGCCATGTAGCCTTATCACATGTGCCTTAGTGAAGCCACCCAACCATCATCCCCATCTCCATCTCCATTGCAAGACTGCCACTGGGCTTGAAGATCGCCACTTGTACATGTAACTCCGCTACCTCTTGCCTCTAAGCCGGTAAGTTATGTTTGCACCATACCCAACTGGGTAATTAGAGTCACCACCTTCCCCTGTAGGGAATCCCTCTACACCGTAATGGTGGCTAGATCCAATTGCTTACGACCTTGTGGTACTGCGCTTGTAAATGAGCACCCACCACTGTCTATATCTCTTTTAGTGACCTCGACATCATCAACTGCTGGTCCATTACTGCTCTTCCTGTCTGTGGCACTATTGGCTATGGTAGAGGTAAGGGCCTCTCTGCATCATCTCTCTCTTGTCTTGTAGGAACGGCGGAGGTATGTCCTGTAGTAGCCCAAACTTTTGCTTCACTCTGTCAATCGAGATCATCTCGTGCTCCCCGACACGGTGACCTTGTATCCATCTCAATAGCTAGAGCTTAGCTAACTCATCACACATCTGCCTATATGATGGGAAGCCCACATACGACCTCCATATGATGTCCACTTTGGAAAACCCCTCCAATAGTCACCGGAAATAGGCCACATCATGTGTGGGCCTGTCTGATCTTTGCTCTCTAATAACAGGCACCCATCGCTTATACCCCACTTGTACATAGCCTGGTGGAAAGGAATCAGCCAGGGGCATGCCCACTGGATGCACATAGATAATGTGCTCGTATTCCTAGTAGTGCGGTAAAAGGTACAACACAAGCTAAACTAGCGCATCGCCCATATGCCCACAACTCTTTGTATAGTTGTCACGGGAATGCTAGCACCCAGGAAAAGTGAGTTTGTTCTATCATCATGTCATGTAATACCCCCATCAATGATCAGGGAAACTACCCACCCTCTGCATTTGATAGTGCAAAGCAGCATATTGCCTCCATTAATAGAACTACTAGCCTTGTCTCCTCTAGATGGGATAGGTACATCTCTCCATAGCACACGGTGGTGCTATGGAAGGTCACTTAGCCATCCCCTCTCTAAACACTCACAAGATCAACTCCTCTCGAGGCCACAAAGGAGATAGAATAGACTGTGTACCCAATATGGGTAGCCACAAAATCTTGAACACATCCTCTAGGGTGACTATAATCTCACTCGTCGGTAGGTGGAACGTGTTGGTCATGGAATCCCATCTATCGATGAGAGTGACCATCGACTTCAGGCTTGCGGACTACATGCCCATAGCATAAGACCTTACTCGGGCCCACCTCTTCCACATGCTACAAATCCTTAGGGATCATTACACTTTGAACTATCATAAGTAGGGGTGGAACCTTGTCCCACATGCATAGCTGATCTCTCCCCTACATCCAATACAAACAACGAATTAATCTACATTTATCACACCCATACTCACCTACTATCCTCTTCCTACACCCTATTTTATCCCTACGCATCCTAACCACCCAACTTTGTGGCAATTTTGGCCCCTTTCTCCTTAAAACATGACTACTTCCAGTTCTCTCTAACTAACCTTGGTCACCCTTAAACCGACACCGGTCACCTATTTCGTGATCGATACCGGTTTATCCCTACCGACGGTCATTGTCATTGTCGCGACGAAAACCCGCAACCCCAAACCCTCCTTCTCACAAATTTTCTACCTTGAAAATTCTACCCACCTAAAATCACCTACACCTCTCCCTCCACCTCATCCACTCCCTATTCTCCTACTTATATCTCTCACCCCTCTATTTTACCCATTTCCCCTCCCATTTCCAAATTTTATTTTCCCCCACCCAAAATAAAAAACAAAAACCTAATTTGAAAAATCACCTACTCTATCTAACAAAATACAAACAAGAGTTGGATGCTTACCTCATCATGCTACTTGTTGTTGTGGTGGCATGTCTCGCCATTGCACCGGTGGCCCACCCGATCCCTCTCGGCCTCTACCATCACCAAATCACTACCCGTGACTCTAACCAATCAAATCACCCAAACCGATCCCATGGACCCACCTCTCACCAACCAATCACCCATTGTTTGGCTCACTTTGATTCCACTCTCTGCATTCTGGACACTTTTCCCTTTTTTTCTCTTTCTCTTGTGTCATTTTCTCAATTCACTAAATGACAAATGAATACCAAAAAACATGGATTTTTTATTTTTATAACAAACTAGCCCTAACCGATGCCGGTTTTACCTTCACCGGCATTAGTTGTGTGCCCTACCTTACTTTGTGGTCGATTACACTCTACCAGCCTTAGTCACCCTTGATTGGCATCGGTCACCCTCTCTTGCTCATTATCCTAAAATTTACCTTATTGCCCGCCCATCACTTTTTATTTTCCACACCTACCCTTTACCCCGATCATTTACCCCACCCCACCTTTACCCAAAACCATTTACCTCACCCTCCTGACCTCATTATTTACTACCTAATTTCATCCTCCTTTGGGGACTCATTATTTTACCCGTACCTTGGCCCTACCCGTGCCGTGACGTAGATAATTGGACTGTAACATTACTAGTGACCTTTGACCCCATGTGTTTGCTATACCTTGCGATACTATTACTCTGTGTTGATGGACCTAATGACCTTACCTTACCTCTCGCCATGATTTGTTTATCTTGACCCTACCTTTGGTTTACTGAACACACCTAAATGTTCCTACACCTAACTGCATTGTGTTTCCTAACCATATCCTATACCTTGGATACCGAATCACTTGACCTTGTTTGGATAAACTCATCGACCTTAGATAATATAGAGTTTTCCCGATCTTCAACTTTGGTAGTGTGATACGGTTTATACATGTGTGTGTGTTTGATCACATTACTACCTTTGACCTTGACCCATTACCTAGATTACCCTAGTAGACCTTACTCCTTTTTCCTTATTACCCACATTCCTTTTCATCACATTTTCCTTTTATCAAACCACTCATCGATTCTTCCTTCCGCCTCATCTATTCCTGGTTTGAGGGGATCGCCTCCATCCACACATGGGGTAACCACATCTTATTTTTGTCAAAGATCTCTTACCAATACAAGCTACGCAAAAAAGGGGCAAAATGTAGACACCAAAATTGGGTCACAATCCCTTTGGTCCCTCGACAAATAAACACCTTGAACACATCCACCTAGCCATGGCCCCCTTCACCTCACTATAATATAAATTTAATTATTTAAATTAAATTAATGCATTATCCTCACCATGTTCATTTTTTAAATAGCCTAATTTAGATAATGTCCACATATCCACCTCACCTGACACCTCATCAAAACACCTCACCCTAAGACCTATTCTTAGTAAGTTGCCATAACTAACTAAGACTTACCCAAACCCTAAAAATCAATGCCTACATTCCTTCTAACCGAATTCTGCATGCTTAAAAGAAGCTTCTAGTCTAATCCACAGATTAATGACATGAGATCCCAAAAATCAAGGGGATCTACCCAGGTTTAGTAAACCTAGGAAATCCCACCTAATCGATGGAAGTTACCCTTAACCTGCCATCTTGGTTAAGCTAGAACGCCATCACTCACCTTTAATCCCAAAATAACCTTATTTTGGAGGTTGGAAAAATGTTGGAAAATTCTTGAGAGATATCACATCTTTTGATAACCAATTTCCATGAGAACACACATGCAAGGAAGGAGATCAAGCATTTTCTCTTGCACGCACATCCAACATTTATCCAAAGAACCACCCAACACAGATTTGATCCAATCGGGAAAGAAGGAGGGAACATGTAGCCCATGCAAGAGCTCCCCAACCTTTGGTGATCCTCTCGTAGTAGTCAAACCTCTTACCAGCACCTTCATTCCTCACTCACAGACGCCTAGAACCAGTTATAAGTAGAACATTTTACTTGTTTGGTTCATTCTTTTAATCATTGTATCTTTATATTTTCTTCTCCTAGCCACCCATTGACCTCCATTAATACTCACCCCTCTATATCTCCATTAAACCCTTGCCAAACCCCATCCAAATAGCTTAATACCTCATTTCGACCAGCCTAGTCCTTTATGCAATCATAAGGGAGATCTAAAGCTCATTCTGTGACATTCCCAGTATTCCACAGTAACCGGCACTGGTTCTCCCCAACCGGCGTCGTCACCCTTAATCGCATCGGTCTGTATTTACCAATACAACCTAGAACAGTGACCTACCCACCTATTCTCACATCACCCTTAATCACCTGTGACCTACCTAAGACCTCTGTCAGACCTACAGAGACCCAGAACTAGTTACTTGACCTTCGGATCTTATTTTAACTTAGCCTATTAGATTAGATCTTTCTTATTGTGTTTTAAATGAGATGCCTAAATAATTTTAATTACAATAGGATTTACTTCATTACCAGCATTAAATTGTTTTAAACAGTGGACTGACAACCATCTAGGAAGTATCACACTTCCTAGATCTAGCACATGCTAGGCAGTTCATTGCACATATTGTTTAACTTTTATTTGGTGGTCTTGTGTTCCATTTCAGGTAGTTCCTCCTAGCCAAAAGGAAGCTCTCACAATCAGCTGTGGATTCAGAGGTCATATGCATGCAACAACCTATTAACCATCATTTCAACAATGTATTGCTCCTATGCCCATTACCCTATTTATTTTGTCACTTTAAAAGAAACGTCTAAGAATCAGTGAAATAGTAAGAATTGATAAGCTTAAAACTTTCATAAATAAGTTTGAAGGACTAAAAATGAATGATGATGAGTCTATTGCTGCATATTTACTTAGGGTTGACAAGGTTGTCAACACCATGAAAGGGTTAGGTGAAGATGTGAAGGAATAAGTTTTAGTTCAAAAGGTTTTGAGATATCTAACATCTAAGTTTGATTCCAAAGTGTCTACCATCGAATAATTCAAGGATTTCAATCTCTTGAAAATGGATGAATTACATGGGACTTTGACTATCTATGAGATGAGGATTTTTGACTCCAAACCGCTTAAGAAATTAATTTATTTTAAAATTGAAATGAAGACCAACGGAAAGAAGGCTAAGGATGTTGATGATGCTATTGAAATTGATGTTGATGAGCTATTTGCAATGGTTACTAGAATATTGAATGTTGGATTTGGTAAGTATAAAGGTAAATTTCCCTTTAAGTGTTTTAATTGTGGTAAAGTAGGTCACTTTTCTACTAAGTTTCCTCATAGACATGAAAATGAAGGCAATGATGATAATGAGGGTATTCATGGAAAGAAAAATTAGAAGTATAATAAAGACAAGAAGGATTTAAATAAGTTTAACCATAAGAAGAAGGGAAAGATGAGTATTTACATGAAGGAAGAGCTTCATTCTTAGGAGGTAAGTAGTTGTGATAGTGATGTTTCAGATTATGAATCTGAATCAGAGCATGGAGATGTTGGAGATGAGGTGTTGTTCATGAATAAAGATGCCATGAGATCTACTAGTGGTGGTTCTACATTATTAGGTGATTTCATATCAGATTCTTGTAGAGATTTTGATGAAGAAGAAGATGATATTGAAACTAAATTGGTATGTGTCCAATATGAATTGAAGCATGCTTTGAGAAGAACAATAAGAAACTGAGATCTCAAGTCAAATAATATGAGGCAAAGATTCAGGACCTAGAGGAGAAACATTGGGATGTTACAGAGAAGCTTGATGAAACAATGAGAAAGCTAGAGATGTAGATGAGTACTATGACTCTAAACTTGCAATATAAGGAAGAATAAGTGACTCTTCTTAAGAGATAGCTATCTGATGCAGCTAGCAAAGTAAAATCATTTTAGAAGTTTGAGAAAATCACCAAGGCTCTTGATGATATCTTGAGCAATCAGAAATATGCAGGTGACAAGATAGGTTTAGGGTTTAGTGATGACCTCAAAGGAAAAGTAACAATGATAGAAGATATTGTTTCAAGCAAGGAGGTTGGAGAACCAAGCATCAAGGAAGGAAATAAGGATACTTTCACCAAAGACAATGTGAAGACAAAGTCCATAAGGCAACCTAATGCTTCAAGGTATGAAAGGTCATTTAATGGTTATTGTTTTACTTGTAATGGTTTTTTTCATATGGAAAAGGAGTGTAGGAGGTTTTCTAGATATGATAATCCATGGAGAGATAGTAGGAGTGAGAAATCTAAGAATGTAGTGTGCTACAATTTCCATGAGAGAGGTCATGTTGCTAGATATTATTTATATGATCCACCTAGTCAAGTTGAAGGCTACAAAGGAAGGAGTTTAGTTGTGTGCTTCAGATGCAATAAAGATGGGCATGTTTCTAGGGGTTTTCATGGACCTAAAATAAAATAAAGGATCTTTAGAAGTTATATTATGTATGCTAGAAGACAAATCATGTCTTGGGAGCCAAGAGTGAACAACAATGTACTACCAAGGGCTAGTGTTAATGTTAATCAAGGTGTGTCTCAGAACTCAAATCAGAAACAAGTGGATGGAAGTGATTTTTAGGTGTCTAAGAAGGATTGGGACCTCTTCAAGTATTTCTTCTAGATCCATCATGATGATATATGCCTTTACTAGGCTTCTTAGAGGTGTATTGATCCATATGAAGCATTGAGAAGAGGGGAGTTGATTGTTTGAAGTATGTTGTCAAGTAGGTTGAAGTATTTCTCCTCCAAGTTGTCAAGGTATGTTGTCATAGTTTAAAACTATGTTTTGTGGTATTTTAGTTTTTTTAAAAGTGTAAATTGTATGGTTACTATCAATAGGTCTTTGAGTTTGAACAGTCATGTCCTCAAGTCTATGTTGTCACTATTGAAGCTTACTAGGTCTTGGGTTGATCCTTCAATGAATGGTTTATAATCTACATTTTTGTAGAGGGTCAAGTATATTGGTTTGAGTATGAAGTATTGAAAATGTATCAAAGGTCCATATTGAGTAAGTGTCATGGTAATGTATCAAGGGAAGGCTGTCAAGTTGAGGAATCAAATTTTCGTGTCATGTCCGAGATCTTGGTCATGCCATGTCCAAGCAATATCAAAGTTTGTTGAAAATTTCTTTCGTGAAAGATGTCAAGTTATGCACATCATGTTGTCAAGATGATAGAGTGATTCTTAGTCGATCAAGTTATAATGGTTGTCCAAGTAATGATTTTGATTCTATGTTAGTGCACTAAATCAAAGATGCTATAATCTATGTATGGGAAAAAGCAATGTCTCAAGAATGTTTATGAGTTGTGTGGAGTCTAGAAGTGTTCCTCACATGATTGAATGTCATCATCATAATTGAAGAAGGTTCAAATGTGAAAATGGGCAAGGAGGTTAGAATTCATGAAGATTGATTGAGAACAAGCCAAGAAGGGTATAATTTGAAGAAAAAATTGTGCTTGAGAGACTAAATAGTAGAGTTGAAAGCCAAGATTTGGAACAAAGCATCTACATTTGAACTAATTTAAGATACAAGAATAATTAATCCATGAGAATACTTCAAATAATGGGAAATTGTGACATTTCTCAGTTTTAAGCTCATGAAGTGTGCTATAAGACCTAGTCTGAAAGAAGTGACTTGCAAACCGGGTAGAAATCCTTCAAGATCATGCTATAAAATTGACGAAGAAGATGTAATGACAAAATGGGTACTCAAAACAGGTAATATTTTTCAATGAAAGTGAATTCATTAAAATATAGAAATAAATTTATCTTAGAAACAGGGCTAGTAGTTTGTGTAAGTAGAATGGAGAAGTAAAAGTGAGATAAAATATCTTAACTTGTAATTTTTTCATCAAAGAAAGTTTGAGTCATTGTAAGAAGTTTGATGAAGTTGATGTTCACTATTAATTAATGAAACTCATCAGTTAACAAAAAGTATTTTAATTTTGTGCATTGTTGGTTTAAGTTTACATTTTGTGTTTACCCACAACTTAGAGAAAGTTTCAATAGCTATGGATATATGAGGTTAGGATATTATTACCATGTTTTTTAACGTCTTCAAGAAGAAAAGGAGTAATATTAATATTAGTATCAGTATAAGGAAACAAGGCTCATGAAAATGAAGCCATTCCTCTTGACTAGTTCATTCGTAACAGATTGTGACAATGCAATTCAAGTGAGTTATTATGTCAAGTATGCCTACAAGGTGATATTTCATCTCTTTGTTTGAGCTTGATGTGGTCCAAGAGAGTTCTTGAATTAAGGAGATGCTTTATGATTTCTAACAGGTCAAAAATGTGCTCTATTATGCATATCTAGGTCTATGAAGGAGGTAAAGTATCTAAACCATCTCAGAGTCGTATGAGGATTAGTTATGTTCTTAAAGGTGTTTGAGTGTGTGCTTGTTTCATCAAAAGAAAAGGTCTTGAAATGGATAATGTCTACAAGGTATGATTGTATCAAACTCTTTGGTATATCAAGTAAGGTGGTCACTATGAATAGTCAAATAAAAGGTGTTTGTTCTTAGTATAACATAAATATATATAGGTATGTATTAGTGCTTCAAAATTTTTTATGAGATGAGAGCATGATTGCAAAGGTCATCACTTACTTATAACCGTTACAAAGGTATGAAAATGTGGTCTCTTGTTTTTAGTAGAAATGTGCATTACAATAAGAACTCAGTGGTATGTGTAAGAGGAAATTATAGTATTTTATTTACCCAACCAGAGCTATGCATGCTAGAACTTCATTAAGAAAAGTATGGATACTCACCCGAAGCGCACGCAACCACCGTGTCCCTCCCTTGCTTTTCCTTTCGAATATTAGCATGCATGTTCATCATATTCATAACCAATACATTCATTCATACATAAGAATCATCATAAGCATAGTAGTTGGAAACACATATGATAAGGAAACTAACCATCAAGATTAATAACACTTAGGTCTTCATTATTAGCATAACAACACTACATAAAAAAGAGGCCTGAATACATATCTGTAAATCACCATCACTTATCCATTGAAAAAAACCATAGTAAATACATAACAATTAGTTGATTACAATATAGCTTAATTTGTCTTTGCGATGAACCATACAGACACCATACGGACTCTAGAATCTCACTCTTGCTCTCTCTAGACCCTCAAAACAATAGTTAACAACAATATTTATAGCATAAAGACTTTCCCTTCACCGCTCATGCAATTTCCTAATAATAGGTGTGCATACAAAAATAGTCTGCATGCTTTTACAAAGGAAACTAATAATATACTATCCTAAATATACATCATGCTTTAATCCTATTATTAGGCATCCTCATGCACTCTCCTTATCTCTGTTTTGTATGTGATTTTTCCACTCATAGTCCTCACTTGGCTACTAAGTCATTTTTCTTTTATTTGTTTTTAGAAATTTTCTTGATCAACACTCAAACCATGATTTTCTATTTTTATCCCCGACTCCGGAAAATGGCTAAGTCCACGCTCTTGTGCGGATCCCCACATGCCAACTTGTTTTCTCATTATGTGCGCACCTTACATCGCACACCATACATGTAGCCCTTGTTCTCTATTGATACTTAGTATTTTTTCCCTACCAACATTACCCCACACTAGGGATTTTTTTTTTTCTCGACAATATTTAATCAAAAATGCCTTCATTGAATAATGAATCAAAGAATATGAATATGGCTTGCACCAAAAGAATCAAAGAATTGTGGATGTAAGTCTTTTAGGTGAAAGGAGACCTATAAATTCTTTATCCAAAATATTCTCTAACTCCCTCCATCCTTCAAACTCCTTGGTTCCCTTGATCAAAGGTCTGCAACATCAACATTGTCTAGTACCTTTATGGGAGTTAACTCATCAATCTTCCCCTTGAGCTCCACTATCAGTTTCTCCAGCTATGAAGCCGCATCGTCCAATACATCCATTCTAAAGGCTACCAAGGGGAATAGTTCTTTCACTCTATCCTTGAGTGTGGCCTTTAGGGATATCATCAAATATGTCTTTTGTTTTACTTTAGCCAACATCCTCAATCACTCGACCTGTTATTCTTCATTTTGGCATGAATTTCTTTCAACTTTGCCTCGTCATTGGTGGAAAACATGCTCACAACCTAGTAAAAATATTAGCAGTTGTCAAAAAAATTCTTCCTTTCATACGCAACCTTCTTAGCCTTTACAACTAGCACCTCATATTACAAAAGGTGTGCCTCTATTTGTTTCCTATCGATTTATTTTCTATGACTATCTCCTCGGTTTTCGGCCATGTACCCTTTCTTATCTCATGTGAGAGCATCCATACCAAGTCCCTTAAATAATCTAGAGTTGTCTCATATTCCTCCATGGAATTTTTAGCAAGGATTGGGTACGCGGTAGTGATAATGTCCATGATGCACTACACTTTATTGTAGATTGAGCATGTTTTTCCCTTTTACTCTCTTAGCTCTTGCTTGAGTTGATCAATCTTCTTATATTTCTCTTGAGCCTATTCACACATCCTTTTATGGTGGCATACTTGTAAAAAATATTGGAAAATTAATATAAATGTTCACATTATAGTCTAGGTGGTTATTAATATTGTTATAAACAATATTACGTACTTAGATCATATTATTATTGTTGTACCCATAAGTCTATTAATGGGTTATTTAGAAGTATAAATTAGGAGTTTTAGGATGTTAGTTTTATATTCCTATAGCTATATAATAGCCTATGTAATGTTTACTAAAGGTATTCGAATATATTTATTTTATGTTGTGTTAGATCGGCTCAATCAAGATAGGATCAGTAACCAAATTTAAGATTTGGTATCAGAGTGAATTTGTTATCATGAGAGTCATTTGGAAATTAATTTAGTTGCATTTATTTTCTGTATAGCTGTGTAGTGATACTGTTCACCATTGCATCATGGATCAGACGTGGTATGAAGGGAGTGTCTCTGTCATGAGAAATGGAAATAAATTCAAATCATATGGCGTTTAGGTTGTTTTTCTTTGGTGATTTAAGTTGTTTTCAGGATTTTCATTTTGTTGACGTGTTTATATACTACTACGGTCCAATAAGACCAACCAATATGGGATTTTTTTAATTAAATGAAGATTTTGAGGGCGAGAAGATGATCTAGTTCCTCGTCAATAGAAAATGACACCGACACAATGTTCAAAGCTCACATTGATGTCAATTGTTTGGATGCTCCTCACCGGTAATATTCCTATCTCGCAACTCTATTTTTATTTCCCCAATTGATCGAGTGTGCATCATTTAGTGAGGATTTTGTTATTAAATCAAAGGAATTAATATCCTTGGTGAATTTTGGATATACTTCGCGTTCAAAGTCGACATGATATTCTTCTACAAAAAAACAAATTTTGTTTATATAAATCTACTCCTTTCTTCACCTAGTATTTTGTAAAGTCTCCTAACCATTTGCAAAAGAAATATTGTATTCATCGATTCATCTCAAAGGAGGTTGGAGGTTTTGTTTGGAGAAGGAAAAATCAACATTGACATGTGTAATTTTTCTTGTTGTTGAGCTCACTCCACGTATAGACCTGGAACTCCTATTTACATGCACTTCGACTCTACTTTCAAGATGAAAAATTAATTAATTCTACATGTTCTACCTTTTATTTGGTGGCTAATGGATATGCATATTCATCTTGATCTTGATTCCTAGCCCACAACTTACCCTCTTATAGGTTGTGTTATCCTAAATTCACCCCTCAAGGTAAATTTGGATAACCTTCATAATTTCTTCAGGTTTGAACAAGAAGAATTGGTTTGAGGTCCAAAAATTAGGTCTTGGGGTCCTTTGGCTCTTCTCTAACTTCCCTGTCCAAAGAAAAAAATCCAAGAAGTTAGAAAAAGTTGAAAAAATCCCAAAAATGGCCTCTTTTAGTGTAGTGCGGAAAAAGCGAAGTTTTTGTCCCATGCCGCATAAGTTCACGCGGGATAGTTGGGACCTAAAAACTGGATATGGCCACATTCCTTTGTTGTGTGGAAAAATCAGAAAAATATTTCCTAGACGGTTTGTGATACATTGGGACACATGGGACCTGTATGGCCAAAATCGTCGATTTGTAAAGGGTGCACATAAGTCGGAAGTTTTTGTCCCGCGCGGTCCGCGGATACCGGGAGATTGGGACGCACGTGACCCACATGGCCGAAATCACCATAGGTAAGAGTGAATTGGTTAATTCAGATATTTTTTATCCAAGCTGAATAGGTTCACATGGGATGTTTGGGACCTGAAAAGCCGAAGAAGCCGTAGTCAAAGGGAAATCAGAAAAGTCAGAATTTTTGTCCCCAGGACGGTCTCATGGGATAGTCGGGACCTGCAAACCTGAAATCACCACAAGTAAAGGAAATGTGACAGGTGGAGGTCAAAAACCTCACGACCCAGTCAACGTTGGGACATCCGGGACACCAAGACCCAAAATAGCTGAAATAGCCGCATACAAAGGAAAACTCACTGCCTGACCCTCCCGAACTTCATATGGCCATAACTTTTGACTCCGAGCTCTGATTTTCACAAAATTTGACTTTTTGGAATGATCATGATGTCCTCTATGCCACATATTCATCTCCATTCAAGTAAATGATCAGTTCTGTGAAATGATAGAAATTCTGAAAGACCCAAAATAGCTACCCGCACTTTCGAAGGCCATAAAATTTGCATTGTTCGGTGAAAATGCACAAAATTAGTATTGTTGGAATTTTTTTCCAATACCGATGCATAGAAATACATAAATTCATAATTTTATGGCCAATTGATGATGATTTTGTAGAAAACATGGCCATGTTTAGAATAGTGTTTTATTTGGTAGTTGGGATGCATTCAATGAAGCACGGGCTGACATTTCTCACTATTGCAAGTCATGGGATAGTATGGGGAGCATTTTACAAGAAATGAACATAATTTCACTTCATTTACTACATCTTGCAAGTGGTTGAAGGAAAAATTTTGGGATTTTCATTTTCCCTCTCTCTCTCTCTCTCTCTCTCCTCTTAGAAATCTATAAATTGGAGTGTTGGGCTCATTGTAAAAGGGAGATAGTTTTGAGTATGAAAACTCTGTCATATTTTTTTGTGAATCCAATGTGCTATAGGCCCTTGTAGTGGACTCCTTGCATGGTGATCTAAGCCCTTATTCTATAATAGATTGAACTATGCATATCAATGAAAGAAATAGATACAAGTTTGTGGATTTCTCTTCCCTTGTTGTGTTTGTTGGCATTCCTCTTGCCCTTCATCTCATTACACACACACACACACACACACACGTGTGTGTGTGTGTGTGTGTGTGTGTGTGTGTGTGTGTGTGTGTGTGTGTGTGTGTGTATAGTGTCTATCTTATGTTGTTATAGGGATTCATTATCATTGTGTGTGCATGAAATATTGTTGTGAATGTAGTTGCTAGATTGTGGAGAACTGTTATCACCCCTTCTAGTTTGCACTTTGCTTCTACTTTTCACACATTTGAAGACTATTCTCGTTCTCCTTTCCTGGTGTATCACCACTTTAGTGTAGGATTTATTTCATGCATTCTCTCTCCATGGTCCCTTGGAAAGTTAAACTAGGATTAGATAGTTTTTCCTACATTAGAGTAGATTGTGACAGGTAGTTTAGGAGCAAGAACTAAGTTTCTCTCGGAGGTCTATCTCAAGTAGCAAGTCCCACAACTTAAAGATAGTACCCATGTTATCCAATCACAATGTGATTGCACGCACACACATTTGTGCAAACTGTAGGGTGTGGTAATTTAGTGATAACAGTTGTCTCCACTCATTCAAAGGCTTCGCGTGTTTAGGTTGCTTGGGCTACTTGTTTACACACAATGACATAACTAACAACTTACTATTCATGGATTTCAACAAAAATCATTGCGTCGACGACAATTCAAGAACCCGTAGATTTACAAATTATAAAGGTGTGCTTATTTTAATGTCTTTGTTATCATTAGTTTTTTCCTCATTTAAAGTCATATATTGAGTCGATCATTCAAATGTAATTATTTCTCTAAAGTTAGTGAGTCATGTCTATTTTATTAGAAATCATTTGTCTGCTGCTTTTTTTGTAATTATATAAAAATTAATCATTAATTAATTTTTATCATGTATATTAGAATTAATGGATTTGTAATTGTCCATTAAAAATCAATTTTATAGTCATTAGTGTCTATTTGTTTGTAAAAGGTTCATTTTTGGTTTTAGTGACACCTATTTATTTTATTTTATTTTGTGAAGAGTCATAATTGATAAGTTGAGCCACATTGAAAAATTTGAAGGTAAATATTTTCATACCTGGAAAGTATGAACCTAGTTGTTCCTAATTAACAAAGATTTGTGGGATATTGTTGATGGAAAAGAGAAGAAACCGACAAATGAAGATGAAGCAACAAAATGGGCAAGAAGAGATCGAAAGGCTACAACGATTATCGGATAGGGTTTATTAAATGCTTATTTGCATCATATAGACTTAAAAAGTCCTCTCACACAATTTAGGAGACATTGAAAAAATTGTTTGGATCACAAGTTCAAGTGCAAAAATATCCTTAAAGTAGAGATTGCTTGGCCTCAATATGGAAGAAGGAGATAACATGGTGGAACATATTAGTAAGTTTCATTCTATTTGCAATAAACTACCTAGAATAAATATAGATGTGCCTGATGACGATGCTAAAGAAGTATTACACAATAACATGCCTTCATTCTATTCTAACATGGTCTTTACATTGAGTAAAATAAATCCAAGTTTAGAAGAACTTATTTCTTCTTTATTAGATGAAGAAAAGAGAATCATATTTGCGGAACCAAAGAAAAAATCCCTATATGGTAAGAAACAAGATTAAAGAAGATATAAATATTCTTTTAGATTTGGATCATCTTATAAAGATTCAAAAAATTCCCTCACCTGTTATTAGTGCAGACAATTTGGTCACTTGTCCTCAAATTGCAAGAAAAGAGCACAAGAATGACTTGATGAGAAATTGCAAGATAATGTTATGGCTGCTAGTGAAGAAGGAGAAAATGAAGAGGAAGGAAATACTTCTTATACAGAAAATCAAAGTGATGATGATTTTCTCTATTAGATAATTTTCCACTAGAGGTTGGAGGGCAATCAACGACCTCTTACCAAATACCAATGATGGGGCCACACAGAGCTATGGTGGCATATATATAGTGTGAGTATATTATTTTCAGTGTGGTTTCGTGCACTTCAATTTTTAGTTTTTAATAAGTGGAAATTTCACATTGAGGGGGGAACATGATCCAATGTTCCATTTCCAGTTTTTTAGTTGTGTATGTGATTATTCCTACATAAATTCCCCAATGCAAAAACATAGTGAAGAATAGATAGCACAGTGAAATGCAACATCATGAGTCTTGATGAGGTTGAACAATCAGATGTCTTCTTATTCGGACCTAGGTTTGTGGTCAGCCTATGGAAAACCATTGAAGGCCGCTTTCGGATGTGTTCTTGCTTGAGTTCCCACACTTGCTAGGTCGATGTTTTCCCTATAGTGATTAGTTGATAAGACGATGATTCCTGAGTGTGTTCCCATCCTCATCGGTTAGATGTGTTCTCGAGAGTGAATGGCCAATAAGAAGTCGATGTGTTCCTTCTTCTACCTTCAGTTCAAGTGTGTGCCAAGATCATGAGCGTGCAGAGGTGACATGTTGTAGAGGAATTGTGAAAACTCTTTTACTACCATGTAAACATTAAGGGGGGGAATGTTGGGAAATTAATATTAATATTCACATTATAGTTTGGGTGGTAACTAATATTGTTATAAACAATATTACGTACTTATATCATATTATTATTGTTGTACCCATAAGTTTATTAATGGGTTATTTGGTAGTATGAATTCTGAGTTTGTAGGATGTTAGTTTTATATTCCTATGGCTATATAATAGCCTATGTAATGTTTTCTAAAGGTATTCTGAATATATTAATTTTATGTTGTGTTCAATCGAATCTCTGCATGCATAGACTCTTACCAAATTTAAGAAAAATACTCTCCTCAAATTCTATCGCTAATTTGTTAAGTGTAATGCACCTTTTTCATCAAGTGAGGATCTTTGAATGAACCATTGTGAAGGCATCTCCAGAACAAACTTAAGATAAGTCCCCGACAAAGAGTCTACATTCACTTTGATCACCGAATTTTCCATGTGTGACCGGAATTCACAAGAGAGAATCTTCCTAGTGCATGGGAGGGCTTCATTCTTATCAAAGAATGGCTAAAAAAAGACATATTCTATAGCCATCGAGTTTATGTACCACACCCGAAGGAATTTTTTAGGATCATCATTGTATTGCATTAGAGGGCCCCAGGGATGTGCCTTTATTTTATTACCCTTCTTGAGTTTCCCTTTGGTACCTCTTGTGCATTAGAGTAGATTACACCACTCGCTTCTCCCATGCTCGTGTCCTCCTTGTAATTGTGTCCTTATTTATTTCTTCTTCCTCTTTGTGTTCAATGTTGTACTCTTCTTAAAGCTCATAGTCTCCACCGATGTTCTCCATAAAAGGATTTCCCTAGCCTTATTCCTCCTCATCATCCTTCCTTGAACACTCTTCCTTGCACGGATCATGCTCCTCTTCATCTCGTGTCCTCTACATTGTGAAGGATTGGGGGACTATGTGGTATCTCTTCTCTAGCAGACTTCTCTTCGCATCCTCTATTTATTCACTTGAAACCACTCTAGGTTTCTTATTCACCGTGTCTTCTTTTCAAGACTTATATTTTTGGGTGACTTATTGGTTGCTCCGAGGTCATCACATCTCCTCTTACCTCCATGTAATCATGTTGTCCCTTCTCTATTTCACTCTGAGTCGAGGGTTGATTCCTTTCTACTTCCACCTCCTCTTCATCATCAACACCATCTTCTTCTTCTTCTTCTTAGGAGGGTTATTCTCACACATCCTCTTGATACCCAAATGCCTTGCTACCCTTAGGTGGTCTTAGTAGTGGAAGTTATTTTTCATCAATATACCATCCTTCCTTCAATTTTTGTCTTAAATAGATGTATACTTTGGTTGCTTCCTTGCCCACTACCAATGTCTTAGAAGTGATATCGATGTTATCCGACTCCATTGATTCCATATAGGCTAACTTTCGAGGGTATACATAGGGAGTGCACAATGTGTGGAAGTTGGCATCTACCTTGTCTACATCAAACTTCAACTTGCATGCTTCAAATATTCTATTAACTTACGTTTGAAAATAATTTGCAAAGTGAAAGCAAAGGGTAGCTTACACCAAGGGATCTTGTCCCTAGTCTTCGAGATAAAACCTTCCAATTCAATAGTGTTGAAACAATAAAAAATATACCTTGCCTTAAAATACCAAAGGTATCTCCTTGGTACTTGTCCATCATGCTCAATTTTTTGGGCATCTGCTTATACCACATATCTACCCGCAGAGCTTGTATGCATTTTTATCCCACCATCTCGGGTATACTCTGCAAACCTCTACACTGGGACTTATGCTTCATTGGGAATTTCCATACCTTATCTCCTAACCCATCAAGTACCCCTATTTCACAAAAAAAATAAGGAGAAGAATAACACCCCAAGTTATCTTCTCTCCTTTGACAAACTACACACACACTTCCTTTAGCAATGAAATGCATGATGTTGTAATAATTTTTATTCACCATATTCTATGCGACATGTAGCCACTTATTATTTACTTAGGTCCACCTCCTCAAAGTGCATAACTTACAATTGACCAGTGCACAAAAACTCTTATAGATGGGTCACTGATATTAACTATATCCATTGTGTGACCTCCTCTAATATTTGAAAGCAATGACAATGGCTTCTACTTCTATGTCATCTTCCAAGTCGGGCTCTATCTCCCACCTAAACTATGCAAACCAATAACCATGCTAATCAGCTATGCGGTGATGTGCATCCACCTTCCCATGAAATAAAAGTAGTCCTCATAGACCCACGACATTAACCATTGATACAAAGGTTCGGTTTGAAAAATAAATGTGACTCATATAAGCTGGAGCACTCCTACACTCTCGAAGTCCTTATGCACCTTATCATAATAGACCAACTTGTCATCCACATTCCTATTGTCTGTCTTGATGATGGTGTCTTTCCCAATGTCTTCTTCATGCTTATCTCGAGGGATGGCTACAATCTCTCATCTTGCACTTGGTTAAGTGTGAATCCCATAGATATGTGACAATTACCTCTCCTAGATACCAAATTTGGCGTAACCATTTCTCCGACACGTCCTCCACTTTAGGATTTATGTTCTTGCCTTTTCCCTTGACTTTACCCTTGGGTGATATGATGGTTTCCTTCTTTGGTGCCATTTGTTTCACTCTGCGCAACTTCACCCTTCACACTTTGCAACAACTTCATACCATAGGTACTAGATGACCTTATTCTTAGTCATTCATGCCAAGTGTTCACTTCATCCACCCTCCTTGCTCTAAATATTCATCTTCCTCAACAATTTTATGCCCTAGCTCCATTTACTGTAATTGTGAACCCTAATTACAATTATGTAAACCTTGTCTCAAAGAACACAAACCTTTACTTGATAACTATGATTTCCCATGCCTCCCCCACACTCTAAAATTACACCCGAAGGAGCTCCTAAACTAGGTCATGTACTATCTAGATCTCACTCCGCTTTAATTCATCAAATCCTTTGATAATTTTTCTTAATTCTCACTTGTTCTCTCTTCAATCACTCGAGATATTCACAAGTTAAGGTAATAATGAACTCTCTTTGGAACCCCTTTTATATATTTCTAAATTTTCATTACATTTATTGGTACTCACCTACTACTTGTACTACATCTCAGTAAATATATTTTTTATTTTTCCACGCTTTTCTCTACTTTATTCCACGCATTGCGAATTGTAACCTTTTGGCACACCACTACTTCCTAGGCTATAGTCATACTTGCGTGTAATCCTCCTGAAGGCAACCCATCTTCCTCTACACTATATACCAAGTAGTCTATCATGTTTCTACCTCCCTCGTGTTACACTCGCGCACTCTCTTTCTTAGGTGGCTCTTACTCCGAGAAATTCATTTTTAGCACCATCATCATAAGAACCGGTAAAACCTTCCTTTTTTATTTGTGCGTTGTTGATTTCCATCCACTAAGAACCTATTATTTATACTTGATGCGTGTAATTCCAAGCCAACTCTAAGGAAATCCTATCATCCAAGGTTTCTTATTCAATAATTACACCTACTATTACCCCACACTAAAAGAATGTGCAGTCTGATGCGCATCAACTCAATTATAGTAATTGGATCTTATTCGCGAATGCACTTATTACCAGAAAACAAGAAAAGAAAAAATAAAACATGGAAGGAAATCTAATCTAAGTGGCAATACCATCTTATTAAAAATACAAATAAGCTTATTTATAGTAGGGCTTCAACCTACTCCCATTGAAGTAATAGAGAAACATGGTGCCATCCAACACTTGCAATTGACATGCATCTGAGTCAAGTATCTTGGTCACTAAAAAGGGTCCCAACCAATGAACCTTCAAATTCCCTAGGTGGTGTGTAAACTTGGAGTCATATAGAAGTACCATCCATCCAGCTATAAAAGACATGTTCTTGATGTGTTTATCATGCCAATCCTTCCATCATGCCTTTTATGTATTCTCACTCCAATGCGCGATTGACACACTTTGATCATCTAGTTACATCAATTTATCAATGTTCTCTTCCAAAACCTTTTCATTAGAAAATCCACCTATAGGTGCAATACGTAGGGATGGTAATAAAAATCCACAAGTAGTACAACTTCCATGCCAAACACCAATTAAAAAGGTGTGGCCTTGTTTAACCATTTATAGGTTATTATCTATACCCAAAGAACAACTGGTACTTTATCATCCCAATCCTTTCTTCCAACATCACATATCTTCATTAGTGTTTGTCCTAAGATCTTGTTGAAAGCTTCATCTGTGCCATTTGCTTGAGGGTGATAAGGAGTAGTCTTATGGTGTGATATCATAAACTATGATAGAAATATTATTATTGTCTCATTCAAGAAGTGAGTTCCTCTATCAATCATCAAACTCAACAGGAATCCATACCTACTGATAATATTCTCCCAAAGGAACCTTGCTACCATTGCCACTGTTAAAAATTTTGTAGGCGCAACATCTTCCCACCAAGTCAAATAGTCAGTGCAATTGATAATGTAGCACACCCTTGTCCTACGTGTGGGTGGTACAATAGGTCCTACAAAATCAATAACCCATTTCTCAAAAATTTCCATGATTTCTATGGGTCGTAAAGGCATTTCATCTCTACTTCCATGATTTCCAAGTCATTGACAGTGATCACATGCTTTGATATAAGCCTTTGTATCATTGTGTAATGTCTCCCACCACAAGCCGGCTAGAAGGTTCTTGCACGCAGTCTCATCTCTTATATAATTTCCTCTTGTAATACCTCTATGAGCTTCTTTCATAATGGCTTCATACTCATGCTCTAGAACACACCTATGTAAAACCTCATCTCTACCCATTTTATACAAGTCTGCTTTAATGAGATGATATGGGGCTTCTTGAATAACAAGTTGCTTCTTCTCCAATATTTTCATCCCCTATGACACAACTCCAGTGTGCAAAAATACTTCTATATCCTCTAAATCAACTGGCAAGTGATTCAACCTCAAAAACTATGTATCGTGCATATTTTTTTCAATACTCTGCACATCCTCTCTAGAATTAATCTGTGACAAGTGATTAGGTCACAAGTTGATCTTTCCTAGCTTAACTACAATTTGTGAAATAGAATTTCTAAAAAAGGAGTATCCACTAGAAGACGCGCCCTTGTAAAAAAATATTTTTTAGAAAAGTACTTCAACTCCATATGATCTATGTAGAAGATAAATGAGGTGGCCAACAAGTACTATCAAAATTTATGAAGTACGTAGATCATGGAAAATGCCTCACATTTTGTTGTAGTATAATTTTTCTCTACTAGTTTTAACTTCCTAATCGCAAAGCACATGGAAAGATCCACATTAATCTCTCTTGGTTGCACCAAGACATCACCAATGGCCATGCTAGAGGCATCAACATGTACATGGAAATTTTTTCTCTAGGAAGGGAAGTGCAAGATTGGAGCAGTGGTAAGCCTCTCCTTTAACGTTTCAAACATCTATTACTACACGTCACCCCAATAAAAATTTCCTTTATCCTTAAGCAATTCTTCCATAGGTGCAACAATATTTACATGTCCCTTGATAAAAATTCTATAATACATCGTATGTCCCTAGAAACCCCGCACCTTGCTTTGATTGGTAGGCTCTTATAATCCCAAAATTACTACTATCTTAGCTAGATCCACCAACAATCTATCCTTACAAATAATGTTCCCAAGTAAAGTTCAAAAAGGGGTAGCAAAGATATACTTCTTTATATTGAGAGAGATGTTTAAATTCCTGTATCTTTCAAACACGAGCCTCAAACTATCACAATAATCCTTTACAAGCCCATAGAAAATCTATATAAACCTGTAAGAAATTATGAATAAAATCATGGAATGCTTTCACAACTATGCGTGAGAATACTTTTGGCTCATTCTTCAATCCAAAGGGCATGACAATATATGTAAAACTTCCCATTCAATGGCAAAGGTAGTATTTTCTTAATCCTCACATGTAATGTGCACCTGGTGGTATCTTGAGATCCCATTAGTAAATGAATAAATCTCACTCCCCCAACTCCTCAAGGATATCCTCTATAAAAGGCATAGGAAAAGGATATATGACACATGAGGTATTAAGTTCCCTGTAATCCACACAGATCATGATCCACCCATCTTTCTTGATGTTGATCACCATGAGACTAACCCACTCAGATTCCTCAATTGGTTTAATGATTCTAGACTTAAGAATCTTGTCTATTTCTTCCTTGACCTTTACACGTAGATTCAAGTTCATCATATAAGGCATCTTCCGAACTGTATGCATGCCCTCTTTCAGCTTAATCTTCATCTCTCCCAATGAGGGGTGCACACCTTTCAACTCATGGTAACCTCTTGGAAACAAATCTAGGAAGTTACACAATAGTTCAATTATTTTTGTAACCTCTGATTTTGACCAATAATATCCAATGATAGCCTCCTTATGTGTATCCTTAGTTCCAATTTTAACCTTCTTAGTATTCATGGGAGCATGATACATGTGTGCCTTTTCATCCGCCAAGTCTACCACCTCATGCACACCCTCTGTATGGTTAATATATAGGTTCTCTACCTCTTCATAATCAATGAGGTATAACATCTTTCATTTTTATTTTTCTTTCTAAGTGCATCCCAAGAGTGTCTCATCTGTTTCTAATGTATCTATGTGTGCCTCAAGGTCGGGCTCTCCAAGTAATCAAGCTTGAGATATTCTACTTTCGCACTAACCCCTAGTGTGATGTGATTTATAATCTAAAAATCCTCATGTAATGGTGAATCATTAGAAAAATAATCAAAAGTGTGATCCATACCTCTATTCATATGTCTCGGAATTGTAGTCTCTTTCTTGAGATCAACATGCACATACCACACACACACGCATCCACACAGAGTGGAGTAGAACTTATGTACCCAAATAGATGGTGGTAAAGCCTCCTGGCCTTGCGCCCATTGTCTCTCATAATTATGAACATGTACCAAAGCATGAGTCTTCCCATCATACTCATGTATAAGGGTAGACATGTTATTTTGGGTAAACCTTGTGGAAAAGGTGATTCTCACTTCTTGCCGAGTCCCAACAGGTTATCTATGTTTTCTACCCACCACCGCGCTTTATTGTTCCATGTAAATTATAAACCAACATATTCCTTATATCACACTCATTCTTCAATTGTTACTCCATGGTGTGCAGGAAAGATTCGAGCTTTTCTTCACCAAAGTGTACCTAGGGTATTGAGTTTTTCCTAAGAGCCTAATCATGTGTTTCCCGATCATCCTATTGACTCTTCCCTTCATCTCATGCACCTGACCATCTCATATGTGCCATGGGCCAAACTATCACAATAAACACTAGTGGTGTCATTGATTGAATATGCATATTCCTACCAAGTAGACCTTCCTTAGATGGCTCCCTTTCTCGGGATTATGCATTGTTCCCGTATAAATTCTATTCAAGTCTTCCCGCTCACTAGATCGGTAGATAGGTGCAACCTCACATCATCTAGAGGTATGATAACATGCTCATCCTTGATCTCAAAACTGATATAGCTCTTTTTGAAGCACAAGTCAACTTTGTTTGCATAACACCAAGGATACCCAAGTAGTGATAGCTTTAATACTTCAAAGGGCCATGTAAACTTGGCTCCATGAATGGTGATTGAAGTACCATCAACACCCAATAGGCATGGCCCTTGTATTTTTACATTATAGTACATTTTAAGATTACTACAATGGTGGTATTTTCATCCGATTCCATGCATCTAAAGTCAAAATATTCACCTTCCCGTGTCAATCAAAATGTCACCACTAGGTCCCTCCCTTGCATTTCCTTTCAAAATGTTATTTACTAGCCTACCATCAATTAATCCAATGAATGTTATTTCCTTGTCATACTCATGGTTTTGTGGTGTTATATTTGTATGGAGGATTTGTTGTTTGCACTCAACTCCAGAGTGCATGGTATATTCTTACATATCCACTCCCTAAAATTGGGATGATTTTCTCTCGATCTTATCATCTTACATACCCCTCTCGGGTCATCTACATTATTGTGTGGGAGCTCGGTGTTCTTTGTGCATTCCCTCTCACATGCCTACTCCTTTAGGAATTGGATCTCACCTTACGAATATCTTATCACCGCCATACTTTCTTGATAGACCTCCTTTTGATGAGTATCATCTGGATAATTGGCATGAATAATATCCTCTCTCCCGATGAGTGGCTTAGGTTTAAGGAGCTCACGTGCGTGTGATGCTTTTGCATGTGTAAGTAACCAACACGAGTTGTAGTTTAGGATCGAGATATATTATTTTTGTTTGTTTCTCATTCTTTTTGTGCTACACCTTGATAAATGGTGATATAGAATCAAAACACCCCCAAATTTCTAGTTTTAGATGGAGCATTCAACATGATTTTAGAACATGGAGTTGTTGTGAAGTGTGGGACCTTACGAATCAGAAAATCTCTCGAAGAGGTTTAGTTCCTACTCCTAACCTACCTACCACAAAACACTTGAAATGTAGGAAAAACTATTACTAAACCCTAATCTAATGCTTCCAAGGGGACATGGAAAGAAGGATTGCATGAAAGTAAATCCTACACTAAAGTGGTGATACACCAAGAAAGGAGTGCTAATCACTCTTCCTAAGCCCTACAAAATGGAGAAAGGATGAACCCTATGGAGGTTGGAAAACTGCAACACAAACCCAAAATGAAAATAATCTTCATTCCTAAATGAGCACAACCAAAAAAACCTGTAATGAACAAGAAAATGCATAGATCCTGTAAGCACAATGAGAGGTAAAGATGTAAACAATGAACCATGAGAGGTTAGAGAGATTAACACATGTACAATTTATTTCTCCATATGAGTATACATAGTACATTACTTTAGTAGGAAAAGGCATGACGTCATTTCGGATATTGAGAAGAAGGCTTGAATCCACAAGAAAAATTGGCTGCATAGGAGAAGAAAGGCGATGAATAACCTTATAAAGCAACCCATTACAATATTTATAGAAAAAATTTAGGAGAGGAGAGAGAGAAAAGGAATCCTGAATTTGCCCCAAAACCCATAAAACATCCTTGTTTAATCTGCCATGAGTGGTTGGAGGATCTAAAAAATATAGCCTCATTAATGGGGTGGTTTTTTGCTTCAAGAAACTAGCTGTGATTTAGCCTGAATGTAGCCTCTAGTCCCATGTAGCTTCATGATTACCTATTCTTCCACCTACCTCCATTAATGCATCTTACCTACCTAGGGAATTGTTCATTGTTCTAAAATTTGGAGGCCTACAACATCCAAAAACCCAAAATTTGATGTTTCTAAACTATAGAGCCTCTCTCCACGATTCCAATGACTAGTCTTTTGTGCAAAGCAAAGATCCGATGCTTAAGATATGTAATTTCGGGGTTTAGAAAACCTCTAAAAACCCTATTTTATGTCTTCAACCATGTAGCCCTTATTCCCAGCTCTTGCTTGATTGTGAATTCACAAGATTTCAAACACCATATCTTGAGATATTGCATTTTGAGTTAAGGGGTGCTTTGGTGTTCTTTGGGCTGGTGCAATGATGCATTGTTTGCATTAGTGACAAGTTAGCTTTCCGAGTAGCTTGCCGAGCTACTCGATGAGCTAAGAAGTGAGCTTTTTTCTTAAATTGTAGGGGTTACAAAAATGATCCTTGGCCCCGTCCTTACCCCCACCTCTTTTTCACCTTGTTAGCGAGGTAGTTTTGATCTCTTGATGTTCTCTCGCCCATCGCTCTCCACCCTATTCACGAGCTTGTTCATCATTTGCACTATGCACCACTTGGTGAACATCTCAAAGAATTTCATGACCCACAAGAACTATTTGAAATCATGACACCTCTCATTTGTTCTCATGCTATGGCCATATCAGCCGTGAGTTAAATTCCATGCCATGATCTTCGAACCTCGTTGTGCACTCAAATCATCTCCACGTGGCCACCCAATGACTTGTCTCGGCATTTATGTTTTATTTACCAAATATCTCGACACTTGGCTCATCAACGAATTAACTCGGTGACTTTGCAACCAAAAATGGGTGGGAATATTGTTTTTGGGATTTTGGGCCTTGCCTTTTTGGAATTTTTTTCTCAACCCGCTTCGGAGATTGTTGCACCGAGTTCTCGAAATTGGGACCTTTGAAAGTCTAAAAAGACACATCTATAATGCCTATTGTGTTGACCCCGAACTCAATTTTGAACCCAAAATGCCAAGCCCTTTCAGACTTCGAGTTTTGGGCTTTTGGTTATTTTTTCTTGCCCTCACCATTCTTCACCGCCGAGCTCGAATCAAAAAAACTATGAAAGCCTAAAATGGCATGGGTCTCGGGCCTTTATTCACGCTAACGACTCACCGAGTCATCCTCCCTAGTTCACTCGGTGCATGTGATATTTTCCTCCGCCGACCTATTATCTTTTGTTACGGGCTTGGCTTGCCATCCTCGTATTTCTTCATGATCTCGTTTCTCCCAACACGGGGTTGGCTCTTATGGGATCAATTCAAAAAGCTCCCATAATTCGAACCTAGGCTCTTGAAGTATCCGCTTGCAGAAGATGACCACTAATCAACCTCTATAGAGCTCAATCTGAGCTTGATCTCCAATTTTAGCTCACCTGAGATTATTTCTTCATTTCTCCAGGTGAACTCCCATGCCTGTTTGTATTGTGAGTTCAATTCATTTTCATGACACCTTATAAGGCCATTGTTGATCGCAAGACCTTCCATTATATTACATTCTCGCTTAGTCTCATGAGCACGATCATTCCAAAAATAGAGGAGCTCAACATTTCTCAATGTTATGAGCCATTTATGAGCTAACCTCAAATGGCATGCTTCATTGGTTCTATAAAGGGGCACACGTCTCCATGCTCATAGAGCGATCGCCTCCCCCAGGATGGGCAGACACCATCCGACTAGGGTAGTGCACGAGGTGTTATCCAGGGAGCCAGAGGGACTCCCGGTTGAGGCAAATGGTTGGCCTCGCATGCGTTGGGGTTGATGACCTCACATGTGTTGGCCTACAGAAGATCTGGGTGAGTTGGGAGAGTTAAGTGCACAGGCATAAAATGGGTGACCTCTAGGAAGTTCTCGGTGGCGCACCAATGCAACTCTTGAGGGCTGGCTAGTGAGAAAGAGTTGTGCATGGGGGATTGAAAGGACCATGCTATGAGCCCAAGGATGTCTCAGAATCAAGGTTAGCTAAGGTGGGTTGGTGAGAAAAGTTGGTTTCACTTAGGAACAGTGCAGGGTGTCTTGGAGCGAAGAACTTACCCAATGTATGCGGAGCGAGTTGGGAAACTCATGAGAGCAATGTAGAGGCAGAGCGAGTTGGTTTGAGCATGAAGACCTTGCATGATAGAGGCCTTGCGTTGAGAGTGCAGCGCAAGCCTAATGAGCCAGATGAGCATGAAAGACATTGAGACCAACGTGGTGAACTCACACCCACACCAAGTGGAGCGTGGAACACTTGGTGCACTTGGACATTCAGAGGATGGGGTGTTCAGGAGACCTTGGAGATATACTCTACCCTTGCGGAGTATGTCCATGCAGAGATGTGCATCGTGATTCGAAGTGGGACTCCGGTGTTAAGTGACAGTGAAATTGGGGAGACCTTTGAGGTGGCAATGTCCTTAGAAGCAGAGTTCATGTGGAAAGTAGTGAAGACGCTCGATGGAGTGAGGCCGGAATCTAGAGGTCAAAACGGAGCAGAAGTAACTCGAGACGCAAGCAAGCCAAGTGTGGCGAGCTCCTCAACCTTGCAGAGGTTAAACAACACAGATGAGTTGAGTGCTCACATAGATGTATCGGAGGTGCAGTGGAAGCGTGGATGCAGAGTGGGTGCAAAAGCAGTGGCTGAGACTCATTGAAGTGGATAGAGGATGGTTCACACGGTGATGCGTGACATGGTGGGCTGAGTCAAGGACATCATGGATACGGTTACAGTGTGGTGAGCTGACAACTAAGGCAGAAGACTCGAGTAGGAGTCAATGCGGTCTGGATGCGGACGGGTGTCTCAAAGAGTAGGCACGGCGATGTCAGTGGCCATGGCATCGGGGCGAGATCAGAGGTTGGATCGAGCCGAGGGAAGAAGAGTACCTCACCTACATGTGATGCGGTCTACAAAGATGGCGAGCTTGCAGTGCTCCCCAGAGGATCTTTGGTGGTGTTGGACTTGGGTGACAGAACAGTCAGCAAGTCGGGGTGAGTAGAGGCTCACACCCGGGAAGGACTCACGAGGAGGAATTCCCCCGCTAGTGCACGCATATGTGAATGGCATGGAAACTCAGGCAGACTCGTGGCTGGATGATAGAAAGGTGCATGTGATGTCCCTTAGCGGCGTTGTGCGAATGCAGCTTGGGATGTTCGACAATGAGTCGGCAACGGCGTGAGAGTTGGGTCAGTGATGAGTCATGGAGGCATGAGTTATGCATTCCCTCAGGTGAACTAAGAAGGCATATTAAGAGCTCTTGGAGGTTGTATGGGCAGCTGTGGTATTCAATGAGTGGTCTTCTAAAGCAGTTGTATGGGCAGCTGTGAAAGGTGTTGGAAGGGTTCACTTGTGCATAAGTTGGAGATGTGTTGGGAATGGGAGGTGGATGAAGGTGATTGAAGGCATAGTCTGGGACTACTTTGGAGTAGCTTGATCCTCTAAGGTGAGTGAAAAAAGTAGTGTCTCAGTGCCACACGTTGGCTAGTGAAATCTGCTACGTAGCTAGCCCCATGACAGCTGGTATCAGAGCTTTTGGATGTGGATTTCTCTCTTTGATACTCAGCGTGATAGCTGATATCGAAGCATTTGAGGTGATGCTCTCTCTGGTATGTAGAGCACAATGAGCATCGGTCTGGAGTTGGGAACAGAGTGTAAACTAGCGTGAGTAGTTGAAAAGAGCTCTCAACTTCAGATGCGTGGGATGTTGATTGAAGAATGAGTTGGCAGACTAGGGAGCCAATGCAATCAACATCGTTGGTGATCGGATGGGTGGGACACCAACGTGGTTGGGTTGAGCAGAAGTAGACTGGTGTGTGCTTGTGAAGCAGTGTCAGATTGAAGTTCCCAACGTAATGCGTGGCTGAGTAGAGTCATGCATGTTTACGGGAGTTGGTTGTTGTATGAATTGGATCAGGAGTTGAGTCTTGTGAATATTGGAAATCAATGGTGTTGGTGATTGGAAGGCGGGACACCAACACAACTTGGATCAAGAGGAGTAGTTATGTTCCATGTAAGAAGTAGATCAGCGCAGTGCGAGGCTAGAGGGCAGCGTTAGATCGAGTGATCTAGCGGAGTATCAAGGCTAAGTTGAGCCTTATTGATGTCACAGTGGAATGAATGAAGCCAGTGAACTTTCTCAGAGGTAGACCAGTGGGTTGATGAGGAAGGAGTCATGTAGTTGCGAGTGGTCAGCATGGCATTCGGTGATAAGGGTATTTTAGACCCATGCGAGTGTCGAAGAGTGGCACTTGTGAAATGTAAGTAAGCCGGTGCGAGTTCTTTAGAGACTTTGTGGGAGAAGAAGGCCAGTGTTGATCAGAACTCAGATGTGGAGGAGGTGGAAGGGATGCATACAGTGTGGGCTGGGTAACGTCACTGAGGTGGATAGTTCATGTGAAGGCTGGTGCAGAACTAACTCCAAGTAGCGAAGAGTGAAGGGATAACACTTGGTAGAGTTCAGGTGCAGAGGCAGAGTAACTTGAAAACTTGGTAGGTGCGTAAGCACTGAGTAGCGTGATGACTCCCCAGAAGTTGTTGACAGAACTTGTACATTGAGAATGGCTAAAATGCAGTGTTTGTGAAGTGATATCAAGTTGATACTCGAGCCATGAAGTGGAAAAAGTGGCTCTCCCTTGGCAGAATCAGTGTGGTGATTTTGTGAAACCTTAGAATTTCAGGTTGGCAACAGTGGTAGTGGCTACGTTTCCGGAGTAAAGCAAGCGTTGCGTTTTTGGAAGTGCTGGTTGGTTGAAAATGGTGGTGAGTAGATCAGTCAGGTTGCAGTGAAATGAGGTATTCCTGGTGAAGAGTTTTCCAGAAGATCAACATCAGAGGCACAGTGGTGGTATGGTGTTGGTAGAAGTGTTGAACAAGGGCAACATTGTGGTGAAATTGTGGTGTTGTAGGCCCCCAGATCAGGTGGAGAATTTCATGTTACGTATGGAAGCATGGTGTGACCAGTTCTAGTGGTAGTGAAACCTTTTAGTTGTTCATCAATACGCGTGGAGGTTGTTGGTAGTTCTCTTATTATGCAGTGATTGTTGTGCAAGAAGGGCTCAAAGCTTAGCAGGCAGCTTTTACATCATGCAGAATTCCTAAGAGTTGGTAGGAATTGCAGAAGGGGCATCCCATCAGACATTGTGTTGGATGTTTAGTGAAGTGTAGTTCAGTGGAAGGGAGCTACAGCGACAGAAGTGTTGAGTGATTTGGAAATTTTTATCCCGAGCATAGGGAGTTAGCACAACGAGATGTTGAAGAGATTGAGTTGTGTTATGTTAGCAGTGACTGATGTGTTCCTTATGTATTTGCATATGAGTAGTGCATTTACATTTTGTCCCAGTCTTGCAAACACTAGTATGCTTTACACAGGCTTGAGAAGTCTAGCAATAATGCCATGGGTATTTCCACTTTGGTGGGGAGAATATAAAGGGGGGCGCGTCTCCATGCTCATAGAGCGACCGCCTCCCCCAGGATGGGCAGACACCATCTGACTAGGGTAGTGCACGAGGCACTATCCAGGAGCTAGAGGACTTTAACGAGGCAAACAGTTGGCCTCACATGCGTTGGGGTTAGTGACCTCACATGCGTTGGCCTCGAAGATTTGGGTGAGTTGAGTTAATCATGTAGGCGGATAAATGGGTGACCTCCCGGGAACTTCCCGATGGCACACCAATCAACTCTTGAGGGCTGGCTAGTGAGAAAGAGTTATGCATGGGGGATTGAAAGGACCATGCTATGAGCCCAAGGATGTCTCAGAATCAAGGTTAGCCAAGGTGGGTTGGTGAGCAAAGTTGGTTGCACTTAGGAACAGTGTAGGGTGTCTTGGAGCGAAGAACTTACCTAATGTACGCGGAGTGAGTTGGGCAACTCATGAGAGCAATGAAGAGGTAGAGCGATCTGGTTTGAGCATGAAGACCTTACATGATAGAGGCCTTGTGTTGAGAGTACAGTGCAAGCCTAATGAGCCAGATGAGCATGGAAGACATTGAGACCAACGTGGTGAACTCACACCCACACCAAGTGGAGTGTGGAACACTTGGTGCACTTGGACATTCAGAGGATGGGGTTTTAGGAGACCTTGGAGATATACTCTACCCTTGCAGATTATGTCCATGCGAGAGATCCATCATGGATCAGGAGTGGGACTCTAGTGTTAAGTGACAGTGGACTTGGGGAGACCTTTGAGGTGGCAATGTCCTTAGAAGTAGAGTTCATGTGGAAAGCAACCAAGAGGCATGATGGAGTGAGACTGGGATCTAAAGGTCAAAATGGAGGAGAAGTAACTCAGACATGAGCAAGCCAAGTGTGGTGAGCTCCTCAACCTTGTAGAGGTTAAACAATGCAGATGAGTTGAGTGCTCACATAGATGTATCGGAGGTGCAGTGGAAGTGTGGATGCGAGTGGGTGCAGAAGCAGTGGCTAAGACTCATTGAAGTGGATAGAGGATGGTTCACACAGTGATGCGCGACATGGTGGGCTGAGTCAAGGACATCATGGATACGGTTGCAGTGTGGTGAGCTGACAACTAAGGTAGAAGACTTGAGTAGGAGTCAATGCGGTCAGGCCTTGACGGGTGTCTCAAAGAGTAGGCACGGCGATGTCAGTGGCCATGGCATCGGGGTGAGATCAGAGGTTGGATCAAGCCGAGGGAAGAAGAGTACCTCACCCACATGTGATGCGGTCTACAAAGATGGCGAGCTTGTAGTGCTCCCCGCAGGGATCTTTGGTGGTGTTGGACTTGGGTGACAAGATAGTCAGTAGGTCGGGGTGAGTAGAGGCTCACACCCAGGAAGGACTCACGAGGAGGACTTCCCCCACTGGTGCACGCATAGGTGACTAGTGTGGCAACTCAGGCAGACTCATGGATGGATGATAGAAAGGTGCATGTGATGTTCCTTAGCGGCCTTGTGTAGAATAGTTGGGATGTTCGACAGTGAGCCAACCAACGACGTAGAGACTGGGTCAGTGATGAGTCGTGGAGGCATGAGTTGTGCATTCCCTCAAGTGAACTAAGAAGGCATATTAAGAGCTCCCAGGTGGTTGTATGGGCAGCCGTGGTATTCGGTGAGTGGTCTTCTGGAGCAGTTGTATGGGCAGCTGTGAAAGGTGTTGGAAGGGTTCACTTGTGCATAAGTTGGAGATGCGTTGGGAATGGGTGGTGGATGAAGGTGATTGAAGGCATAGTCTAGGACTGCTGGAGTAGCTTGATCCTCTAAGGCAAGTGAAAAAAGTAGTGTCTCAGTGCACACATTGGCTAGTGAAATCCACTATGTAGCTAGCCCCGTGACAGTTCACAAACCGTGAGCTCAAATCATGCTACTAATTTCATGTGATACTTCTTCATCTTTCGATCTACATTTAGTTGATTCCCATTCTTCCATTCTCCTATGTCATGACTTACTTCATGTGTGTTTTTATTCTTTAAGCTTTAGGTCATGTTTTTCCACTGCTACATTTGTTTCCAAAATATCTCTATGAACCCGAGCCAAATGGATTCACCAATCGTCATGTCCTTCCTTGCTTGTGTGATTAGATGACTCGAGTTACGAATGCACACTCTATGTATTGCTCTCAGTGCAATTGTGAACTCGTGCTCGAACATGGATCTATATAACTATCATGGGTCCACCCCCTTTTCACTGTCTTCATCTCACTCCATTTGCCATGGCCGAGTTGCCTCAACCTCATTGTGCCCTTGGCTCGGCCCTTATGTTGACTTGACCTTATGATGCCGAGACATTCACCTTGGCTCTTGTGGTGCATTAATGAAGTCCACGCCATTAAAAATACCCCATGTCAACTTGAATTCTTGAGCCTCTCTTCCGACTTGCTTAGCTTATCCGAGCTATGAGACAACTCATCTCGTCCCCCACACAACTCCTAGCTAGGCCAATATCCATCACGGGCCAACTCGCTCGGTAGCTTTCCGAGATACTCTGCGAGCTCTTTTCTAGCTCGATGGTCTAGTTGAGGCCAAAATCGAATATTTTGATACCCTAGAACCCAATTTAATAACTTTTCAAAATCTATGTCCTAGAGGCCTATTGAGGAGAGAAATGAGGGGTTTTGATATTCAACATGAATTTATCCATTTTTTTGCTTTTCCCGAGAGGTGAGCCTCAGGTTGGTCATTTTCTTGGGGTGGGGAAAAATAGTCAACAATTTAGTGACTTACAAGGAAGTCACTTTCTAGACGCTCTTTATACCGATAGCCTTAACATGTACATTAGGTATGGAGTCACTAAATTCCTCAGAATGGCGATCCCAAACTGTTGTAGCTCGAAACCTAGAGATTGCTGTAGGCTGTTGAACTTGAACCGCTGCTTGCACTCTCAATTTTTATAATTAAAAATAAGATTTGTGAGAGTAGAAAATTTCCTTAATTGAAGAATTTCATCTGTCCTCTCTCTGAACCCTTTTACGTGAGACTGAAATGGAATCTCTAGAAACTTGATTCCGTCAAGTATGAAGCATATAATTTATAATTTCTTGGTGTGTATTACATGTTGCAAAATAATTTTTAACTTTCTTACATCACGAAATTCTATTAAATTTAAATTTTCTCTTTTCTTCTAAGAGTTCCGCTTGTAACATGTTGCCGGATGGCTGCTTCCCGATTCAGAGGGGATTCTTGGAAGTTCATCTATGATTGGCCCAAAGAGACTCAAAAGATGAGAACTCAACAAAATTTGTTCTTAACCTGGTTTTAGTTGCTCTACATTTATTTTTCTTTTAAAATCAGCAAACTATTCCTTACAAGTATGAACTTCTTCCGCATGTAGGAGGGCTAATGAAACATTGTGTACTGTGATGGAGAAAACATGAAAAAAACTATATACAAAATATCAAATCATACATGTCCAAGTAGACATGTAGAGTGTGCCTAAGAACTTGTGATGCTGAAAACAAAATCCTACTCCTACCCTACACTAACCGACAATATAGAAGACTTCAAATAAATTCCACCACTGGTAGTGCAAAGTAGCTTCCTGTTATTACAATAAGTAGCCATGCAGATGATTTGACACTGATCATGGCTGTACAAATGAGTAAAAAATTGACACGGACCCAATTTTCCACTTGAATTCTCAAGGTATCAATGGACATAAATAAAACACCCCTTCAGAATGATCCACATGAGGCTCTTGGATATGTTAGAATCGATGCAAATAATCCTTGTACTATAAAACTCACCCTCATGTTTGAAGATGAACATGAATGGTATTGGAAAATCTTGTTTTAGTCCCAATGAAGCTAGATATCCGATGGGGCATGACTCAACCACCGAGCGTGTTTCTTTGCTCGAGTTGGAATTTCAAAAGAAAATCCCTATGTAGACTTTCCTAGAAAAGGTGACTATCTGTAATCAAATTTCCTTATTTTTTCACATTTATAGACAATTGATGTCCCCTTCCAGGTGAATGGTATGATATGGATGGCACCCTTGTGCTCTTTTCCTTCCATGGCAACGTAGAACTCCTTTTCCGACATGCTCTTAGGAAGATTCAATTCCTCCAATAGTGGCTCAAGAGGACTCTTATGAAGGATAGGCTGCCCTTGCATGTGCTCCTCTTGAAAATGGGATCTTTTTCTTGGAAGATGGATGATGGAGGAGAAAATTATGTGATCTCCATAGGCTCCTCTTCATTGAAACAATCCTCCAAGTCCGACAGATAATTTATCTCCTCATTGTCATACTGTGTCAGCTCAACCTCCTCCATAGTGGGAGCATGCTCCTCTTCTTTTGGATTTGGAGCTATTCCTTCCTCCACTCTGGCTGATTCTACAACTTGTGTTGGGTCAACGATTTGTGAAAATAAAGTTCCCTCGTGAATGCTACATTTTGAACACTCTAACAGATTAATCATCCTCAACTTTGTTCTTGCTCGAAACCGCTATAACCAAATCAACCTTCACCACATGCTCTTTCTCTACCTTGACCTCCTCCGAGGGCTTAACCAATAGAGGGATTTTTTCTATTCCGAGCTTAACAGCCCAATTCTTCAAAAATTGAGGCATTTCTTCCGTGTTAGGCTCTGTTATCCAAAATGTTCCCCTTGCACATTTTGTGGCTAACTCCCTTCATTCTTCCCTCTCTTGTGCCTCAGTCATAATTTTTTTCTTTTCAGGCACTCAAGACCTTCTAGAAATGGTACCATTGGATAGATATTTTTCTCAGCTTTCCAGAAAGGTAAATTTTTCCTCCTAACTCCATGTATTTTTGAAGTTATGGCTCGATAGAGTTTTTGTGGGAAATTTTCCCCTGAAAGGCCCGCAGCCAGTAATATGGTGCCACGTGTCCAAGGAAGTGGTGGGGGTCGGAGGAAAAATTGGATTTTTACAAAGATTTTGGAAAAATTTCAAAAGGAATATTTCACCCCGCAGGCCCGCCGTCCAATTGGATTGCGCCACGTGTCCAAAGGGGAAAAAATTGAAAAAATGACTAAGTGTTGGCGCCATGAAAAATTCTGGAGGAAAGGCCCATGCCCAACCACATTTGCCACATGTACCCGAGAGGCCAAGAATGGTGGAGCATGGAGGTGAACTTAAAATTTTGGTGAAATGTTTGGTGACGGCGCAAAAAGCCAAATTTTTCCATAGGACCCGCGTCCAATGGCCTCATGCCACATGTCTCAAGACCCGCGGGACCACGGGGAAACTTAAAATTTTGGAAGTGTTTGAGAAAAGGGAAAGGAAAAGCGCTGCATCCAATAAGAACATGCCATGTGGCACCCGAATGGCGAGTGCGGGGATTTTTGGGGAAATTTTCCCAAATGCAAAAAGTGGAAAATTTCAAAAATTTTGCCCGCTAATCCGTTTTGGCCCTGTTTTGCCCTAAAATTTCAAACGGCCATATCTTTCGATCCAGAGCTCGGTTTTTCATGTTCTTTATATAAATGGAAAGCTGGTGAAATTATCTACAAGATTATGGGGTAATTTTTGTTATTTTTTGATTTTGAGAGATAAAATTGAAAAACTCCTCTGGCACGTGGTCATGGATAGAAATGAGTTTTCAACCACCATTTTTAATGAAGAATGGCTCGCATTCTCTCCCAGCATGGCAAAAATGTCAGGGGATGGGCCTGTAAGGATTCCCATGCTGTTTTATTGTGTTTTTGGTTAGTGGTTGAAGCTCTCCCATGTTTTCCCATGTTTCTCTCTCCTAGGGTCATTCTTGCACTGTAAAAGCCAGAATGGGCTCATTTTTGAAAAGAGAGAGACACTTTTTAAGCTTTGCAACTTCCCTTTTCTTCCTTTTTGGTAGAATTTGTGGAAATTTTACCTTTCCATGCAATACAACACCCCTTTTTTCCCTCTTGGTCACTGTAATGCATTGTATTGGATCTGGAATGATAATGTATGCTCTGTGATTAAAATCCCTCAATCCTTTCATATATCTACCATTGTTTCCTGATCTTTCATTACATCTTGAGAAATTTGTGCATGCTTTGTGCTGGTTTTTCTTATGGATTATGTATGTATTACAGTATTAGGTGTCTACTACTCCTTTGGTGCATCACCTCATTAGCATTAGTCTCATTTTTCTTGCATTCCCTATCTTTGTCCCCTTGGAATTTAGAGTAGGAACTAGGAATTTAAACCTCTGCAACTTGTAAGTGATATATCTGATCAGGGGAGTTGAGGAACCAACCTCTAATCTGGAGATTCCTCTCCCATTTTTCAAGTCCCACACTTGGGGAGAGGATTCAATGTTGTGCAATCACACTGGATGTCCAAAATGTCAAACTAGAAGTCTGATCAACATCCAGGTGCTGCTGATTTGCACAATAGTTTTGGCATGCCCGGTGGGACCTTAGAGGTCTTCATCTTCATTGCAACAAATTGATGTGCATTTTTGCAATTTTCTTGCTTAAAAGAGCCCTAAATTACACATCTGGCGACTCCAAGGAAGAAGAATCAGCTGGTTTTAGCAATACAAACTGAAAACTCATGAGAAGAATCACCACAAGGTCAAGAGTTGGAGAAGAAGAGGTGTTGTTTGAGTATCTGCAGTTATCTCCAAGAAGAAGGAAAAGAGGGAGGAGAATTCAAAGGTCTCCATCTCCACCAAACAGAACTCTATCAACTCCTCCACCTAGTAGGCCTTTCATTCAATCAACAAGGGTTCTAAGGCCAATCAAAATGGCACAAACAACCCCTATGTCAATTTCATTGGCAGCAGCCCACTTGCTCTCAATGCACAAATCCAATCCCAATTGCAGCATTGAAGAACATTCCATACTTTACTGGAGAGAATCAGACCACTCTTGGTGATCATGTCAAGGATATTGCTAATATTTGTGCAATCCATGAGATTAATGAGATGCAAGTTGTTGTCAAACTACTGGCATCTTCATTCAAAGGGAAAGCTTTGCAATGGTTCAAGAGTCTTGCCTCAGGTTCTATCCAAAATTGGAACCAGCTATGTATAGCCCTCCATGAGCAGTTTGGAGAAAAGGGAGACAACTTGTCCCTTTTGGAATAGTGACAACCATCAAGAGAGCTCCCAATGAGCAGCTGACTAACTTCAACTTCAGGTTTCAAATGACTTGGGAGAGAATTCCAGTGGCAGTAAGGCCAACAGCAGAAGGTGCTTTTCTATATTACCTTAAAGCTTTAAATTCTGATATTTCTATGTTAATTCAATCCATGGGAGGCACAACTATCCCTGTTGCTTATAGCATTGCCATTAGAGCTGAAAATTGTTTGATTCAAGCTGGCAAGCTAGCTCCTAGGCCTCCAATGCCATTATACCCAAGTTTAGAAAGCCCAAGTACTAGTCAAGTGCCTAATTTAGCTCCTATTCCCACTCCTAGAAATCAGAATTCAAGTGAAGCTTCTACTTCATCTTCTAGTGCCTCAAATGAACTTCAAGAAGTCATGAAGCAATTGCAAAATCTAGGTAATGAGTTGGTTACACTCAAGAGGCAGCAAGCCCAAGGTTTTAGACCTTCTTTCTAGCCTCAAGCTCAGCCTAACAGGTAGCCATACCAACCTCAAAGACCACCCAATCCAGCTACAAATCTAAACCAAGCAAGACCTCCTGCCAACAGACCATTTCAGCCCTATAATCCCAATGCTATATCTGCCTCTAAGGCATTAGTGCCAGTGTAAAACAACATAGCTCAAGAGTATGATTGGTGTTTCCCATGTAATGAACCTCACAACCAATCTATGTGTTTCAACGGTGCCTTAAATCAAGCATTAATGGTGACTACAACTGGTGTGGAGGGTGAAGGTAGT
Organism: Taxus wallichiana var. yunnanensis; assembly: GCA_018340775.1. NCBI lineage: Eukaryota > Viridiplantae > Streptophyta > Pinopsida > Cupressales > Taxaceae > Taxus > Taxus wallichiana. Next base: position 150,716,526 of record CM031240.1, read on the forward strand.
CAAGGAAATAACCAACAACAAGACACATTCCAGTAGCAATCAGCTCCAAATGATACCACACTTGTAAACTGGCAGGCAGAAGATTTTTGTGGCATGAATCAAACAATTCCCCAAAGTGTTGCAGCCAACACAAGGTCAAAAAGGAGAAATTTGGGTGAAGAACAGCCATTGGCTCTAAGTAATCCACAATCTTCTATCACCCCACCAATTATTGGCAAACAAAATTCAGTTCCAAACACACAAGGGTTGCCTAAAACAACTCCTAAGCCAACTCAAATGCCAGTTGTTGCTGCCCATATGCAAGGATGAATGTGTAGGCCAAGGGACAGCAAAGAGATGCTTCATCTCCATTCAACATCATTGATCAGATGAAGAAGACAAATGTAAACATATCAATGTGGGAATCACTATCTATCCCAGGCCAAAGAGATTTGCTACAAGCTGCCATGAAGGACTAGTCAACTTCAAATCAGCAAGTCCAAATGCAAGAGAAGGTGCTCACAAATGCTACCTAGCTTGAAGGGAATCATGGAGGACAACAAGGTAAAATGTTGAAGCCCCCTCCATTCTATGTTTCATTGATCATTGGAAACCAATTAGTACACAATTGCATGATTGATTCCGGGGCAAGTAGTTCAGTAATGCCCAAGCAAATAGCTGATCAGTTGGGAATTCAGTATGAAGTCATATCCAAAGGGGTAGTGCAATTGGATGGGACAGTAGTAACAATAGTTGGAGTGATAAAAAACTTGAGTCTTACTTTGCATGCATGCCCCAACGTTGTTGTTTTACAAGATGTCTCAGTAATAGATCTTCCACCACTCTTTGCCCTATGTCTATCAAGGGATTTCATAGCCAAGATTGGAGGTTACTTATCTTGATTGGTCACACATGTTGTTTAGAACAAGATATGGAACTAAAGCCACAATCAGATCTGAACCTATTACAAAATTTCACATTGAGCCTTACACTCCAAGTCAAATCAATACCAATTGTTTAGCGTTTGATCAAGAGGATTATCCAAGCACTGATGAAACTGACACCAAGGTAGGAAGCATCCCAGATCTAACTCTTGATGAATGGGAAAACAAGGTGCATGCTTTTGATCCTTATCAAGAAATAGAAGAATCTGAGCTAGGAGTCTATTGCATGCATGAAGAAAATCAGCCTATTCCTAGCATCACCAAGCCAAACCACAAGGATGACAATGAGGTATGGCAGTTGTTTTTTGATGGATCAAGGAGTAGACAAGGTGCAGGAGGTGGAGCTATGCTTGTTTCACCTCAAGGAGTTAAGTATTATTCAGCTTTTAGATTCCAGTTTGCATGCTCTAATAACATTGTTGAATATGAAGCTTTGATACAAGGATTGCATTGGTCAATCAAGAGAGGAATAAAGAACTTGCAAGTCTTTGGTGACAGTGAGTTGATTGTCAACCAAGTTAAGGGGCAGCATGTTGTCAAGAATGATCTACTCAAGTGCTACAAAAATAGGGTGTGGGACCTCATTGAATATTTTGAGGGCTTTGGCATAAAATCCATTCCTAGAAAAGAGAACCAAGTTGTTGACAGGCTTGCAGCAGTTGGGGCAGCCTTTGACGTTGTTGAAAGCATTAAAAAGACAAGGTACAACCAAACATCCATGTGATTGTAAGGCCTTCAGTGCCAGACAACAATGTAAGTTGGAAAGTGTTTGAAAATGATCAGCAAATCATCCATTTCTTGCAAGAAGAGGTTGAGTTCTCAGCTAAAAATCAGGAAAATTTGGAGCAGCAGTATGGTGACCAAGTGGTACAGCTGAGAACCAACAAACTACCAAAGGGACTTATTACTTTGGAGTCCATTTTCAATCCTAATGATCAGTTTAGGAAGGAGAAAGCAAACATCCAAGTCAAGGAGAAGATTCGGTGTCCATCTTGGTGGAAGAAGGCAAATCACTCCGAGTTGGTAAAGTGACAACTGAGCAAGAAAGGTATGAGTTCATACAACTTTGTCAAGAATTCCCTAATGTGTTTGCTTGGAGCTATGAAGATTTGAAAGGTTTCAATCCCAAGTTAGCTCAACACACCATTGAATTGGATCAAGTACTAAACCCATCAAGACAAAAACAAAGGCCAGTCAATCCACACATGGAGCCTCTCATGAGAAAGGAATTGAATAAGTTGATAGAATCAAGAATCATATTCCCTATCAAGCATTCTAGTTGGGTAGCCAACTTGGTTCCATTAGAAAAGAAGAGTGGGAAATTAGATTGTGTGTTGACTTCAGAGATTTGAATAGAGCATCTCTCAAGGATCATTATCCACTTCCTTCCATGGAGCAGATTTTGCAAGTTGTTGCTGGCTCTGAGAGGTTTTCACTACTTGATGGCTATTCGGGGTACAATCAGATTATGGTGAAAGAAGAGGATCAGTTCAAGACAACCTTTACAACCAAATGGGGAACTTATGCATACAGGAAAATGCCATTTGGGTGTCCAACATTGGAGCTACTTTCCAAAGGGAAATGGACATGGCATTCAAGGATTTGATTAACAACATGGTGCTGATATATCTTGATGATATCACTGTTTTTTCAAAAAATGCAGCAGACCATCTCTTTCATTTGAGGCAAGTGTTCCAAAGGTGCAGAAGATTTGGATTATCCTTGAATCCTAAAAGTGTATTTTCTAGCTCATGAGGGAAAGCTCCTTGGCCACATTGTCTCCAAAGAAGGATTAGCAATTGATCTAGAAAGAGTTGAAGCCATAAGAGCACTACCATTGCCAAGCCACAAGAAGGCCCTTCAAAGTTTCTTGGGGAGAATAAATTTTGTTTAGAGGTTTGTCCCAAATTTTGCAGCCCTAGTCAAGCCTATCACCAAGATGTTGAAGAAAAGCATAGCTTTCAAATGGACAGTAGAAGGCAAATAAAGTTTTGAAGCAATCAAAGAGGCCATCTCTCAAGCCCCAACTCTTATTAACCCGGATTTCTCCAAGGATTTCATCCTCTATGCATTTGGGGGTGATGATACTATTTCTGCAATTTTGGTACAACAGAACAAAGACAATGAAGAGCAGCCAATTACTTTCTTTAGCCAAAGCCTAGAGGACTATGAGGTGAGGTATTCCTTCATTGAGAAGCATGTTCTTGCAGTAATCAGGAGCTTGAAGAAATTCAAGCATCTAGTCTCAAACAACAAGGTTCAATTGCTGGTTTCTCATGTGGGAGTTAAAGACTTCCTCCTCAACAAAGACCTAAATGAAAAGAGAGCAGGTTGGATTACTCATGTCATGGAGTATGACATTGAGATCAAAGTCACCAAGTTGGTCAGAGGAAAGGGTTGTGTGAGCAGCTGGTCTTGAACAAACACAAGGAAGCATGCAATGAGAAGGAGGCTGTTTTGGCGTTGCAAGACAGCCATGAGCAAGGAAGCACTCAAAAGGAAAATGATGGTGTCCTCACTCCTTGCTGGACCCAAGACATAATGCACTTCCTAAGCATAGGTCTATGCCCTCCAGAGATGAACAAGACCAAAAGAAGACACTTTAGATTGCAGGCTGTCCCATATGCCCTTGTTGATGGTGTTTTGTTCAAAAGGGATGTGAATGGAGTGCTGCTGAGATGCATTAGCACAAATCAGATTCATAGGGTGTTGGAAGAGTTCCATGGTGGATCAGCTGGTGGTCATTTTGCACCAAGAGTGACAGCTCTAAAGATCATGAGGGCTGGCTATTATTGGCCCAAGATTTTCAGTGATTGTTATGCATGGATCAAGAGGTGCAAGAATCATGCATTCTTCACGAGGTAAAGAGAGGCTAGCTACCCTTCCATTGCATCCAATTTCAGTTGACCAGCCATTCATGCAATGGGGTTTGGAATTCATTGGAGTCATTAATCCCAATTCAAGCCAAGGGCACAAATGGATTTTAATAGCAACAGATTACTTCACCAAGTGGACTAAAGCAGTAGCACTCAAGGAAGCAAATGAATCTAGCATCCTAGACTTATATGAGGGAATAACAACCAGATTTGGCATACCTACTACAATAATATCAAATAATGCATTGGCATTCATTGGGTCCAAGGTGACTGAATGGGCTATCAAGAATGGGATCTACCTAAGTACTTCATCAAATTATTACCCTCAGGGTAATGGCCAGGCTGAATCTACAAACAAGAACTTGTTGAGGATCATTAGGAGGACCCTTGATGAAAATCAGAGATCTTGGCATACTAAGTTGAAATCAGCCTTATGGGCTGATAGGATAACTCCTAAAAGATCTACAAGTAACTCCCCATTCAAGCTTGTTTATGGAAGAGAAATTTTCCCATGTCACTTGAGTTGCCAACATTGGAACTCATGAAATAGTTGGAGTTGTTGGAGTTTGAGCCCATGGAGGTTAGATATGCAGAATTGATGGAGCTCTAAGAAATCAGAAATCAGGCATCCCAAGCAATGGAGAAGGATCAAGCTTTGATAAAGAAGACCTTTGATAGAAAGGCCAAGAATAGATCTTTCCAAGTTGGAGATCTAGTGTTAAAATGGGATGCAGATAGAGAAAAACCGGGAAGGCATTCAAAATTTGATGCCATCTGGAGTGGCCCATACATGGTCATAAAGTGTAAGGATAGCAATGCTTTCCAATTGTCTTCATTGGATGGTGAAGAACTACAGATTCTAGTCAATGGAATCCATCTAAAGCATTGCTACTGAAGGGAATTCTCCACCTTGTACATATTAGCTTAGGTTTTCATTCCTCCAAGTGCTTATGCACATTGTTTTGTTGTAGATTAGTTTTGCTTTCCCTAAGTGCTTTGGCACAAGCTTGTTGTTCTAGAAATGTGTTTTGCAGGCCTTGCTCCAATCAAGTGATGTTCCACCCTCCATCTTCCTCCTTGTAGTGTTCTAGTCAGTTGGGGTACCAAGTAGAGAATTTGATGACTCCATGCCCAATAGATTGTTGAAAATGGTAACTTCATCCGAGGCAAGATGACCCCTCTGAGTCACCAAAATTGTTATCCAAAATGTTCCCCTTGCACATTTTGTGGCTAACTCCCTTCATTCTTCCCTCTCTTGTGCCTCAGTCATAATTTTTTTGCTTTTCAGGCACTCAAGACCTTCTAGAAATGGCACCATTGGATAGATATTTTTCTCATCTTTCCAAAAAGGTAAAGTTTTCCTCCTAACTCCATGTATTTTTGAAGTTATGGCTCGGTGGAGTTTTTGTGGGAAATTTTCCCCTGAAAGGCCCATGACCCGATAATATGGTGCCACGTGTCCAAGGAAGTGGCGGGGGTCAGAGGAAAACTTGGATTTTTACCAAGTGTTTGGAAAAATTTCAAAAGGAATATTTCACCCCACAGGCCCGCCGTCCAATTGGATTGTGCCACGTGTCCAAAGGGGAAAAAATTGAAAAAATGACTAAGTGTTAACGCCATGAAAAATCTCTGGGAGAAGGCCCAGTGCCTTGATCACTGTTTTACCACATGCCCAACCACCTTGCACCACGTGTCCTTTTGCCAGGAGGCAATGAACGGTGGAGTACGGAGGTGAACTTAAAATTTTGGTGAAATGTTTGGGGAGGGCGCAAAGCCAAATTTTGTCCGCAGGACCCGCATCCAATGGCCTCATGCCACGTGTCTCAAGACCCGCGGACCACGGGGGGAAACTTAAAATTTTGGAGAAGTGTTTGAGAAAAGGAAAAAAAGATGATGGAAATGAAAAGCCCGCGTCTAATCAAAACATGCCACGTGGCACCTAGAATGGCGGACACGGGGATTTTGGGAAATTTTCCCAAATGCAAAAAAGTGGAAAATTTCAAAATTTTCACCCGCCAATCCGTTTTGGCCCTATTTTGCCCTAAAATTTCAAATGGCCATATCTTTCGATCCAGCTCGGTTTTTCACGTTCTTTATATCAATGGAAAGATGGTAAAATTATCTACAATATTTTGGGGTAATTTTTGTATTTTGATGGATTTTGAGAGATAAAATTGAAAAACACCTCTGGCACGTGGTCATGGATAGAAATGACATTTCAACCACCATTTTTAATGAAGAATGGCTCACATTCTCTCCCAGCATGGTGAAAAATGTCAGGGGATGGGCTTATAAGGATGCCCATGCTATTTTATTGTGTTTTTGGTTGGTGGTTGAAGCTCTCCCATGTTTTCCCGTGTTTCTCTCTCTTGGGGTTGCTTTTTGCACTGTAAAAGCTAGAATGGGCTCATTTTTGAAAAGAGACTTTTTCAGCTCTGCAACTTCCCTTTTCTTCCTTTTGGTAGAATTTGTGAAATTTTTACCTTTCCATGCAATACAACACCCCTTTTTCCTCTTGGTCACTGTAATGCATTGTATTGGATCTGGAATGATAATGTATGCTCTATGATTAAAATCCCTCAATCCTTTCATATATCTACCATTGTTTCCTGATCTTTCATTACATCTTGAGCAATTTGTGCATGCTTTGTGTTGTGTTTTCTTATGGATTGTGTATGTATTGTAGTATTAGGTGTCTGCTACTCCTTTGGTGCATCACCTCATTAGCATTAGTCTCATTTTCTTGCATTCCCTATCTTTGTCCCCTTGGAATTTAGAATAGGAATTAGGAATTTATACCTATGCAACTTGTAAGTGATATATCGATCGGGGAGTTGAGGAACCAGCCTCTAATCTAGAGATTCCTCTCCCATTTTCAAGTCCCACACTTGGGGAGAGGATTGTAAGGGTGGAAAATGAGGAAGTTGGTTTCACAATAGGCGCAACAAATGGGAAATTTAGAAATTGGGGCTTGGGTTGAAATGATACTGATTGGGACAAAGGAGAAGAAATATGCAAGGCAAATGGAGGGTCTCCTGTGACAAGGATGACTTTTATAATGTTCAATGTCCTTGATCCATCCTTCTAGTTGGGGTAACATCTCAACTATGAAGCTTAGTTTCTCTTACAGGCTAAGATAATATGGAAAGGGGCCTTCCCATGGAAAAGGGGTCCTGAATCTGATCTTAAATGCCTTCATTTGGGATGAAGCCCTATACTATACCATACTTGCCATTATTTTTAGGATCTTCATTTGTAACTCAACATTTCCAGGTGAAGAATGTCCTTTAAAATCCACATACCCCGCTCTTGAAAATATGGATGGTTTGGTGGATAACCAAACTAACCTATCTCTTGTTCATTTGGGCATGCATACTGAATTTTATCTCCATTATAGTATGGATCCGAGAGATGGTTGATAACACCATGAAAATGAATTTTACAACTTTGAAGGAGGGTTGCACTGATATTGCTATTGTTCTAGATGTGAATCCCAAGAGGCGAATGAAGCCATGATTGCAAGACTTCATGAAATGGAAGAAAATGAAAGGAATAAGAATGGATGGAAATGAATGGTGAATAAATGAAAAGTATGTTTGTTAGAGAGATGATTTTGTGACCTAGATGGAGTCATCGATTACACTTCATATGTGTGTTTAAAGATTGAAATTTCACCAAGTGCACAAAAACTTGATGAAATGAAATGGATACCTGTTTAAACACCTTGAAGATCTCATAATGGTTGTGGGGGTGAAATATTTTGGCTATAATTGATCTCTAAAATCCTAAAATTTGAAACCCGGCTCCACTTAAAAATCTCTGAAATACAAAGTGGTTGAAACTCTAAAACCCAAAGTGTCTAGAAGTCTTGAACTCCGAAATGAGGAAACCCAAAAATATGAAGTCTGAAGCAAACTTTGATGTCAAAGTCCAAAATCTCCACAAATCCTAAATTCCAAAATCTAAAATCCCAAAATTTCAAAACCTCCAAAATCTTGAAATCCTGAAACCCAAAATTTAGAAAGGTCTAAAAATGGAAAACCTTTGAAATCCTGAATCTTGAAATCTTGAAATTTGAAAAACCTAAAATTTTGAAAGTCAAAATTTAAAAATATAAGGATACCCTTTTGAATTTAAAATTTTGAAATTCATTTGTGAAAGTTTGAGCTCATTTTACACATGTTAAGCCCTCCAAAATTGATTTCAAACATTTTGGAAAATGGTAACCTAGGAATTTACAAGTGTAGGAAACCTCCGAAAATGTCTTTATTTGAACATAGGCTTGAATGTGATCTTGATATGTAATAGAAAAAATTGTAAAAATGAAACTTTTATCTCCTTGTTGTCCCACCGGGCATGCTAAAAGCTGTTGATGTAGAATCATAACACCGCGTGAATCGTTCATTTTGAGATGGGGCATTCGGTGTGATCCTATGAACTAGACAAATCTCTGTAGAGATCCGGTTCATACTCTTAACCTACGTGCCAAAAACTACTCCAAGTGGATGGAAAAACTACTACTAAACCCTAATCTAATGCTTCTAAGGGGATAGGGAAATAAGGATTGCATGGAAGTAAATCCTACACTAAAGTGGTGATACACCAAGAGAAGAAATGCTAATCACTCTTCCTAAGCCCTAAAAAACGGTTAAAGGGTGAAACACAGGGAGGTTGGACAACTGCAACACAAACCTAAAATGCAAACAATATTCATTCCTAAATGAGCACAACCAAACAAACCCTATAATGAACAAGAAAATGCATAGATCTTGCAAGCACAATGAGAGGTAAAGATGCAAATAATGAACCATGAGAGGTTAGAGAGATTAACACAGGCACAGTTTATTGCTCCATATGAGTATACACAGTACATTTCTTTAGTAGGAAAAGGCATGAAGCCATTCTAGATCTTGAGAGGAAGGCTTGAAGCCCCTGTAAAAATGGGTTATATGGGAGAAGAAAGGTGATCAAAACCTTATAATGTAACCCCTTACAATATTTATAGAAGATTTTTAGGATAAGAGAGAGAAAAAGGAATCTGAATTTGCCCCAAAACCCATAAAAATCCTTGTTTAATCTACCATGAGTGGTTGGAGGATCTACAAAATCTAGCCTCATTAATGGGGTTGCCTTGTGCTTCAAGAAACTAGTTGTGATTTATCCCGAATGTAGCCTCTAGCTCCCTGTATCTTCATGATTACCTATTCTTCCACCTACCTCTATTAATTACTCTCACCTACCTAGGGGCACTTTTCATTCCTTTGTTCCAAATTTCTGATGTCTAAAACCTTTGAAAACCCAAAATCTTATGTTTCCAAATTATAGAGCCTCTCTCCATGATTCCAATGACTGGTCTCTTATGTGAAACAAAGATCAAGTCTTGAGGATATGCAATTTCAAGTTTATGGGACTTTGCGATTTTGGGGTTTAAAACACCTCCAAAACCCTATTTTATGTCTTCCATCATGTAGCTCTCATTCCTAGATCTTCATTGACTATGATTTTGTGGGATTTTGAGCATCAAATATCAAGATATTACATTTTGAGTGAAGGGGGTGATTTGGTGTTCTTTGGGCTGGTGTAATGCATTATTTGCATTGGTGATGAGTTAGCTCACCGAGTAGTTCACCGAGATACTCAACAAGATAAGAAGCAAGCCTTTTGTGCTTTAATAGTAGGGGTTTTAAAAATTATCCTTGGCTCCGTTCTTATCCCCCGCCTCTTTGTTCACCTGGTTGGCGAGCTAGTTTTGATCTCTCACTATTATCTACCTAGTGCTCTCCACGCTATTCACGAGCTTGTTCATCGTTTGAGCGCCTTGCTTGGTGAACATCTTAGTGAATTCCTCAATCCATATTTATTGTTTGAAATTGTGACACCTCTCCTTCATGCTCATGTTTTAGCTAGCCTAGCTTGTGAGGTGAATACCATGCCATGATCCTCAAACCTCATTGTGTGCTCGGTTCATCTCCATGCGGTCACCCAATGAATTGTCTTGAAATTTATGTTTGATTTGCCACCTAGATCCCGAAAATTGTCTTGTCCTATGAATCAACTTAGTGACTTTGCAACCAAAAATGGGTAGGAATATTGTTTTCAGAATTTTGAGCCTTTCCCTTTCGGACATTTGGCTCGACCCTCTTTGGATATTGTTGCACCGAGTTCCGAAATCAGGACCTCTGAAAGTCCAAAACGGACACCTCTGAAATGCCTGTCATGTTAACCCTTAACTCAAGTTTGACCACGAAATGTTGAGCCCTTTCAGACTTCGACATTTTAAGCTTTCAATTATTTTTACTCACCCTCACCATTCTTCCCCGCTAAGCTCCGAATCAACGAAACTCTGAAATCACGAAGAGCATGGGTCTTGGGCCTTTAATTATGCTAAAAACTCGGCCAAGTCATCCTCCTGGCTCACTTGGTATATAAGTTATTCTCCTCCACCGACCTATTCTCCACCGTTGTGGGCTTGGTTTTCCATCCCCGTATGGCTTAGTGATATCCTTTCTCCCAATGTGGGGTTGGCTCTTGTGGGCTCAATTCAACAAGCTCCCCTACTTTGAACTGGGCTCTTGAAGTGTCCGCTTGCAAAATCTAACCACCAATCAATCTCTCAGAGCTTAATCCAAGATTGATCTCTAACTTTATCTTTCCTAGGATTCTTTCTGCATCTCTCCCATGAAATACCATGCCTATTCGTATTGTGAGTTCAGTTCATTTTCATGGCACCTCATAAGGTTGTTATTGATCGTAGACCCTTCCATCATATTGCATTCTACTTGGTCTCACGAGCCTGATCATTTTGAAAATGGAGGAGCTTGGTGTTTCTAAATGTTGCAAGCCATTTCTAAGCTAACCTAAAATGTGATGTTTCTTTGGTTCACCAATGTGACCTCAACACATGCCACTAATGTCCCATGATACTTCTCATGTTTTGATCTGCATTGAGTTGATTCATTTTCTTCCGTTCTCCTATGCCATGAATTACTTCATGCATTTTTTCCCCTTTGAGCTCCCGATCATGTTTTTTCCACATGCGAGACTTTGTTTCCAAAAGCTCTTTGTGAACTGAGCCAATTAGCTTCACCAATCGTCATGTCTTTTCTCACTCGGTGGTTAGACAACTCGAGTTACAAACAATCCCTCCATGCATCACTCTCGGCTTGAGTGCAAGCTCGTGCTCGAACACGGATCTCCATAACTATCATGGCTCCACCCACTTTTAGTTTCCTTCATCGCAGTCCTCATACCATGGCTGAGCTACCTCAACCTCATTGTGTGCTAGGCTTGGCCCTTATGTCAACATGCCCTTATGATGCCACGCCCTTTAACTTGGCTCTCATTATGCATCGATGAAGTCCACACCATTAAACTTTCCTCTATTAAATCGAATTCCCTTGCCTCTCTCCTACCTTGCTCGGCTTAAGCGAGCTATGAGACAACTTAGCTTGTCCCCCATACAACTCCTAGTTTGACTGAGCTCCATCATGACCCAACTCACTGAGTTACTCGGCGAGCTCTTTTCTAGCTCGATGGTCTAGCTGAGGCAAAAATTGAATATTTTGATAGCGTGGAACCCAATTTAATAAATTTTCAAGTTTTATGTCTTTGGAGGCCCTCTTGAGGAGTCAATGAGGGTTTTGAGATTTGACACAAATTCTTCCATTTTTCTTACTTTTTCTAGCGATGGGCCCATGTTGGCCATTTTTTCTTGGGGGGCAAAAATAATCAAAAATCAACCACTGTTCCTTTTTCCTTCTTCTTGTTCTTATACATGTGCTCATAAATATCAAAGTAGTCCTCAAACTTATGTTGTTTTCCATAATAAGCACATACCTGATTATGGGGACACTTGTGTTGGTAATGATCTAGGGACCCATAAGTTTGACAAGTCCTGAGTGTAAACCTATCTCTACCACCATGTCCTCTGCTCCTATATCCACCATAAAATCCACTTTCTTCACTATTACGTGCTTACGAGACCCACTTTGCATAGTGGTCTTCTGTAATCTAGTCTCACATGCCTCATGAATTTGTTATATTAACCGTAAATATTTGGTATCATGGGTATGCACATTACAAATCTTGCAAAGTACATAGATAAAATCTTCATCGTTGCCTTACGCTGTAAGAGAGGGAAATCCTAGACATCATAATTCTTGTGGAAAATCTCACAAGACTCGTAGTAATGCATGCATAGCCTTGCATAGAAAAATATCCTTAGTATGCCCTTCTACATCACAATTGGTGCACCATAACCCACTTCGTGTCTCATGTCATTGAATTGGAAAAAATATTCTCAATTATTTATCCATAACTACTATCACATGTGCCTCAAGAAAAGGGCTCACTATGGTGTCTACAATCCCAACCGCTTCACACGTAGAGCTACTTCCAAATCCTCGTGCAGATTTGAATGTGTCTTAGGTGATAATGCCCTTTGAAATGGAGTCATCAATCCTCCAAAAAAATTGTGCGTGTTGACTCGATGAATATCATACAATAATTTGGATATGAGAGTTTTAAACCACACATAATACACCCTCATAATTTAAGAAAAAACCTACTTAATATCCTTGAGCGCAATGATACTCTCTTGTTCAAACTTTGGAATATGGAATTCATCAAAAACACAACATGTAATGCATCATAATTCACCACAGTCTGGTGTGGGTCATACTTTCTATACCAACTATGTGAGTTCCCTTGAAGTGTGGTGGTAAATTGAATTTCCTTTCTAACAAGGGCTATAATACCCTTTTCTTCCCATAGCAATTCACACTTGTGTACATGCTCAGCCACATCCTCCACATCTCGGAACTTTGGCAAGTGAAGTGAAATATCAAAGTAGACTTGAGGTGTTTGTTGCTATGGTTGTTGAGGTGGTGTTTGCTAAAGCTAATTTGATGGTGGTTGTTGGTGGGGTTTTGTGGTTATGGACCCTTCCTTGGGTTAGGACTAGACCCAGATCCCAAACCCCCACTAGGATTTCCTCCATACAACGACATACTTGAACCTCATGAGCCTCCCATCGTAGCCTATGGTCCTATAAATGAACTCCCTTGTGTCACATTTAAGGTGCTAAACTAGACACCCACTATTTGTGTTATTGTAACACCTATAGGATTACTTCCAACGGTTAAGTAAAAACTATGTCTAGATGATGCACCTATAAAAAATCCTCCAAAAGTACTTCAAAATACTAAAACCTACTACACTACCATGTGCAAATTCCTAATCACTAGAATTCCGAGTTAAAAATAAATTATATCTACCTACATCTCCTTCCCAATGTGGAGATCCTGCTTGCTTTCCTTCAATACAATGTCATTCAAAAACTACCTTTGGATCTGGAACATATTGTGCAAGGAATAGGTAGCTAGGATGGGTTTGATGCACACCCGTTGTCCTCATCCTCTCCTCGATGCACTTGTCATCGAATCTCGATGGGATCTCTCTATTGTGTTTTCCCAATGTCAGGAGGACATGATACTGTGGATCCTCATCTTCAATGGGGATCTTAAAACCTTCGCTAGTCATCATTATTCTTGGCAGTAGTGCTGCATCAACTGCCTATGTTGTGCTTCATTATACTATATTGTCTTTCCTCTCTTTAGACATAAAATCATTTGGTCATCTTATTTTATTTTAGAGGGTTTTTGAGTGAAGAAAGTACTAATTAACCCCCATCTTTTGGCCATCTTATTTTATTTTCTTTCATCATTTCTGACCTCTTGCACCCATATTCCAAGTCAATTTTATCATCTTCCGTTATTTTAACCTTGATAGGGCACCCATGGGTGGCTTAGTCATGTCATGGGTGCCTCAATCCTTTTAAACTTTCTAACCACTTTTTGGGCTCTTTCTATCCATTTGAGATCTTTATCTTTTTAGTGGTCGACCATTTTGGGGTTAATTATGAAATTAGATCAAGAGAACCCTATAAATATAAAGTTATGAGACCATAATGAGGGACCAAACACTAGTCATTACTATCATCCACCTAGAGTTGCATCCATTTGGAGATCATTTGTATCCATTAGCTCCATCACAAGGACAAGGCTGGTTCATTTGCATCACACAAGCATAGGGGAGGGATTCTATTCTATTCCATGCAAACATTATATTACATTTCTACATCTAGTTATTTCTCACTACTTCTCAAAGTGTGACTGTCACAAGATCATCTATGACACATGATGCACACACACACACACAGAACTTCATTTCCGTTTGAAATGTAGTGCATCGCTTAGTTAGTAAGCCCACTGTTGTGGAAGTTGAGGTCAATCTGACCCATTCATTTACATTCTTCTTTTTTAGGGTTTTGATACTTCTTGTGGTATTTCTTGTAGGTCTTTCTATCATCTTGGATTAACAGTGACACTTAACACAGTGTAGTGAATCTGATGTGATACACAACGAGTATTTTAGACCACCTACCAAAATTTTGAATCTCGATTCCAGACCTGTTACACAAACTAGGGTGGCCATTTTATAGACTAGAGTACCCACAGGTGCCCCAGTCCCTTTCCGGGCATTCCAGTCCAGATAGACAACTCAGATCCATCATTTTTCGGGACCTATGCAAAGTTATTCTTGTTCCTCCAGTCATTTCTACAACATAGTCCAGTGAGTTCCTCTAATAATCTAAGTTCATTTTAACTCTCTTAGTACTCTATGGTTTAGCATTTCTATTTTCATAGATTTCTTGTGTCATTTCCATATTTCTTTACTACATCTATGTATTGTATTTACATTTCATTCTAAATCAGATTAACTACCCATGCTCCCCATTTTTAGTTAGTCATTTTGGTGAACCCAACATTTCAACACTTCTTGTTGACCATGTTATCTCCTTATCAAGTTATGGCTCAATCTTCTTATCCTACCTTTACACCAACTAAGGTCTCATGCATAGTTACCACTGCTATTGATTTCATGTATGTGCACACTCAACATCCTCCCCATTTTTTCAAACCTAGGAAAAATCCATCTATCAATGTAGTTACTACTCATTGTACTCGTCCTAATCCACTTATGGATCCACCTGCATCTATTCCTCCACCCATTACTCCAAAGTAACTCCTCCCACTACTTCTAAGGGATATGACATCATTGAACAACTTAAAAATATGCCTGCTAAGATCTCTCTTTATGACTTGTTGCATAATGCACTGATTTTTGTAACACGCTAGAAGCTACCCTTTGTGCCATTCATATTGAAAGTGATAATTCTGTGGTAGCCTTTGCACATCTCATATAGTCCCTTCGTAATTTATCACATGCTATATCTTTCACTGATGAAGATATGTTGCCATTTGCTAAAGTAATCTATGTGCTCCTTTTCTCATTACTACCATTATTAGTACTACTTGCATTAAACGAGTTCTCATTGATAATGGATCAACTATCAATTTATGTGCTCATTCTCTTTTAAAGCAATTGGGTATTAATGATAACTTAATTTCTAAGAATTCTACCCTCATTTGAGGTTATGATTCTACCACTTGCACATGCCTAGGGACTATCTCATTACATATTCGAGGTTGGGCCTAAGACTGTTCTCACTGAGTTCTATGTTATCGATGCCTCCTTTTAGTTTAATATCTTGTTAGGTAGGCCTTGGATTCACATAATGCATGCGGTTCCATATATTATTCACCAATGTGTCAAGTTTTTGCATGATGGCTATGAACATACTATCACCTCGATCTAGAGCCATTCAAATATTATCGCATAGATCCCATTACTTCTATGCCTATACCACCTTCGCAATGTATTCCATATAATATCCTTGACACATATGACATTGGTCAATCTAGTGCTTCACAATCTCCTCCTACCACTCTCAATGCTCCAACTATCTCTACTCACACTATGACTATTATTTCACCTATGGTATCAACTCCTATTAATGTCCCTTCTCCACCTGTCACAACACCCTCTATTACTCCATCTATGGTGCCACCTACCAACATACTTGATAGTGTGATACAACATGATGATGCTCACACCAATGGTTCTAAGGATTCTGATGACAAAGTTGATGCTATCAAACTTACGAATGAAGCATTAAGACAACTCGATTTTACTCCTCTTGGCATAGATGAATCTTATTTTGAAGAAACCTTTGTGGTCGATGGCCTAGGTGAATATAGGTTCAAGACCCCTCCCTCTACTAATGTTATGGTACTATACAGGGTCTATAAATAGTGTGGACACTATTTCATCTTCTCCTCCATGGGTTACAACTCCACTTGCCTCCTTTTACATGCACATTATTCATCAACAGTCCTTTTAGAAACACATCCCTATCGATTCTACTTGCTTAAACACTATTTGTACACATGATAGTTTTGTTAGGTTTTTCATGACACTTAATGACATCTTACCACCTCTTCATTTTCCACATATTTATCATGGCTATTTTCACATTACAGAAGTTTATGGCTTGTGTGTCTTTGATTTGACGGTCTTTGTTGCGTATACCCCTTGTGAATCTCCACTTACACTAGGATAGTCTTTGCTTAACTATATTAGTGGTATAGTAGATACTCATCACTCTTTGCTCACATTTCCTATGCCTTTTGGTAATATCTCTATTCATAATGATTCTTCTCCCCTTACGCTCCAAATATATCTCATTGGCATGCTCATGGTTGTCCACCGATCACATTTACTGATGAAGAATATGTAATGAATGTGTACACACTCCACCACAATGGGTCCCTGTATGACCCTCCTCACTCTATAGCTTATCATGTTTTCGATGTTGCTCTAGTAGGTTTCAATCATGAAAATGATGATCTCCTTGATAGCAACACATAGTCATCTTCTCTATCATACACTTGGGGGCATACCATTTAACACACTTCCCCATCCATTCTAGCATCCTTACATAGTACTACATCACACTCTTAGCATTTACACATATATTATATTTACATTCTCCTACGTAAATTTCCTAGCATCGACATACTCATTTGTACTTTAGCATTGACCATTACCCGTTGAAACACTCTTGTGCTTCAGTTCACACTTGACTATTGAGGGATTGCTACACATGGACCCCACAACCTGCACTATAGACACCACACATTACATTTCATCATACGTCTCATGATATACTTACTATATTTAGTCTACATTAAGGAATCCATAAATTATACACATTTTACACATCATACATCATACCAATCTTCATCATACTCATCTAACAATGCATCCTACATACTATATGCTCTTGGGAACACTATACATAAAACATTCCATACTATAAAATACATACACATCACATGGTCGTCTATCATCATGACATATACTACATATTCTTCTATGCACCACACTCACTACCCTATGATACACTTTAGTTCCTTGGTCCATACTCGACTGCCAAGGGTTTACAAATCAAATGAACCTTACATTGAATGATTGATCACACGTTCATCATTCAACCTCTCATCATGTGAAATTTCTAGTGTAGTGACACATGATATAGGCTAAATCATCACTTACTCTATCATCTTATGGTGGTACACGCTTTAGGCCACATCACCACTCCCTACTATTCATCTTGTAGTGGTATACAATTTAGGCTACATCACTAATCCCTTATATTTATCTTGTAATGGTATACACTTTAGACTATATCATCACTCCTGCTATTCATCTTGTCGTGATATACACTTAGGTTGCAAGGTTCACGCACATCTCTTCTATATGTCACATATCATCAAATACACACTCATCACAACGCACTAGACCACGACACACACACTATTATTGAACAAGGAGGAAGAGTTGCAAAAGCATAAAATTGAACTTGAAAATCTTGGAAAATGATCATAAATTAAAATGTTAGGTATCCCACATGGTGTTCCAATGTGAACAAGGAAGAGTTGTAAAAGCTATGGAATGAGGATAAAGAACCTCAAAGCTTTGCTAACTCATCTATGGACCATAAGATTAGAGCTAAACAAGAAACTATCTATTTTCATGCATATATAAACTTGAAACAAACATTCAAACCCTAACATATCTAAATATCTCTCTACTCCATGAAAGCTTAATGAATGTGAACCTAGTTTAGATTCTAAGAAATCAAATTTGTTTGTTATTTCTCAAGGTATTTGAGAGTGAGATCTCACCATTAATGGCTACAAGACCATATGGTTCCTCTCATTTACTCAAATCTTGAGTGAATAGTGCAATGGTGGAGAAAATATCTCAAAAACAATGGAAGAGAGCTCAATATCCTAAAATGGCATAGTTTATGCTAAGGGAGGAAAACTCATGGTTTGAAGGGATGCACTTAGGCTTGTATTTATAGATATTAGTTTGGAAGATTTTGAAATTCTTGTGCATGTGGGAATAAATTCTAAAAATCACTTTAGGATTAGGAGCTAAGTAAACATGCTTTAGACTAGTTAAGCTAGGATTAGGCTAGTTAAACTTGATTAGCAAGTGATTAGAGACTCATTGAGAGTTGGGAGGGGTATGGTTAATCATTTGCAATTGATAGTTAACCTACAAATCTTACGAAGTGATTAGGAGAGGAATAAATAGATTTTTAGCTTATAAAAGGGGTTTTATTAACCAAATGGGTTGAATATAAAAGGAATAAGATGAAGAAGGTTTTGTAAATGGGCATCTGAGAATGGATTAAAGAGTAACTAATTGAAAAAGTGTCATCAATTGGTTGAATTGGAGGAAATGCTAAGTGTAAGCACATTTTCCCCTCTTTGGGGTGGTGTAAGTGATGTCACTTCAAAGAAAGTAGACAAGCACAAACAAGTAAAATTTTGAAGAGGTAGAAGAAAAATGAGTAGAATGAAGGATGCCCCCTCGATTGTTGATGGGGTGATGAAATAGGTACATCAACGATCGAAAATATGAAGGAAAGAGAACAAAAGAAAGAATAGTGTGAAGAAGAAGAAAAGAAATGGGATATAGAAGAAAAATGAGTATGAGGAAGGGGAATGAGCTAACATCCATCCAATGCCTTTTAAACAACTTTATTTTTCATCATATTGCTAGTGATCTTCATCATTGGTCCTTATTAAAAAAATGAACAAAAGTGTAGTATGAAATGAAAATCCATATATGAACAAATGTCCATTACTAAAAACACCAACTCCATGCAACATACAAAATGCAATGCAATACGAGAGAAAGTAAAAGATGCCTAACTCCATGCAACATACATAATGTAATGCAATGCAATAAGAGAAATTAAAAAAGCTAACCTAACATATATAATGTAATGCTTTTGTTATCAAAATTCAGTTCCAACCTATTTGAATTAATGACAAGTGTTAATGATGGTTCCCTAAGCAAGGATACATGCAAGGGGAATAATGGAGGACACTTGGGTCTAATGAAAAAGCATTGTGCACTACGAAATAGTACCAGGAAACTTGTTGTGCCCTAGAGTACAAACAAAGTAAGTAGCCTAGCTTTTGTTAATGATGGTAGATCCAGATGATCCGCAAGTCATGCAAATAAACAAGTGAGAACCAAAGAGTGACATTTTGTAGGATGATTTATATTTTTTTTAGAAGTTTTCTGTAACATATTTTAATGTTTTGGTGATTTTGAAAGTTTTCTAAAACTATGTATAGGAAGACAAAGAAATGTGGATGCCCCTAGTGATAGAAGGGATGTACAAGGGCAGAATGCCACGTGCATGTGCAAAGAAGTGAAGATGTGAAATTTCCCTAGTGATTAAGTAGGAGTATTCAAATGAAAACTCTTCAAGCATTGATGATGAGTGGGGGATCAAGGCCAATATGAATAAGTTCAACATGATGATGAATGTAAACCAATGAAGTGCTAGGAAGGAGAAAGGATGCCCCAACGTAAGTTGGCCAAGAAACACATGATATAAAGGAAGTGGAAGATTGTTTTTGTGAAAGGGAACAAAGGTGTCCAAAAACATGGCAAAAAGGTAATATTATACACATGGATGTTTTGAACGAAGTATAAGAACAATGAATGTTATGAATGTAGCTTAGAATCCTTGTGATGAAAAAAGTGATTAGCCAAAGGAAAAAATTATGAGACAAGATATGCACTAAAGCAAGAGTTTGAACAAGGTCCAAAAAAAGACACTTGGTAACATACTAATCTTGTTCACTCATAGAGATCCAGTGTGTGCACGTGGAATTTATTACCTCTTGAAGGGAAGATTTAATAGGAAACAAATGAGGAAAAACTAGCCAATGTGTAGGAATGATTGATTTTGATAGGTGATAAGTGATTTGTGAATGGAGGGTGTAAGGATATTCATGCATTGCTCCACTACAAGTCAGGCATCCATAGCCTTGAAAGATGTGTATTTGATTATAATTGCAACATTTCTCTATTTTCACTAAGGAATCCATAGCCCTGATAGAGATTATTGGAAATACCCCAAGAGAGAGTTATATATCAATTTGTGTTTGCTTTTAGCTTTTAGCTTTTGAATTTTGATTGATTTTGTTTCTTTTTCTTTCTAAAACTTATTTCATCTCTCTTGTTTGACAAGGGTTAAGAACCATATATGGATTTATGGAAGGAGGTGGAAGTGATTGTGATGATGACATTGGCTAGTGTCAAGAAATATGTCCAAAAGTTCTTTCAACAAGTTTATTAGATGTTGATTGTGATAGGATCTCTAAGAGGTCAATCGTTATTTAATTTAACAAGGTGATAAAAGACCAAAGTCAAAAAATACAATAGAGATAAATGTCACAAAATGCGTGTGAAAATGCTAACCACAATATCACTAAAGGGATGAAAATGGTAGGAAGACTTGCAAAAAATAACAAGGAAGGGGATAAAGAAACATCCATGTGTATGCAATACCTGATTAATGTTTGATCTTTGTACCTTTGATTTTTTATGTTTTCTCATTTTTTTGTATTTTTGAATTGTTTTTTATTTTTAGATTTTTGATAGTTTTTGGAAATTTGGGACTAACAAAGTCATTCGACCCATGATAATATCTAACAAAAATGTTTGCGACATCCTTGATAAGGGAGAATAGGCGTGTTTATTTATCAAGCATAATATTTTCCCCAATTTCGATGATCATGGTGAGCTCATATTCAACAAATAACTATGATTTGTTTGGAACATGGATTTCGTATGCGGGATCTTGAGTTCCCTATCCATATGTTTCTGCACTTTATGCCATACTTGATGGTTACGTTGATGTGCATTCTTGAATCGCGTTTGATTTTTAACCTTAAGATCATTGGAAGTGTTGGGAACTTTAGAGCTCTTGGAAGTTTTGACTTGAGATTGATTAAGAAACTATTTGGGTTTCTTATAAGTTTATACATGACTTATCTAATCTCGATAAGGAGAAGAAAGTGAATGTGGATGTTTAGAACTAATGTGAGAAATGACCTCGGGCTTGATACAACCATTGATAGAATAAATATGTGATGGATGAAAAGGATACAATCCAAGAATTGAAGAGGATGGGCTACCAAGAGGTGAGCCACTAATAAAAGATGATAAAGGGATTCTAGAATATGCCCTAAGATGGAAGAAATTGGGCTACGAGGACATGGCCCAAGAATAGAAGATGATGGGATACCCGGAGGTGTATTATAGATAGAAGAGGATGAAGGGATACTAGGACACGACCCAAGAATAGAAGGTAATGATCTACCCCAAGGTGACTTATAAATGAAAATAATGTAGGGATACTAGGATGTGGCCTCGGAGATTGAAGAAGACGACGAGGGACTACTAGGGTGTGACCCAAGTATAGAAGAGGATTGACTACTCGAGGTGTCCCATAGATATAAGAGGATGAAGGGCTACTAGGATATGGCCCAAAAATAGAAGATAATGGGCTGCCAGGAGGTGACCCACAAGTAGAAAATGGAGGGCTACTCAGGGGTGGCTCTATGATAGAAGAAGAATGGGCTGGGCTACTCAAGAATGACCCAAGGAAAGATTTTGATTGAGGAATGATAATAGATAAGGAATGATTAGTTAATGAGAAGATAGGCCATGGATCAATGCTAGAACCCAACATCTCATCATGCTCAGAGGAAGGTGAAGATGGAATGCTAGAAGAAGAATCAAGTTCCATGACATTAGGCACTTCCTCTATGTTTTGAAAAAAGGGATCAATTTCTTTACCCCAATATACATGCGTATCAAGTTCAAGAAAGAACCCTTATTTACAATCCTCTAAAGGGATATCTTTTTGTATTCTGATTGTTCCTTCATTATGAGAGAAATCAATCAGTAGAGGTTGTTGTTCTTCGACCATAGGAGGTTGATTAGAAGAAACAGTTTCAATAAGCATGGAATTTTTAGAAGATGAGTGATGATGTAAACGAGGGGAAGGTTTGACCTTATCACTCCCATGAAGAGTTTTGATAGTGCTTTGAAAAGATATCTTAGCACATGACTTATTTCTAATGGTTCGACATGGTCATGAGACATTGATATTTAGAAGATTGATGAAGATATGATAAGGTATGATTGAAATGAATTAGAGCCTAAAGAGGAATTGGATCTTGATTAATAGAAGAAGATGAATTGAGAGACATAGTAGACTTGGAGGTAGGCATCTCATGAATGGATAATTTAGATTTAGACCTAGGTCATTTTTCTAGAAGATGATGTAATGTAGGAAGAAAAATAGGATCATAGCCATCCATTAAATTGTGATGTAGGATTTGAATTGGATGATTGAATAGAAGGAATTCGAGTCATGGAAATATTTGATGGAGGAAGGGGTCATTGAAGTGACTGATAAATGTGGTCCTACAAAGGAAGGGAGGACCGTGAGTCAAGAACCAAATTATATGTTTGATTGATGGAACTTGGAGTCACACAAGTCTTAAAAGGAGGAAGAAATCGTTGAGGTGATTGGGAATGAAGCTCCTTTTAATAAAAAGAGGACCATGATTTAGGATCTGATCTAAGGGTATCCTAACAATAATTTTGATCTGAATCTTCGAGAAGAAGCATGGGAATCTGAATGTAGTTTGGATTTGAATTAGAAGAAGAGTGGGGGGAACCTGAATAATAATTTAGATCAAAATCATCCAAACCATACCACCGAATATGATATGAAGGTGGGGAACAGGGTACTCGAACATGCCCTCTAGCATGAAGAACCAAACGAGGTTTATTCGTAATGGGCTTGTTTTGATTTGAATTCCTAAACCTAGGTTCCATATTTTTGTAAGTGTGAGTAACCACGTGATATTCAGTCATTTCTGGTGTTTTTTATGTACAAATTCCTAGAACTAGATAGTGTGATCAAACTTCTTCAAAATGAAGAAGGCTCTATGTTGACTTAGGTAGTATAATGGCAACCAACTAGACATTTTGTAAGTATGGATATGTGTTCTTGATTTTCCCAAGAAGGTCTAAAAAAATAGACATCGTGATGATGTAATCTCAATGAGATCAAAAGGATTGTCCTAGAAAACAAGTTTTCCAAATGAATGATCACAAGGAACAATCATGCAAGTGTGAAACACAAATCCAATCAATAAGGAAATACTCCCTATGTAAAATGTGTGTGCAAAATGATAGTTCGATGCAAAGTATGATCAACACAATGTCAATACTTACGTCAAGCTTGAAATGAACAAGGCGTAAATATTAACAAAGGGTAAACATGACTCCCAATCAAAGGATACCACAATGAGTTTAGCAACCAATAAGGCCTAAATGTAAAAGGGTGAGGATTACAAATGTAAGCCACGTAACCACACCAATTAGACACGTTAATCAAGCTTCACAAAGAAGTGAGATATTAGTGCCAAAGTGGTATCAAAATGACACAAACAAAGTAAGCGAAAATATTCAATATTTTGGAAAATGTTTTAAGTAAAACTAAATCAAAGTATACTAAGGATGTGCTAAAATGTGGGCAATGTAATGACACAATGAGGACACTTAGATCATGTTTACAAGAAACATGACGTAAGTATTTTAATTGTGTCGAGACAATGCGAACAAGGTAACACGTCAAAGGGAGATCAAATGATGAATCAATCCTAACTATGATGATGATCTTGAAATCAATATCAAGTGACCATCAAAGATATAAGGACGTATCCACGCACTTTTGACATTTAACAACTCATCCATAAACATGGATGAGTGTAAATGAACAAAAAAGTGGTGAACACTATCTATGAAAACACTCTCGAAAGATGCCTTCTCTTGTTCCAAATGGGAAAAAGAATTCAAAGGTATAGATCAAATGAGGTGGAAATAAAAGAAGTGTCACTTGGGAAGAGTTTCACCTCATCCTAAGGTGAGAAATAAAATAAGCTAAGTGATACGTCATAAATCTCGTGATGAGTGACACTTAGATCTAACTTAAGTGGATTCGTTATTGTGTTAGAAAAATAAGGTTTTGAATCCAAAAAATTTATCACTTTGTGATGGCCAAGATGCGATAACGAGAATAGAAAAGTAGGCTCCAAGAAGATATGGCTTTCCTAAAAATATCACTCAACTAGGTGTTAATAGATTGTCTAAATGCGAGCTTGATTTACCCAAGGAGTTCCACTAATAGTTTGGAAGTATCTTGGATTTACTTTACCCCCTTCGATACTGATGAGAAACTAGTGTGTTCAGGTTATATTGTCACTTTGAGTCGCAATACAAACAACTTTGAGTTTAACTTGCAATGTAAAATCTAGTTAAGTGGGTAAGTTGGAGCACTTCCTGTTTCATCCACGAGGTTACTCAGTAGTGGATTAATTTAGGGTTCCTAGAATCACCCTCATTGTTATAGCTTAAGGCGTTATGCCAAAGGGGTTATATTCTAGTTAAGCAGATAGGGATGTACCCTTTTTCTGAAATCTACAATACATTGTGATGTGAATTGGTGTGTTTTTTAATCTTTCTTAGCTTAATGTGGTTTTAAGTAGCACAACGTTTGGTAACCTGTATGAAAACACATATTTAGAGGGTTTGTGTTTCAAACCTTCATTCTTTGACAATGAGTATTGGTTCTACATGAAAGGATTTAGTAGTTTTCCACAAAAATATCATGATATCAAAAGAGAGTTTGCATGTTGTTTTTTGATTCCTAAGATCACCAAAAAGGTGTGAAGGAAGAGCATACACAACGTGGAAACCCAAAAATATATGGAAAATACTTTAAGTGTTTTGCAAAAGGAAACTTGTTTTAGCCAACTTTGAAAAGTTAATTCATTTTAAAGCTTAAATTGAAGTGTTTTGAAGCAAAATAGAAGGTTTTTGAAACATTTTTATTCCCAAGATCACCTAGAAGGTGTGAGGGAAGAGCATACACATTTCAAAGGACCCATACAAATGAAAAACATGAACACTCAACTAAGTTAGCACAAAAATATGATGGAAAAGAAACCTGCAAATCACTATTAGATTCCCATTAAAAGTTAGAAAACCATGAAAATTCCAGAAATCTTTTTTTAACAGTTTTTAGTATTTTACATTTTTACAGGTCTCCGAGGCATTTTGGAAGTTTGATGATAGAAGTAATGATAATAAAGGTATATTAATTTTGGAAATTCCCTTACAAATTTTGTTTCGTGCTATTTCCGATGCTTATTCACGTTCTGAAAACGGCTCAACGAGCGAGGAGATATGACCCAAACTAGGAGCACTAAAAATAATAGTAATAAATCTAGATCAAATAGAGATACCTGCATGTTAGAATGATGCATTTTTGCCCCAAACGATGGATACACGCCCCAAGAAATGAGTACGCATGGAAACAAAATATGACATTATGTGTTAACACCTACATGGGCTAAGAGATAGGTACGTTAGGGTTTCAATGGAGATTCCTCCTTCCCAACGGATACACTTGCAAGATAAAAGATGAATCAAAATAGTATGCCAAAATACACCTACACATCTAGAGGCATGGGTATGCTTGATGTATTAATGGATACACCAAAAGTTTGACAGTATGCGACACTTTGTAAATGACATGTTAGTGAAAAATACTACAGACGGGTGTGCGGCGAGTCAACACAAAGTGTTAGGGTTTCGGACGAGATGCTCCCCTTCAGGACACATACGCGTACCCCCTATAAAACCTACAAAATTCATGGAAATGAAAAATTCAACAATCAAATAGGTTGTTAATCAAAGAAACCTATTTCCATTTAAGACCCATAAGATTAGAGCTAAATAAGAAACTATCTATTTGCATGTTAATATAAACTTGAAATGAACATTCAAACCCCAACATATCTAAATATCTCTCTAGTCCATGCAAGCTTAATGAATATGAACCTAGTTTAGATTCTAAGCAATCAAATTTGTTTGTTGTTTCTCAAGGTATTTGAGAGTGAGAGCTCACCATTAATGGCTACAAGACCATATGGTTCCTCTCATTTACTCAAATCTTGAGTGAATAGTGCAATGGTGGAGAAAATAGCTCAAAAATAATGGAAGAGAGCTCAATATCCTAAAATGGCATAGTTTATGCTAAGGGAGGAAAACTCATGGTTTGAAGGGATGCACTTAGGCTTGTATTTATAGATATTGGTTTGGAAGAGTTTGGAATTCTTGTGCATGTGGGACTAAAGTCTAAAAATCACTTTAGGATTAGGAGCTAAGTAAACATGTTTTAGACTAGTTAAGCTAGGATTAGGCTAGTTAAACTTGATTAGCAAGTGATTAGAGACTCATTGAGAGTTGGGAGGGTTCTGGTTAATCATTTGTGACTAATAGATAACCTAGAAAGCTTGCAAAAGTGGTCAAAGAGGAATATGAAGATGCTTAGCTAATAAAAGGGGTTTTATTAACCAAATGGATTTATTGTAGGAGGAATACGATGAAGAAGGTTTCATAAATGGGAATTAGAGAATGGATTAAAGAGTAGCTAATTGAAAAAGTGTCTTCAGTTGGTTGAATTGGAGGAAATGCTAAGTGTAATCATATTTTAGGTGTCTACATCGACCATTTCCCGATGACACACTCTCGTTTACAGTTCATTCTTGACTGTTGAGGGGGAAAAATAAATGAACATCAATGCATACAATTCCATTCACTTAGGAGGCATGTGGCTTCCATCACTCCATTTTGCATTTCATTCCATCCATCCACAACATATTGCATATTATGGTTTCTCTTACTCTTGCTTACTTTTTCTTGTCCATGATCACCGTATTACACATGATAGTTAGATTACTTGTATGTCATTTATTTTTACCATCCATATATGTGCGTTAACATCCTTTTCTATTTGTGATCACGGATGAATGTCTCTTACACGTATCATGGATGCTTGCCTTCTACCCTTCCTACACTAGTTGTTGGGGCATCCACATTCATCTCTCATAAGTGTTATTGTTTCATTTGTACTTAGCACTTTAGATTACTTAGTTATACATGCTTTTAACATACTATTTATCTTTCTACAATGTTAACGGGGCTTCATGTGAAGCATTTGTGATGCAAAGATATTTGCTTCCATACTTTTTTACATTGTATGTTATTACTTGTTCTTCTTTGTGGGCCTTGCCCTATGTTTGAGTGTGCACACTTTTTTTTTTTTGTATACGGCCATGATGGCCTTTGTGTGTCTTACGAAATCATGAGTGATGTCCCATGTTTCTATCCCACTTTATGCAACTTATTTATCTTCTTACATGTTTACCTTATTGCTTTCCTTGGTAGCTTATAAACGGTTTGCATGATTTCTACATTGTTTTCTATATGCATGTTTTTACTTACTAAGACTTGTATTTGGCTAGCCATATTGATTTTTATACACCTTGGTTTCTATCAAGTGCATTCCCTTCCCCTTGTAGGGAAAATTTACTGAGTACATGCAATTGGTCCTCTTTTGGGTCCACATTATCCTATCAATGATGTCACATGTGCCCCTAAAGAGGGGGCATCATTTGGGATTTTACATACTAACAAAATGCATTTACACCAGTTCAGTTTAGTGCACTTTATGCCTTGGCATTGTGGGTTACATATAGTGAGTGGGTTCGAGACCGAGTCTATGAACCCCGTACACAATAGATTTTACAGACATGGTGTCCTTAGAATTTTCGAGCGATTCACGAGGCTTGGAGGTTACGTAGGTGTGCCTCCCTACACTACTTCGACCAGGTGGTATCGAGATCACCCAAAAACCAAGACATATAGATATCTCTTCAAAAACATTCGGGAAGTAGTTAAAGGTTGGAGAATAATGCAAATTTATCCCTATAATTCTTTGGCCTATGGTTTCGAGATCACCTAAAAACCACAGCGGCAAGACAGTTGATCCTTCTACACTCTATTTCTCAACATAGATCAGTGCACATTTTCCATTTACACTTTTTCATTTACATATTTTACATTTACAAATTTTTTCATGTGTCTTTTATATTGTGTTTGTACACATACATACATGCATATTTAACTACTTGATCATTTTCTCCTTACATGTCCAACAATATGAGAAATAAGCAATCGAACGGGGAAACAAAAAAATGTCAACAACAACACTTCGTGGCAACACACACCATACTAACCATGCAGGTATATTACACACATTGGTAGCTACACATGCGTTTCCACCCTAGGTGCACTCTCTTCACATTTTTGCACTTTTTCATTTATAGTTTCCATGCTCCATCATCTTTTTATCATTCCACATTTTTTCTAGTCCTTTGGTGCGTTTTCTACTACAATCTTCATTAACATCAGGTACACATCTCAATCTACTATATGTTACTTGAGAATTCCACTTGTTATCACCAAATTACAACACCCTCTGAATTTCTAGCATGTGAGTTTACTAGGAAATCAATGTAACTAGGTAACATGGAATTATCTCAAGGTGTGGGACCTTGCAGTTGAGATAATTCTCTAGAGTAGGCTGGTTCCTCTTCCTAATCTAATACTAAAATTACCCCTAATGCTGGAAATACACTTATCTAATCCTATTCTATGATTCCAAGGGACCAGGAGAGAGGAAAATGCATGAAAAATGGGAAATCCTACACTAAGGAGGTGATAACACCAAGAAAAGGGAGTGAGATACACTATTGAGGGAGAAAATTGAAGAGAAATGCAACTAAGAGAGGCCAGGATAGCTTTGACACAGTCCCAAAATAAAATTTAACACCAAATCCCCATGAAACACAACAACACAAGCCTGAAAATAATAGAAACATGCACAAAATATAATAGAAATAACAGAGAGGAAAGGAAAGACAAGAAAATAAATGCAAGGGTTGAGAGAACACCAAAAACACATATTTTATTACTTCAAATAGTTAGCATAGTCCATTATATCTACAAAATAGAGGCAAAAATACATTCTACAGCCCATGGGAAGGATTATAGCTCAATGGAATTGAGAAACCAAAATGCAAGAGTTTCCCTAAGTCCCAAAATATCTCCCCTAAAAATGAGAAGTGTTTACAATATATAGAAGTGATGGGAAAAGAGAGAGAGTGAAACTCAAATTTTTTCTCTCAACTACCAAAAAATTTCATTAAATGGTTTAAAAAAGGCATGGGAATCCTTATAACTCATACCCCCATGTAATTTAGCTTTTAGGCCGAACTGGGGTGCCATACTGCATATTCATGTTGGGCCTTGATGTTTTGGAATTTTTGCACATCTAACCTTAATAAAATTGATAAATATAATTTCCATTACATATAGGATGTAGATACCTTTCCAACGATATTTTTTTTGTAAAAAATAGAGCAAAGAGTCAAATGTTATGGCCATTTTGAGTTTCGCACGAAAAACTATCATTTTCCTTTGTTCTGCAGATTTTCCAAATTTTTACAAAGATTATGTAGATTTGGTTTTCTCTACATCATTTTGTTGCTTTCCTTTTCTATGGCTTTAGTTTTGTGTGGCTGTCCATGGCATTTTTTCGTGGCATTCTGTGGACTTTGTTCTCTTATTTTCTATGGCGTGACTTTCTCTAGCACTTCCACAACACTCTTTTTTTCGGTGGATTTCTTTGGTTTTTTTAAACTTTTCACTAACTCCTTAGAATTCTATATGTTAGGGAGTTAGGAAAAATAGATTTAAGCCACCCCCCAAAAAACTAAATTTCTCCAATTTCTCCATTTGTCCATTTTACCAAGGGTAAAAATGGATAACAATTTTATGACTCACGGGGACATCTACCTACTAGATGAGATTATCAATGGCCTTGAAGCATCCATTAGGCATGGAGTCAGCCTAGTAAACACAAATCTGATCTAGAACTCTAAAATCCATTCCATGAGCCACTTGAAACACTGTTGAAACTGGAGAACTTGTTGATTTGGAAAGAACTTATGACTTATGTTAAAATTGGTTCCTCTCCTAACATTTCCACTTCCAATGAGTTGAACTGTGCAAAAGCAACCATGAAGCACCAAAACTATGTACAAAAGAGGAAGATCATACATGCTCCAAGTGGAACATGCAGAGTGTGCATAAGCACTTATTCTACTGAAAGTAACCTACTCCTACCAACAAAACACTATGTTAAAAGCACTTAGAGGAATGAGAATCCTAAACTAATATGTACAAGGGTGAGAATTCACTTCAGTAACAATGCTTGAGATAGATTCCATTGACTGGAATCTGTAATTATTCACCATCCAACTTGGCCAGTCAGAAAGTATTGCTACTTTTACATTCTATGATCATGTATGGACCACTCCATATTGCATCAAACTTGGAATGCTTGCCTAGTTTTACCCGATCTGCATCCCACTTTAGCACCAAGTCTCCTTCTTGGAATGTCCTTGCTTTTTCCTTCTTGTCAAAGCTCCTCTTGATTAATGTTTGATATTTCTCCATGGTTTTCATTGCATGCTCTCTTAGCTCTTCCAACTCCATGAGTTCCACATACCTGATTTCCATGGGCTCAAACTCATCTAGCTCTAGCTTTGAGAATCTCTAAAAATTGCAATTCAAGAGATATGGGAAAACTTGCTTCTCTTCTATAGACTAGCTTGTATGGAGAGATGCTTATATACCTTTTGGGTGTAATTATATCAGCCCACAAGGCTTATTTGAGCTTTGTGTGTCAGGTCCTCTAGTTTTCATCAAGAGTCCTTCTTATGATTCTTAACAAGTTTTTGTTCATGATTCAGCTTGCCCATTACCCTAGGGGTAATAATTAGATGAAGTGCTGATATATACTCCATTTCTAATATCCCATTCAGTGATCCTTGTGCCAAGAAAGGAAAAAGCATTGTTTGATATGATTGTGGCAGTAGTACACCAAACCTTGTGACTATCCCCTCATAGAATTCCAATATAATAGACTCATTTGCCTCATTGAGTGCACTACTAATTCAGTCCACTTGGTGAAATAATCTGTTACCGTGAGTATCCACTTATGGCCTTGGCTTGAGTTTGGATTAATGACCCCAATGAAGTCCAATCCCCATTGCATGAAAGGTTGATCCATTGAGATTGGATGAAGGGGCAGCACTGCTAGATTTTCTTTCCCTGTGAAGAATGCACATTTCTTGCACTTTTTAATCCATGCATAATAGTCACTAAAGAGCATAGGCCAATAGTAACCAAATTTCATGATCTTGAGAGCTATTACCCATGGAGAAAAGTGACCTCCAACCTCTCCATCATGGAATTCATGCAACTTTCTCAATATGATTTTTTCCAATGCACCTTAAGAGAACTCCATTCATATCTCTCTTGAACAAAATGCCATCCACAAGCACATATGGGATGGATTAGAGCCTAAAATACCTTCTTTTTTATTTTCTTAACTCTGGAGGGCATAGGCTTGTTTGAAGGAAATTAATAATATCCCGAGTCCAAAAAGGAGTGGGCATACCATCCACGGCTTGTTCTTGGTTATCTTGGAGCACTAGGACAACTCCTTCATCTTTTGACTCAACATGTTGATTAGAAGCTAGCTTCTCACACAAACCTTTTCCGTATGACTAATTTGGTTACCTTGATCTCTATATCATACTCCATGACACGGGTGATCCAACCTACCCTTTTCTCATTCAAATCCTTATTCAGGAGAAATTATTTGACCTTGACATGAGACACTAACAGTGAATCTTATTATTGAAACCAAGTGTCTAAATTTCTTCAGGATCCTAATGATAACTAAGACATGCTTTTCAATAAAAGAGTACCTCATCTCATATTCTTCCAAGATCTGGATGAAGAATGCTATAGGCTACTCTCGATCCTTCTTTATTCAATTGTACCAAGATGGTTGAGATTGTATTTGAACCACCAAAGGCATATAGGATGAAGTCCTTTGAAAAATATGGATTAATGAGAGTTGGGGCTTGAGATATTGCATGTTTAATGGCCTCAAAACTCTCCTTTCCCTCTGTTGTCCATTTGAATGTCATACTCTTTTTTAGCATCATTGTTAATGGCCTAACAAGAGTGGAAAAGTCAAGTACAAATCTGCGAACAAAATTAATTCTCCCCAAGAAACTTTGGAGAGCCTTCTTGTGACTTGGAAATGGTAGAGCACGAATAGCTTCAAATCTTTCGGGATCAATGGTTAGCCCTTCCTTTGAAAAATGTGGCCTAAGAGATTTTCCTTCATGAGCCAAAAATACATTTTTTGGGATTCAAAGACACTCTAAATCTCCTACATCTTTGGAAAAATTTCCTAATGTGAAAGAGGTGGTCTATGCTGCATTTTTGAGAACACAATGATATCATCAAGATAAACCAACACTATCTTGTTAATCAACCATTAAGGCCATATCCATTTCTCTTTGAAAGTAGCTCCATACATTTGACAGTCCAAAAGGCATTTTCCTATAAGCATATGTCCCCCATTTTGTAGTGAAGGTTGTTTTGAACTGATCATCTTCTTTCACCATGATTTTATAGCCTGAATAACCATCCAACAATGAGAATCTCTCCAAACTAGTAACTACTTGTAAGATTTGTTCCATGGAGGGAAGTGGGTAGTGGTCCTTGAGTGAAGCTCTATTCAAATCACAAAATTCCACACAAACCTGATTTCTCCATTTCTCTTTCTCACTGGTACCAAGTTTGCAACCCAACTTGAGTGTTTGATTGAAAAATGATATTAGCCTCTATCATCTTATTCAATTCTTTTCTCATGAGAGGTTCAATGTGAGGATTCACCAACCTTTGCTTTTTCCTGATGGGCTTGGATTCCAGATCCAATTCAATAGTATGTTGTGCCAATTTTGGATTGAAACCTCTCAAATATTTATAATTCTAGGAAAAGATATCTAGAAAATTCTTGGTAAAGTTGGATAAAATCATATTTTTCTTGTTGAGTACTTACCTTGCCAATTTGTAGCACCTTACCTTCACCTATTGAAATAGACTCTGAATCTTCACCCTTGACTTGAATATTAGATTTCTCCTTCCGAATTGGTCATTAGGTTTGAAGATATATTCCAAAGTCACTAAGACTTTTGGTAATTATTTGTTCTCAACCGTAACCACTTGGTCACCATACTTGCTTCTCCAATTTTTCTTGATTTCTAAAGGATAATTCATCTTCCTCCTGTAAGAAATTGATGATTTGCTGATCATTTTCAATCACTTTCCAACTTGTATTGTTTTCTAGGACAGACATACAAATGGTCTTACAACTAATTTGATATGAGGTCGGGTTTGCTCATTTTTGATACTATCAACAATGTCAAACACTACCCCAATTGCTGCAAGTTTGTTCACAACCTCATTATTCTTTCTTGGGATGGAATTGATGTTAAAAGATTCAAAATCTTCAATGAGATCCCATACCTAGTTCTTATATCTCTTTAGAATATCATTCTTAGCAACATTGAGTCCTCTAACTTGGTTTACAACCAGCTCACTATCCCCAAACACTTGCAAGTTTTTAATACCTTTCTTCCTTTCCCAATGCAATCCATGGATCAATGCTTCATACTTAGCTATGTTGTTTGAACAAGTAAACTGAAAATGGAAAGATGAGTAGTATTTTATACCTTGAGGTGACACAAGCATTGCTCCTCCTCAAGACCTTGTCTACTCCTTGAGCCATCAAAGAATTACAATACTTCATTATCATCTTTACCATCTGGTTTGGTGATGCTAAGGAGAGGTGGATTTTCTTTGTGTAAGCAATAAATTCCCAACTCAACTTCCTCCATTTCCTTGTAAGGATCAAATGCATGCCTTTTTTTTTCCCACTCATTGAGAGTTAAGTTTGGAATGCCTCCAACTTTGGTATTTGTCTCCGTAAAGTGCTTGGGAAATATTCTTGGTCAAAAGCTGAGAAATTTTCATTGATTGGACTTGGTACATGAGGCTCAATATGGAATTTTGCAATAGGTTTAGACCAGATTGTAGCCTTAGCTCCATACCTCATTCTGAATAGCATATGTGACCAATCAACAGAACAAGTAGCCTCCAATTTTAGTGGTGAAGTCTCGAGACAAACATAGAAAAAGAGTGGTGGCAAGTCAATAACTGACACATCTTGCAATATTGTGACATTTGGGCATGCATGCAATGTAAGGCTCAATCCTTTGATCACACCAATAGTTGTCACTTGTTGTTTTGTCTAATTGCACTACACCTCTAGAAATGAATTCATACTAAAGGCCCAATTGATCAACTATTTTCTTGGGCATCACAAAATACTTTCTCCAAATCAATCATGTAATTATGTACAAGATTGCTCCCAATAATTAGAGAAATATAGAATGGAGGAGGCTTCATATTTTTACCTGGTTGACCTCCTTGACTTCCTTCTTGTGGAGCTGCATTAGTGAGCACCTTTTCTTGATTCTTGGGTGGCTCATTTGATGTTGACCAATTTTCCATGGTTGCTTGCAATAGATCTCTTTGGCTCGGGATTGCTAATGACTCCCACATTGAGATGTTGACATTTTTTTCTTCATTTTCTCTATGATATTGAAAGGAGAAGAGTTATCTTCTGCTGTCCTTTTCTTTGCACAACCTTATCTTGCACATGAGCTGCTACAACTAGTACATGAGCTGGTCTAGAAGGTAGCTTGGGCTGATTATGCACATTTGGAGTTGTACTTGGATTGCTAACTCCTTGTAGAGTGATAAAGGTTGAGTAACACTTGGATTAGATGACTTCCTTCCTCTAAATTCCTCTTTTTAGACCTTGTGTTCGCTGCCACACCTTGAGAAGGAGCTTGATTTATGCCACAAAAATCCTCATCTTTCCAATTCACAAGCATAGTTTCACTTGGAGTGCTTCTTGGGTAGTTGTCTTTGCTGACTTTCTTCTTGATTTGTTTCTTGAGACACACCAACCATTGTCACCATCAAAGCTTGGTTTAAAGAACCATTGAAACATGTTGACTGATTGTGAGGTTGATTACATGGGAAACACCATTCATATTCTTGTGCCATATTGTTTTGAGTTGGAACCAAGGCTCTAGATGTAGAAGTAGCATTAGGATTATAAGGTTGAAATGGTCTACTAGCAGGAGGTTGTCCTTGGTTCTAATTTACAGCTTGGGTAGGTGGTCTATTTGGATAATATGGAGGTCTATTGGGTTGGGATTGAGGCTGATATGATCTGAAATTTTGTTTTTGTTTCCTCTTAATTGTAACAAATCATTGCCTAAGTTTTGTAATTGCTTCATGACCTCTTGAAGCTCATTTGAGGTGCTAGGAGAAGAAGTAGAAGCTTCATTAGAATTCTGATTTTTTGGGGCAAGAATGGGAGCTAATGTAGGTGTTTGGCTAGAACTTGGATTCCCCATTTCTGGATAGAGAGACATAGGTATCCTAGATGCAAGTTTTCTAGCTTGGATCAAACAATTTTCATCTATAATAATGATGTTATAAGCTGTGAGAAAATTCATACCTCCTATAGATTCTATAATCATGGACATATCAGAATTTAAATATTTTAGGAAGTAGAGAAAAACACCTTCAACTGCCAGTCTCATGGAAATTGGAATCCTATCCCATGTTATTTGAAATTTGAAGTTAAAATTAGCCATTTTATCGTTTAGTGCCCTTTTGATTTTAGCTAATTCTCCAACAGAGATAAGTTGTTTTCCTTTTCCCCAAATTGGCTACAAATATCCATGCATCTTGCTCTTAGGCTCTTAAACAATTGTAGAAAGCCTTGCCTTAGAAAGAAGAGGCTAATAATTTAACTGCCACATCCATTTCATTGACCTCATGAATAACACAGACATTTACAATGTATTGAATGTGGTCAATTGGAGTTGTGTGATTTTCCCCAGTGAAGTATGGGATATTCTTCAATGATGTAATTGGAATTGGGTTTTTTACATTGAGAGAAAGTGGGATGCTTCCCAGTAAAATTGACAAAAGGATTTTGTGGTGGTGGTGGTTGTTGATGAGCCATTTTGATTGGTCTAAGAACTCTTGTTGACTAAATAAATGGCCTACTAGGTGGAGGTGTTGACAAGGTTCTATTTGGTGGAGATGGAGATATTTGAACTCTTCTTCCCCTTCTTTCTCTACCTAGAGATAGCTGGAAATACTTGTTGAGTTGTGGAGCTTAATTGCTTCACTAGGCATGCTTTACAAAGTTGTTGGAATACACAAAGATCGGC
The DNA here is from genome assembly GCA_018340775.1 of Taxus wallichiana var. yunnanensis. Taxonomy (NCBI): domain Eukaryota; kingdom Viridiplantae; phylum Streptophyta; class Pinopsida; order Cupressales; family Taxaceae; genus Taxus; species Taxus wallichiana. Next base: position 150,752,838 of record CM031240.1, read on the forward strand.
ATCCGTTGATGAGCGACGTTAGTCACCCATGGATTGGCATTGGTTAGGAAAGAAGGAACTTGCATCGATTAAGGCTAATCTAGCATTGTTTCTTATGCATGACTACTATAATTAAGTTACGGGAATTAGATCTATCTTTAGTTGTAAAGTAAATCTAATGATTATAATTACATAGCTAAAGTGCCCTAAGATTGTAGATGTATATATTAGCATAAAGATAGGGTTAGAAGAGGTGAATTTTATTGATAATTAAAATAAGTTTCCTTTAGAGACAAACAAGAGAAAATTGTAGAGAAGAAAGTATAGGACATCCAAGAAGGTGTGGAAGATTGAAAGTCTTCATTGTATTTCCTCTGTGTTAATAAATTGGTTATTTCTTGGTAGACAGCCCACACTTTGGGTGAACCACGTTAAATCTTGTGTATTATTCTTATTTTTATTTCCGTATTGATTGATTATATGCTTAGATATGATTATAAATCTATAAAATTGGTGTCTTAACCCCAAAATCGGGTATCTGAGTTTATTTGTTTGAGGGTTGTGTGTGTATGTGTTGACATATTTACTCGTAGAGGTATTTTTGATTGAGTGGGAGCAAAATAATGGGATAAGAAAGAAAATTTAGTGTAGAGAAATTTGACACTCGTGAGTATACATTATGGAAGATGTAAGTGAATGATTATCTGTATTAGAAAGATCTATACTTACCGTTGGATGAGAACGAAAGACCTACAAAGATGACTATTGAAGAATGAAAAATTATTGATAGAAAGGCTTTGGGATCTATAAGATGCTTTACAACATTTGTGGCTTTGAATATTACCAAAGTAGGATTTATGGTAGAGTTGATGAAATCTTTAGCAAATCTATATGAAAAACCTAGTTCTTCAAATAAAGTTTATTTGATGAAAAAATTGTTTAATTTAAAGATGCAAGAAGGTGGATCTACATCAAGTCATTTAAATGATTTCCAATATATTGTAAATTAATTAAAAGTAGTTAGTATTCCATTCTAAATTTAATTCATCCCATCACATCTTACCCATGAGTAATTAAGTATTAAATATTTAATTACGCTTCTTCCCATGCATCTTAATCACTTATCCACCCCAAATTTATTCTACCCATGTATCACATCTATTTTTAATCTTCCCTAAGCGGATATTTTCCCGTAGTCTGGATGAGTCTTATTTTTCTCGAATCGATCATTTTTAGCCATCTCTGAGTCTTCTCCGCGATCGGCGCCGACCCATATGGTCGGGCGCCGATTTTCTAGAGCGGCGCCGATTATAAAAGCAAGTCCGTAACTCGGCCTAAGCGCGAAAATCGAACCGAAAGAGATCGGAGCAAGAGCGAAAAGCGAACAAGCGAAAAAAAGGAGCACTTGCACACGAACAGAGAGAGAGAGATACAGATTGAGAGATCTTCAAGATCAAGTGTATCAAATTAGGGCAGATCCTCGTCCGAATCAATCTCGAGAGGAGCACCGCACTCGTCCCTCGCTATATCAAGATCGCACCACCATCTATCATCTCGGTGACTCTGCTCCAAAGTTGTCTCGCCAACTTCGCTCATCCAAAGCACTAGACTACATTCGCCTTCTAATTCCCGAATCTTATCGCATACCCCCGATCGATCGATTCGCTTCGCCGACGCCGATTCAACCTGGGCCGACGCTGACGATCGACGCCGATCAGTCTCAATCGACGCCGACCAGTATCAATCGACGCCGATTTTAAAAAGCGACGCCGATTTTCTCTGCAGATAGGTAAAAGGATACAGGTAACACAAATCCAGCTTTTATTTCATAGTTCCTCGCTTTTCGATCGTCTGTCTCACGCTTAGATTCTCGCCTTTATTACCGCAATCGAAAATCTAGTCTTTATTTACATCTTTATCATGTATGCTTCCTTTCTTTATCAAAACGTGGATCGACATCCGCCGAGGAAGCTTATCGCTTCTCGACCCGCTTCGGGCAAATCACTAAAATATCTTTTAACGTGGTCTTTTTCTCACAAGCACGGTGTTTTACAGTTATTCGGATCTATTGTGCGACTTGCTTGTGTGCGCCTGCCTTATCTACATCGGCTTCCTCATCCATCTACATCTTCATCGTATCAATTTCATTGAGTTTTTCAGTGGTTTTTGTGTTTAGTTTGGTACATTAACTCGACAGTAACAAGCACGAAATTCTTGATCTACATTCTCGCACGCCGCAAAGGGACCGAACCAAAGTCCTTTATTGGTAAGTTCATTTCTTTTCTAGTTTTGAACTTTGTTCCTTTTCTTCACCGATTTCTATCACCCTATTTGAGCATTTCGCTCATCATTTCAATCTTGCTTTTAGGCTAAATCATTATCTTGAAATTTTTCTATTTTCTTAAAATAGAAATTTTTCGCTTCGCCATTATCTGATGTATCTTTCCGGATCTTTTTGTTGTTTTTGCTTGATCCTTTTCATGGAGCACTTTGCTTGTCGTGGGATTGTTCGAGGGGAAGAGCTCAACAACGCGCTTTTTGAAGTCCACACACCTTGGAGAGCTAAAACTACAGGTATTCCTCTTTTTCGGTGTTTTCTCCTTTTTAGGTTTTCTTTGTTGGTTGTTTATCACATCCAAACACTTCAGTTTTTGGTGCTTAAAAAGAACCTAATCGCATTTGGGAAAGAACTTGTTTGAATTGTCTTCATCGAAATCAAACATTTCGTTTTAAGTGCTTAAAAAGAACCCTTTCTTTTTCATTGCTGCATGCTTTGTCATCTAGTGTTAATTAGGTTGGAAAATTGATCAAAATCGGTAGTGACACTATTTGATTTTTATTTTTCACCCTTGCACACAAAGCCAAAATCACTAGGTATAAAGCATCTAAACAAAACTCCTTCCCTGGCCTCGCCTACTTGGAAGTGATATCCAAGAGGAAGAGCCTACGCGTACTCGGCCGCGCTATAAATTCACGAAAGATTTTGGTATATATTGGCAAAGCACCCGACTCCCTTATCGCAGCGGTGTGTGAAGTGCGGGGTAGGCCCCTATATCAAGCCACGACTGTCTTTTATCAAGTGCCTTCGACTCCTCACCAAACATTACCCAAACCATCCCTAGTTTGGCTATCTCGAGTAGTTCCTGCTCTAAAAGCCTTCCCTAACATTTTCATTTCTTAAAAGCATCAAAATTTAAAGGAGATAATCACTTGCGCCGCTTGAACTATTTGTGCATTAGTTAAGACAATCTTCTTTCGCTTGTTTATGACGGCTATCACCCGCTCACAATCTAGGAAAATGGCCCAACAGTTCCTTCTTCCTCCGAAATCACCACCAACAGGGATGTTTCGCACCCTCCAATCTTCCTGACCACCGTTAGTGGGTTCCCCTCATGGTCGTATAATCCTTTCCATCAAGCCAAAACAATCCCATCACGTCCGGCTTCTCCTAGTCCATCAATATCTTCCGACTCGTAGTCTATTCCTCGCGGGATCCTGACTTTCAGTGCTCTCTCGATCGCAATCCGCAGCCCTCATGGACTATCTAGTACACAAGTCGATCCAAATATCTCACCAAGACCCACCAATCCGACAAGTGTACAATTATCCTCGCGATCATCCTGTGCCTCTTTAGAGCAGCTTTGCACCATCTCTCTTGCGCTCGAGCCACGGAGAAGGGTGAGGCCCCTATGCCTCCCTTTTCTCTTCCACCTACCATGTCGACTAATTCTCAATTAGTCTTACCTATCCCTAACACCGCAGCTACCTCGACTATTCCACAACCCATTTCGAGAGGTCTTCGCCTTGCTATAGTAAATTGCCTCGCACATCCGCACATCGCCGCCAATTCGCCTATGCCTCTATCGCTTCTCAAGGTCAATACCTCTTCATGAGCCAACCCTCCGAATAGCAGCTGGCTCCTACTTCTCGCCTCTAGGGGGTCTTTCTTCCAATATTCCAGCACCGTGACATTCGCCATCCTCTAAGATATCGGCACCCTCGATACCTAATTCAGCAATAAGGGCCCTTTCGTGTCTTGTTCCCAACATGACCAATCCAACCAACACTCATATTCCTCAATCTATCCCGATCCAATCAACCAACATAGAGTCCACTCAATCACAGCTCCATCCGTCACCCAACCTTTATTTGCTCAACCACTTATTATCTCGCAGCCGCCTATACGCAAGCCGCCTCACAAAGAAATACCCCACCCGTGTCACCTGCAACACCTGGTTATTCCTCTTATCATCCTATCCAACAACATGATGAATCCCCATCGACACCTCAACAACACCCACTACTTGCTTCTCATATAGGACAAACCAATGTACCTCCTCCCCAATCGGATGTGGTTCAATTTCTCTTCAAGAAAATTGCAGACTGGAAGCCTCCACAAAAGGAGCCCGCCTTCATACTCCTTTTCAAGAAGTATGCAATGAACCCATTCATCCTTCTTTGGCTTTTAAGCCTTATCCTCCCCAATGGGAACTTCCCAAATTCTCAAAATTTCATAGTGGAAGACCCCAACAACATCTCGCGAGCATTCAAACATGCTTGCTACCTCATTGTCCAAGATCGAGCTCATGCTCCGTGCACCTTTCCTATGTCTCTAGCTGGTCCCGCTTTGACCGGTACAATAATATTCTCAACATTCATTATTTTCTTTCTCTCAATTGGCCCAAATGTTTGTTGAGAACTTCTCAATAAATATTGCCCATAAGATCTCAATCACGATCTTTACAACATTCGCCAATTTGACGATGAGTCTATCGCAGACTTTGTCGCCGCTTGGAGAGGGATAATCAACCAATTGTCCTTCTCTCTTCTCAATCACAACAGATCGAGCTGTTCACCCGATCTTGCGCTAGTCACATTTCTTCCACGTTAAGAATCCAAACTTTCCACACCTTCAAGAAGCCTTCACAATGGCACGCAAACTCGAATCTCGTGCTATCAACAAGGAAAACTAAAACTTCGCCCAAATCTAAACCCGATTTCTCTCGCTTCACCAAACCAAATTCTTTTCCTCCTAAAGATAAGAATCAAGGGTCCACCAATGCTATCGTATTAAAAACATCGAGAACCGATAGTACTCCTAATCAACCACCACGAAGAGACCCTTCATCTCGCTTCGAAAAGGGGCTTCATCATCTCGATCCTTCGCCCATCGGGGAATCATATGCCTCCATCTTAGGAAAATGTTGAAGTTCGCATGATCGAACTTCCACCCATTAGAGATATTGATGAAAGTCGAGAACGCCCTTTGTGGTACAGAAAACGATTTTTGCCACTATCATAACCAAGGGTCATGACATCGAACGATGTCGACTTTCAAAAATCTTGTCCAAAAATTCATCGATAAAGGCGAGCTTATTCTCGATAACCCAAATGCTCCCCAAATCAAGCGCTGGACGCTTTCAAACAACCCTTCCCCAATCATGCCCCAAATCATAATTCTTCGTAATCTCAAAACCAAACACCCACACTATCAACTTCATTTCTATCAAGAATCCGCTTCAAAACCACATCATCTACAAACGCAAAGCAATCGAATCGTAACCCTCTTCCACTTCACCAATCACTGAATTCCTCCATCCTCGATAACCCATCTTTGGATATTCCTACATTGCTAAACACGGAGTCATCTCTCTCCGCTCCTTTGTCCGATCTCCCATCCATACCCGAGACAAGATTCTTCCTCATCCGCTCATCATCAGACATCCTTTCAATGCTCGAGGCAATTACATCCCTTCGAGTTTCCACTTCAGACACATCTACTTCTGCTGCTCCCATTCCGGCTACAACTATGCCCTTGATAAACATCCCTATAATCGTGCCGACTTCGGCGAAAGTGTCCTCAACTTTGACTCTTCCTATCTCTTTTCCTATAGTAGTTCCACCCATGATCACTACACCAAAAGTGGTCCCTTCGCAAGGAACTTCTTCATCACTTACTTCTTCCATCACTAATACTACTTCACCTATTCAGGAAAAATCAAAAGAAGTAACACCAACACCTGCACACTCGATTCCTCAACCTAAACCGCGACAACCAAAATCTAACATTATACCATCAATATCTCCCCATTTGCTTCCTCCAAAAAGGTTACAATCACCTTATGACGTTGAAGTTGTCACCATCCCTGAAAAGGGGAAGCCCATATTTCGACCATCAAAACTCTCTGTTCTTCCACAAAAATCTCTCTCCACGCCTCATAAACGATTAGATTTGCCCGCTGAGAAGGCATCTTCTTCTACACACCTATCAAAGTCATCATCTTCTTCTTCATCAACATCCCTAAAAGTAGACTTACCTACCAAAAAGATGCCACTTCTTCTATCAAAATCCTCATCTTTGTTACCAAAAATCAAGTCACCCTATCTTCCTCCAATTTCACCTACTTTGGGGGCTTCTTCCTCTTCTAAACCGACATCATCTAAATCATCCGTAAAATTCAACAACAACCCCTTTGTCTCCAAAGACCACAAAATTTATCACATCTCCATCACCTTCAAAGTCTATTTTAGGGGCTCCTCCTCCACCAAAGACAATCATGTCTCATTTACTCCCATCCCAAGCACCCAAGACTGCTCCTCCGAATGTCCAAACAAATAAGAGGATCCCTAATAAAACCGTTAAACCTAACATGCAAGTTCTTTTACCCCGGCAGTCGGTTAAGGTAAAAGAACCATCTCCATTATCTCTATCCTCATCTTCGTCTACCGGATTCTACACCGAAATCCTTCATCAACTTATCCAATCTTCAGCCATAACCCTTCCTCCGATTAAGCCTTATAACCCCAAAGGAGTGAAACCTACCTGGTTTAACTCTGATCTGATTTGTGCTTACCACCGTACTCCAGGTCATGACACTGAAGGATGTAAAGCTCTTCAAGCCGTTGTCAAGAACCTTCTGGAAGAAAGTGACCTTCTTGGAGGAGGAACAAGTACCTCCTGCTACCCTAGCCTCATCCGAACCTCAACCATCCATTCGCACTCTAGTGGTTCCACTCCACTTGATCTCCTCCTTCCCAAATCGACACAATCCATATCGCCACTAGAACCCAACATTATCATAACCCATCTTCATCTCCAACATCTAGACCACGGGTTGTCATTTCTGCAGCCCCTGAAGGCGTGTCTCCTTCCTCATCAGCCCCACGACCCAAGGTCTCCATTCGTGCCGCACTCGACTCAAGTTCCCGTATCCGCTGAGGAGAGTGTCATGAAGCAACTCACCTAAGCTCCGGTCAAAATGTCTCTTTTTGACCTCATCCAATCCTTCCACAACATCGCCAGCTCTAATCGATAATCATGCCGCATCGCAAAGAAATTCCGATGAGCCCCACTCTTCGAGTGGGTTGTTGATCAATGGTCCATCGACCGCCATTTCTTTTGAGGATTCAGAAATTCTCATCTTTCTTCGTAGGATTTGAGGCTCCTCTCTTCATCATACCAAGTCAATAACACCGCTTAAAACGTGTTATGATCGATAGTGGAGCTGCTCTCAACGCCATCTCTTCCCACACATTCGAACAACTTAAGTTACCTAAGAATGTGGTGTCACTCTCCGCCTTTTCGCCTTCGATCATTTAACGATCAGCTAGCAATCACTCTAGAACCGTGGTCTTACCCATCCGAGTAGGTAAAAAGTCGCTCCATGAACTCTTCTATATTGTCAAGGAAAATTCCACTATAACATGATCCTCGACGCCCCGGGTTCGCGCAATGCATCAGGTCCCATCCACCCTCCATCGATGCCTAAAATATCAATATGAGGGCAAAATCTACACCCATCCAGAGATCCTTTTCCTTCGCGCAATGCGACATGACCACAAGGTCTCGCCTTTAAAAGAAAATGCATCTTCTCCAGATGGGGCTTCATCTTCTTCCATACTCGCACCAAACTACCGATTTGCGAAACTGAAGAGACATCATAGCTGCTTTCTCACTAGAGAGCTTCCTCTCTTTTTTTCGATGCCCATCTCAAACCTAATGAGTATGGTAGACCCGACAAGCAACTCCGAATATCAATCAGTCTCTGGCCGCATCGCTACCATTGGTTTGCCCAATCAATGCACTCAATTTCATCTACTCTACGGTGGTCTTGATACACCTCATTATTGTCCGGATTCTCCTCCTAGAGCCAAACCTTACCTAACAGGTTTGATTATCTACGTAATCCCACGCTTGCAAAAACTTATCTATATCGATGCGCGCGGAAAGGTTTTGGCCTTGGAAAATATGAACAAGGTATACATGACCTCAAATCCATTCCTACTCTCATGCCACACCAAAAGTTTGGTTTGGGATTTAAACCCATTTCAAAAGCCACCGCCACTATTCTTGATGAGCCTCTTCCTATCAAGAACCATCTTCCCCACCAAATCCAAGCATCACTTGATGTGGACGATGACATTTCCATCCCACCTAACTTTTTTTTTTTTTTGATCAATACCATTTCCTCGGGACCTTTAGTCTATGAGACTAACAATCGGTCCGCTTCTATACCATTAATCTTCCCCGAGATAGTTGGAGACGACTCTCCTACTATCAACACTATCCACTCATGGCGGATGACGACTGTCCTCACCTATCTAGGGGCAGAGGATTCATATCTTCCCAAAACCATTCCTTCGACACGCCTACCCTTCTCAACGAGGCCACTATCGACCTTAATATAGGGACTTCAAGACCCTCGCATCATTAAGGTCGCCAATCCCTTAATCCACAAGAATTAGGGACTTTACCGCTTTTCTTTCCAAAATCGCAAGCCTTTGCTTGGTCATACGAGGATATGCCAGAAGATCTCGATCCCGATATCAGTAGTCCACAATATCGTACCCTTCCCAACATCAAACCAAATAAGCAAAAATTACGTAAATGCACCCTAGAGTAGCCCTTCTTGTTAAAGAAGAATTACAACGCTTGCTTCTCGCTAACTTCATCCAACCCATCGATTATCCGCAATGGGTGTCCAATGTAGTACCAAGAATTCAAGGCTACCGGGAAGATTCGAATTTGTACCGACTTCCGGATCTTAATCTCCTCGCCCAAAGGATGATTTTCCTCTTCCTAATATCGACTAACTCGTAGATTTAATCAAGGGTCATGAAATGCTTTCTTATGGATGGTTTCTCTCGATATAATCAAATCCTCATCGCACTGTAAGACCAAAGATAAGACTTCCTTCATAACTCCTCGGGGACCTTTTTGCTATCGTGTCATGCCCTTCGGTCTTAAGAACGCCGAGCAACTTATCAACGAGCAATGACCTACATCTTCCATGATCTTTTACACAAAATCAGAGGATTACGCTGACGATCTCCTCGCAAATCCAAACGCCGCCGAGAGCATCTTTTCATCCTCGCACTTCTCTTTCGAGAGGCTTATCCGCTTTTGTCTTCGCTTAAATCCATCTAAATGCGTGTTTGGCGCCCTCACCGTAAACTTTTAGGGTTTATCATTTCCATCGTGGGTATTGAAGTGGACCCGCAAAAATAAAAGCCATCCTTGAGATGCCTCCCCGCCTAACTTAAAGCAACTCCGCAGCCTCCAAGGACGCCTTCAATCGCTAAGGCTGCTTTATCTCCCAATCGTCGACCGTTGTCAACCTTTTCACCATCTTCTCCGTAAGAATGTTCATTTCAAATGGGATGAGCATTGCCAAAAGGCCTTTGATGATCTCAAAGCTTATCTTCTTTCTCCACCCGTGCTTACACCTCCACGCGAGGGGGAGCCTTTCTATCTTTATATCTCTCGTGATCGACCATGCTCGGGAGCCATGATTTCAGACGGACACTTGTGGTAAAGAACAAGCTCGCTATTACATCACGCACCTCCATGAGTATGAGACACGCACTCCGGGCTGAAAACTATGTTGCGCTCTTTCTTCTTTTAACTTCTAAGCTTCGCCATTATCTTCTTAATCACAAAACTTACATCGTCACAAATGTCAATCCCCTCAAGACAATTCATGCAAAGCCTTATCACAATGATCGCATCACTCGCTGGCTTATGCTCATGACAATTTGACCTCGAATTTATCCCGCAAAAGGCTATCAAGGGTCGTTATTGCAGATCAACTAGCTAGTGCTCCTCTTCCGACACTCAAGACCCCCGCTCAATTCCCCGATGAATTTATTCAACAAATCGATTTTGGTCTATCTCCATTTAAAGTAAAGCTCTTCTTCGATGGATCCAAATGCCAAAGCAAGGGGAGGTGCGGGTTTCGTGATGATTCCTCCTCGGTACGCTTATCCTGGGCCGCACACAAATTGAACTTTGAGTGCACCAATAATATGGCTGAGTACGAAGCTCTTGTCTTAGGACTTCAAAATGCCATTAATCTCGCCGCTGTCAGATTGACATCTTTGTGATTCTCAACTCATCGTTAATCAGTCACGGGTGTCTATCAATGCAAGAATGATATCCTTCAAAAATATCGCGACATTGTTCTTGCCCAACTCCAATCTTCGATAAGTTCACCATCCAATCCATTCCTCGTATCGCAAATCGATTCGCTGGATACCATGGCCTCATTAAGATCCCTTATCCCGCTTTTTATCAAGACTCGCCTTTATGTGGTCAGGCAACGATTAGATCAACCATCTTATCTTCAACAAAAATAACTTCGATCAATGCTGCCATAACCCATACTCAGATGAGTGGTATCAACAGATAGTTGATTATCTATCTCATTCGGTGCTTCCTCCGATCTCGACTTCCAATGGTAGAAGGTCTTTTGTCCAACGCGCTAATCGCTATTCTATCCTAGGCGGGATTCTTTACAAACGCGGCTTTGATGGTATTTTGCTTCGATGCCTCAAAACCCATGAATCATCTAAAGCTATTCAGAGGTCCATGACGGTATCTCGTGGTGGACATTTTAGTGGTTTAGCCGTGGCTAAGCGCATCTTACGCTTGGGATATTATCGGCCTTCTCTTAATCAAGATTGTTGTGAATACACTAAGAAATGCGCCAAGTGTCAAGAATATTCCAATCTCACGCACGCCCCTAGTCGCTTTGCAACCTCGCGGCGGATTTGTGGCCTTTTTCACAATGGGGCCTTGATCTTATTGGTCTCATCAATCCCGCTTTCACAAAATCATCATTCTATCATTACGCCACCGAGTACTTTACTAAGTGGGTAGAAGCTATCCTCTTTCTTCAACAAAGGCTAAACCTATAGTTGATTTTGTCTATCAACACATCATTTGTCGCTTTGCTCCCACACAAGCTCATCACGTATAATGGTAAATCCTTCAAGAACGCCGATTTGCAAAATCTCTCGCAATGCTTTCAAAATCAAGCTCAGCTTTTCTTTTCTCCATACTATCCTCAAGCTAATGGTCGCCGAAGCTTCCAATAAAACTTCGCGTAATATCCTCGCAGGTAACTAGTCGAGCCGGGGTAGGGATTGGCATCTACATATCCCTTTCGCTTCTCGGGGCTTATCGACTAGCATTCGTACTCCTACCGGTGCTACTCCCTTCTCTCTCTCGCCTATGGGTCTCGAGGCCGCCCTTCCTTTGAGGTCCAAATCCCATCTCTCCGTGTTTCTCTCGTGAGAATTTGTCTCTCGATGAGGATTATCGCAAAATCGCCTAGCTAGCTCAACTTGAATTATTAGATGAGCGGCGCCTCAACGCTTCGAGCATCATCAAGTCTATCTCGAGCGTGTCAAGCGTGCTTACAACAAGCATGTGCAACACCGTGACTTCAAAATTGGTGACCTTGTTCTTAAGGAAAATCAAAATGTCACTACACTCGAAAGGAGTCAACGTGGTAAGTTTGCTCCCAACCGATGGGTCCCTACATTATCACTCATAAATATGGGTCTCTGGGCTTATCGCTTGTCTTCCATGGATGGTATCCTCAAGGTAACCTCTTAATGCCTTGCATTTACGGCCCTTCTATTGTTAAAATCTCTTACAAAATCTAGTCGCAACTCGATCTTCCATCCGCTAATAACCACCATCTACTTTCGTGGTGATTTGAAATTGTGTGGTTCTCCGCCTATTGCCTCGCTTACCTTAAATATGAGTATCGCGGCTCTACTCATCGCACGCTTTTTTCGATATGTTCCTCCTCATGGTAGGAATACCTTAATCACCACTTCATCTCGTCCCAAGTACTTATCTTAATCGGATCTGCTGGGGCATGAGTACATGTTCTTCCATGTTCTCCTCCCCTCATCTCGATCTATCTAGGTCTAAACTCACCTTCTTCCAAAGAGTTTCAAAAAAAAAAAAAAAAAAAAAAAAAGATGCTATCCAAAAAGATAGACTCGATCCTCGAAGGACAAATGCTATCCATACATTGTCAAGTGAATCAAAAAGCAAATAGACCATACCTCGAAGGATGGCTATCATACAAATTTCAAAATACGCACCGCTCCTCAAGGACGGCTGCTTTCAAAGAAATATTCAAGGCTTCTTGTAATCAATCAGCTTCAATACGCTTTATACACTTGTTAAGATCACCGAAAGACTTCCCGCATCGATCGCTTTTTCTGATATCAAGCAAACTTCCCACATTGATCGCTTTGCTTTTCTCGTCCAAATCATGAAGCCGAGATTTTAGACCTTTTGTCGATCATATGGAGAATCCTATTTTCCTATCATGGACATGTATTCTGTCCTCAGTAGGTTCCGACAAGATACTTACTTTCTTTTCTTTCCATTTCTATCCTAGATCTGGTTCATGCGACTAGTTAGTGTCAGTGTTTATTTTAATCTTATATAGGGCCTCAGTATGCTTGGTCTTTCGGTTTCTTATCTCGATCTTCTCTATGGTCGGTTGAAGTCCGACTTATCATTTCCTTCTTTTCCGAGTGTCTTCTTCTAAGTCACTTGCTATTTCGCGCTTTCATCTTTTGCTCTTACAATAAGCATTCTCCATTTCTTTGTCTTGCATCCTGTTGAATTGACATTTCACATGTTAATTCAATCAAAATCTATCTTCTATCAACATTCCTCTTATCTATCAAAACATCTATCTTTATTCATTTCTCATTAAAATTACATCCATCTATACATCAAACGCATCTATCTATCTATCCATCAAAATATTTAAAAGCTATGTCCATCCAAGATACTTCCCATCATCTATCAAAATTAAATCAATCTATCTAACCACATCCATCTATCATCTATCAATCTATATCTATCCAATCACATCTATTCTATCCACATTTCAATCTATCTAATCACATCCATCTATCATCTATCAATCTATATCTATCAATCATATCTATTCTATCCACATCAATCTATCTATCACATCTATCTATCATCTATCATCTATATCTATCAATCACATCTATTCTATCTATCTATCACATCTTCTATCCTCTATCCAATCATCATCTATATCTATCCACATCTATTTTATCTCATCTTTATCCATCCCATTACGCTATCTATCCATCTATCATCAAAACATCTAAAACTTGCATCCAAGTCCATCAGTTCTATCATTATCATCTATCTATCTTTTCTATCATCTCTCATCAATCTTTTCCATCTATATCAATCAAAATTCTATCCACATCATATCTATCATCTATCATCTATCAGCTTATATCTATCCAATCACATCTATTTTATCCACATTTCAATCTATCTAATCACATCTATTTCTATCCTCTATCATCATATCTATCCAATCACGCCTATTCATCATCTATCATTGTCTATATCATCATCTATCACCATCGATTTATACTCATTTTTGCCCGTGGATTGCGGTATCGCTTCTCCACGCTGCTTGCTTCCATCTCGCTAATCTCTTTGCCATAGTGTTGATGCTTGGCTGGTCTATCTCGATCATTATTGTGCGCTACATGTTGTCTTTCGCACATATTTTCGATATCATCATCTATTTCGAGTTTGTTCCTTTGCGTGGAGCACTCGCTTTTTGTTTAGCCGCTTAGAGTTACGCGGTCTCAGTAGGCACTAACGCTGCGCTCGACTTATAGACCGCCTAGTTGTCCCTACCAATGTGTCTCTCTTTAGATGTTGGCTATTTTGCAGCTTCTCCTTACACTCATGGGTCTCAGTAGGCACTAACGCTGCCTCATGAGGAGACCGCCAGTTTTCCCTACCAATGTGAGTTCCTTAGGTCACGCCTCTTGTGTTTATTTTTATGCGTCCTCAATGATCAGCCTACTCCAGCCTATCCGACCGGGGCATCCTCGCATTTTTTTATCTACCTCTTTCAAACTCGGGATCGCTCTGCTCTATCATCCATCCCATCCCTAGTTTGAGGGGGATCACATCACCACAAATTCTTCTCTTCTTCCATCTCCATGTTTTTGTCTCATAACCTCGCTTATCGCAAGTTACTTGACAAAAAGGGGCAAAATGTAGACACCTAAAAATGGTTACCCAATTTAGTGTCCCTTCTCATCCGCTTACTTTACGTGCCTTAGGTAACCTAGGGCACGCTTTATATCACCAACTATCCCCTTGGGATAGTTTTCCAATTTGTGATTTAATCACCTACTCTAAATTTAATTCATCCCATCACATCTTACCCATGAGTAATTAAGTATTAAATATTTAATTACGCTTCTTCCCATGCATCTTAATCACTTATCCACCCCAAATTTATTCTACCCATGTATCACATCTATTTTTAATCTTCCCTAAGCGGATATTTTCCCGTAGTCTGATGAGTCTTATTTTTCTCGAATCGATCATTTTTAGCCATCTCGAGTCTTCTCCGCGATCGGCGCCGACCCATATGGTCGGGCGCCGATTTTCTAGAGCGGCGCCGATTATAAAAGCAAGTCCAGAACTCACTTCTAAGCGCGGAAAAATCGAACCGAAAGAGATCGGAGCAAGAGCGAAAAAGCGAACAAGCGAAAAAGGAGCACTTCAGCACACGAACAGAGAGAGAGAGATACAACCCCTGAGAGATCTTCAAGATCAAGTGTATCAAATTAGGCAGATCCTCGTCCCGAATCAATCTCCCGAGAGGAGCACCGCACTCGCCCCCCGCTATATCAAGCATCGCACCACCATCTATCATCTCGGTGACTCTGCTCCAAGTCTCGCCAACTTCGCTCATCCAAGACTACACATTCGCTTTTCTAATTCCCGAATCTTATCGCACAGCCCCGATCGATCGATTCGCTTCCGGGCCGACGCCGATTCAACCTGGCCCGACGCTGATCGCCTCAATCGACGCCGACGCCGACAAGATTTTTAAAAAGCGAATCGACGCCGATTTTAAAAAGCGACGCCGATTTTCTCTCAGATAGGTAAAGGGATACAGTAACACAAATCCAGCCTTTTTATTTCATAGTTCCTCGCTTTCAGATCGTCTCTCGCTGCTTAGATTCTCGTTTATTACCGCAATCGAAAATCTAGTCTTTATTTACATCTTTATCATGTATGCTTCCTTTCTTTATTGAAAACGTGGATCGACATCCGCCGAGGAAGCTTATCGCTTCTCGACCCGCTTCTCGGGCACCCACTAAAATATCTTTTAACGTGGTCTTTTTCTCGCTCAAGCATCGGTGTTTTACAAAGTTTTACAAAGGTGTTATTCGATCTATTGTGCGAATTGGCGAATTGCTGTGTGCGCCCGCCTTATCTACATCATTGGCTTCCTCATCCATCTACATCTTCATTGTTGTAGTAAGAGGAAAGAATGTAGGATAATTGTATTTATCTACCTATATTATTGATTCATTTTCTATTTTATCTACTTGATTCAGATACAAGAATGTGACACAATTGGCTAGGCCATATGAGTGAAAAGGGAATGTAGATCTTAAAGGAAAAGGATGAGTTATCGAATCCGAAATGTGTAGATCTTGATTTACGTGAGCATTGTATTTTTAGAAAGAAAAAGATAGTGAGATTTCTCAAAGTTGGGGTAGTAAAGAAGCATAAATTGGAGCTTGTACACTCATATGTGTGGGGACCAACAACTTCTCATGGAGGATCCCAATACTATGTCACTTTCATTGATGATGTCATAAGAAAGGTATGGGTTTATTATATTAAACGTAAATATAATGTTTTTGAAACTTTTAAAAGATGGAAATCCCTTGTGGAAAATGAATCAAATTGAAATTTAAAATCTCTTAAATTTGATAATGGTGGTGAGTATTGCGAGTAAGGGTTTTAATGATTATTGTTCAGTAAATGGAATATGCAAAGAAAGGATGGTTCCTAGAACACCATAGGAGAATGGTGTTGCAGAGAGAATGAACAGGAAAATCATGGAATGTGCTAGAAGCATGAGGATACATGTTGGATTTCCCTTATAGTTTTGGGAAAAAGTAGTAGACACGACAGTTTATTTAATTAACCGTGGACCTTCAAGTGCATTGGATGGTGGAATACCGAAAAAGCTTGGAGTGGAAAGAGGTAGATATTTCTTTTCTTAGAGTATTTGGCTTAAAATATTTTGTGTATATTGATAAGGAAAATAGAAAGAAATTGGATGCAAAATCCAAAATATGTAGTTTCATTGGTTATGGCTCTAGTGATTTCAAATTCTGGTTTAGGATTTAGAAGGTTCTAAGATAATTATGAGTCGTGAAATTGATTATAATGAAAAGAGAATGTACATGGATCAAGTTTTGGTACCGAAGGTGAACTGGTGGAGAAGTTTTTGATGAAAATGAAATCTCAGATTTAAAATTAACACCTACAAGTTTACATAGTAAACGGTATCATTTTACCTGTCTTGACATCGAGTCCCCTGTGCCGACATCGGTTTTAGAAGAGAAATATCGGTGTAGGTTATACGGGCGGTGTCGGCAAAAGGTGACCAACGTTGGTCATTGTCGATGTAGATACACATCTACAGGATGAGTAGATTGAGCCTCGACACCCTAAATCTAAGTGAGAAGGTCCTGAAAGGATAAGTAGACCTCCAAAAATATTTTCACCTTCATTGTCATATTTATTATTGATTGATAGTGGTGAACTAGAAAACTTTTAAGAAGTAACACATGATAAAGCCCGTAAGTAGTGGGAGCATGGCATGAATGATGAGATGGACTCCTTAGAGAGACTCAAACATAGAATTTGGTTAGGTTTCCAGCAGGTAAAAGACCATTACATAACAAGTGGGTTTGTAGGATCAAGGAAGAAGAGGGTGGAAAGAAGAGATACAAGGCAAGGCTTGTAGTAAAGGGATTTGCACAAAAAATAGGTATTGACTTTGGTGAAATCTTTTCTCCTGTTTTTAAGATGTCTACTATTCATACTATATTGAATTTATTTCTAGTAGAGGATTTTCATTTAGAGAAACTTGATGTTAAGATAACATTTCTTCATGGTGATTTAGAGGAAGAGATTTACATGAATTAGCTGCTTGGGTATGAAGTCAAGGGTAAGGAAAAATTTGTGTGCAGATTGAAAAAGAGCCTATATGGGCTCAAGAAAGCTCTAAGGAAATGGTATATGAGGTTTGATAGTTTCATGCATGAGCATGGTTATTTGAGATGTGAATCTGACCATTGTGTTTATTTCAAGATGATTGAAAATGGGAGCTATATTATTTTGTTGTCGTATGTAGATGATATGCTTATTAGAGATCTAGTATGTAGTAAATTAGTGAGCTTAAAGAAAATCTAGCTCACAAATTTTCAACGAAGGATTTGGGAGTTACAAAGAATCCTTGGCATGAAAATTCACAAAGACAAGAAAAATAAGAATTTGTATTTGTGTTAGGAGCATTATATCAATAAGGTGTTGGAAAGGTTTAATTTTCAAAATTAAAGACCTGTAAGTATACCTATGGTGTACACTTCAAATTGAGCAAAGATCGGTGTCCTACATCACACGAGGAGGTTGAGTAAATTGCAAAAGTTCTCAGATGCTTCAACGGTTGGGAGTTTGATGTATGTTATGGTTTGTACTAGACCGGACATTACACAGGCGAGTGAGAGTTGTGAGTAGATTTATGGCTGATCTAGGTAAAGAGCATTGGAAAACGCAGACCAATGAATTATCTAGTATTTTAAAGGAACATCTGACATGTAATTATGCTATGGAGGGTCAAATAATTCTTTACGTGGATATGTGGATTCAGACATGGCTGGTGATTTGGATGGCAGCAGGAACACCACTGGATATGTTTTCACTATAGGTGGCACGATAGTTAGCTAGATTTCTAGATTGCAGAAGGTTAGGGCCCTATCTACTACATAGGATGAGTATGTTGTAGCTAGATTTTTGGATTACGAAAGCTATCAAGGAGATGATATGGATGAGAAAGTTCATGGAAGAGTTGGGAAAGGAGTAAGAGGATTGTAGATTGTATAGTGATAGTCAAAGTGTAATTCATCTAGAAAAGAAATCAAATTTTCATTCTAGAATGAAACACATTTAGTTGAGGTATCACTTCATATGGTAGGTATTGGTGGATGGGCAACTTAAGTTAGAGAAAAATCATACAAAGGAGAACCCTTCGGACATGATAATGAAGCCATTATAAAATGAGAAGTTGGAGCTACACTCCACTTTTGATGGTCTTCAAGTTTGAGAATTGAGGAGGGAGAAACATGCCAAGAAAAGGATTGAATAATAGAGCTTTATGGCACATTGTAGAAATTTATCTCCAAGTGGGAGATTATTGAGTTGCGAGTTTAAATGCTTCACTAGGCATGATTTTATAGACTTACTAGAATACATAGTAACCAACATCACTTGAAGAACTAGTGTCGGTCACCCATGGACCGGTATCGATCGGGAAAGAAGGAACCAACATCGGTTAAGGCTCATCAACATTGGTTGCATGTGTGTGACTACTATAATTAAGTTACAGAAATTAGATCTATCTTTAGTTGTAAAGTGAATCTAATGGTTGTAATTGCATGGCTAAAGTGCCCTAAGATTGTAGATGCAAATATAAGCATAAAGCTAGGGTTAGAAGAGGTGAATTTTATTTATAATTTAAAGAAGTTTCCTTTAGAGAGAAAAAGGAGAAATTTGTAGAGAAGAAAGTACATGACATCCAAGAAGGTGTGGAAGATTGTAAATCTTCATTATATTTCCTCTGTGATAATAAATTGGTTGTTTCTTGGTGGATGTAGCCCACACTGGGTGAACCACATCAAATCTTGTGTATTATTATTCTTATTTATTTTCGTATTGATTGCTTAAATACTTAGATATGATTATATATATGTACAACCAAAGTGTGTTAACTCCAAAAATACTCTAAAATGTCTTTGTCTTCTCTTATTATTAACTAGGTTTGAATTCTTCTCATGAACTTGACAAACTTGGGCTGCTAAAACCACTGAATTATTCCCTTTGGAGTCACCAGATGTGTCCACTTCAGAGCCTCTTAAAGGATAAAATTTACAACAAGAGCACACTTATCTTGCTATAATAGAAATGAATACTTCTTGTGGTCCCACTTTGGGCATGCCAAAACTATTATAACAAAATTACAATACCCCTAAATTGATAACATTTGAGTTTACTTGACAATCAATATAACTAGGTAACATGGATTTATCTCAAGGTGTGGGACCTTGCAGTTGAGATAATTATCTAGAGTAGGCTGGTTCCTCCTCCTAATCTAATACTAAAATTACCCCTAATGCTGGAATCACACTTATCTAACCCTATTATATGATTCTAAGGGACCAGTGAGAGAGGAAAATGCACGAAAAATGGGAAATACTACGCTAAGGAGGTGAGAGCACCAAGAAAAGGGAGTGAGATATACTGTTAAGGGAGAGAATTGAAGAGAAATGCAACTGAGTGAGGCCATGATAGCTTTGAAACAGTCCCAAAATAGCATTTAACACCAAATCCTCATTAAACACAACAACACAAGCTTGAAAATAATAGAACATGAACATAATAGAATAGAAATAACAAAGAGGGAAGGAAAGACAACAAGGGTTGAGAAAACACTAGAAACACAAATTTAATTGCTTCAAACAGTTGCATAGTCCATTATATCTACAAAATAGAGGAAAAATACATTCTACAGGCCCATGGGAAGGATTACAGCTCAATGGAATTGAGAAACCAAAATGCAAGAGTTTCCCTAAGTCCCAAAATATCTCCCTTAAAAAATGAGAAGTGTTTACAATATATAGAAGTGATGGGAAAAGAGAGAAAGAGTGAAACTCAGATTTTTTCTCTCACCCACCAAAAAATTTCATTAAATGGTCTAAAAATGCATGGGAATCCTTACAAATCATTCCCCCCACATAATTTAGCTTTTAGAAGAAGAAATGGGGTGCCATACTTCATTAATTACGGTGGTTGGGCCTGGAACTATATATTTTCGTGTTGGAGATGTTTTCCAAATTTTTACACATATAACCTCAATAAAATTGATAAATACAATTTATATTACATATAGGACATTGAGACCTTTCCAACGATATAAATTTTGTAAAAAATAGAGCAACGGGTTGAAAGTTATGGCCATTTTAAGTTTCACGCAGAAAAAACTGTCATTTTCCTTTGTTCCGCGGATTTTCCAATTTTCTGCAAAGATTTTGCGGATTTAGTTTTCTGTGGCATTTCATGACTTTCATTTTTATGGCTTCATTTTTCTACAACTTTCTGTGGCTTTCTTTTCTACAGCCTTTGTTTTTGTGAAATTCCACAGACTTTGTTCTCTACGGCGTGACTTTCATGGCACTTCTTTTCTCAAGCGTGTGACTTTTTACGGTGCGGCTTTCTATGGAACTTCTTTTCCACAGAAGACGGATATCTATAGAAATTCTACATCTCTTTGCAGATTTAGTTTTCTACAACACTCTTTTCTATGGATTTCTTTGGTTTTCTCAAAATTTTCACTAACTCCTTAGAATTTTTGGGTTAGGGAGTTAGGAAAATTGGATTGAATCCAAAAAAAAAAACTAAATTTCACCATTTTCTTGAGTTCTAATTTTCTCTATTTGTACATTTTACCAAGGGGGTAAAAATGGATAACACTAGTCACCAACATAAATTGGGGGCAAATGTAGATAAAAAATCATGCACTTTAGACACTATTTAGCCCCGGTCTCATACTACTATTTAGAGGGTTTTTGAGTGAAGAAATTAGTAACTAACCCCCATCTTTGGCCATCTTATTTTATTTTATTTTTTCATTTCTAACCTCTTGCACCCATTTGCCCAATCGAGTTTTATCATCTTCTATTATTTTATCCTTGACCGGGGCACCCCGATCCTTTTTGAACTTTCCTGCCATTTTTTGGGATCTTTCTAGCCATTTGAGATCTTTATCTTTTTTGTGGTCAGCAATTTTGGGGTTAATTAGATGAAAATAACCCTATAAATATGAAGTTATGAGACCATAATGAGGGACCAAGCACTAGTCACTACTATCATGCACCTAGAGTTGCATCCATTAGCTCCATCACAAGGACAAGGCTAGTTCATCTGCATCACAAAAGTATAGGGGGAGGGATTCTATTCTATTCCATGTACACATTCTATTACATTTTCGACATCTATTTATTACTTGCTACTTCACATAGAGTGACCGGACAAGAGCACCTAGGGCACATGATGCCCACACACACCATAACTACATTTGGGTTTGAAATGTAGTGCGGTTCTCGATTAGTAAGACCATTGTTGTGGAAGATGAGGTCATCCCGACCCATTCATTTGCATTCTTCTTTTTAGGGTTTTGAGACTTCTTGTGGTCATTCTTGTAGGTCTTTCTATCATCCTTGATTAGCAGTAACACCGACACGGTGTAATAAATCTGATGTGATACATAATGGTTTCTGACCACCTACCAAAACTGTGAAGCTTAGTTCCGGACCTATTACATAGACTAGGGCACCCATTTTGTAGACCAAAGTACCCACAGTGCCCCCGGTCCCTTTCTAGGCACTCCAGTCTAGCTACATAGCTTAGATACATCCTTTTTGAGACCTCTCCATAGTCGCTCTGTTTCCTATTTCTCCAATCATTTATGTGACATAGTCCAATGAGTTCTTCATATCAGTTGAGTTCATTCTAAATATCTTAGTACTTTAGGATTTAATATTTCCATTTTCATAGTTGCTTGTGTCATTTCCATATTTATTTACTACATCTATTTATTGTATTTACATGTCTTTCTAGATTAGATTAACTACCCATGCTCCCCATTTTTAGTTAATCAATCTCTCCCCCACCATCCTTCTCCACAACTACTCCTTCCTATACATGGTATGGATTTATCTAGCCATAGGTAATCTCTCCAATCCCAGTTCTACCATTAGGTTCTTGATAGCTAAGGGTATCATGTTAAAATAAGATCCTCTAAGCTCATGTAAGAACTTGAACTTTTCTTCCTTAGGACACGAATATGTCAAAATTAC
The DNA here is from genome assembly GCA_018340775.1 of Taxus wallichiana var. yunnanensis. Lineage (NCBI taxonomy): Eukaryota > Viridiplantae > Streptophyta > Pinopsida > Cupressales > Taxaceae > Taxus > Taxus wallichiana. The sequence continues at coordinate 150,775,143 of CM031240.1, forward strand.
GAAATCCAAAGTATAGTTATGTAACACAACTTCCCACCAATGATATATATATATCTAGTCCATATCTCGGTCGAATCAAAAGGAGTATGATAGTCTTCATGTGTCCAAGATCTCTCTTCCTTGGGTAGAGAAATTTGATTGATGTGTAAGCTACCAACCACTTTAGTACAAGCTAATGGAAAAAAGCTGAAGAACATCTCATACAAGTAGTCACATAGGTTATCCTCAACCCACTTTCATGCATTAAAGTCAGGTCCAATGATATATCTTTGTGCAAACACATCTTGGTTGTCTTCTACCTAGCTCTCAATACTTTACAAAGAAGGCAGTTGATATGCCATCTATATGCAACATCCTGGTAGACAAATTAAAAAGAGGTCCCGACAACAGAACCAAAATATAGTCTTTTATTTACCCAACTTTAACTATGCACACTAAAACTTCATCCGATAAGTCTAGATACTCACCAAGTGCGTGTAACCACCGGGTCCCTCCCTCGTTTTTACATTTAGAATGTTAGCATGCATGTTCATCATATTCATAACCAAGACATTCATTCATACATAAGAATCATCATAAACATGGTAGTTGGAAACACATAATAAGTAAAATAACCATCAATATTAATAATACTTAGGTCTTCATTATTAACATAACAATACTATATAATCAAGAGGTCTAAATACATATATGCAAATCACCATCATTTATCCATTATAAAATACCATAGTCAATACATAACAAGTAGCTAATTAAAATATAACTTAATGCATCTATACAATGAACCATGAGCGCACCATACATGGACTCTAGAATCTCACTCTCTCTAGACCTTCAAAAAAATAGTACATCAACAATATTTATAGGGTGGAGAATTTCCCTTCACTACTCATGAATTTTTCTAATAATAGGTGTGCGTATAAAAATAAAATGCATGTTTTTACAAAGGAAGCTAATAATAGACTATCCTAAATATACACATTTGCTTTAATCCTATTATTAGGAATCCTCATGCGCTCTCTTTATCTTTTTTTTGCATGTTCTTTTTGCAACCATAGTCCTTTATTTGCCACCAAGTCATCTTGTTTTTCTCTATTTTTAGACCTTTTCTTGATCAGCACTCAAACCCCGACTCTGGAAAAATAGCCGAGTCCTTGATCTTGCGTGAAACCCAAGTGCCAACCTATTTTCTCATTGTAGACACCCCTTGCATGCTACTATGGTCCTTATGCATGTGTACCCTATGTATAGCCTTTGTGTTCTATTGATACTTATAATTTTTCCTAATCAACATAAATGCATGGTACAAGTGTAAAAGAATAGTGTTATAGGCCTATAGAATGCTCTTGAGGTAGGGGAGTAATAGATGACTAAGATTAGATAGTGGATGTGCTCTAGGTGTCAAGAATATTGGTATGAGTATGAAAAAATGGCTTGCAAATAAAACTCAAGAGTGGTTGAAAGACCAAATATGGTGGTCTTAAGGAATGATAACATAGGATATGAAGAAGATGATGATGGCCTACAGGTGTATAAGATCTTATGAAGGAAAATTATAATGTTAAGATCATTTAGGAAGTGTCTATAGTGTATATCAGTTCTATATGGTAATATCAAGGATTCTACAAGACCTATATAGTAGATTTATTGAATTTTAAGTGATTTTGCATCTTGAGAAAGTATATCATATTCGTGAAAGTAAGAAAATGGTCTTCTACAATTTCTAGAAGGTCTATAAGGCAAGAAAGAGTTAGTATCCACCTTGAATCAGGTATGGAAGTTGCTAAGAAAGTTTGAACTAACTTGTATAGAATAATGAAGAGTGATCATAGGTATAATAGATTGTGGAACAAATTGTTGATTCAAAAGGGTTGTGTTAGCATAAAAGGAGGATAAGTAGACTAAGACGAAGCTTTAGGAATATGTTGACGTGTTTGATCTATCTTCAAGGAATCCATACAAGGTAAGGACCCTAATTTTTGTACTTTGTACTAGATTGAGATGTAATTATCCCAGAGGAAGTGATGAGTAGGAATTTCATGTTGTGATTGAGATCCTAGAGCTTGTGAAAATTAATCCAAACAGCAATAAAGAGTTAGATTAGGGATCTCATCACTAAAGAAGTTGTGTAACCAAGCAATAGAAGTAACATGACAAGTTTGAGCAAGACTAGCTGGGATAAGCCATTCAAGAGGTAAGATGATGATTTTATCCCTAAACCATGATTGTTGGCATGATTTCAAATTGTTTACATATGATCAAGGAATAATACAACAACTTCAAGTAATGAAGGATGTCAAAAAAAAGTATTAGTGAGAAATGATAAGGTTTTGAGCTATTTCAAGACTTTGGTTGATGTTTCTAACCAAAAGGTGATCCTATGAAGCTGAGAAATATAAAGAACATGCGGGTATATGTATGCTTTGTCATTAATGTAAAAAGGAGAGAATACTAGGTTGTTTTCCATTAATGATAAAGGGGATGTTGATCGAGAGAACACTTGGAGAACTCACACCAAGTCCATGTGTGAAAATAGGTCAAGTTTAACGGTGCGAATGGATAGGAAGAGCACACGCGCGGAGGGTAAGTTTAACATTCAGACTTAGATGATTTTTAGCATGAAGACCTATTTTTAGAAGATGGCGTGCAGAACACACCAATGATGTAGGGACATGCACACCAAAAATTGTCTATCTTTAGAGGATCAGATCAAAGAGTTTTGCATGAAGACGACCTAAGAATAGGATTTTCACTTCAGTTAATTGTAAGAAGTCTATAGATAGCACACTTGTATGTGTGGCTATGCCCTGAATGGCATGTGGCTATTAATAACATGTGACCTATTTCTAGAATAGATAAGTGGTGAAGGGAAAGTCCCCACCCTATATATATGATGTGAAGCAAATAGTAGAACACACACATATAGACAAAGATAGATAGAGACATAGAGATAGATAAAGAGATATACATATATAGATAGAGAGATATACACAGGAGAGATGGATACATATATAGGGATATATAGAGATATATGATTTGATTATCAGTATCGATCCATACGCACATTGGTATAGATTTCCATTATTGTAAGGAGCTTCTATGTTTATTAATAGATGGAAGATATTGGCTGAATCTAAGTGTCATTCCTGTGTGTAATTGAGTAGTGCATGTTATTGATTCAATCATGATTACTGTTTAAACTTGTTCTTTCATAGATCTCGAATGTAGCATGCATTACGAATGATGGATTTGTTATGGATCTATATGTTTATTCCTTCATCACGCTAACATCCTACTACAAGTAACCCTAAAGATGGACCTGGAACCTTTGTGTGCTTTAGGTGAGCTCTCAATCTAGGGCCGAGTGATGTACCGGCATGACTAGGGTGTTATCTAGTAATTTCTAGGCTACATAATTGGTTCCATTATCTTGGGACCTCTTTTCAATTGTTTTAGGATGGTTAGCAATGAAAACATACTTTAGGTTAACCCTAGAAAGTATTGAGGAGTGGATACATGATTTGGAGGAAGAATATGCATGGTGGTTTAGCAATGGATCTGAATTTAACACACACACACTTGGGTAGAACATAATCTATATGACAACTTATATGACATATTTTTTCCATCTTTCTAGTAGAATTATACGAGTGGATGATTGTGTATGTATCTAAGTGGAATTGGAGGTATCGCATACTTGTCTAGACACAAGAAGAATTTCAGGCCATTTATGATGCTTTGACCCGATCTGGACTTGCACTATGGATACATGGTTTCATGGTGTTCTAAATAGTTATATTCTAGAATATTCAATTTTGACGTATTCTTTCCTAGAGGTAGCTGAATTCTAGTTTTTTGTATCCTAGAGGAACATATCTGCAAGGCATTCCAATGGCGATCAAGATCTTAATGGTAGCTTTGAACTTGAAGAGTAAACCGATGGCTAACTAAACCTCACCGCATGTGAGGGCAGAACAGTTTGGTGAAAGATGGCAGACCTAGTGATAGAAAGGTAGAGAGAGGAATGGTGGCTTAAGTATAATGAGGCACGTAAGAGGGAGATAGAGAAGCAGTGTACCATTACAGAAAGTATGGAGTTGAGGAGAGAAATGGATCGTGAAGGATTTAAAGCTCACGTAGAAGATGTGGAGCCAGAGCATCAGGAACTCCCCCATCTTGGAAAACATGATAGAGATCCTCCCTTGGCCTCATGCAGAAGTACGTTAGTAGAGACTACTTAGGCTGCGGGCATGCATCTTAATCCACCTGGTGACCTAGCCCTTGCGCTTGGTTTTTCAATATCTAGTACGACTAGTAATCAACAAGCAAGTTTGGGAAGTAAGAGAGCAAGTACATCAATGGAAGGATAGACGACTTCAATGTTATTCAAAGGTGTGTTTTTAGGTGCATCATCCACATTGGAAGTAATCATGCTTTGAATGTTGGGTTCACCTATGGAAATGGAACTACCTCACATCGTAGGGGTTTAGTATAGAACTACTATTGAAGCATAGGGAGTACATCTACAAGTCCTATTCCAGCTTTTGTTGGAGGGTTAGGAGGCATATGCGGTTCTAGTTTCGGTGGATCTAGTGGATATGGTGGTAGAGGAAACACAAGAGGTTATGGTTAAGGTGGTCAAGGTCCGCAACAACCAAATAACATTTCTATGGAGATGTATCTTCGTCTTCTGGAGTATAGGGGTATAGAGGATGCTACTAAGCATGTGCACATGTGTGAAATCTTGTGGCACACTAAAGGGATCACAGCTACTGAATGTATGGAAAGTCAATTCACTACTACATTATAGAGACGAGCATATAGCTGGTATAGGAAGTTTGACCCTGATCAAACTTTCGTGGATTATGTAGCATTGAAGGATGCTTTCTTAAAAGAGTTCTATATCCCAGAATTTGAGTATAAAAGTATTAGTGCACTCAAAGATATCAAGCAGGGCACCACTGAGAGTGTATGTGAGTATGGTGCCCACTTTAAGACACTTCTATATAAGATTTCTTATGATATTCACACCAGCCAACATGCATAATGGTTTGTTGGGGATTGATTACACCATTCGGAAGAGCACTTTGTTACATAAAACATACACTAATTCATGTGAAGCATTGGAAGTAGATTTACATGCTTTGAGGTAGTTGGGAGGATTGACACTAGTGTTAGTCCATTCTTAGAGGCCCAGTTGTAGCTATGGATAAACTTTTAGAGAAGCTATCAGCAATTTTGGCCCATGAAACGCTCTCGGGAGATTTGTGTACAGATTGTGAAGTAGACGGTCACACCAAGGATAGTTGTCATCACAGAATAGTACGCTCATTATTTATGGACTATGAGATTTGTCATTTGAATCATGATGCTACTCACCGCCCTTTATTACAATGCGCAATAAGGAAGAATGTATCTATCTTTTGCAAAATTTGCAAGTCCATGACCCATGATATCTGAAGATTTTCGATTGATTGGTCGAGATCCGGATGCTATAGACATTGGGGTACGATAGACAAGTGTGAAAAATAATTCTAAGGGTAAGAATGAGAACCAGGATCGGGATCATAATCAAATGTGCTATGATAGGAATGAGGGGCATTTTGAAGGAGGTCATGGAAGAGGATGTGGATATCAAGGTGGATATGGAGGATGAGGCCGTGGTGGAGGAAGAAGCGAGTTTCCTTGAGGAACATGCTATACATGTAGATCCCCTGATCATTATAGGCATGAATTTCCCTAGAATGTTACATGTTCTTTTTTTTGAAAGAATCATAGCTATGAGGAGTTCCCAGACTTATATGAGCATCTCAGTAAACAACATAAGCAAGAGAACAAAGGCGCAAGGATGGTTAGGATCTAGCGTGTGGAGGAAAATTAGTAGATGTCTAAGATAGCACTAGAAATTGAGGCCTTAACTATCAAGATTACCACATGCACAAGAGAGGCATCATACCAAAAGCCTATGATCACCAAGGAGGAGGTTTTAGATGTAAGGTACCCAGATCGTGCTCATCAAAAGGAAGTTTACTAGAATACCATGGAAGTTATCGGGAATCTTCGGGGTGAAATACAATACTTAAAAGAGCAAAAGAAAGCATCGAGACAGCTTCAAAATGATATCAATGATATGAGAGAAGTATGCAAAATGTTGTACCAAGAGAACATCATCCCACTATTAGGAAGTTGGTTAAAAGGGAACACTCCGCACTTTGCGGTATACGAGACAGGATGGTAGATCCTACATGCAAATCTTCCCCCTAATAGCATTGACTATGACAAGGAAATTACTCTGAATGTTATTATGGATGGATGAGTGTTGATCATTATTATGATAGATACATGTGCGGAAGTAAATGTTCTTACATTAGATGCATGGGTACTGGGGAGACCCCCATTGAAACCATCATCTAATGTGTTGTTTATGTCAAACCGGACTAAGACAACTCCCATAGGATTTTTAAAGGATGCATCTATAACTATACAAGGGGCCAAGTTCACTAGGGATTTTGAGGTATTAGTACTTGTGGAAGGAGAAATTTTTCTAGCCTTGCTTGGACACCCTTGGTGTTATGCGAATAATGCTTGACTTGAGATTCAATAAGGGGTATATCAGATTTGAGAACAAGGAGGAAGGGTTGTGATACCTTTGTGAGATGGGAAGTCTACACCATATGTTGAGCCTATAATTTAGGAGGACTTAAATAGAATCTATGTCCGCACTTTTCGGTATCCAGAGGTCAAGGAGCCATCAAAGGAAGGCATTCTACGGTGGGAGGATTCTCATTCTATCACTGATACTACAAGTATTTATTGTGAAAATTGGGCTCATAGTACATATGAACTAGTAGGAAATGATGTGAAAAACATGGTTGTGCACAAGAAGGGACTTCGTTCTATTCGATGGATAGGTGGTGTAGTACCCTGGTATATAGGAGCAAAAGATCTTCTAGTATTTTTGGAAGCCATGGAGGCAAAATGTATAGAACGTCAGGGATAAGAGACATGTTAGCATATGTCTTACATGGGACAAATTGTGCGCTGGTGGGTAGTTCATAGAGATAATCTTACAGAGTGGAAGGAGATCGGAATTTCCCTATCTACCAAGTTTGTAAGAAGTAATGAACCTACGCAAATCTACACTTATCATGGTGATAAACCTGCTCAGCATCACATTTAGCAGTGTGAGATACTTTGGAAAGTGGGATAGGAAGCATTGCCACCTTCACTCTGGGTGCATAGACTGTATTCTACTCTACAAGGATGTGCATGTTCCTGGTATGTATATGCAGAACTACATAGAGAGACTAGGAATTGGCAAAATTTGACTACAGAATGATCCAGACCTTTGACTATTTTTCTTCCTGACCTTTAATACAAGAGGCATTAAAATTTGTCAAGTAGTTAACCATGGGAGATAGTGCAAAGGATGAGGAAATCATACAAGAATTAATGGGAAAAATAGAATCGGGCACACGTTTTGAAGAAGAAGGAGAAGACTCCATATTTCTTGATTGTGTTTGTCTTAAGAAATAAAAAGGTAAGATGGTGTATATCGTGGATGATGAGGAAGTTGAACATTTGGATATTGACCATTCACAGGGGGAGCATGAGGTCTTGGAAAGTGTAGATAAGGATACGTGCACACACCATGAAAAATTGAAGAACAAAAAGGTCAATATAGGATCGGAGGCTGAGCCTAAGGAGGTCATAATTAGAGACTATTGGTCAAACTTGGAGGTTGCAAAGATCATTGAGTTACTCAGGGATTATTAGGAATTATTCCCTTGAGGGTATCATGAACTTAAAGGCATGCATGAATCACTTGGGGAAATTAAGATAAAGCTTAAGGAAGGTGCGTGCCCCATGAGAAAGATACCTTATAGAATGAATCCTAATTTAAGCGAAAAGGTAAAAGAAGAAATTGATAAAATGTTGAAATCTGAAATTATCAAGCCCCTTGATGAGTCAGAATGAGTTAGTCCAATGGTGATCGATGTATCAAGAAGGATGGACGAATTAGAATATTTGTGGACTACAGAGAGCTAAATGGTGCCTATGTAATAGACCCATTCCCTACGCCATTTACTTGAGGAAATACTAGAGGGGGTTACGGGGAGTGAAATATATTCCTTTAAAGATGGGTTTTCTGGTATCATCGGGTTAGGATTGCTCGGGAGGATTAAAAATACTACATTTACTACTTTTGAATGGGAATATTTTCCTATACTTGTGATGCCTTTTGGATTGAGAAACATGCCTGCTATATTCTCACGTATAGTTGTTCATGCATTCAAAGATTTTATTCACAACTTTTTGCAAGTTTATTTAGATGATTGGATAGTATATGGGCTTGTGAAAGATCATTATGAAAATCATGCTTAATGTTTGAATGATGCATAAAATTAAATATCTCTTTAAACATTAAGAAGTGCATATTTTCTACACCTTTTCAAATATTGTTAGGGCATATAATCTTCAAGGAAGGGTTTCTCGTTGATCCAGCTAAGGTTGCGGTCATTCTAGGCCTAGAAGCTCTTACCAGTCAAAGTGAGGTCCATGGATTTTGGGTCATAAAGGTTACTATCAAAAATTCATCAAAGGGTATGCCAAAATCGCTGCACTCTTGGAAGAATTACTAAAAGAGAAAGGTACATTTTATTGGGGAGAACCACAGTAGTGTGTGTTTGAGATATTAAAAGAAAAACTTACTATTACTGACCATTTTGTGTTTTCCTCATGGGATAAACCATTTTATGTGCACGTGGACACTTCTGGCATGGCCATTGGCACTGTGTTAGCTAAACCTGGAGAAGATATTATAGATCATCCAAATTTTTTTACTAGTAGGAATTTGACTCATGCTGAAAGGAATTATACAACTACAGAGCGCGAAGCTTTGTTAATTATCTATGCATTGTACTTGTTAGCAACACCATTTGTGTTTTATATAGATAAAATGGAATTTAAGTATTTCGTGAACAAACCAGAGTCTCACAAGGGTGCATATGCAGATGGGTATTCCTATTTCAAGAGTTTGACTTCACATTTGTGGTGAAGCCAGGGAAAAGTAATTCTAGACCAGACCACTTGTTTAGAATTCACTCAGGAGAAGAAGCGTAGACAATTGAAGAAACCATGCTAGATGCACATTTATATAGGTTACAACACATGCCCACAGAATTAGAAGACATTGTTGTATTTTTAAGAACTGGTATGGCACCGGAAGGAATGAAGGCATTAGAAAAGAAACAACTTGCTATACGTGCATCACCATTTATGTTAATCAGTGGAAACCTTTACAAATTAGGTAGAGATGAAGTATTATGCCCTTTATGTATTAGAACATGAGCACAAGGATATTATGGAAGAAGCCCATGGTGGTATTGCAGGTGGCCACTATACAGGTGATGCGACTTCCCAAAAGATCCTACTCATTGGATTATGGTGGGAGACACTGTATAAATATTGTAAGGTGTATTGCAAGGTATGTGACCATTATCAGCACCTAGGAAAAATAGGGTAAAGAGATGAGATTCCTTTGAGATCGATTACTAGTCTGAACCATTTGAGAAATGGGCCATTGATTTTGTAGGACCTATTTTTCCATCCGTTCGCTAGACGGATCACTCTATATCATTACTTGTACATATTATCTAACACGGTGGGGAGAAGCCACACCTATGAAGGATTGTACAACAACTATAGTAGCTAGGTTTCTATGGGATAATGTTCTTACAAGATATGGATGTCCTTTAAGCTTGACAAGTGATAGGGGTACACACTTTCTGAATCGACAATCAAGATAATATTAGATGAGTTTATGGTCACACACCATAAAACTACACCCTATCATCCTCGGGAAAATGAACTATTGAGGCCTTCAACAAGATTTTGAGTAAAACTTTGTGATGTTGGGAGAAAGGATTGGGATGATAAAGTGTTAGTTGTTCTTTGGGAATATAGAAAAAATTATAAGATATTAACAAAGCCACACCGTTTTAGTTGGTGTTTGGTGCAGAAGCCATTCTCCCTATAGAATTTATGCTACCTTATTTACGCATTGTGCACACTGGACATCTAGCTGATGAGTAGGATTTAGTAGAGCGTATTGAGAAGATGATTCAACTGGATGAGTGATGAGCCATAGCATGATGGAGTCAGAAGCAGGAAAAGGCTAGGTAGAAAGAATGGCATGACATAAATATAAGGGATAAAAATTTTGAGATTGGAAAAATGGTACTTCTTTATGACTCTAAGTTCTTGCACCATCCAGGAAAGCTCAAAGTACATTGGTTGGGGCCGTATGTCATCACTCACATACTTAAAACAGGTGCTTGCCAATTACAAGCACTTGATTGAACACGGCTACTTGGTTACTTCAACGGGAGTAAATTGAAGCCCCACTATAGATAAGTATTCTTGGTGTTTGTAATAAGGCGTATTTACATTTAGATTAGGTTTTCAATTATGTATTTCCTTAATGTATTTCCTTCATTATCATTATTATTTGTCAATTTAGTTATTTTTCTTGTGTAATAAGCGTGCTTGCGCGCATGAAGCTACTACTACGTGAAGAATGTTTATGCGTAAAGGACTACATATAATTTTAGTGCGGGGTGGTTGTTTATATCTAGGTACAATATAGTGGGAATTGAATGGATAAAGGAATAAGCTGCTATGGGTGTGATTTTAAGTCAAAGAAATATTTCTTCTCACAAGTGACCAAGGATAAATATGAAAGAAGGAATAGTATAATGTGAGGTAAGCAGAGGCCATGATAACTACCAGGAGAAGGTACAATGATGAGGTACTTGGGCATAAGGGCATGTGCTAAATAGAATTCTCGTGACTAGAGGGTATGAAGGTGTGCTTTAGAAGGTTATAGGTAGGGCAAAGCAAAGATATACCACGCGGAACAAACTAATTTGATCAATGAATGAGGGGATATTTGGTAGGTAAAGGAGCAATATATGCATCAAATTTTGAAATATATATATAAGGATGGGATGCAAATTCATTTTTACCATTACGATTAAGAGCATTTGAATGAAGCTAAGTGTGAAGAACCGAGTGATTGTTTTAAGGTGCAAGAGGTGTGTAACTAGTCGCAACGAAGAGATATGTGTGCATAAGAATCTTGTATCCCGATCGTGAAGGGTTTGAGAAAAGTGAGGTGACGGAGATGAGGTAGGGGCACATAATTTCACCTAGGGCATGCTGAATCAAACTAGGGTTTGATTTACACATTACGAATTTGAACGGAAATGATATATAAAGGATTTCAAGGTAAAAATGGCACTGAAGAAGGCAGCTGTAGTAGGAGTAAAAGGAAAGAAGAAGGTGGTTGTCGAGGAAGAAGGAATGGCTCCAGAAAGTAATTTCTTGGAGATGTAATATCCGAGTTGATCCTTAAAACTGATATAGAGGATGTTGCCTCTTAAAACATTCTCTATTCATCAATTTTCTTTCTTATTCTTTCCGTTCCATATTCTTTAGTGTAATTTTTGAAGATACCCATTGTCGGGGAGACAATGCGATTAGTGTGGGGTAATGTTGATAAGAGAACACTTGAAAAAACTCACACAAGAAGTCTATGTGGGAAAACAGGCCAGGTTTAAGGGCACAAATGGATAGAAAGAGCACGCGCTTGGAGGGATTTTTAGGATTCGGGACTTAGCTGATTTAGAGCATGAAGACCTATTTTTAGAATATGGCGTGCGGAACACACCAATGATATAGGGACATGCACACCACACATTGTCTATCTTTAGAGGATTGGATCGAAGAGTTTTGCATGGAGATGACATAAGAATAAGATTGTCACTTCAGTTAACTATAAGAAGTCTATAGATAACACACTTACATGTATGGCTATGCCTATAAACAACACGTGGCTATTAATAGCATGCAACCTATTTCTAGAATAGATAAGCGGTGAAGTGAAAGTCCCCACCCTATATTTATGATGTGAAGCACATAGTAGAACACACACACATAGACAGAGATAGATGGAGATATATAGAGAGATATACATAGGGAGAGATGGATACATAGATAGGGATATAGAGAGATATATGACTGGATTATTATATCAGATCCATGCACACATTGGTATAGATTTCCATTATTGTAAGGAGATTCTGTGTTTATTAATAGATGGAAGATATTGGCTGAATCTAAGTGTCATTCCTGTGTGTAATTGAGTAGTGCATGTTATTAATTCAATCATGATTATTGTTTAAACTTGTTCTTTCATAGATCTGAATGTAGCATGCATTGTAGAATGATGGATTAGTTATGGATCTATATGTTTATTCCTTCATCACACTAACATCCTACTACAACAACCCTAAAGAGGGACCTAGTACCTTTGTGTGCTTTAGGTGAGCGCTCAGTCTAGGTTGAGTGATGTGCTAGCATGACTAGGGTGTTATCTAGGTAAATTCTAGGCTACATCGGGGATATTGTTGGCATGCCGAGTTCTAGGTGTTGTCATTGATGTAAAAGCTCATTATTGAAAAAAAGGATGATGGAGTAGTTTCAGATAATTCTTAGTAGGTTGATGACATGGATTTTTAGATGAATTCTTGGTTTCAAGAGTGTATTCGATGATATTAACTTGGTTTAGCAAGCTCACTCAGGTGACATAGCTAGCCTAGGTGATCGAGCATGGTGAATGGAACTACATGATGACTTGAGGAGCATGGTAGTGACATGGAGATAATGTTAGGAGTTTTTTTTAGGAACTCACATGATTTTCAAAGTGTGGGTACATGTTGAGGACTAGTTATAGGTGCTCATCTAGACCTAGTCCAAAAGAGTCATGAGAGCTCATGGAGGCATATAGGTGAGTGATACATGTTGTCTCGAGGTTTTTCTATCCTTATGGATTTATGGTAAGAAAATATATGATGTTTTTCTACTTATTCATGGTGCACACTAGGCCTAATCCTAATGTTTGGAGGCCTAATTAGGCATGCTAGGCACTTATAGGTATGTGTGAGTTCTTGAGAACACTTACGGAGGTAGAATACACATGAGATCGATTCGTTGATACTTTTTATCGGTTGGAGAGTGAATAGGGATGAAAATTTTCCCTATTTAAGGCCTTTTGATGTATTGAAAGTGACAACAAGGGTGCAAACCTATTGAGTTGTCAAAACTACTTTTTGGGAAACATAGTTTGGTGAATAGGAAAGTTTTTGTGGTTTGCATGTATGGATGTTTCATGATCTATAACTAGCATGGATGTGATATAAAGATCAAGGGGATTCTAGCGAGTGTTTACATACCATATTTGAGGTGTTCTTGGGTTTCCTTGAGGCCCAAAGGTCAAGACTGTTCTGAAACAACTATTTTGAGAATAATATCAACCTTCTTGAGTGAATTATGAAGAATTTGATTGATGAAATATAGTTTAAGACCATGTATGGTGTTTTTATCTCATATTTTACATGTGTGATGAATTTGGGAGCTTTAATAATCATGGTTATGAGGTTTTTGGTTTTTAGTCATCTAGGTTTTGAGGTTTTGAGTAGTTTTTGAGCTTGACTAGTGTGTTCGAGCATGACTGACCTAAATGGGTCCATTATGAATGTTTTTTTTGAATGTATTATGATTTTTTTAATATTTATTGGTTGATATAAAGGATTAAGACCAACTTGTTTCATGGTTGTGAATTTAGAAGGGTATAAACTACATGTTTGAGTTCAAATTTGAACTAGCTAAGAGAGAGGAAAAAGTGCAACTTAAGTGTGAGTGAGAAATAGGTATGAAGGAATTATTTTAGATTAGAGGAAGTGTTTGAAATGATAAGTAATATTATAGAGCATGTGTGCAATGGTTTGAGATCAAATCAAGTCAATTTTTTCCAAGTTTGAGTGAGATAGAAGGATGTGTGTTTGAAGTAGGGTTTGAAGGAGTTTGGAGCTGAATCTTGTGATCACCATTAGCTAAGTTGTTTCAGCATATCTTCTATGATCTTCTTATCAAAATATTGTGTGATGAGTCATATTCATGCAATTTTTTTTTTTGATTAATATCAACAAGGGTTTATGGGTTGGCGTTTCCTTGTGGAGTTGGTCCCTCACTAAAGAAATATCTTGTGATGTGTAATATTCACTTGAGTATTTTTTTGTATGTAATATCAACAAAGTTTTCAATGGGTTTTATTCCCCTTGAGTATTTCCCACTTACATATTTTGTTCTTGTGTACTCCTTGTTTATGCTATGGTGTATGGTTGTTCTTATTGTTTTGATCACATTAATGCATGGTTGAAAGTTGATGGTGTATGAAAGTTAATTTGAAATTGTTTAAGGGTTTTGAAGTACTGCTTCAACCCCCTCTCATCCATTATGCTTACAACATGGATTTCAAAATTATACCCATTATTATCGATGTGAAGTCTAATGGATTCTTTCTCATCCATTTGAATAATAAATAAAAATATTTTTCATCAAATATTTGAATAGATCTCTTCATGATACTTCAGCTAACATTGGATATTTGTCTCATTTTAATGCCATCCTCTATTCTATTATTCTTCTTATAGGATACACAATATGTTCTATATGTAGATGATGCATCTCTTTGAAGAGAAATGATCTTTTGTTACATATCCATTATCTGACATCAAATATCATAACTACGCATAGAAAAAATTAAAAAGTCTAAAAACCTATTGGTGAAATAATTTTTCAGGTGGGAAAATTAGTGAGCTCTCACCAATAGTGTGCAGGACTAAGTACCCCTTCTTGAATGGGGCAGCCCAATTTATTGAAAAAAGAAATATTAACACTATTCTAATTTCTTGGGAGGTGGTATTTTGACCAGGGGATCACACAGGAGTACTTCCATATGCCTGTGAAAAGTTATTGTAGGTACTACAAGGGAGGAAACAATTAGAAAGAGAGAGGTAAGAAGATAATAACAAGGTGGGTTTTTCACAATAAATATCACATAAGATTTTATTGCCTCAAAACCAGAATATAACCATGAATTCAATGAGAAGAAACCATTCACATATAACAAGGAACAAGATACAAGAATCACAAAGTCTCATTGCATTATATTCAACAAGTACATGCTTATGGAGTAAAGTTGAGATGGAGAAGAATGCATTAGACTAAGAAATGGAATAATTCAGCTATATTTCTTCTAGAGAGAATATGAGAGCTAGAGAACAACAATAACCATCCTTTTGAAGTGAGGAGGTCACCCCTATTTATATATTTACATTATAACCCTTCATCTACCCCCACATGAGTCTTCATGTTACTATTCCACTTGTGACTTTCCATATTCCTAGGAAGTGAGAAAATAAGTCCCATTTTTATAAATAAAAAGGACTTTTACAATGCAATATTAGAAAGTCACTTAATTGAAATAGAAAAAAATCATGATTATGCATAATGAACAATTGGAAAGGGTAGAGAAATAAGTGGGGAAAATAGGAAGAAGGGGAAGGGATTTTACTAAATGTTCGACAAATAATCCTTGTCTGGTGAAGAATCAACTCTTGCTAGCTTCCATGGAAGATCTCCAATGATGAGGATTTGACATTTGACCATCTTGATGAATATGGAAATTACAAATGAAACATTCTCAACTTCTAGGATGTGCACATGTTCCAATGTACAAAGCCAAGTTTCAAGGGTGGCATTGAACTTCTTGCATTGATTGAACCACTTCTTATGACTTCTTACAATATTAGATATAGAACCTCTAATCCATGGAAGGGATTTTAGAGTATCACTACCAAAGGATAAAGGATGACTGATATTTTCTTGAACCAATTCTTGAAATTAATTTTGAAGATCCTTCAAAGAAATGTTCTCATTTAGGAAATGAGTCACAAGGTCTTGCATGCTTGTGCCAAGATATTCTAGAAATCTTGATACATCTTCCTCATAGGATTTCAAATCATCAATAACTTCTTTCAAAGTATCACACCTCTAGGTTATACTACGAGACAAAATATGGGACAAATTCTTCAAGGCAGATGAAAACAATTTTGAAATTATCAAATCATGAGAATAAAAATTCTTCATTTATTTCACCAACAAGAAATTATCCTCCCAAAGGACCTTCTCTTTTTTTAATCTCAACTCTAGTTTTCTTGATTTTCAACTCGTGGCCAAGAGAAATATGAACAAATAAATAATCTCAAGGAAGAGAGCATTCCCTTTTTCCATGATCAGGATTACCCGTTGATTGCATTCCCTTCCTTGCATTGTAAATTCTTGAGATTTCTTAAGGGATTATGGATTGAAGCTGCAGATGGGAGAGAATTCTTCTATTGGAGGAAGAGATGATGAATCTGGTTCAATAAATGATTTCTCATATGAAGACAATGTACTCACATGTTCCTCCAATTGGTTAATGGTTTGTTTGTACTCCTCATTTCATGCAAGGATCCATGACAAAGAATCCTTGAAAAGGTGAGCATCACCCTCATGAGTGGATTTCCTTAGAGATACTCTTGTAATCAAATAGTCATCGGGTGTCATATCTTCTACACGCTTGATGAATTTTTGTTAAGAAACCTCCACAAAACCGAGCTTCGAAAGACTTAGTGAAGAACCTAGAGGTTATTTATGCTTTCTGACTCTTCTTTGTTTTGAAGTAATTTGGGTGCCACTTCCTATTGTATAGTTCTTGAATCCTCTCTAATAAAGTATTTGATCCATGAGAAGGGATCGAAATGAGTGAAAATAAGATCAGACACCTCAAGTGCTTGGTAGGAAGCTAAATAATGACTAGGATTGGTTGGATCAACCACGTCTAAAGGTAAAATGGGTTCTACCAGATGCTCAAGGGATTGCATAGGGTATATCAATTCTCTTTCTAGTTGCTCAATAGGTTCCCCTATGATTTTGGATCTATGTACACCCCTCTGAGGGAGATGTTTCTTCAACTTCTACAAGTTTCCTCTTTCTAGATAGAGATGATCCCATTCCTTCATTGGGTCGCTTCATGAGATGTAGAGAGAGAAGATTACCTCGAAAAGGTAATTATTACACCTCTTTGAATGAAAGTTTTTCTCCTATTTTATATCAATTTTTGGACATTTGAATCACATTCATTGTTCTCTTTCTAATTTTAAGACTCAATGATATGCGACGTGGTTAGAGTAGGAGGTGAAGATTGCACGACTTTCATACTCGTGGTCAAAAATCTCTTAATCATCATCGGAAGGCTCTACACAAAAAAATTAAACTTGAAATACCTCATCTATTCCACTAATATCCTCATGTAGTATCTTTTCATGACTTATCATTCATCATCACAATTTATCCAAAAGTCTTATGTTTGAGGAATGTGATGCAAGAGGGGTAGAAGAAATGAGTCATGGTCTGCTTGATATCAAAGTTAGCCCTAACCACATAAGAGTGCATGTTGAAGGAAAATATCAAGGTCTCAATGTTTAAAGCATCAACCACATTCTTGCATGAGTAAATTCCCAAGGAAATAGGAAAGGAAACACCCCTCTTTTCAAAACCTTGCATTTGATGTGGAACTAGGAAAGTTACCTGCATAACTCAATTTGGAGAATCTTGTGACTTGGATACCTTGGTAATTAGAGAGGGAAAGATAAAATTCACTCACCTTAAGGTAAGTGAATTTGGATAACTGTGTGAAGAACCCCCCATATTTTGTGATCACTTCCATTGATTCAGTTGAAATTCTTCATTTGATATCTCCTTTAAGAAACTGCATGAGATACATAGTGAATGCATCATTCACTCTTGTGAAATGTGAGTTTCTCTCCTTGAAAGTGAGCTTTCGATACTTTTTTAATGTTGTGGCCTTTTGAGGGAAATATTGTGCAAGAGATATACCATGGAAGGGCCTTATATAAGTGAGGGTATACACTAAGTTAGAGGTCATAGTGAACCTCTTGGTGATGAAGAACTGCTCCAATTTCCTGTGAATGTTGTCACTAATGATTTATACCCAATCAATAATTTGGTCTCCTTCAGTGATCACCACTATGAACTGTTCCATAAATTCATAAAATCACTCTATTCATGAGCACAATTGCATTCAAGTATGCCTCATGGAATTCATGCCATGAAAGTGTCTTAGGCATTCGAGAATGTTTTCCCCTTCTTGAGCCATGAGAAAGTTGCAATACTTTAAAGGTAAGATTTTGTCTTTAATGATTATTGGGATGAAAAATCCCATGTGATGATGACCATATTCCTTTGAGTGGGAATTTTCATGCATTTTGATATTCCCTTTGGTGTGAGAACTACAAGTAAAGAGTTGTCTTCGACATATATTGTTCTTATTGTAAGATCATAGTGCCTCGCACAAGCTATGAATAGCTTAGTGCTTTGCACAGAAATTGGATGTCATCCTACTTTTTTAATTCTTCCAATGAAAAATTTATCATCAATAGGTCCCATTAGTTCCTTCTGCATTATGCTCTTCAAATCATCTAAATCCAAATGTGCCACATCATTATCTCCTACATTCGGGAACTCAAAGAGCAAAATTGGAAATTGGATCAAAACTAGTGTATTTGATCTTTATAGATGCCAAAGATAGTGATGAAATGAGGGGATTAAGGTGTGTGTGAAATTTGGATGTGATCGGATCACTTAATATTTTGAGTAAGTCACACCTCACCCGTAGTTACTATTTTTATCCGATTTTTTCAATTTTCAAGTTTTGTAGTTTTCTTAGTTCGGACTTGGGCATTACAAAAGGTCTAAGAACTGTTGTTTTTCATATTCAAAAATACTATTTTTAGAGAGGATCCGATGCCAAATTAATCAAAATAGAACCATTTATTTTGAGTGTTCGATTGAGATGAAATTTATTTCATTAGATTAAGAATTTTGTTTTGATTTCCTGCTCCAAATTTCAAGTGTTTTTATCTTCTAGATTTTCCAAAGATCTTAAAAGGCAAGTTTTTCTTCTAAAATAATAAAGAAGCTGTTGTAAGAAATTTAGAGTATTGATGGAATTTTTTTGTAAAATCTGCAAGGTGTTTAGGAGTAGAATCTATATGCAAAATATCAAGGGAAACAAAGCAAAAACCGAGGAGTTATGAGAAAAAATGATGATTAGGCCATGGGTTTTTTGGAAAATTTGGTAGCATAACAACATATCAGCTGAAATGGAGAAAAAATAAATATGAAAATGGCTACAAAAATTCTAAGTTTTGGTTTATATCCACCTCTTAACACTAACCTAGTTAACTCACCTTCTAAGTCATCATTGACCGTTATAGCTTAACTTGGGTTACATGAATGAAGGAGTGGGATTAAAATTTTTTAAATGGGTTTTGGTTTTCCCCATGTCCCTTACCACATTTATTAAGTGACAAATGGATATGATGTGGTGAAAATTGTGCCAGGGGTGAAGGATTCATGAGAGGGGGCATAAAATTAAGTTGTGAAGTGTTTGGAAAGCAGACCTAGAGAGCATGTTGCATGAAGTCTCAAGTGATAGGAGGTGGAGAGATCACATGGTGGCACATTTTGATGTACCGAATGTCTCTTTGTAAAGGGGAAAAATTAAAATCCGGGGTGAGAAAGTGCTCCAAGGGTAGAGGATGTCATAGAGAGGGGCCAATCTTTGAGTGTGAGTGGAAGAATTGATGCTAACACCTAAAGATGTGACTTAAGTGATGAAAGTTTCATCCTCCACATGATGGCACATTTTGATGTCCCCAATATACCTTTGGAAAGGGGGAAAAGGTAAATAAGTTCCTCATAAGTTCACCTATGGTTAGCCCATCACGAGGAAGGGGCCAAGCAAAATTGTGAGTGTATACAAACTTTCTAACACACTAAGTCAACATTTAATTGATACAACTTTAAAACTGATAATCTCAAAGTGGTGGCCCATTATAGTTTCCCCCATATCCCCACTTGAATTTGGTAAAAGGTAAAAATGAATATTAGGGGTCTCTAAGAGCACCAAAACTATTTTTGGAAGCTTTCCTTCACCAAAAACTACTAAACATAATCATTCGAGAGCGCCTTCTTGCTCTAAGAGATTCCATAATAGTTCCATAGAATATATATATATATATATATATATATATATATATATATATATGTATATATATATATTTTTAATCCAAAAGGGATGATGAGATAATTCCCACAATTTTCAAGAGCTAATTATTCCTACAATTTGAAATTTACCCCGCTTTATTCTACTCAAGGTTGTGCTAAAAGAAAGAAACTACCACCAAAATTTATGATGATGAAAAGGATAACCGACATAATGGATGTGAAGAGGGAATAAAAATTTTCATATTGGAATTTGAATCAGGTATCATCTATTCCCATAACTCAAATAATATTCAATTGAATATCCACCAGATCGAGGGTCTTCATCTACACTTTGCAAGGCCAATATCTTCAAATATGAACCATAGAATCTCCTAAAACCTTTTGGACTATGAATTAAAACTTCTTAGTTTTCCAACTAGTATCCGATCACTTCCCAAAGCATTTTGATTCTCCTAAAACATTTATAACAAGATGAGTAGATTTTTCATTACTTTTAGCTCCTTACACCATGCCACAAATAGCCCGATGTTACACAACTTGTTCCTAAACATAATTTTTCTTGCAAAAATTTCCTAAACTACCTCAGATGATTTCATTCTCTACAACACACTTCCTTGATTCTTTATATTTTCTCTGTATGTTCTTGGAAGGTATTTATCAGTGAAAAATATTGATAATAGGCCTTTTGCACCTCTTGGAGTACTTATCTTCTCTTTGATCCAAATACCTTTATGAATTAGCTTGAATTACATCCCATGCACATGAAACACACTTGAAAATCACATTAGAACATATCTCCTAGCCATTATGAGGGAAACACATTGAATATGTTTACTAGAGCGAAGGTTTACATTGACTGGGAGAAGGATTTTCAAATGTGACTTTGGTTTTCATAGCATTTTTTTTGAATTTTTGATGCTACACAGTTTGCATGAAAAATTTGGCTCTTTCTGGGACTTGTTGTCAATCGAACACAAGTGAGGACATGGAAATCATGAGCTCCAAAATCTCAAGACATTGTGTGGACCAAAGCCTTATCCATTGGGTCATATAGTCACAAATGAGGTATACAATGAAAAATTCTTTATTGAACACATACACACAACACACAACAAGAAAAAAACACACAATGCAAAAAGGTAAAAACATAATAGGAAAGGGAAAAACACAACTTAAAATCACATATGGTACAGTTGGGGGACAAATCACTTTCATTGCTTGTACAATTTCAAGTATTTCCCACTACGAGGTAGTTCGAAATAGGTACCATCCATATATGAAAGATAAAAAGTATTTTCTCCACAAATTTCCCAAATTTGAAATGGTCCAAGCCACAAAGAGTCAAATTTTCCATGACTACCCTTTGGCTCTCTTATTTTATCCCATAGTAAGATAAGATCACCAATTTGAAAATATCTTTCCTTATCCTTCTTATCAAATATCTCTTTTTACCTTTAGCTTATGCTCTCTAATTCGATCAACCACCATTATCCTATTTCCACTAATTTTCTCCAAATATAAGATTCTATTATCAAGAGAATCATGGAATTGATGTCCTCAACTTCCCTAAATAGATGAAGAGTAGGCAATTCAACATTAATGGTGATATCGACATTAATACCATAAAGCAACCGGAAAGAGACATGCTAATTACATTTTTTGGAGCAATCATGTCCACTCATAGTGTATCATAAAGCTTCTTATGCAAAAATATTTCATTTTGATCAACAAGCTTATGAAAAATTGGCACAATATTATTATTGTTAGATTCAACCCGACCATTCCCTTGCGGGTAATACTCTAATTCATGTGAGAGTGAGATTCCATAGCTATAGAAAAGTTTGGTCTATTCCATTAATGAAAAATATGTTACATTATCAACCACCACCTTTTGAGGTATTCCAAAACAAATGATGATGTTCTTTGTAAGGATTTTACATACCGTTTTGGAGTTAGATTGTTTGAAAGGGATGGCCTCCAAGCATTTGGTGAAGTATTCTATAGATGTGAGCACTTAGTCATGGCCTACACTTTACCGAGGATTAAGCATATCAATAAAATCAAGGCTCGAATAATGGAAATGTTCCTTAATGACCACCATTTGAAGAGGGAGTGCAACAAGTTACAATATTCCCAAAACGTTTTGACATGAATCACATTTTGAAATCCTTTTCTAAGCATCTAAAAATACTGTAGGTTAATATTACCTACCTCAGAGGATCTTGTGAGTAGTCACCATGGTGGAGAAATGTCCACCACAAGATTGGTCATGGTAATACTTCAACAACTTTTCTTGTTTCTCCTTATCAACACATCTTAGGAAACATCCGTCCAATCCTCTCTTATATAACACATGATTCCATATGACATACTTAGATGATTTCATCTTAATATTCCACCTTTGTTTATAATCAAGGTGTGTCGGGAACTCTTCGTAGGTGAGGTAGTGTGAAATATCATAATACCACTCATTGGTGGTGTTTACAAAAAGAACTTGAGGTAATTACTTTCTCATGAATCCATACATTTGACATCATTTTATTCACTTTGATTGATGAAAGACTCATCTTCAGCCATTAACCAGCACAAACCATTTCCTCGGACCAGATTCGATGGTCTGATATCCAAGTCATATTCCTAGATCTTAGCCTTCTAGTTAGCTCTCTTATCCCCTGGATCTCATTGAGTTAAAATTTATTTTATTGCTGATCCTGGAACGATCACTACAGAGTGGGAGTTGAGAATGTAGAATCAAAATTTCTTAACTACTTGGACTATGGCATATGCAAGCTTCTCCATTTTATTGTACTTCAATTCATGATATTTCAACAAAAATCTCATGAAGGAAATTAAAGCTTTAATACCTTCATTATTTTTTTGGACTAGGATGGCTAAAAGGGTGTGATCAGAAGCATAACAATAAAGAATACAGACCTTATCAAAATTTGGGCATACCAAGGTAGGTGCTTTTGCTATTGCTTCTTTGATTTCCTTGAATGTATATTTTCCATCTTTACGCCACCTAAAGCTTTCTTGTGGCTTCATCATACTTGTAACATAGTTTTTAGTTTAGAAAAATCCATAACAAAATGGTTGAGAAAATTTACCTTACCAAGAATGAATGAAATCCTGGCTTACTTATGGGTAAGGATAGTTCCCGAATTGCCTTTATTATTTTTAGATCAATTTTAGCTCCTTCCTTGTTCACAATGTGACCAAGGAGCTTTCCTTCTGTGACACCAAAAATACATTTTTTAGGATTAAAAGAAATACCATGTTTCCAACATCTGATCAATACTCTCTCCATATATTTCAAGTGATCTCCCCACCTTTTGAAAAATACTATGATGTCATCAAGGTAAAAGAAAATTCAATGTTTGATATCCTTGAAGGAAAAATCCATCGCCCTTTGAAAAGTTACTCCAACATTAATGAGACCAAAAGACATTCATTTGTAGGAAAAATTTATCCATGGAGTGGTGAAAGTGTTTTTGTGTTGATCCTCCATTATCTTAATTTGATTATACCTGAAGAATCCATCAAGAAAGGAAAAAATTTCAGATCATGCAATTGTCTACAAGATGTGGTCCATGAGGGGAAGAGGATAATTATATTTTAACAAATCTTGATTCAAATTTCTAAAATCAACACAAGTTCTAATCTCACCATTCTTTTTCTTACTAGAACAATGTTAACAACCCATGTAGAGTGGTGAAGAGGAAATATGATTCTAGCATTCAAAATTTTCAGCACTCCTTATAGACACCTAAAATTTTGTTTATGTAGTTCTACTACTTAAATTTCACTAATGACCTTCTCATCTTCTCCTCTGGTCAATTGATGACACTTTGTCAATTAACTATTCTTTGCTCCATTCTCATATGCCCATTTACGACATTCTTTTAGCTAATATACCCTCTTATTAGCTAAACATCCCCCTTTTAACCATTCAGAATCTCCCCATTTCCCTCTAGACCACTTCTACAAGCTTCCTAGGCTATTAATCAATTACATGTGATTAATTAGACCCCTCCCAACTCTCATAGGTTACTAATCACTTGTTAATCAAGCTTAACTAACCTAAACCAAGTTTATCTCTTCTAAAGCATGTTTATCCACTCCTAATAAAAAAGTGCATTGACTTGTAAAGAGTCTATTTTGGCTTTTATATTTTGTCCCACATGCACTAGAATTCAAAAATTCTCAAAATGAAACCTATAAATACAAGGCTAATGTCACCCTTTCAAGTTTACACTTTGATACCTTGGAAATATATGAGATCTCATTTTTATTAGCTAAAGCTATAAGACATTCGATCTTGAGACATTCTCCATTGTAGTAATTTATACATCTTGCATCCATTCCTTCAAGCTTGGTTAGTAGGAGAATATCTAAACATGGTCTTGTAGCCATTTTAGAGAGATCTCTTCACCACTTGGAGCAAACAACACAAAACTAATTGCTTAGGATCTAACTAGGTTCATCTTTATATTAAGCAATCTAGAGAAGTAGAGGTAACATAGTAATGTTAGTTTGATTCATGCATTATTGTAGAATTTTATCTCATTAAGCTCTCATCTTGATGTTTATGATAGATTTAGTTATATTATGAAAATTGTAGAAGGATTTCTACAATGTTTCGGGTATCTTCTATTAATGCTACCTTTTTCGTCCCGACTCCTTTTCCTTTCGGCATTATTTTGAATTTTTTTTGAGGATAAATTTTTCCTAAGTATGGAACTGAATGCAAAGGGTATCCACGTGTCCCTTCGATGCATTTTGGAGAAGGTACAAAGCACCGTGAAGCTTCAAGCGGTGAGAATCCTCCACAAGGATAAAGCACGAGATAAGCGGCCCTAAGCGGGTTACAAAGTTAAAAGATAAAGTGGAGGAGTGCATAGGCCTCCACGTGTCACCTAGGGGAGAAATAAAAGGATAATCCTTTGAGTAGCACAAAGTATCCACGTATCATACAAGGAAACTTCCACCATCCAAGGAACCAATTAAAGAAGCAAAGGGCTTAAGGTTTGGTGGAGTGAATGCGATCTTGGGTCCCAAAACATGCAGTTGAGATCTGCTCCAAAGTTTGAAGATCTCATAGGTAAGAACTAAATGTGGGTGGTGGAAATATTAATGGAGGAACATTGAAGCAAGAGCCACAAGGTCTATATAAGAATGTTCTTGTGCCAGTAGAAAAAGGGGGATGGAGAAAAAGAAGTTCCATAGCTCTGCATGAGTAATTTAGGTTCAATATATTGTGTTAACTAGCCTTAGCAAGGCTCTATTGTAAAGGAATACTATAATCTGTGCCATTTTGGCCTTATGTATTATTTTCTCTATTAATAAGAGTTCTTGTTATGTGAACTAAACGTTCACAATCTGACATTTATTTTCTCTATTAATAAGAGTTCTTGTTCACTTTTATTCAGTTCTAGATGAATGTTTAAATATATATCATGCTACATGCCCTTAGATATTTTAAATACATCTATTCATTCACTCATGGTTATGTTTTAGTTTCATCGGCCTTTGATAATTTGAGATATCTCTGGAGTAGTTGATCATGCTAAAATCTCTTCAATTAATCTAGTAGTTATTTCAATAATATCTCTATAAAGTCTCGGCACATCACCTTAGATAGGATTTATTTACTATTTTATTTTATCTCTAACCCATTATCTCAATCCAAAGAAGATAAGATCCATATTTTATAAAATATGGAGGTTATCTTAGGGGCCAAGTCCCACATCTCTAAGATTTCCCACAACTTTGGTGATTCATCTACAAAGATAATCCTCGACGCTTTTCTGGAACACCCAAAGGGGATAAGAATTGAAATCTTAAACTTCAAATATTACTAGGTTTGGTGTATGACATAACAATTTATAGCCTTCAAGAGGATTTGTAACTACACATCTGGTGACTCTATTCAAAATATCTACTAGTTTCAGCAGTACTTATGGTTTAATCCTCTCTAGTTCATGAGAAGGATTCAAACAAGGTTAAGAATAAGAGAAGAAGGCACATTTGAATATATGTAGTTATCCCCAGGAAGAAGTAGAAGAGGTAGATAGATTCAAAGATCTCCGTCTCCTCCAAACCAAACTCTTTCAACACCTCCACCGATATGCCCTTCTTATAATCCACTAGAGTTATTAGGCCTATCATAATGGCTCATCAACCGCCTCCTCCTCCGAGATAGTTCATATCATGGAATCAAGGAAGTCTACTCATCTTTCCAGTACAATCGACAACATGGAATCCCATCCTAGAAAATTCACTAAAGGCACTGCCTAATTTTAGTGGTGAAGAATTCAAGACCCTAGAGGAACATCTTCAAGACATTGCAGAAATATGCATGGTTTAATATATCACGAGATAGAATTTTCCTTAAGGTTATTAGTTGCCTCCTTTAAGGGAAAATCTCTTGAATGGTAAAAATCCTTGAATCCTAACTCTATCGGTACTTGGGATCAACTGGGAGATGTATTTTTTAGAATATTCGGTGATAAGCGAGATAGATCTTCACTCCTACTATTTCACCTTTTTCTTAGATTGTTTCTTTGAAGTGTTGACAAAACAGATAGGGTAATGGGCGTAGGAGGAATACCTATTCGAATGCTAGTTGATGGGTTGTTGCACACATATGACTTCGAATCCACAACCCGATTGTGAGAGCTTCCTTTTGGCTAGGAGTAACTACCTGTAATGAAAACAAGACCACCAGAAGGAATTAAACAATATGGGTAGTGAACTGCCTAGCGTGAGCTAGATCCGAGAAGTATGATACTTCCTAGATGGCTGTCACCCACCTGCTTTTTAAACAATTTAATGTTGTAAACAAAGTAAATCCTATTGTTCTTTTGAAATGATTTAGGTATCTCACTTAAAAACACAATAAGAAATAGATATAATCTAACAGGAAAAGCTAGAATAGAATCCAAAGGTCAAATGATTGGTTTTGGGTCTCTATAGGTTTGATAAAGGTTTCGGTAGGTCATAGGTGAAGAAGGGTGAGGTGAAATTAGGTGGGTAGGTCTTTATTCAAAGCTGTGTGGGAAAACATAGAGACCGGTGTCACTCGGGGGGTGATCGATGGTGGTTAGGTGTAACCAAGGTGCAGTTCCTGTGAGATCTGGAAATTTCATAGAACAAGTTGGGGTCTCCTTTGTGATGGCACAAAGAACTTTGGTTAGTCGGGACAAGGTATTAGGTGACTGGAGTAGGATTTTGCGAGGTTTTAATGGGTATATGGAGGTGAAAATGTGGAGAATGTCAATAGGGAGCAAGATAAAAATGGATGATAAAATGATCATGAAAGAAATAACCAGAAAGTATGATGTTGTACTTACTTGGATTTCATTCCCGAAGGCCTGTGTGTGAGGAATGGAGGTGATGATGATGGGTTTGAAGGTTGTAAGTGATCACCAATCAAGAAAATATTCTCCATGGGCTGTATGTACACTCCTCTTTGCTTGGATAGATCGATCATGGATGGGATGGTCATGCAGGAGAAGATGCTCAATCTCCTTCCTTGGATGTGAGTTTTGCTAGAATTTTATCTCTCGAATATGTATTATCTCTCTCGAGATGTATTCTTGCTTATCAAATTTATCCCAATGTTTTCCAACTTCCAACCTTGAGAATAAGGTTGTTTTGGGGTTAAAATGATAACCGAAGGTAGTTCCGCTTAACAGGCGACGGTTAGGGATGTGACTAGCATCGGTTAAGGTGGGATTTCCTAGGTTTACTAAACTTAGGGAGATCCTCCTAATTTTCTTAGATCTCATGTCATTATCCCACGGATTAGACTGGGAACTTCTTGTGAGCATGTGGGAATGTGGTTAGAGGGAATGTAGGCATTGATTTTTAGGGTTTGGATAAGTCTTAGTTAGTTATGGTAACTTACTAAGAATAGGTTTTAGGTTGAGTTGGCTTGGTGAGGTGCCTAAGTGAATTGTATGTGGGGATATTATTTAAATAAGATATTTAAATAATAAATATAATGAGGATAATACATTGATTTAATTAAATTAATTAAATTAATATTAGTGGGGTGAAGGGGGGTCATGGCTAGGTAAATGTAATAAAGGGTGCTTATTGGTCGAGGTACAAAAGGGGAGTGTGACTTGATTTTAGTGTCTACATTTTGCCCCTTTTTGTTGCATAGTTTGTATTGCTAAGCGATGCTGACAAAAGTAAGATGTGGTTGCCCCATATGTGGGTGAAGGTGATCCCCCTCAAACCAGGAATTGACAAGGTAGCAGGCTAAAGTGGTGAGTGGTTTGATAAAAGGTAAATGTGAGGAAAAGGCAAGTGGGTACAGGGAAAAGGGTAAAAGTTCTACTTAGGAAATCTAGGTAAGGGGTCAAGGTCACAGTAGCAATAGTCAAATGCACGCACATGTATAAACTATAGAACGTTACCGTGGTGAAGAGCGGTAAACTCTACATTGTCTAAGGTCGATAGGTTTATCCAAACAAGGTTGAAGTGAATCCGGTATCCAAGGTATAGGATATGGTTAGGAAACACAACGTAGGTTAGGTGTAGGAACATTTTAGGTATGTTCCGAGTACACCAAAGGTAGGGTCAGGATAAATGGTCATGGCAATAGGCTAGGTAAGGTCATTAGGTCAATCAAAAGCAGTCACAGTGCAAGGTATAGCAAACACATGAGGTCAAAGGTCACTAACGATGGTCCAGGTCCAAATATTTAGGTCGCGGCACGGGTAAGGCCAAGGTAGGGGTAAAATAAGGAGTCCCCAAAGGAGGAAAAATGGAGGTAGGAAGTGACGAGGTTAGGAAAGGTAAGGTAATGGGATGGGTAAAAGGTTGGATGGGGTAAAGGAGCAAGGAAAAGGGTGGGGTAAAATGGCAAAGTAAGGGCAATGTGTAGGTAAGGGTGACCGATGGCGGTCATGGATAATCAACGTCGGTATAGGAAAACTAACGATGGTGAGGTAGGGCATGAGACCGATGCTGGTCGAGGGGGACCGATGTCGGTTAGGTCAGGTTTTGTATTAAAAAATCCATGTTTTTATTATTCATTTGTGATTTGTGAAGTGAAGAAATGACAAAAAAGAGAGAAAAATGAGAAAAGTGTCCAAAGGAAATGGGAGAGTGAGTTGGCGATCGATTTGACGGTGGTTAGGTTGGTGAGTAGTGGGTCCACGGGATTAGGACAAGAGAGTTGATTGGTTAGAGGTCACATGTAGATATTCGAGGATGACAGAGGTGGAGAGGGATTGGGCGGACTACCAAAGACATCACCAGATGCCCGATGTGCCACAAATGGTGGCAAAAGAAGAGGTAAGCTCCCAATGCTACACTCGTTAATGAGATAGAGTAGAGGTTGTAGTTATTTGTGAGTCACAGGGGTTTGTGCATTTTTTTTTTTGTGGGGGAAAAAGTTAAATCGTGTATGGGGGAAATAACGAGGCCAAAAAGAGGGGGAGGGTAGTAAAGTGTGTATGTGGGGTGGGTAGAGGTCTAGGGGTAATTTAGGTCATTATAGGAGGGGTAAAAGGGACAGTGGGAGGGTTTATAAAAAGGGGAGTTTGGGAAGTCACATATTTTTGCACAACAAATGGACCGCATCGGTCTAGCTTGGCTGGCATCAGTTGGGTAGAACTAGGATCGGTCACCAAGTAGGTGACCGATGGTGGTTACATGGTAACCATGGTCAGTCAAGGTGAACTGGTATCGGTCACAAAATAGGTGACCGATGCCGGTTTATGTGTGACCAAAGTCGGTTAGGACAAACTGGCACTGGTTGGAATTTTAACCACAAGGGTCCAAAAGTGATGTAGGTTAGGTGGTTGAGGTTGAGAGGGTATAAACAAGGTGGTGGGTGATGATAATTGGTGAATATGGTCATGGTAAATGTAGATTAATGTTGTGCTTTGGATTGAATGTAGGGGAGATCACAGTTACACATGCGGGACAGGGTTCCACCACTACTGGTGATATTGTGTGACTTATTGACCCCCTTGGAGCTTCAAAGCACGTGGAGGCGAGGATTGAGTGGTATTTGGTGCTACCGACATGCTGTTCGGTAGCCTAGTTTGATGGTCGCGCTCATCGATAGATGGGATTCCGTGACCAACATGTTCCACCTTCCAATGGGTGAGATGATTATCACCTTAGAGGACATGTTGTACTCTATCTCCTCTGAGGCCTCATAGGATCTGATCGGGATAGTGTTTGGTGAGGGAGCGGCAGAGATAAGATTCCATAGTGCTAGTTTGAGCTATGGTGAGATGTACCTATCCCATCCGGATGAGACGAGGCTAGTGGTTTTATTGATGGAGGTAGTTTGATGCTATGCACTGCCAGATGTAGAGGGTGGATGCTTTCCCTGATCACTGATGGGGGTGCTCCATGATATGATGGTGCACGAGACATGCTTTGCCTAGGCACCAACATTCTTGGTGCATCTATACATAGAGTTGTGGGTGTATGGGCGGTTCGCAGGTTTAGCCTTGTGTTGTACGTTCATATTGCACTACTAGGCCTACGAGCACATAGTCTATGTTCAACCTATAGGGATGCCCTAAGTAGATGCATTTCCCGCGAGATGTGTGTGGTTGGGATATAGGAGATGGGTGCCGGTTGCAGGAGAGTGGAGGTTGGATAGGCCGACATATGATGTGGCCCATTTTTGGTAGTTGTTGGAGGGGTTGTCTAGAGTGGACATTATCTAGAGGCCATATGTGGGATTCCCCTCATATAGGCACATGCATGAGGAGCTAGCTAAGCTCCAGCTAGAGAGGTGGATATAGGGTTGCCATGCCGGGGAGGATGAGATGATCCCGGTCAAAAGAATCGACGAAAGTTCAAGCTTGTACAGATATCCCTCCGTCCTTCCCATAGTATCAAAGAGATGACATGGAGAGGCCTCTACCTCTACCGAACCTACAAAGTGCCTACGGAGAGAGGAGGAGCAGCCATTGGATCGGTGGATTGATGATGCTGGATGCACAGATAGGTATAGGTAGTGGTGGGTGGCTTAGTTACGAGCCATACCACCTAGACTGGGGCAGCCTGACTTAGCTACCATGACAGTGCAGAGAGACGCCCTATAGGGGTAGGTAGCGACACTAATCACGTAGATAGGTATACTACGCATACACACCTAGAGGGGTCACGGTGTAGAGTTAGAAGAGCTATGAGTACAGGTGGTCAGGTTTGAGGCCCAGATGGTAGATGGAGGAGATGGAGGAGATGTATATGGTCGTGTGGTATCCCTTCAAGCTCAAGTGGCAGGTTTATAGGTCCAGCTTGGCCATAGCCTGCACACGTATTGGGGCCTTACAAGCATAGACATAGCATAGGGATAGGGGGCACCACCATAGGCATAAGGGTAGGGGTCACGACCATAGGCATAGGGCGGGGTCACCACCATAAGCACAGGATCCGGTCCCAGCCTTCAGTCAGGCAGTAGGGCGGCAGGTACAGGGGCCGAGACCTATGGGACCACCATAGATCGTGTCATATATCATGCTTGTATCCAAGCTACGGATGCCCTAGGTGAGGTGAGATACTATCAAGACTACCTCATGGAAGTCGGGATAGACTTCCTCTCTTATGGAGAGTACAGGGCACAACAGGCATCCAGTGAGAGGACAAGATCCTGCACACACAAGCAGTGGAGAGCACAGAGGTCAATGAGCTTTGAGGCTCTGATCGGGAGAGGCCACCAGCGCATGATGACCAAGGATAGGTGATGTGATAATAGGGACACAAGAGGCTAAGGGTGTAGGTGATACAGAGATGGAGGACATCTGGCGAGATGTCTGATATGCGGCCACCCGATTTTTGCTATATACTAGTGATTATTTTTGATATATATGTTGACTTGCATGCCGAAGATAGTTGTATTTTTATCATATACTTGCTTTGTGTGCCAAAGACAATGAGGATGTGTGAGTGATTTTGTTGTATATTTTAAGCGAGATACCGACTCGCATTCTCAAGATTTTTGTATTGATTCATTCATTATTTTTGTATATATGAGACCGGCCTGCGTGCCGATGACATTTTATATTGTATATCGGCCTGTGTGCTGACATTTTTGAGATGATGGCCATGATGAGATAGGTATATATTTTGAGATACACATTTATTGATTTATATGATGAGATTCATGGTATTTTGTGATGTGTTAATATGTTTATGAGATATTGGATGTATGGCTTGTGTTAGATGAGATATGGATGTGTTACTTTAATGTGGTTTGAAATTAGGTGAGTTAGGCCTGATGGAGTTAGCTTGGTTCAAGCATGGATCGAGTCAGGTTATAGGCATGGATCGAGTCAGGTTGGTTTAGGCATGGATTGAGTCAAGTTATAGGCATGGTTGAGTTAGGTTATAGGCATGGTTGAGTTAGGTTGGTATGGATTGAGTTAGGTTATAGACATGGTTGAGTCGGGTTGTTTTAGTCATGGATTGAGTCGGGTTATAGGCATGGATCGATTCGAGTTAGTTTAGGCATGCATCGAGTCGGAGTTTGGTAGGTGTGGTTGAGTTAGGTTGGTAGGCATGGTTGAGTCGTTGTTTTAGGCATGGATTGAGTCAGTTATAGGCATGGATAGAGTCGTTTAGTTTAGGCATGGATCGAGCCGTGGTTTGGTAGGCATGGTTGAGTTAGGTTGGTAGGCATGGTTGAGTTAGGTTATAGGCATGGTTGAGTCAGGTTATAGTTAGGCATGGATTGAGTCAGGTTATAGGCATGGTTGAGTTAGGCTAGTTTAGGCATGGATCGAGTCAAGTTTGGTAGGCATAGTTGAGTCGAAGTTATGGTTAGGCATGGATGAGTCAAGTTGGTTTATGATTCATTATTATTTGTAATGAATGATATTATGGGTCACATGTGAAATGGTGTATAATCTATGCAAGTGGTGATAGAGGGATGGTAGGTGTAATGTTGTGCTAAGGATTAAAATATGAAGCAACTTGTTATGTATGTGGTTTAATTTCCAATTTTGTTAGAAAAGGGAATGAAGTGAAATGTGATGTAAATGGTGAGTTAGGCATGGTTGATGAATCATTTTAGGGTTGAGAAATGGCCGAGCTAACCTCCAAGGGCCCCATGCCCTCGGAGTGCTACCTACATAGTCTCGGTGAAAAGGGACCTCAGGCTGATGTAGTTCTCCCATGAGCTAGGGAAGAATATGAAAATGAGTTGGTAGGTTTGTGGGCATGTTGTGGGTTTAGGTTTAATAGGTGTGGGTAGATTATAGGTAAAATGATGTAGGGGAAGGTGATTATGGTGAAAGGGGAAGACTACCCCAAAGGTAAGCGTCGAGGACCAAGTCCTGTATAAGGTAATCAAAACATAAACAAATATGGTTAAAAGATAAGAGGGGGCAATAAAGCCACTTGATTGGGTAGGATCATACTGATTAGATCATACCTTGGAGGGGGTGATGAACAAAAGACCCGAAAGGCATTACACAATTAACTGTTCTACGATGAAGGTAGTCACAGGATCACCAAATGTCTAAATTCCAAGATGTCCCTTGAGGAAATTGAGGAAATGAGAGTGAAAATGGTAAGGTGGGTGAAAGGTAATTAATTTTATATGTTTTGAGTGACAGTCTTTTGGGCAAGAGGTCCGAGGTCACAATGGGCAAGTCCATGACTAAAAAGTTTTTTTGTTGTGATAGATTGATCGATGCGAGAAGTCTAGATGGGATAAATAATATGGTACTCCTTGAGGTCTTCATGAAGCTGATCGATGCGGAAAGCTTCACATAGCTATCCTTCGAGGGAGCAGTCTATTTATAGCAGCAATTTTGTCAAGAGGAAGATGTCCTTTTGAGGGAGTCATCTTTTTATTAGAAGTTTGACTTAAGGAGTTTGGTCCCATTGGAGGTCTTTGAAATCATGGACAAGACCAAGGTGAAGGATAGGACTCTTGTTCAAAAGGCAAGGTGGAACGACCATGGGATCTCATCTAAAGGTAGATGAAAAGTATCCATGAGAATCATGCTATGTGCAATACCATGGTACACATATTCAAGAGAAGATAACAAGTGACGGGTACTCACATGATTCTTGTTTAATCATTAGGAAGGTGTATGGAGTGAATAGTGCTCAAGGGATGACCCTATAAAGAGACAAAGGGTGAGGTAGGACAATGAGTCAACAATACAATGGTTGAACATGTAATGCATTAAGGGGTTCAGGTTTGGGTTTACCCTCAAGTGAGGATAAATGATAGGCACCTGATCCATAGGTATGAGTTACAATGTATGGTCCAAGCCAATAAGGAGTGAATTTTTCCCATTTAATTTTTTCTGCTTTGGTTACATGTTGATTTTCTTTCAAAGCAAGGTCACCGACTTGGAAGGTTTATTCATGAACAAATTTGTCATAATCACGTTTGATACGTTGTTGGTAAACTTGAAGGTGATCCAGAGCGCGTTAAGATGACATTCGTCTAATAACTATAGTTGTGCTTAAGTGGTCCTGATGAAAGTCATCATCGGTAAAGCATGTCCCGGAGAGAAATTTTAGAGTGAGGGGATCTGGAATTTGAGATGAAGAACAACCTCTGTACTCGATCAGACCAGTGAAAAGGGTATGGCCGCAGTGGAAGTGCGAATACTAGTGCGATATGCCCATAGGGAAAAATGAATGTGCGTATGCCAATCCTTCCCAGTATCATCAACCACTTTCATGAGAATTTTGTTGAGGGTTTTGTTAGTGGATTCGGTTTGGCTGTTGGTTTGTGGGTAATACGGTGATGAAAAACTAAGCTGAATGCGGAAGGCATCGCAAAGTTTTTGTAGTGTTTTGTTTTTGAATTATTTTCCATTGTCAGTGATGAGGTGATGTGGAACACCAAAGTGACAAATGATGTGATGGTTAATAAACTCACATATTTTCTTGGCTTTCATGGAGATGAGTGGTATGGCTTCCACCCATTTTATGTAGTATTCGGTAGTAGTTATGATCCATTGATGGCGTTGGGAAGAATGAGAATTGATTTCTCCGACAAGATCCAAACCCCATTGAGAGAAGGGCCAAAGGTCACAAGTGACCTGTAAAGCATGACTGGGTGTATGATGAAGGTTGGAATGTTGTTGGCATTTTACACAACATTTGACGTAGTCACAACAATCATGGTTAAGGGTCACCAAGAGTAGCCTAGGCGAAGAATATGCTTAAGAACAAAGAAGGCCACTAAAGTGCCCTCCAAATATGCAATCATGAACCTCCTTAATGGTATAAGGAATTTCAGAACTTGTGAGGCATCGTAAGAGAATACCATCAAAGCCATGCTTATGGAGGAGTCCCCTAGAATAACAAACGAGAGACCTTTTCAAGGAAGGAAGGCATGTTGTCTACTACGGGTGAGATCGGGAGGTAAGATGGAGAGAGAAAGGTAGTCGAGTATTGTTTATACCAAAGGTCACTCGGGTCGGGGTGTCATTTCTGATTGAGTAAACATTGTGAGGTAAATGAGAAGGTGAATGGAGGTGTTGTATGGTGACAAATATTTTGGAATCGGCAGGGGAAGAGGGTATTTGGGAAGCTAAGCAGGCCATGTTATCTATAAATTTGTTGGTTGAACGTGGGATGGTTTAAAGGGTGTAACGATCAAAGTTTGTCAAAAGTATGTCTACATGATGTTTATACTTTTGAAGTATCTCATTACGAAATTGGTACATACCATTGACTTGTTTTATGACCAATTGTGAATCAGCAAAGATGTGGATTGATTTGACATCTAGGGCATATGCGGCCTAGAGACCTAGTACGAGCGCTTTGTACTTGGCAATATTGTTGGTGCATTCAAAGTCTAGTTTGAAAGACAAAGGCATGGGTTCTCCATCTAGAGGAATGAGGATAACACCAGCCCCACCCCCATGCTTGACACTTGGAACCATCAAATAATAGTGTCATTTGGTAAGGGGTTTGTCCAGGGAAAGAGTAGTAATTGAATCATCGGGAAAGTCAAAATTAGAGGGTTGATCCCTAGAAATAGGTGCATCAGCCAGTTGGTCAGCAATAGCTTGGCCCTTGATGGACTTTTGGTGAATGAATTCAAGGTCAAGATCAGCTAAAAGCATAAGCCATCATGCAGCATGCTGATTTTGATAAGGTTTGGCATACATGAAGTGTAAGGGATTGGTGTTGGTCATGACATAGGTTTTATGGTTGAGTAGGTAATGGCGGAGTTTGGTGGCAACGAAAACTAAGGCTAAAAAAGTTTTTTTGGATGGTTGTATCGGGTTTCATAGTCCAAAAGAGTACAACTTATGTAATAAACTGCCTGCTCCCGTGTTGTTCATCGTGATGAGTGAGCATGGCTCCCAAGGAATGATCGGTAGCTGATATGTATAGGTAAAAAGGTTGATCATCTTTAGGTGGAATGAGTACGGGTGGTTGGAGAAGGTATTGTTTTAGGGCCTCAAAAGCTTTGTGATAGTCATCATCCCATTTAAAGGAGACATCCTTCCTAAGTAGATGATGAAATGGTTGACACCAATCAGATAATTATGAAATGAAATAGCGAATGGACTGCAATTTACCTTGCGAGCTACTGCGGAGTTGTTTAAGGATAGTGGGTGGAGGCATTTATAGTATGGCCTTGACTTTAGTAGGGTCGACTTCTATACCATAGAGGGAAATGATAAATCCCAAGAGCTTTCTTGAGAGAACCACGAAGACACACTTTTAGGTTGAAGGTGGACATAATATTTAATGAGGTGGTCAAAGATGGTTTCGAGGATGGTGAGGTGCTTAGCGTGATGTTTAGATTTAGCCAAGAGATCATCCACGTAATCTTCCAATATGTAATGCATGATGTCATGGAAGATGTAAGTCATAGCACACTGATATGTAGCACTAGCATTTTTAAGGCCAAAAGGCATGACTTGATAGTAAAAGGTTCCCCAAGGGGTAATGAATGTGGTCTTTTGTTGATCTTCTCGTGGTAATAAAATTTTGGTTATAACTCAAGAAGCCATCCATGAGTGAGAGCATCTCGTGACCAACGGTGAGGTCAACCAGTTGATCAATACCAGGAAAGGTAAAGTCATCTTTCGGGTAGGCTATGTTGAGGTCACAGAAGTCCATGCAAATGTGGAGTCCCCCTGTTGCTTTAGTAACAGGGACAATGTTAGAAATCCAACAAGGATAATCAATGGGTAAGATGAAGGAAACTAAAAGAAGGTGCTGAAGTTATTCTTTAACGAGAAGAGCAATGCAAGGGTGCATTTTCCTTAGATTTTGTTTGATAGGTTTGGCATCGGGAATGGTTACGATATTGTGGACCACTATAGTGGGGTCAATACTGGGCATGTCTGCGTAAGACCAAGTGAAAGGGTGGTTATGATCTCTAAGAAAAGAAGTGATGGCTTCCTTTTTAGTAGCATCTAAAGATTGTCTGATCTTTAGGATGTGCAGGTTGTCCTGAGTATGAATGTTGATCTCGATAGTCAATTTATTCAACATGGTTTGTGTCTTAGAGGGTAACGATCGATGAATATATGAGTCTTTTGCACCAAGGTAGGTGAGTATGGATTCATCATCCTAACATTAAATGACATTAATTGTAGGTGTGTCATCATCGATCATCTCAAGATACAGGAATGGGAGAGTGGAAGGGGCCTC
Organism: Taxus wallichiana var. yunnanensis; assembly: GCA_018340775.1. NCBI lineage: Eukaryota > Viridiplantae > Streptophyta > Pinopsida > Cupressales > Taxaceae > Taxus > Taxus wallichiana. Next base: position 150,812,805 of record CM031240.1, read on the forward strand.
ACCTTCACGTTGATAAGTCAAAGGCCCCAAGGAAATGGTGTTTATGAAAAAAAAAGTTAGGGGGATAGATTCGGGATCCATTGACTCACGATGGGGGTGGTGATGAAGGTGGAGTGGGTGAAGGTAGTGATGAAGATGAAGGTGGAGGAGGGCTAAGGTCCTCAATGAGTTCAATGCGGATTTTTGGTAGGAGGTTCTGGGAAGCCGATACCACTATGTTATCCTTTAAAATTGACAAGGGAAATTTTACAGGTAACCCTACCAAAATTTTGTTCTGGTCCCTCGTCAGAACCCCTCTGCGTTCGGAATGTTGCAAAGTCCCTTTCCGGAAATCCAGTTCTCCGAACTTAGTCATTTTGGCCCTCTTTTGGCAGGGTGCACCTTTTATCTGTGCAACACAGGATAAACCTGCGCCCTCTTCATTTCCTTTGGTGCACCCTTTGAGGTGTTGACACAACAATTGATGCGCCTCCCCGTGACACACCTTTCTTGCATGTGCCAAGGCACATGTGCCTTCATGTCAACAACATGATTGTTGCGCCAAGGGCACACATATTTCCGTGTCGACACGTGTTTTGGTGCACCAAAGGGCGCAAAGTTTTACGTGTCGACATGTGTTTTGATGCGCCTCTTTAAAAAGTGGTTGGTGCATTTATTACACCCTTGCCTATATATAGGCGCATCCGCCCTGTCACTTTCACAATCGAAAACACGTGATAAATTTTATTCCTCTGCACTGTCAGCACACCTATCGTCCTCGTGTCACATTCGTGGACCCCGCTTCGTCTCTCACATTCTATATATTCTGGGTAAGTGGTCCTTATTACTCTCATGTTTTAGTTTTTGCTGTTGGTTGTTGAAGGAGGGATGAATGAATATAAGAAACCCATAAACCCCTCCTATTGTTTTTCCCTCCCAAGCTTTCTCTACCCTCTTTCCAGATCTGCTGTCAAATAGGGCTCTACCTCAAAAACCAACCTGGATCTCTTCACCGCCCCCTTCACCCTCTGAATCCCTGAAGAAAAAGGCTTAAAACACATGCAAACCCATCAGGGAAAGAAAGAAAACTTGGAAGTTCGTATTAGACTGCATTTTCCTCTTGGCGCATTCACCATTCCTGCTGCATAAAATATAGTCGCGCCCAGAAGGTGCACTTTTCTTGCTTGCAACACCCAATAACCCTGCGCCCTTTGGCGCACCAAACTTCTATGTTGCATGGAAAATATTTACACCATTGGCACACCCTGCCCCCATGCAACACCAACATTACTTGCGCCAAGTATAAAACTGCGTAAACGGCACAGGCGCATCCCCTCTTACAGCAACACAATGTCATGCAAACCTTCCCTCGCCGCAAAAATTCCCCTTTTGCGCACATAAAGCTGATGTTACACACATCAACCCTGCGCCCTTCGGCACACCAAAGTTCCATGTAACATGAAAAATATATGCGCCATTGGCGCATCCAGTCCCCGTCTCGCCCGATGCAACATGAAAATTATCAAAAATGTGCCTTGTGGTGATAATTTGTTCCTTGTAACACCCTCCTTCTGTGCGCCATACTATTAACCCTGCAACCTGTAGTGTCCTTGCGCCCTGCGCCCAGAGGCCTTAAAATTACTAACTCTTCATTCTGTCAATGCTTTAATGGAAGATCTGATGGCTAACATGGCCCTTTTGCGTTGGACTTCGCTCCTCCTTCTTACAGATCAGCAACTGAACTCTGATCCACATATGTCTACATCAAGCAAGAGGCTGACCAAATCAAAGGGCAAAGTGAAACTTACAGAGGAAGATATGAAGTACAATTATCAGAGGGTCAGAATGCTTAAATCCCAGGTAGAATGTGACCTAGATATAAGAGACTCTGAGCTCGGTCACATTGACATGGAAGATTTCTAGGCCAGAACCAGAAGAGTCATAGGAAGTCCTTGGATGGACAAACTGGTGGGCAGTGGTTTGTATTTTATTTGGGGGATCCCCGTCAGTGTAGTAAAAAATGAATTCATGATGGTGGTGTCCCGTTGTTACAACAAAGACAGAAGATGTGTTGAGAATGAAAAGGGGGAGGTCATAATCAACCTGACTGCCCGACACTTCAAAATCATGCTTGGCATCCCTCACCATCGGCATTTCGTGGCCGTAAGCCAAGAGGACTGCGTTAAGGCATGGGAGGATAATGAAGACCAGTGCATGTAGCTGATGAATGAAGTGTATTTAAAGAACAAGAAGGTGGTAACTAGATGGCCACAGGTTATTCACCGTAGCGATTTCTCCGAGGAACTAAGTGATACCATCACGTTCCTAAGTAGAGTATTTGGGCTTTCTGATGCCCATTACTTTCATAAGTGGATGCTCAGGTACCTGGAGACCATGAACAAGAACGTACCTGATCAATGCTTTGAATGGGTGGAGATAATAAGCAATACCATATCCGAGCAGCTCCAACAACTCACCACAATGGGGAGATTCTACATGAACTCCTATGTAGTTTATGTTGCAGCCTCGGAGAGGGATTATCCAACATTGAGCTGATGTGGAGTTTGGCCCTAGGCCGAATATATGAGTACTACCCAGAACTGAAGCTGGAGAATAGCATCTGCAGTTTACCAAGATTAACGACACTTTCTTCTACAACATCATCTACCTTTTGAGGCCAAACATGACTCACGGTCGAATGACCAAGAGCATTGTCACAGCAACAGAGAAGTGGGGGGCCTTGTTTACACAGTTTCCCACCTTCACCTATCTCAGGGCAGCTAACTTCTTAGGGGAGCCCACTAAATTGCTGAGGTATGTTGGCCCCAAGCTGATCCTGTTGGAGCTATCCAGATAGCTCATAACCTACCACGAGAGGTGTTTGAAGAGAAAGAAGGGTGGAACTCCTTTCCCCCTTACAGTGGGTAGGTACACTTGTCTTTCCCACCACAAAGCCCGGAGATGTTTGCAGAGCTAGAACTACTAAATCTAAAGCACAACTTCCCAGCCAGGCCCACTTTTGACCCAAGGAATTTCCTTCCCAGGGAAAAACTTGATCCAATCCACATTCCACAGATCGAGGACATTTATATCGACCTGTATCATGAGGTCAAACTTAGAAGGAAGGACCACTCCCGCTTGGCTTTGGCAGAAATCATTCAGTATGGCGTGGCCATTGTCCCAAAAGGTTATCAAACTACTAATCAAGAAGTTGATCAGGTGTATCTTGACACGATGGGGACAACTGGCCATTTGCTGCAATCGACAGAACAAAAGTGCCCCAGTCCATTGAAGAAAGGGTCAAAGAAACTTTGCGGTGGACAGAACACTGGTGCAGGATGAATGGCCTCATCTACCTCGGGGTAGATTTCACTACGTCACCATTGGGCAATGCACCTGTCAGGCCAAAGCATCTACCAAAGGTCAAAGGCAAGGATAAGGAAGGTGAATCGAGCACTGCTCAAGAAGGAGCTCCTGAAATTCCTCCTTCCGCTGTACAAGAACAAGTTATAACTCTGGCTTCCCTAGAGAAAGAAGTGGCGGAAGGTGTTTCGATGGGCACATCCACTCAGGGTGTTGCCACTACTATAACCGCTGAGGTCCCTTCTATCCCTTCTCCCTCTCCTCCTTCTCCTCCTCGTGTGACCCAAGCGACCATTCCTTTGGTCGTGTCCTCTCCCCCATCTTCTACTATTCCCCCTTCCTCGTCATCCATCTTCTCTTCTCTCGCAGAGCTGTCCCCCACCATTTCTTCTCTCATCTCTCAGCTCCCTTCCTTTCCCACGTCTTCTTCCCCTGCAGTGTCCCTTCCTCCCGTGAGCACTTTCTCGGCCTCCCTCTCGATGCCACCACCAAGTGTCTCTACCCATTTCCCCTCATCCACTGCAGCTGCTCCCTCTTCTACCTCCGGTCCCGTTCCCTTAAGTCCATCATGGATCTCCCAAAGATCTCGAGTCAAAGAAAAGAGGAAAGTCCCTATCACACCGATGGAATTCTCCATCATTCCATCAAAGGGGGCTAAGAAGCAAAAGCCCATAACCCGCTTCTCTCAGAGTGCATCAGGGGAGAGGGTAATGGAGATTGCATATCCCGATCCTTCAAAGGGTAAAAAGGATCTGTCCCCGACAGATTATACAGTGACCCAAGTCACAATGGGAACATCTTCTAAAATTCTACAAGGGGAGGCCCTATCTGCGGTGGATGCCCTTTGCAAGAAACTTCAAGAAGTAAAGGAGGAGAAGAGGTTACTAAAAGAACAAAACAAACATCTTCTCCACGCCTTATAGAAAATGGGCAGTGCACCTCCTACAACTGCCACCGAAACTCCTGAGGCTTTGAGCCAGGATAAGATAAATGAATACGCCAAAATTGGTGAGCAGGGTATGGCAGTTTCCACCTGGAGAGGCCAAATCCTCAAAGAAAGTGAGGGAGTAATCGTCAAGTTCACCGAATTGTATCAGAACATCAGTCGGGCGAACAAAGAACTCCAGGCGATTGCAGGACCTATCTCCGAAGAGCTGGACCATGCTAGGATGTAGCATGAGACCTTCCAAAAAATTCTTGACTGTTCAGTCAAAGATCTAGTCAAGTTCGGCGTCTTCAATCACCCCAGAGCCCTCAACAAAATCCTTTCTACTTTAGACTACCGGGTCGATCAGTTGGAGTTTGTCCTGGAAAAGATTGACAAAGTCAAGGAGGAAGCCCTAGATGCAATGCATCAAATGGAGCAAATTGTTCTGAGAATGTCCCCGGGCTTGCTCACTCCTTCTTTCGCCTTGATAAAGGCGTAAGAAACTATTCGATCTTCAGGAGACCATTTCGTAGGGGCTGGGGCCAGAAGTCACCTTCGACACCGAATCTATCAACAACCTTCTGGCCTGTCATGACTTCATAGGATACCTGATAGAGGTAGGGGACGAATATTCCAAGCTCCCAGAAAAGCTCACAGATGAGCGGGAAACTTGTGAAGCTATCAGTGATCACCACAAGGATCCTTCCCAGGATCAACTTCATCACATGATTAGTAAGTTCATGGAATATCGGGCCTAGTTCCATATCACCTCTCCTGAGCAACAACAGAATCAAGACACCACTTTTTGGCCGCAAGACGATGAAGAATAGTCTCCTTCCTCTCGATCTTCTTTTTGTAAATATCTAGGAGTATGTTGACACGAATGATGACATCATCCATGTTGCACCATGGGATGATGTCATCCACCAAGTTGCCAAGAGTCAACAAATGACTTTTAGATATTTTGTAGATATTTTGTAATTAGTGGTTGGTTTGCTTTTGCCTTCTTTCCTTCTCTTCTTCTATAAATACTTGAATACTTGTTGTATTCAAGGGTGTGGATACTTTTCAGATAAAAAATAGAAGTAATAAGAAAAGACTTTGAGCTTTTTGTAACAGAAGAAAACATTAATACAAATATTAAGACTTTGTGCTGAATATGTGTGTTATGAGTATTTAAACTTTCTTATGTCAGATTAATGTGTTTATTATGTTGAATATATCTCTACCTTTTTGTCATTTGTTCATCAGTATTGCTTTATTCGTCTATGCAAGTAGGTTCGGCTCTGTTTACTACCAACCCAAAACATAGACCCTCTGACCTTTCTGCTTTGGAATTCATTTCTTTTCTCCCTTCAAATATTTCCTATCTCCCCCTCATTTCTTCCCCTTCTTCTACAATTGAAATACCTCTCTTGGGATGAGATCCCAACCCTTAAAGGTAGAATATTGTGAGACTTACACAGATTCCTGCTGGTAGAATAGCAATAAACTAGTTCATTTCTTGACTCAAAGAGGGCTATGCCATACACACTGTTGGCTCGTTTATCCATAGATCTGCTCTCACGATAGATTTTTAGACCAACACACTACGGTCATTATGTTTGCGGGTGGTACATGGAATAATGGTATGGTGGCCTTGTTCATAAAATTAAAAACCAAAACCTTCCACACACAGCGGTGCAGGAAGGTGCGGGCGAAATGGTGATTGGTAAGTGATTGGAAGTCAATGGAAAATGGGAGGGGTTTTGATGGCGGTTGAGGTGTGTAAGTGGTAGTATCAAGTCCCCATAGGTGAGACTAATATGAAGATGAGGAGGACCATAAAGGAGGCATTCTCTTATATGGTGATTATAGCGGGGGTGTTGGTGAAGGCTTCCATACTCGTGTAGGGTAAGGAATGTGTTGACACTATATAGGCGGTACTCCCTAGAGTGAGGTGTTGAAAAACACCTTCTAAGGGATCAGTGGTTGGTATGTAGGTAGCTGGAATGGATAATGTGTCGGAGGTCGATGTAGAGGTGGAGTTAATGATTGGGAGCAAATGGGTCATCCGTGGGGGGTTATGGCAGGTGGTAGGAATGGAAGAGGTATGTGTGGTGAAAGCAATGATCAGATCTTGGTAGGTGGAGGTGTAGGTGAAGTAGTATTAGTTACGAGGTAGACAAATTGATAGGTATGAGCACATCATTGGGTCAAGTAAAGCATATTGCATGGTTTGAATGGTGATGGGTCATCTGGAATGGTATAAGTGTGTCCTTCATGTTTAAAATTTACACAATTATGCAAAGTGGAAGGAACACAACCCATGACACGGATCCGAGGTCTACCAAGCAACAAGTTATATTGAAATTCCCCCTCTAAAATATAAAACAATTCTGGAACTGTGTGAGGGCCCATGCGAACGTGAAGGATGACAAGCGTTTACTAGAGTGGAGGTGATAACATTGTTGAATGAACACAACATGACTGGATGTTTATGCATGTAATTATCGTATCCGCATTTGAGAAAATGCATGGGATGAAATGATGTTAATGTTAGCGCCTCCATCAATCATCACACGGCGTACACGTATGTCATCAATGTGGACAGAGATGAAGAGGGATAGGTCCGGGTCATCATTTTGGTGTGGTGAGATCTCCTCCTTTGAGAAGCTAAGGGAGGCCACTTGGTGAACAAGGTGAGGTGAGGATGGTGGTAATTTAGTGAGAGAGGCTACATGATGGGGTGTGATAATGGAGGCTACGGGTGTAGGGTCATTGGGTAAAACCTCAATAGATTGAAGAACCTCCATGAGGGCTTGACAATGGGATTCCGAGGTTTGGATGAGGTCATATAAGGACATTTTGAGGGGAGATTGGTGTAATTGTTTGAGCATGGTGTGATGTGTGATGCCATTAGAAATGGGGTACGTGGGGCCACAGATAGTTATTTTAGGTATGGGTGCAGATGGTATGTTGGGTATAGGATTGGTTGGTGGGTCAATTACCTTTTCTTTGCCCTTCTACACATGTGTAGTGACATGTATCATGTTGATTTGAGGGAAGTTGGAAAATGGAGAAGGTGTAGGGTGAGTGGTATAACGACACGACAAGAAAACCTACTTTGGAGGTGAAAAACCTGTGAGGTCAGCTAGGCACAACGACATTTGGGTGGTGGCATGGCAAGTTCTCAAATGTAAACCATGTTAATTTCAAATCTTGGATATGGCTCTAGGAGTCTGTGAGGTGGAGGTTGTGGTTGTGGAGGGGGTGTGTGGAACGGGTGTTGGTGAAGCAGATCCTTGTTGAGAAGGTCGTCGTCGTCAAATTTGGTTTTGGTGGACACAATTGGATAAGGATGGTTTTCAAATCCTTATAGTTCTTCACATCATGCCCTAACACACTATGGTATGCATAAATTTTAGTATCATGAAACATTTTGGCTTGGGTTTGAGGGGGTCGTAAGGTTGGAGTGGTTGTAATGTGATAACAGAGGTCTTGAGGAGGTTGGTTAAAATTTTGGCATAGGACCCTACTAGTTGATCACAATGGGAAGTGAACATGGGTTTGGGTGTAGGTGTGGTTGATTGTTGAGGAACTTTTTTTGGAAGAGTAGGAACAGGTTGAACTATAGGTTTAGGTTCCTGTGTGATTTGAGGTATCGGTCGGGTTCGTTTAGGTAGGGATACGGTAGATGGATTGGTAGGAAGGTGTGGGGTTGCTTTAGATACCTTGTTGTGGGGTAGTGGGGCTTTGTTTTTGTGTTGCACCTTCTTAGGTAAAGGTAATGTGGGCGTACGAGGTCTAGAAAGAAAAGCATATGGAGGAAGAGGGCAAGTTACCCATAGAGATAAAGGGGGTGTTGTGAAGGTAGATAATGTGGGTCATACTTGGGGTGTGAGGGACAATGACTGAAGTGTAGTGGGTAGTGAAGCAATAACTAAAGGTATTGGAGGTATTGGTGGTAAAGATACTGTAGGTGTGGGTATAAGTTGTTTTGTGTTCCTGGGTAGGTTAGATGTTTGTGAAGAAGGAATGGGTTGTTGTGTTATTGGTTTATCGATAGGTGAAGGGTGCTTGACCATGTTGGGCGACGAGAGTCGTAAGGCGAGATGGGAAAATTACGGGTGTGATTAATGAGATCGGGGTGACCCCTAAAGGGGTAATAGGTTTAGTGGAGGAAAATGTTGTGGGTATGGGTTTGGGTTTAGATGTAGGTTGGGTTATGGGTAAGGGTGTGGTGTGAGTGCTAATGGGTATCGTGGAAGGTGTTATGACAACGGTGGTTGTATTTGGTTTGATGGGTTGAAATGTGTTTGAGTAGATAGTGGAGGTATCGGCAAGGGATCTTTGCATCCGAGTTGAGACGAGACAGGAGTAAGAGGCACCCCATAATAAAGCCCTATCCACATCATCTAAGTGATTAGCCAAATGTGAGAATGACACATTTTTGGGTGGAGTTGGTGAGGACCTAATGGGAATTCTCGTAAAATGTGTCTTAGAGACGGGAATTAGCTAGCTTCAGCTTACGTGGGTAAGAGAGCCAAAAGTAGGTTTGTTGGATTTTGGGTAGCTAATGGAGAATGCTCGCCAAGAGGCAAAGGTATCTCAACTAGGTCTATGATGGGTGGAGGAGATGATGTGAGCTCCTCTATAAGTGGAGGAATAGATAGGTGCTCCTCTGTGGGTGGAGGAGGTAATGGGTGCTCCTCTACGGTGGAGGAGGTAGTGGGTGCTCTTCTATGGGTGGAGGAGGTACTGTAGGTAAAGGTTCTCTTAGTGGAGAAGCCAGGGGTGAAATGGTCTCGATGTTAGCAGAAGACCCCTCGTTGGTGATGAAGGACATGAAAGGTGTTCCTCTATTGGTGAAGGAACATGGGAGGTTGATTCTAATGTGGAAGGAGAATTTTGGGCTAGGATTTCCTCTATGGAAGGGATGTGAGGTAATTGAGAGGCGACAGGTACCTCGTTAAAGATAGCATGAACCTCATGGGTATGGGTATCATGAGTGGATGTCTCACTAGTTTTATTGGATGATGGGGCATGGTTGGGAAATGGTTTTTTGAAGATTTGTAGATTTTGGTTAGGGGTGGCATTGGGATTATCCACAGTTAACTCGCCTTTCTCGAGAATTTCTTAGACAATATTCTTGAAAGTGATGCAATGCCACACTATGACCCTTTACTTGATGATAGTTACTGAAATCATGTTCTTTATACCATGTGGGCATGGGGTGAGTAGGGTCAAAACCAGTGTGTGGTTTTATGGGTGGAAGGGTGATGGCTCCAGATTTGATAAGCTTTTCTAAGATAGAAGAGTAAGGTTCCCCAATTGGGGTATATTTTATTTTTTGTCTAAATCAAAAAGTATGGACGGTGAGAGATTAGATGAGGGTGTAGCTTTGATTTGATGGATGAGTGGGCCAAACTTGAAGTACCACCGCATTAGTGGTGGCCTTAGTTTTTGAATAATTGGTTTGTGGTTTGGAAGAGGAAGAGGTATCATTCGACTTGAATGCCAAATTCTTATTGCGTAATTTGATTTTCTTCTCTTTGATGGCCTAAATCTCTAACTTTCGTGCCATAGTGAATGCCTCTTCAAATGTTTAGAAGGTTTAGACCTACAAGGTCGGGGAGATATGTCTAGCACAAGCTCATTTGAAGAGCTCTATGAGTTCATTTGTGGTAGTTGGAAAGTAAGTTGATTAATCGAAAGGTTACGCTTGCGAGTGATAAAATCTGCTATAGTTTCGTCCTCGTACTGACGTGTGGAATATAGATCATTCATGGTAACCTTCTTGATGATATTGATAGAGAAATGATCCAAGAAGGCTTGTGCTACCTAATTAAATGAGAATATAGAGTGTTTAGGTAACCCACTATACCAATCTAATATAGGTCTAGTGAGGGACATGGGAAAAGTTCTCAAAAACAAGGCATCATCATGAGCGATCAGATAACACCCGTGTTTGAATGACCATAAATGTTGATGGGGTCTTATTTACTATTGAAACGATTGAATTTAGACATTTCCCAATGCACAGGGTATGAACGGATAGGAATAGATGGGTGAATAGGCTTGTTGTAAATCTCATCATAGGTGAGAGTGTTGTGGGAGCTGAAACCGATGCCTCTAATGTTTGCATCTTGTCCAACATCAATTTAATTAGGTCATTGGTGGGTTGTGATGATTGGATGCCTCCTGTAGCATGAGGAGGTTGGTTTTGGGCATATAACAAGGGTGGCACTCCAGTGTATGGGGCTACCATGTAGGGTGGTGGAGAAGAAGGTAGTGAAATAGGGGTACGTACCTGGAATGAATAATGGATGAAATAGGAGGTTGTTGGTAGTATGTATATGGGGGTGGAAGGGTCATGGTAACCCTAGTGGAAATAGGGGCTAATGATTGTGGAATGCAAAGAACCACGTTACGAAATGGGGTAGGGGTCACCAACACTAGTGGTGGGAATGTAGCTATAGGTGTGTATGATACATTAGGGGCGAGATGAGGTTGTGTTTGGGGTAGTTGTCAAGGTACGGTGGATGTAATGGGTGCCATAGAGGTATGAGACACGGCGGCCATAGTGGGTATAGAGCCTAACCGTGAAATGACTAGGGGTAAGGTGGATGCGGGCAGCACGGAGGCCGATGGGGCCGATGCAGAAGTGGGTGCGAGAGTCGGGGATGGATACGAGGCATGTCGTATATTAACCGACCCAAGGTGTCTCGAGTGGATGAGTGGGAAAGGTAAAGCGCAAGGTGGCAGGGTTCTCGTCGAGGGTCATGCGAATTCCTCATCTCCGTAGCTTGATAGTAGTAGGTGGATGAGATCTATGGCTGGTGATAAAATAGAAGGTGGTGAGGGACTAGGTAGGAGTGGTTAACAACCGGCATGAAATACGAGGGCAATTACTTATCTTTGGGTCAACACCATGTGAACCAAGATCTTGATTAGGTAGGGCTAATTCTCTATAAATGATACATACGAGAGGACAATAGGAACAAGTAAATTTGGTGATAAAAATGGATAAAGTACCAACCGATGACTGGAATGTGAAACAAGCTAACCGATGCCGATTAGGGGAAACTTACATTGGTCGGGGGTAACCGCCACTGCTACCGGTCACTTTAGAAAATGGATAGTAAGTAGATAGCGAAGTAGAAGGTAAAATCGTGGTATGCAAAATCTAAATATGTTTTAAAACGTCAATGGGAATAATGATAGTGACAGAGATTGTGAAAAGTGGAAGAAAGTGAAGTAATATGTCCTTTTGAGTAGATTAGCAAAAGGACCTAGAACTGATGTCGGTTGGGTATAACCGATGGCGGTCAAAGGTAACTGATGACGGTTACTATGAAATTGAAACAATGATGAAAGAAATTGGTTGTGAATTAAAATCTGATGTAGAATCAAACCTAGAATTCGGAAATGATGATGATATGGCCCAGGCACACTCAGGTGAAGCCAAAATACACCAGCTATGATGAGGAGCATGCAAGGATGAACAAGAAAGTGACGAACGTGATCTCTCACCTAAAAACGCAAGCCAAGTAGAAACACTAAGAAAATGCAGTCCTAGGAGTGCCTTTTCTATAATATTTGTTTAGCTTATGCTATTTAACGACTAACACATGAATTGTGAAACAAAGTTTTTGGTGAGGATGGCTTCCTACAAAGAATGAGATCTAAAGGGTGAGGTTTCAGGTATGTTATGGTGGGGCGGGCTTCGCTCTGAAGTATGAATCGACAGAGAAGTGAGCTGGGTGCCCACTGTGTCATGATTGTGTGATCACCTACAAATTCTTCCAGGTAGGATGTTGTTTAAGAATGTATGTCTTTTGAATTTTTGTGTGGTTTGGTAAGACTCGGAGAAAGAGAAAAGGATAGAAGTGATTTTCTATGATTCGTTTGTCAACCATCAGCTGGTCATGACTTCCAGCGTATAGGTTGCTCTCAATTAATGTGAGCTAATGTAATAAATTAGAATGGAATGTACTTGTTTTTAAATCCAAATAGAAAATGTGGAATTGGATGACATAATAAGATGAAGGGTAAGAGGGATGCTCTTTCACTATAATGCAAAAAAAAATTAAAAAATGAAGAAATGATTCTTTTTAAATACACAAAAAGAAAAATTTTCTTTAGAGCAAATAGAAAGAAGAGGTGGATTACCAGGGAAGAAAATTAGTGTGTACACTTTTTAGAAGGGAAAAAAACACACAAATTTTTCCTAGGAATGATTGAAATGTAAGGAACCCTAGATGGGTCCCACCGGGCATGCCAAAATGTTTCACCTTTTTCTTAGATTGTTTCTTTGAAGTGTTGACAAAACAGATAGGGTAACAGGTGTAGGAGGAATACCTGTTCAAATGTCGGTTGATGGGTTATTACGCGCATATGACTTCCAAATCCACAACTGATCATGAGAGATTCCTTTTGGCTAGGAGGAACTACCTGTAATGAAAACAAGACCACTAGAAGGAATTAAAAATATGGGCAGTGAACAACCTAGCGTGAGCTAGATCCGGGAAGTATGATACTTCCTAGATGGCTGTCAATCCATTGTTTTAAAAAATTTAATGTTGTAAACAAAGTAAATCCTATTTTTATTTTGAAATGATTTAGGTATCTCACTTAAAAATATAATAAGAAATAGTTATAATCTAACAGGCTAAGCTAAAATAGAATCCAAAGGTCAAATGATTGGTTACGGGTCTCTGCAGTCGATAAAGGTCTCGGGTAGGTCACGGGTGAAGGATGATGAGGTGAAATTAGGTGGGTAGGTCTTTGTTCGGGATGTGTTTGATAACATAGAGACTAGTGTCGATTAGGGGTGACCGATGGTGGTTAGGTGTAACCGGTGCGATTCTGATGATATATGGAAATGTCACAACATAAGCTAGGGTCTCCTTTGTGATGGCACGAGAGGAATTTTGTTGGTCGGGATGGGGTATTGGGTGACTAGAGTAGGATTTTGCAAGGTTTTAATGGTTTATAGAGGTGAAAATGTGGATAAGGTCGATAGGTAGCAAGATAAACAATGGATGATAAAATGACGATGAAATGAAATAACCAGGAAAGTATGATGTTGTACTTACTTGGATTTCATTCTTGAAGGTCTGTGTGTGAGGGATGGAGGTGCTGATGATGGGTTTAAAGGTTGCAAGTGATCACCAACTAAAGAAAATATTTTGCATGGGCTGCATGTACACTCCTCTTTGTTTTGATAGATCAGATCATGACCCAGGATGGGTCATGCGGGAGAAGATGCTCAATCTCCTTCCTTGGATGTGATTTTTCACTGGAATTTTCTCTCTAAAGATGTGTTATCTCTCTGAGATGTATTCTTGCTCATAAAATTTCTCCTAATGTTTGCAAACTTCCAACCTTGAGAATAAGGTTGTTTTGGGGTTAAAATGGTAATAGATGGCGGTTCGGCTTAACCGGCGACGGTTAGGGGTGATCGGCATTGGTCAAGGCGGGATTTCCTAGGTTTACTAAACTTAGGGAGATCCTCCTGATTTTCTTGGATATTGTGTCATTATCCCATGGATTAGATTGGGAGCTTCTTGTGAGCATGTGGGAATGTGGTTAGAGGGAATGTAGGCATTGATTTTTAGGGTTTGGGTAAGTCTTAGTTAGTTATGGTAACTTACTAAGAATATGTCTTATGTTGAGTTGGCTTGGTGAGGTGTCTAAGTGAACTGTATGTGGGGATATTATTTAAATAATAAATATAGTGAGGATAATGCATTGATTTAATTAAATTAATTAAATTAATATTAGTGGGGTGAAAGGGGGTCATGGCTAGGTAAATGTAATAAAGGGTGCTTATTGGTCGAGGTACGAAAGGGAGTGTGACTTGATTTTAGTGTCTACACCTACAACAACTTATCAACATCAAGAAAGGTCCACAAGAGCTCATGAATGATTTCAATACCGATTCCATAAAACATGGTAAAGGATTCTAGCCCTAGCTAGGCCGCCTTTATAGGTATGGCTATTTTATTTTATCGAAGTCTCTAAACTCAGATATCTCTGTCATGATTTAGTAGTCGGGAGGATATTCTCTATCACAAGCATATGATATTGTCATCTAGGCTGAAAATAATTTGATAGATGCGGGAAACTTCCCCCGAAGATCCCTTTATTAGTGTATCCCGAGATAGATCTCCTTCCTTAGGCGTAGACCTCAAGCTCTACCCAAAATCCTACATCCATATATAACTACCCATCCTCTCAAGGAGCCACCACCCTAACCATTGCATCATCATCTTCTTCTTCGAGAGATGGAGGAAGTAAAAAATATCCTTAGGAGTTTCTCTAATGAGATAGTTAATCTTAAGAGGAGTCAAAGTGCATACCCAAGACATAATTATCAAAGCTACCAAGGGGGTAAACCCACTTATCCTCCACAATATCAAAATTCCCAGAGACCACTATTAACGAGAACCATCTAAGCAAATTGTCCCAATACCAATACCACTCAGCACGCTCCCACCAAATAATGGGAGAGAGATGATTCCATGACATAATAATTTGGTGGAAGACTCCAATGCTTGGTGCTTCCCTTGCAATACCCCTAATATGCCAAGAGATTTCCCCCAAGGGAATCTACAATAAAAGGTAGTAGAGAAAAGATCAATGGAAGGCTATGAGGTCAATGTTTACGGACCTCACCAATCCCCCAGAATTCAAAATGTGGCCTTAGTTGTGTAAATGCAAGGGATGTACCTAAAACAAGAAGAGAATATTGCATCTGAACATGCACATTTCTCTTAGATCGAAGGAAAAGAATTTGTATTCACAAACAACACATCCACATCTAAGAATCTGGTACAATCATATTACAACACTCACTCCAAGAGGCAGATGATATAAGACACAATCCTTGTTCCTACAACAAAAAATGAAGCAATGAAAGAATATAGAATATTCACTGCCCCTCTACCCACAACCATAAAAGAGACTCCAGCAGCCACTTAGAATCAAGGTACCTTCCATCTAGTAACTTTGAGGGTGAAATACTAGTAAGTCTCTAAAGTGCAACCACTCGAGCCAATGAACATAGTCGAGCAACTTAAAAGGGCATCAACCAATGTATCCTTATGGGATATCTTGGGCATTCTGAATAAAAGGAATTACTTCAAGAAGTGCTGAAATCTAGTGGTGGCCCAACTAAGACCGAGAAAGGAAAGAAAAACTCAAAATAACTCAAGCTCAAACAAATCCAATACTAATGAACCAAAAATAAGGGGTAAGTAAACCAAGATCACAACCCTTCTTCATGAATCTTATAATTGGTAAAAAATTATTACATAACTCCATGATTGACTCTGCACAAGCACTACAGTTATTCCTAAGGCAATAGTGGATGCCTTGGGAATCAAATATGAGCCCCTAAGAAGAGGATTCATGCAACTAAATGGGAAATCATTTCAAACCATTGGTGTTATTAGAGGTATCCCATTACAACTCTACTCATGCCCAAACATAAGCATTACTGGATATAACGGTTATTTATGTTTTGTCGGTCTTTGGGATGTGTCTATCCCATGATTTCATGGCTAATATTGGAGGTTACTTGTCCCTTGATTGGTCTCATCTGATCCTGCGGACTAAGTATGGATCCAAAATGAAGGTGCTATCAGAACCCCTTGCTAAGGAACATATAACGGATCAAGTAGCCTCAGGTTTTAAAGCCTCACATACCATGATCACCCGAGAGGAAGAGTCATATATAGATGAATAAGACCATCAAAACAAAAATTATTTGGTTGACTTGTCACCTAGAGACCCCTTTGGAAACTTTGACTCCACTAGGTTAGGTACTTATGTGATCTTTGATGAGAATCCCAGTATTCCAAAGATTATGAGGAAAATAGTAAAAATGAAAAGAATCTCATGAAGGATTCCAAAATATGGACTCTACATTTCAATGGGGCGAGAGGTAGGAATGAATCAGGAGCCAAAATATGCCTATCTTCACCAAGTGGAAGGAAGATACTCCAGGTGTTTTGCTTCCACTTCACTTGCACTAGCAATGAAGTAGAATATGAGGCTTTAGTTCATGGTTTGACATTGGCATGCAAAGAGGGAATACTGATAACTAAGAGTCTTTGGGGACTCTGAATTAGTAGTGATACAAGTTAGAAGCACTACCGTAGCAAAAATCCAAGGATGAGGTCCTATCGTCATAGGGTATGGGATCTTATTGAAGAATTTGAGGCCTTTAACATTAAGGTTATCCCTCGGGACCAAAACATTGAAGAAGATAGAATGACTGGGTCGGATCACAATTCAACTCAACCAAGGATCTGCTAAACAAACAAAGACGCGGTGAAATTGGTCATCCACCCATCTATACCTGATAATGTGGATCATTGGTAGGTATTCAAAAGTGACCAAAGCATATATTTCTCTTCTTACAACAATATGAAGAGTTTGTAGACCAACTCCAACCCAAAATTGAAGAAGCATATAGATCAAGTCATCTAGCTCAAAATAAACAAGCTTCCAAAGGGAATGATAACATTGGAAATTATTTTTGATTTTGATGATGCTAATACAGATAGGAGGAAGTTTGTGGCAATCAAGGAAGACTATGCGAGAGCTAGAAGTAGCCAATGGGAAAAAGTTAAAGGTTGGGAAGTTAGTCACTCGAAAGAGAGAGAAATACTTGTGGCTCTATGCCATAAATATGATAAGGTAGTATCTTGGACTTATGATGACCTACATGGTTATAATAAGGATATCATCCAACATAATATTGACCTAGAAAAGGGGACTAAAATTATGTGTCGAAGCGAGACACAGAATCGAAGATAGAATCTCTCATGGCCGAAGAACTCAGGAAGCTCCTAGAGGCCAAAATAATCTTCCTATCAAGCACTCCACATGGGTTTCCAATTTGGTACCGATAAGGAAGAAAAATGGTGAAATCAAACTCTGCATGGATTTTAGAGATCTAAATAAAGTGTCCCTTAAGGATCACTACCCCTTACCTTCCATGGAATAGATACTACAAGCATTGAGCAGTTCATAAATATTCTCTTTGCTTGATGGTTTTTGGGTTACAATCAAATATGGCTCTCGAGGAAGACCAACATAAAACCACCTTTACAACAAAGTGGGGAACCTTTGCATATGCGAAGATGTCATTTGGGCTCACCAATGTTGGGTCAAATTTTCAAAGAGCCATGGATGCCACATTTGGAGAGATGATTAACAAGGTAATCTTGATATACTTAGATGACCTCATGGTGTTTACCAAAATGGTGGAAGATCATTTTGACACCATAGAGGATATATTCAAAAAGTGTCAGGAATTTGGTATCTCTCTGAATCCAAAGAAGTGTATTTTTGGAGTGTCGCAAGGAAAACTCCTAGGATACATTATCTCAAAAGATGAGATCTCAATCAATCTAGAAAGAGTCGAGGCCATTATGGAATTGTCTCTACATGTCAACAAGAAGGTAGTATAATCTTTCCTAGGAAATATTAACTTCGTTAGTAGATTCATTTCATATTTTTTTGGAATGATCCACCCAATCACATTGATGCTGAAAAAGAATCTAAACTTCAAATGGACCACTGAAGGTCATCAAGCCTTCAAGGAGGTCAAAAAGGCAATTGCATCTACACCGGGATATGTAACCTAAAATTCTCGAAGGATTTCATCATGTACATATATGGGAGTGAGCACAATGTAACATCCGTGTTGACATAGAAAGGAGAGTCATGAGAAGATGAGCATCTAGTTACTTTCTTTTCAAAAAATCTCCATGATTATGAGACAAGGTACAACTTTGTGGAGAAGCAGGATTACGCCATTGTCAAAGGTCTGAAGAAATTCAGACACCTCATTACCAATAACAAGATCATGGTCATGGTGGCACACTCTAGTGTCAAATAATACATCATGAAGGGTGAGATAACTGATAAAAGGGTGAAATGGATCACTAAGATCCTAGAATATGACATTGAGATAAATCCCATGAAGTTGGTATGAGGAAGAGGTCTATGCCAATATCTCACACAAGATCCAATAGTCCTAACGAATGAAGAATCTGAGATGGTGCTCTGTATCCAAGAAAATGAATCCAAAACTGGGTATCAAATAGGATGCACTTCATGTAGATGGGTGAATATCTAAGCCACCTTCCTCTAAAAAGAAAAGATATTACAGATAACAGGGATCTGAATTTATCATTATTGATAATTTCCTTTTCAAAAGGAACTTTGATGGGATCCTACTTAGATTCCTAGGAAAGGAGGAGGCCAAAAATATCTTATAGGATTTGCATCATGGGAGCTCGAGAGGCCACTTCTCCAAAAAAACCACCCCCATAAAGGTCTTATAGGCAGGATACTTTTGGCCTAGCTTGTTTACGGATTGCTATGCGATGGTGAGTAAGTGCAAAATTTGTCAATTCTACATAGGCTTCCAGAGAAATGTCACACTTCCCCTTAACCCTATCTTAGTTGAAGAACCATTCACACAATGGGGTCTAGACTTCATCGAATGGTTAAACCAGGCTTCAAACCACGGGACACAAGTGGATCCTCACCGCCTCCAATTACTTTACCCATGGATAGAGGTAATTTTATTGAAGGAAGCCACTAAGAATATGATCCTGGAGCTCCTTCAAGATATCACCACACACTTTGGACCCGTTGCAGTATCATATCAGATAATGCCAAGTATTTTATGGGTGCCAAGGTGTCTAACTTTGCAATGAGGCATGGAATCTATTTGAAGACATCCTCAAACTACTACCTGCAGGGTAAACATTTAGCGGAATCCACCAACGAAAACCTGATTAGACTCATAAAGAGGATGGAAGATGAACATAAGATATCATTGCATGAGTATGTCAAGATGGCCTTATGGGCTAATCGGATCATGCCTAAGAAAATCCTGAAAGCCTCACCATATGAATTAGTCTACGGTAAAAGTGTTGTAATGCCCATCACTGTGGAAGTCCCAACATTACAATTATTGAAACAAATTGATATTGAGGAACATGGAGCAATGTAAGTAAGACTCATGAAGTTGATGGAGATTTAATAAAAATGGGAGATATCCCATGATTCCATGATTAGTTGTCGATGAGGTTATAAATACTTGGTTTGATCATAAGACTTAAGAACCTAATTTATGAGTCAACACTTTGGTTTTAAAGTGGGAAGCAAGAGTAGTCAAGCGACAATCATGGAAAATTTGACCCCCTCTGGACAAGACTGTTCAAAATCAGTGCACGTAAATAACCCAATTTCTTCAAACTCAAAACTATGGAAGCTGAGCGCTTGGAAATTCTGGTGAACGGGATCCATCTTAAGCCTTTCCATTTATTCTTTTGAGTATTGTAAAGTATGTATCATATGTATAGTCCCCTCTTTCTTTTTGGTTTTTCCTTATTTTCACATTCTTGCCCCTTTGAATAAGTTTCCTTAGACACGTGTCTCCTACAAAGACACATTTTGCCCCTTTTTGGATTTTGGAAGGTGTTGTACCTTCCTGCTTTTCCCTCAAGTAAATGATCCAACGATTTTTGGGACGATTAATGAAAAGGATAAGGGAATTAATGAAAAATATATCGAGAAAAGTAGAATTTGGTGCTAATGGTCATACAACCAAAGTACCATTATATGATGTGACCCAAGGTATGCGCGAGCCATTACTTCACATGAGTTGAGGAGGATATTTAGGGAAATATTTGAGCATATGAAAGCCTCATCTAAATGCTACGAGTCTCTTGTTCAAATTCTTGACTCCCTAATTCAAAAAATCAGAGCTTTCAGTAGTTCCAGAACAACCATGGTAGCATCCGGTTCCTTACCATAGCAAAAATCCTATGCAGGGTGACCTTTTCCACATCGATCTCTTCACCTGAGGATGAGATTCCCTGATAAGGGAAAAAATCAGTGATGCTTTTGTGGTAATAGATTTCATAGATGGGGTCTTTAATCCCATTAACACCAAGAAACCAAAGGCTCTAGGGAGGAAACCCACGCCAGATTCTAGAATTTTGGGGATTCTGAGTCTTTTGGCTCCATAATTTAGACCACCACACTCACACAATATATGGCTCCTCTCGTACACCTGTATCCTACAATCGTATAGATGTGTGCGCGTTGTTTCGACCCTGACTCCAACATCATAAAGGGAATGAACATGTAGGTGGTGATTACACCAAAGGCCATTAGGGATATGTTGGCCCTACCCTATGAGAAAATGAAAAAAATCTACAATATGCCTAAGCTCCAAAATGTCCGGGCTCAATGCGAAACAAAACACATTCATTTAACAAGGAGTTGTGACAAGATGGTTTAAGAAACTCCAGGACACGGGATTCCCAATTCCCCAAAGATTTTCTCGACATATTCACGGGATGCCTGCTCCATGTTGGCATTTATTTTCAGTCAAGACTCAGATAGAAATGTCCATGAATGGCAAGTTATGGCCCTTTTCTGGATGAAATCCATGAAGAAGGAACATGCGTATCAATTTGACATCACAAAGGTCATTGTGGGCTCTATTTGCAAGTAGTTAGACATGTTCCCTATTAATGCCACCTTTAGGTACTCTTCTTATTTGTTCCACCTCATTTTGTACCAGAACTCCCAGTTCCTTAGTCAATTTATGAACCTAAAGTCATGTGGGACATGGAGGTGGACCCCCAAAAGGTCATCCTGATATCTACATGTGATCCATAGGGATCTAAAATGACTCTACTTCATCAGATTAGCCAACAAAAAAGAAGGAAAATGAAGAAATAGAGGTTCTTTTTACATGTTAACAGAACCACCACTTTGTGTTGAGTGATGGTTAATGAATCTCCCAACTAAAGAGGTGGTCCTATAACTACCATCTAGCTTGGGCATGATCATGTATTTGTTGGTTTGCATTAGGCGCGATCTGTCACTTTCAAACATAAAATGAAATGCAAAACAAACAATCACATAATTCGAAAGGTTTTCCTTGTCTCTTCTCCTCCATGACCTTTCCCATCCTCTAGTGCATGGGAGAACATGAGAAAGGATATAAATACATGTAGGAAGGAGTGTTTTGATCATTGGAAGTAAGATACTTCATGGGAGTAAGTGTAAGAGTTCTAAAGTGCTAGAATTGAGTTTGTAGAAGAAAGAGTTTGAGAACAAAGCAATCAAGTAGTTGGGAGGAAGTGTGAGACATTGTCAATTTCCTTTCTCACTTATTGTAAAGTTTGTATCTCTCATATTTTGAATTGGCCAATAAAGCAAAAAGGGAAGAAAGAGTTGTTTGCCCTTCCCAACTAGTTTTCCTCCTTTGGAGGTTTCCAGGATAAAAATACTTGGCATATGTGTGTGTGTGTGTTAATTCTTTTCTCTTTCAAATTTCAGTTCTAAGGCATAAACAATTCAATCACTAGCTAATGTCATTTTCTATTTGAAAGTAGGTAGTAGTTTAATTGTGGTTTTGTGAAGAAAATCTAAAGTATATAGTTTACAAATCATTTTGGGATCGAGCTAACATGTATCTAGGACTGTGGTATTCATTCTTGAATTTGTATGACAGGTGATGAGGGAATACGTGCATCAAGTTGGTGGAAAATTAAGTGGACATAAAAACCCAAAAATTACGTACCATGATTGCAAAATGTTTTTATAGGTTTGGTGATTTCTGAACCTAAAACCATGATCGCGGTCCTTTGAGACAAAAAAATAGACCTGCGACTCCTCATTTTCCCTCATTTTCCCCTACGAACTGCAATTTCTCCTAGACCTTTGGCACTTGAGCTTTGTATACCACCTGAAAATTACTCTTCGAACTTCCGGATCGTGAAAGTTTTAACAATGCCACCAAGATGAAGAGGTAAGCCCTCGATTTTCATCAAATTTCCTACATTTTAGGTTGTTTTTGTGATTTTCAATTTTTTGTTTATGTATACAATTTTTTTGTTTTGTCAGTTGCTCGGCAAGCTCGTAATCTTGCAAACCATCTAAATATTACTCAAAACCCTCCTCCAAATGTAGATCTTCCTCCTGTGGCTCCTTCTTTCCCCATGGAACCAACAAGAACACAAGCTAATATCGTTGGAAGAATCCAAACAAATAAAATTTCCATTGAGAACCTTATTCATACTATAAGACAAAATCATGCCACAAATCCGTCGGCGTGACTTTAACTTGAACACATTGCAAACATTGATTAGAGAAGTCAAATCCACAACCAACCAAATATACCAATGGAATACCTTTGGAGGTGATTGTAGGCGGTGGAATGTAGATAAATTATCCCATGCAGCCGTAAAAGATTAAAAAAATTCAAAAGACCGCATTTGTGCATTATTTACTGACCCGAGAACTAATGCCCCCATGTAACTACTTGCAAATGATTCCCAATCCATTGGTGCCATGATGACCAAATCAAGAAATATTTTTGGGACTGATGGTGGATGGTTTTTGATTATCCACCATGCAACAACAATGAGGTTCCTCTCTATTTTTTGAAGAAATTATTATGCGAGTTCGTGCTTAATGAGGTCCCAAATTATTTTGACTTTTCTAAGTTTTATGGGAGAGGAGGTGGCTTTACATAGAGTATACAGTGCAGGTTGGCCAACCAGGATCCTCCATGCCCCAAAATCCCCACTACCTTGAATTATCCCTCCTACGGTGAAGGAGGTTGTGGAGATTGACACATTACATGCATTAAGGGAGCTCACCGATACTCTGAACCAGCATAGTGACCAGATTGCATTTGGTGATGTTGGTGGAGGTGACAGTTTTAGCGCACCACATCACTGTGGATCATGTGGTGCCCTATGCACTGCAGGTGAGACATCATTTGTTGGATCACATGATTTCTTTTCTCTAGATGGGATGATGGCAGATGTTTTTGGAACTGGTGCAAATGATCTTGGTCTTTCATAGGTAAATGTCAAATAAATATTTCATATATATATATATATAATTTTAATTCATTTGAAATTTTAATATATATGTATTTGATTACGTCATGTACATACATGTAAAAACTATTTTTATTTTAAACAACAAGAGTGGTGAAGGACATATCCGGCGTTGTTTGTCTTTTATACAGAAGCTTTGACGGGTCATCATCTACTCTAGGAACTAAGGCTACTTGGCATGTGTCACGTGAATCTTATGCAAGTTAGTTTCTCTTTACACTTTATTTCTAATCGTGGAAGTTAAGTTGTGTATCTACTCTTGTAGGAATTTTGGAGACTCGAGTAACATCAAAGCTTCCTAGAAGATCATTAAACCTAGATTCCTTAGTTGGTTTCTATTAGCAAATTAATATGTATTAGTCTATTATGTGTCTATTATGCTTTGGAGTCTGTTATGTGGTAGTCATGTGGATTAATATTGATTTGTACATATTTTTGTATAGCTTATGAATTCCAGAGAAAATCTTCCATATATGTAGGCTGTGGAGGCTCACGTAGATACTACCATAACATCTGCAAATCCACTAAGCGAGGTACAATTTTCCAAATTTGTTAAATTTTAGAGGAATGTTTTATTATTACTTAAACCTATAATATAAAATTTTTACATGAAATATTTAATTTGAACTATCTATTTGTATGTAGCTTACCCCTCGTGAGTCTACCGTTGACCTGTGATGCATTGACAACAAATTGATAGGGATCATGAGATTGCGGTAAGATTTCACATGCATTGACTAAATTCTAAGTTTCTAAATTTTGAATGTAATTTAAAAATTTGGGTGTTAAAAACTTGTTGTTTATGAATGTGCAGGCTAGGTTGTAGGCCTACTTAGAGATGCCTAAGACCACACGGATGAAATACATAGTGGCATCTCCCTCCACTACATCCTTAGGTCGTGGACATGCTTCTTCTATTAGGAAAAATATATGTAAGATGTTTCATGATTAGATTCATATGACTTAGATGTATAGATATATATATATGCCATCTGGTCCTAGTTCATGATTCTTCATATAGTCCATGTATATAGCCTTATGTGACCGCATGTGGTCCTATATGTATGACACACTTAGTTTGATACATTATATCCATGTTGGTTTTCATAACTATATTACTTCTATGTTTGATTTGATTTCATTGCACATGATATCCTTCTATGTATGTTTTCATAACCATATTAGTTCTATATGTTTGATTTGATTTGATGGCATCAATTATGTGACCATTATGGATATGATATATATGATATATGATCTGTTAAATGTTATTTTTAAATGATATATGATATATGATGTTATGTTATATAATGGTTTTGAATTTTCTTGGGTGCAAGATCATTTTTTTTTCAAGAGATTTAAGTGTGGACTTATATCAATTTTCTTATTTTAAGCACGTGGTTAACACACTTCAAAGTGGGACAAAATGTACACAATTAAAAATGGTCTTAAGGGATTTATTACAAGTCATTTTACATGTTTTTAGTTTACTTACAACTTATTTATTAATTATTAGTCCAAATTAAACTTGTTATTGATGTGTGTAACAATAAGGTCCTAATTTGAATTCGCTTGAAAAAATACAAAAACATTGTAGAACTTAGTTGGCACAAGATATGCAAAAACTATTCTTAAGACTATATTGTGTATTAACATGCTTTAAAAAGAGATCATTTAACAATAATTAGAGTATTTACATGGTAATGTGTTAACCTTGTTGCAATCTCATTGATGCGAGCCAAGTAGCATGAGAAGTTATGCCCTGGGAGGTTGTGGTCCAACAAACTATCACTTTGCAACGCGTTCAATTGGGAGGGAGTATATGCCTTCGAGTGTTACACAAGGCTTTAGAGAGGCCCAATTTGGAGTCAGACCACCCAATCCGGAGCCTTCCTGACATTCCTTGAGCCTTCGTGGTATAATTGATTACAAACTACCTTTTCTAGGTAGTCCTAGGAAATGAACGAAGGTGAGTGGTGATAAATCATGCCTCGGGATGTCGTGGCACTGAATCGAATGCTCCAATACATCTAGGTGGATAAGTGAATGCTAGAGGATGTGTCATTCTGGTGTACAATAATGTCATTGCTTCTGGGCTACTTCGTTTGGGCATCATCCCTTAAGAGTCATAAGACCAAAAAATCGTTCAACTTCGACGAGTGATTAATTAGACTCCGTGGCACCTAGAGATGTCTCGTTAGATCCAAAACCTTAGTGTAGAGACCCTCTACAATAGCTTGTATCGATTTTTCTGTCTCTAATCAATGCTCTTGCTTCCCTATTGTTTGAATATGCGTAAAATAGTGTAGTTTGAGCTATTGTAAGGTTGTCAAAAGCTATATTTTGCAAACAGTGGGTCATGACACCAAATTGGTATGCGAACACATTTGGGTGGATAGGTGAATCCTAGAGGAGGTGTTTTTTTGGTGCACGACAAAATTGTTGCATCCAGGCTACTTCGTTCAGGCGTAGTCCCTTAAGAGCCCTGAGACCAAAAAGCCGTTCAACTTTGATGGGTGACTAATTGAACTCCGTGACACCTAGAGACATCTCATCATATCCTACACCTCAACATAGGGACCCTATACAATATCTTATCTCAGTTTTTTCCGTCTCTAATCGGTGCTCTCACTGCCCTATTGTTTTAATACATGTGAAATAGTGCAGTTTGAGCCAGTGTAAGGTTGTCAAACACTATATTTTGCAAATGGTCGGTCGTGGCACCAAACCAAATGTGCCACACATCTAGGTGGCTAATTAAACACTAGAGGAGGCATCATTTTGGTGTGCGACAACATCGTTGCTTCCGAGGCTACTTCATTCGGGCGTAGTCCCTTAAGAGCCCTAAGACCAAAAAATTGTTCAACTTCGACGGTGACTACTCGGACTCCATGGCACCTAGATATGTCTCGTCAGATCCTACACCTCAATGTAGATAGCTTCATAATATCTGGTATCGTTTTTCGTCTCCAATCGGTGCTCTTGCTGCCCTATTGTTTGAATACACGTGAAATAGTGTAGTTTGAGCCAGTGTAAAGCTGTCCAAATGTTATATTTTACAAATGGTGGGTCATGGCACCAAACCAACTACACCAACACGTTCATGTGGCTAGATGAATGCTAGAGGAGACATCATTTTGGTGCATGCCAACGTTGTTGCTTCCATGCTACTTCATTCAGGGATAGTCCCTTAAGAGCCCTGAGACCGAAAAACCATTCAACTTCAACGGGTGACTACTCAAAGTCTTTGGCACACAGGAGACATCTCATCAGATCCTACACCTTAGCATAGGGACCTTATACAATATTTTGTCACATTTTTTCCATCTCCAATCGGTGGTATCAACGCCTATTATTTGCAAACACGTGAAATAATATAGTTTGAGGCAGTGTAAGGTTATCAAATGCTATATTTTGTAGACGGTGGGTCATGGCCTTTGAACAACGATATTGTGCTGAACACATTCGAGTGGCCAATTAAATGTTTAAGGAGGCATAATTTTGGTGTGCAACAACATCATTTCTTCTAGGCTACTTCATTTGGGCGTAGTCCCTTAAGAGCCCCGAGACCGAAAAATCATTCAACTTCGACGGGTGACTACTCAGACTCCATGGCTCCTAGAGATGTCTTGTTAGATCCTACACCTCGGTGTAGGGATCCTCTACATTTTTTTTCTCGGTTTTTCCATTTCCAATCGGATCTCTCGCTGGCCTATTGTTTGCAAACGCGTGAAATAGTGCAGTTTGAGCTAGTGTAAGGCTGTCAAATACTATATTTTGCAAACGATGGATTGTGGAACCAAACTGAATGAGCACACACATATGCATGGTCTTATAAAAACTTAGAGAGGCATCATTTTGGTTTTTAAGCTCCGGGTGCTACAGGCTACCTCCTCCGAGCTAAGAACCCCCTCCACAGTACATAAATCGTTGTTAATTGCTTCTCTTTTCTTGTAAAACAATGAAGGTTCTCTTAGCTTTGAGAATATAAAATTCTCTACTAGTAGTGTCAAACACGTGAAGGTGGAAGCTTTTACGGCACCACTAACTGCGTAAATGTGTTAGTCAAAGAAATGTAATTTTCAAATCAAAACCATACTAGATATATACAAAATACACAAATTTAATAAAATATATGAACTTGAATCTAGAACTAACAAATTTAAACAATTCAAAGAAAAATTATATATCAGATGAGCTCAGGTAAATTCATTCCAATGTTCACCATCAGGATGTGAAAGTGTCCATCTTTTCTGGCACCACTAACTTGCATAAAATTGAACTAGTCAAAGAATTTTAAGTTGAATAAAAACCATGTATACTAGATATATACAAAATACACAAATTTAAACACTTATTATACAAAATACTAGATATATAAAAAAATACACAAATTATCTGGTTGAAAAATTTAAACACTTCAAAGAAATTATATATACCAGACATGAGCATGTAAATTCATTCCAATGAACCATCAGGATCAGATCTACTATGAAGAAGCGAGATAAGATTGCTTCATGATCTGAATCTCGAACCTTCCAAAGAATCTTTTTATTAGGCCTTCCTCAATATCTATATAGCTGAATATGTTTTTCTAGAACTAGATGAGAATATAAGAGTATTTTCTTATGTGTCTCAAAGTCTTCAAACACCCAAATAGAGGAGTTTTTTAATGGATACTGTATCAAAGCCAAGTTCCGTGAATTACCACTTGACCACCTGTAGGGTACTCAATATCTTCGCCATCTATAACAGGAGAAGTCAACTTCTTTTTCCTTGATGCAATGACATAAGAAATAGTTTGTTCCTTCTTCATTGTCCTATATCGTAATAACTTGCAAACACATGTCCTACAAAAAAACAAACGTTTCAACTCAAATTTAAATTACATATTAAAATTTCAATGGACATAACTCAATACAAAAATTTAAATAACCATTTACCTTGTCACACCAAAATCAAAATTTCATCAAAGTCCTTGGATGTTGCAACTTCATCTGTAGAAACAAGTCGTAATGCCTATGAAGGTTGATAACTAGGAAGCGGAGTTAGAGGCCCACAAATCCATCCATCCACCCATTCTTGTGAATCACACTCATTAATGAAAAATTATATACAAGGTACATAAAAACATTCCAACTTTCTTGTCCATATGGCCCACAGTAGCGTCGAGCTCTGAAAATGAGTGCATATCCCTAGACCCTATGAGTGTCATACAATCCTCGTAGTTAACAATTCATTTTCCTCTATCAACCAAAACTATCTCGTGAACTAGGGAATTTTCTTGAGAACCTTGGGCTATGTTGTCAATACACCATTCCACTATGCTCTTTGCATCTTTCAATTTAGCACCATCTTTGTACTTCAACTCTTCTCTTGTAAGAGATCTTTTCACACATGCCCCTGCCTTTGCCATGCTCTTCTTTTCCATGTCCACCTCAGTGAAACTCTAAATATGTTGCACACCCATCTTGACATGCATCCTGCTCATCCAATAAAACATTTGTGCATTTTTAAACTGAGACATGCAATTATATGACCATATATAATGTTGTTTGAAGTGGATATCCCTATCAAACAAGTTTCCATAAAATAATGGAAACACCCTTGTACAAATTTAGTAGAATGAGTATGATCATCACTGATATAAAAGTGGTACTCTCTTAAAAAAATTTGATCATTCTTTGTACTATCAGGAGAATGTATAAATGTTATATGCACAAAAATGGCAACTTGTATTGAGTTGTAATATTACAATTGAACCTCTATTTGTGGTTGCAATGTGTAATTCTTTGTAAAATTGACCACTAAAATAATAGTACCAATAGGAAATGTGTCCTTGCATATCTTGAATTGTTTATCAAACTATAGATCTATGTGTATGCCTAGCATACTCATAAACAATTTCATCCTTAAATTTTCTCATAAATTAAAAAATAGGCATATGTTTTGTAACTAGCACACACTGTTTAGACTTCTTTCCATCTTTCAACTGGTATGGTATTGATTTATATTTATCAAACTCAACTAAATTATGTCCTATTGCACCTTCAATTTTCTCATGGATGCAACTTTCTAATTTAGGTAATCCGCCGCATGTACCACAACTTCCATCTAAACAATCCTAACTATAAACAAATTATTCAAATTCTCTTTCACAAAATATCATAGTTATGAAATCCTTGGAATATATTGGTGGAAATTGAACACTGGAATCCAATAACATAGTTTTAGAATGGAAATTAGAAAGAATATGTAAAAATTTAGCATAATGCATCACAAATTCAACATGTTGCCTACAACAAGTGGTGCAAGTGTGGTTTATTTTTACATAGAATGGTTTCAACATTCGACTTGTTTGCATAATCAAACGTTGTTTTTATTGATTCACTTACAACACTAGTAACAAGTACATGATGCATAGTATTACTATCCCTAGTGTGTCTCCTAACACTAACAATGTGATATGCATCATGAAGGTTTTCAAAAATTGTAGAGGTTTGACCATGTATATTAGATGTTGTCAATCCTAAGGTGTTTAATGTAGGCCTCATTTTAATCAATTTCATCAAACTAACCAAAAACTGACATCTTTGGGAATCATTTAAAATTTCAAACTGATTATCCCACATTTCAATGGCTTTTCTTTTGATTTGTCATTCGAGAAAGTTTGTCAGACATTGGTTTTAAAATGTTTTCATCATTTTCAATAAAATAATTAGGTTTCTTACATAAAATCCTAGGAGGTGTTTTTGTCAAATTTTACTTGTCTATAGTTTCAACTTGAATTTCCTTATTCACATTTTCATTGTCTCCTTCAATTTCAACATCATCTACATCACGAGTATTTAATTCAACTTCAACATTGGCAGTAGAAACATTACCTAGTTCCTCATTGCTTACAATAGTAGGGGTTGAAGATGAACCTCTTCTTAATTCACAAAGATTCTACATTCACTAAACATTTTGAAATTTGTTTTCCTCTAATTCATATGTGTTTTTTTACTTAATGACTTCCTTTTTTGACTTCATTTTTGTCTCCCATGATGTTTTGCTTCCGGTGATAAGAAAAACATGCAAAAAGTGACATAATTTCACAGTAATTCATACGGTAAGGTCAAATAATAAAAATCACATAGTAATTCAAATATTGGGATGTGTATAAATATGATTTAAGAACCGCGATCGTGCTTTATAAAGTTTGATCTTAGTTTATAAAGTGAAATTGTGGTTTACAAACCGCAATCACGGTTCTATTTGTATCATCAAATCCAACCGTAAGGATTGGGAAATATTTCTTTTTCCCCAACCAAAGCTATGGGAGGTCCTTATGGCGTG
This sequence comes from Taxus wallichiana var. yunnanensis, assembly GCA_018340775.1. Taxonomy (NCBI): domain Eukaryota; kingdom Viridiplantae; phylum Streptophyta; class Pinopsida; order Cupressales; family Taxaceae; genus Taxus; species Taxus wallichiana. The sequence goes on from CM031240.1 coordinate 150,843,351, forward strand.
TAAAAGGCCAAAAACTTTAAATTTTCTCTTCCGCAGACTTAAACCATGCTAAAAAACTGAAAAAATTTCACAAAAATGGTGCCATCACGTAGGGAGACTGTTATCTTTGTAGAAATATTGATTTTAAAGTGAATAGAATAAGAAAAATATCATTTGATAATTTTTACTAACAATAGGTTTTTAAGACATTTTTTCCCATGAATGTTCATGTCTACGTTTAAGACTACAACTTTTGTTTCGCTTATCAAAATGTGATAAAACTTATACCATCCCAAGCGTGGTGAAATTATATACACGTTAAAAAATAGATATTTTATTTCAATATTTTTTGATATAGTTATGGTAAATGTAAACAAAGCGCTCCATTTTCTAAAAAATTTCAGACCACTTTCATGGAAAAAATAATTCAAAAAAATTATTGCTCGAGAAAATACAAAATAAAATCCATCCCAAGATAGACAATGACAACTAACTTTTCACCAAAGGAAAAAATTAAATACCAATATTTGGTCATCCAAATAGTGGCAAACAAACTACAATCTTATAGTTATAAAAAAAAAACCAAGTCATATAATTTTGAGTGTTGATACTTGGAATAAGATGGAGGCAAACTTGAAGAAAGATTTACCTCTCCTCTTGTAAAAGTAATCATAGTTTCCCCATTCTTTCATTCTTCCCAAAATTCTTCATTCCTTTATTATTTCTCCAAACTATTCAAGGACATTCATTCTTTATTTAATGAGAAGATGTTCCCAAGGGCGAAGAACAGTGTAGTGTGGGGTATTGTTGGGCCCCTAAAATATTGGCTAAGTACAAGAAGGCACATGGGCGTGTAAGGCCTATTTGAAGAAGGGTGCGTAAGGTGAGAGCACACATGACAAGGTTTTAGGAGGGTTTAGTAGAACCAATTGTGAATGCACAAGGCAGAGAAAAGGTTTTGGGACTTATGCATATTTGGAATATCAGACAAAACATGAGGAACACATGACCCAACTATGCATGCAGAGTGGATAAGGTGCCAACTTGGTAACTTGGTGCCCATGAAAGGAATATACATTGTGATAGAATATTCTAGAAGGTCATCATGGCAAAGAATGGATATCTCAAGTTTGAAGGAGCATGTTCCCATAGAGGATCACTTGGATGGTTGGCAACCAATCTACAAATGCTTTAGAAAGGCATGGAGGTGCTTTCTAAGGCTATATGTACAAGCGCTGGTAGAGGAAAAAGGAAAAGACACATCGAGAGTAGAAGAGAGGCAAAGCTATGCAGAAATATTATGAGAGTTATATGGGTTGGGTTTAGAGGATCTGTAGGAGTATGAGGTATCAAGGGGATGGGTCTGAATATCCTTCATTTTCCTATGAGGGGATTAAGTCCAGTTCTGATGTGTGAATTTTTTCTACACTATGATATTGATCTTTGATGTCCTTAATGAATGTAATGTGATTACCAAACATGTTTAATATGAACATATGTGGTTCCAGTTTTACTTATATCTGTATGGATCGGTTATATATATATATATATATATATATATATATATCATATGAGTGGGTGTAAACCCCTATGCATTTCCTTTTTGTTGTGATTCAGATCTATGTTCTGTAATTCTTTTCTTATCTGAATGAATACATTGGTCTAAGAATCCCATTCTGATCTCTAAAATGGATGTATGGTTCATTTTCATTCTCTTCACTTAATTTTCTATCATAAATAATGCATTCTCGCACAACTCACATAAAGGAGGGGCTCAATGCCCACACATGCCTTGGGTGAGTGCCTAACGTCCACTGGGTGATAAGCCGACATGCATGGGATTTCCTTGTTCTTTGAAAAGGCATAAAAATGAATACATCTTGGTTCTATTATCGGGACCTCTTTTTAAAATTTTGAGAGAAATGGCATGCATCTTTGTCCCTATGATGTGTGATGACAGAGCGCTTAACTTTAGAAAGTGTTGAAACATGGTTCAAGAGCACAGAGGATGAGTTTTCTCAAAGATTCAACATTGGACCTGAGTTTGATGCACATAGATGGGTAGAAAATAACCTATACCATGAGTCAGTATGAGACATTATTTTTCTACTTCCCGGAAGAGATATATGAATGGCTTTCAGACATATGCATCTGAAACAAGCCAAGATCTATAGATCTCACATGTGGACCCAAGATGACTATCAAAGGTTGCAAGATGTAGATCAAACTTGGATGCATGTTGTTGATCACTGGTGGAAGGGATTCCTAGAAAGTTACACTTTAGAGTATGCCATTTTGACATACTCTTTCCCGTGTTTCTAAGTTTGATTTTCTAAGGGAGCCTAGAGGATAATTTTTAGCACTATTCCTCTAGCTATGAAGATCTTGGTCATTGCTTTGAGTTTAGAATCATTTCCCATGGTCGGATAAAGCTTCTCTGAGTGTTGGGAGAGAAAGCTATGGTGGAGGAAGATGAAAGACATTATGGATGAAAAGGAAAGGGAGGAGAGACGACTCAAGTATAATGAAGATCGTGAAAGGGAGATGACTAGACAATGCGAGGTTAAAAGCATGATGGATTTATGGAGGAAAATTTTGTGAGAGGGTGTTGAAATTCACACGGAGGATGTAGAGCCTAAGTAGTCTTTGGTACCCTATCTTAGAAAGTGTGGGAGAGAGGCACCTTCATCTTTTGACGAGTTCGTTCACATGGAGAAAGAAGATTTGTCAACATGCATCCGAACCCACACGCAACGTTGATAACCTAGTTAGTATCGATGGGAGTGACCAATCAATGCCCAAGAGATATAATTTTTGTTTGGAACATCTTTGGCTACACATACCATTCTAGTGTTTAGAGGAAATTTTTGGTAAAGTGCAAGTACGCAAGGTTTGGGCAACGCGTCTAGGAGTGACACGGGATACACTTCTAGAAGTGGAGTAATCTTGTAGACTGTTGGTGCATAGCTTAGTGGAACTTTGGGGACACTAGGCACAACCACTTCGTGCCCATTGCCGAGGAATTGATGGATCTGGAGGCAAAGGACCTAGTGGATCTGGTGGAGGAAACACCGAGAGGGAGCTAAGGCTCGGATCGGGAGGACAAGGACCTCAACCACCTCCCAAATTTATTTCGAGATGTCTTTGCACCTACCGGACTATAGGGGTGCGAAGATGCTACTGAGCATGTGCAAACATATGAGTTGCTATGGCGGGTGAAGAGGATCATTACCCCGGAGCAAAAGGCAAATCATTTTGCAACAACGTTGCAATGGCACATGCATAACTCGGTATAGGAAGTATGACACCTATCAGAAGGTGGTAGACTACACCGCATTGAGGAATGCCTTCCTAGAAGAATTCCATATCCCAAAGTTTGAGTAGAAGAGCATCAACACTTTAAAGGATATTCAACAGAGGATGGTAGAGAGTGTGCAGGAGTATGATGCATGGTTTAAAACTCTCCTGTCAAAATTGTCATATGACATTCACCCTTCACAGATTACTCAATAGTTTTTTGGAGGATTGATCACTCCATTTAGGAGGGCATTGTCACACAAGACTTTGATAGACCCGTGTGAAGCATTGGAAGCTTCCTACGTGCCAAAGTTCTTAGAAGCGTTGACACTGGCGTTATTCCTTTTCTAGAGGCTCAAATTGCCACAATGGCCAAGAAGTTGGAAAATCTATCTACAAACTCAGCACATGAGGTTCGTAGTGGGCTTTGGTGTACAAACTACAAAGTGGAGGGACATGTAAAGGATAGTTTCCCTAAACTTTGGTACGTGCCATATCAATAGATTGTGAAATTTGTCACGGGGACCATGATGCAAGTAAATGTCCCTTGTTGCGGTGCATAATCCACAAGAATTTTTCTTTCTATTGTAATATTTGTACCTCTATGACCCATGATACCAAGGATTGTAGAATAATTGATCAAATCCATGATGCTATTGATCAAGGTGTGCACTAGACTATCCTTGTAAGCAATTCAAAGAATGATGACCATCATTATAAAGGGTATGCGAGATGGAAGAGCACATGGAAGAGGTTTTCATGGAGGATTTCGAGGTCATAGTAAGCTGTGATGGAGGACGAAGTGAGTTTCCATGAGGAACATGTTATAATTGTGGATCTAAAGAACATTATAAACATGAGTGTCTAGATTTATTAAAATTCTCATGGTGAGGGAAGAATCATAAGTATGTAGAGTGCCCTGAGTTGTTTGAGCACATGATCCAACAACACTAGAAGGAAAAGGGAGTTAGGATGGTGAGTATAAATAATGTTGACACATAGTGGATTGAGTCAGGGTTAGAACCTATTTTGGTGACAACACGAGTAAAGGTTGTGTGCGCCAAGGAGGTACCAAGGAAAATTACTCTAGCATCAAGAGAAGAAGTGGTGCACGGAAGTATCCAGGACCTTACCGATAAGAAGGAAGTATATAAAGATATAATGGATTTCATTCGAGTTTGTAGGGAGAAATCCAGTGTCTAAATGAGCAGTCCAGGTAGTAGGAGAAAAGGAGGAATGTTGAGACTCCGCAGAAGGACCTGGATGAGGTCAAGGAAGTGTGCAAAATTTTAAGGCAAGATAATATTATTTCCCTACTAGGAGAATGGCTACAAGAGAAGGTACCTGCATTGGATCAAAGTGCAAAAGGTAGATGTTGCATGCAAACCTCCCTTTCCATAGCCTTGACTATGACAAAGAAATCACATTGAATGCAGTTGTGGATAGTTGGCACTTTGAGCAACATATTGATTAACACAGGAGCAGAAGTCAATGTCCTTACATTATATGCCTAGCATCAAATAGGAAGGCTCACATTACAGCCATCTTCGAATGTGTTGTATATGGAAAAAAAAACTAAGGCAATGCCCATTGGAGTATTTAAGGATGCGGTGATCACCATTCAAGGGGCCAAGTTTATTGGGGACTTTGAACTCTTAGTGCTCGCCAAAGAATATAATTTTCCAGCTTTTCTTGGGCACTTATGGTGTTATAAGACCAACGCCGGACCCGAGTTTTAACAAAGGATATATCATCTTTGAGAACAAGGAGGAATGGGTCATCATCCATTTGATGGATGGGAAGTCAACGCCTTACACTGAGCATTTGGGAGAAGAGGTCCTTGATAGAATTTATGTGCACTTCAAAGGTAGAGACCTGGAGATAATTCACCCTATAGAAGGAGTTATCAAATTTGAGGATGCTCAGTCTGTGAGTGATACAACAAGCATGGCGTGTGACAATTGGGAACATGAGACTTATGAGTTGATTGGGCGATAGTTGAGGGGGTTTGTAACAAGAGTTACTAAGGTGTGCTTAGTCAAACACCTAGGGGGAAAGAAGTTGCCAAGTTACTCTAGAGGAGCATACCACAGAAATTTTCTTATGGGACATGGAAGTTGAGTGGAGAAGTGAAGATGAAAGAAGGGGGATGTTGAACTATGTCCTTCTTAAGACTACATCACGGTGGTGGGCTACACACCGCAAGAGTCTCTTAGAATGGCATAAAGTTAGGATTTCCTTCTCTGCCGATTATCTACAAGCAATGCGCCCACAAATCATACAATACTACCATGGTAAAGAGACCACTTCATTTCATATCCAAACATGTGAGAAGGCCTATATAGGAGGCGTAGAGGCCTTACCACCATCATTATGGGTGCATAAGCTATATTCAACACTACAAGGTTATGCACGCGCATGGTATATTGTAAGGATATTACTTGTATAAATCAGAACATATACAGAAGAATAACATGAGAGAACACAAAAATATAGATAAATGATGAAAATATGCTCATATAATAGCCTTTCCACTTCGAGGGGGCAACCTCCAATACCACTTCAAGGGGTAACCTCCAAACCATACAATAACTCTCCAATACTCAATATGATCCTTAGCTACAACCTTCTAACCCCTATATATACCATTCTAACCTATGGCCAATACCGAGGCCGACCTCCTAAGCATAATAAATCATAAATGAATGATATAATAAGATAAGAGGATGTGTGCCACATGTTGGCATCTCCATCAATACATCTACATCATAACATTATATCCCATGTGAACCCATACATATAACTAAGGGGATGTGTGCCACATGTCAAAGATCTCCATCAACCCATATACATTATAATATTATATCCCAAGGTACATAGCATTGCCTCCCTCTTTGACATGTTTCATCCTGAAACATAAGAAGAAGCCATATAATGAGTGTGCTTTAAATTATTGCACACTTGTTGCCAAAGCTCGATCATCCAACAACCCATATGAAATCCTATCCTCATGTAAAGACTTCATCATCAACATCTTCTTCTTCTTCTTTTGATGTTTCTTCGCTTCGATTCTTCTTCCGATATTTCTTCTTCTTTTTCTTTTTCTTCTTCTTCTTTTGTTGCCCATCTATCCATGAAAACTTGTTCCGATCATGCAAAGACCAATTAAACTTTTTCTTTTCTAACTCGAGAAAGCAAATCTGTGCAGGGCCACTAATCCACAACTTGAATAACCAAATATCTGATGGTTTAGAGAATTTATCCCTAAATTTGTTCCACCATTCTCTAGCATCAATCCTGCCATCTCCAAAAAAAGCTACCATCCCCATGATCCACAAAACTAGGGTTTTAGGAATAGACCCTTTTGATAAAAACTTTTCTAACCCTTTCGGCTAAAGGTTGGCCAAAAATCAGAAATCACAGAACATAAACCCCAATTTAATTTTTGAGAGGTTTCCGAAAATGTAAGAAATTTAGGAAAATTCCTCAAATTGCGGCCTGTGGAGCAAAATAGTGAAAAAAATAAAAATGAAATAACTCTGACAAAATAGATCCAAATTTTTTTAAATTTCATTGGTATCACCTTTGAATATCATACCATCAACCCAAAAAAATTATTTCCTAATTCATCATTATTCAGAAGATATAGATGAAACCATAAAATTAGGGTTTCAACCCTAAAACAGACACAACTTTTGCAAAACAGCTCCAAAAACTCTGAAATTTGGAGGGAAGATCACTTGAACTATGTATCAACTCCCCACAAAAAATATCTAAAAATTCCAAGTAGAGATTTATATATATATACCAAATGTAACTAACTTACACCAAAACCTCGAGGTGTTAGTGAAATCCACACATGAGGATCATAACATCCCACCACGCTTCGTATCCTGCACTCGGCTAGATTTGCACCCGTATAGTGGGACCCTTCCCTTCCCTATACGAGCCTTAGGAAAACACTGCAATGCCGCGTAGCTACCCGTGCCAGGACTTGAACCTAGGTGGTCGCTCTGATACCACTTGTAAGGATATTACTTGTATAAATCAGAACATATACAGAAGAATAACATGAGAGAACACAAAAATATAGATAAATGATGAAAATATGCTCATATAATAGCCTTTCCACTTCGAGGGGGCAACCTCCAATACCACTTCAAGGGGGTAACCTCCAAACCATACAATAACACTCCAATACTCAATATGATCCTTAACTACAACCTTCTAACCCCTATATATACCATTCTAACCTATGGCCAATACTGAGGCCGACCTCCTAAGCATAATAAATCATAAATGAATGATATAATAAGATAAGGGGATGTGTGCCACATGTCGGCATCTCCATCAATACATATACATCATAACATTATATCCCATGTGAACCCATACATATAACTAAGGGGATGTGTGCCACATGTCGGCATCTCCATCAACCCATATACATTATAATATTATATCCCAAGGTACATAGCATTGCCTCCCTCTTTGACATGTTTCATCCCCGAAACATAAGAAGAAGCCATATAATGAGTGTGCTTTAAATTATTGCACACTTGTCGCCAAGCTCGATCATCCAACCACCCATATGAAATCCTATCCTGTGTAGCAGCTTCATCATCAACATCTTCTTCTTCTTCTTTTGATGTTTCTTCTGCTTCTGATTCTTCTTCCGATATTTCTTCTTCTTTTTCTTTTTCTTCTTCTTCTTTTGTTGCCCATCTGTCCATGAAAACTTGTTCCAGTTCCTGCAAAGACCAATTAAACTTTTTCTTTTCTAACTTTCGGAAAAGCAAATTTGTGTAGGGCCACTAATCCACAACTTGAATAACCAAATATCTGATGGTTTAGAGAATTTATCCCTAAATTTGTTCCACCATTCTCTAGCATCAATCCTTCCATCTCTAAAAAAAGCTACCATCCTCGTGATCCACAAAACTAGGGTTTTAGGAATAGACCCTTTTGATAAAAACTTTTTCTAACCCTTTCGCTAAAGGTTGGCCAAAAATCAGAAATCACGAGAAAATAAACCCCAATTTAATTTTTGAGAGGTTTTCGAAAATGTAAGAAATTTAGGTAAATTCCTCAAATTACGGCCTCAATGGAGCAAAATAGTGAAAAATAATAAAAATGAAATAACTCTGACAAAATAGATCCAAATTTTTTTAAATTTCAGTGGTATCACCTTTGAATATCATACCATCAACCCAAAAAAATTATTTCCTAATTCATCATTATTCAGAAGATATAGATGAAACCATAAAATTAGGGTTTAAACCCTAAAATACACAACTTTTGCAAAACAGCTCCAAAAACTCTGAAATTTGGAGGGAAGATCACTTGAACTATGTATCAACTCCCCACAAAAAATATCTAAAAATTTCAAGTAGAGATTTATATATAGATACCAAATGTAACGAACCGTTACACCAAAACCTCGAGGTGTTAGTGAAATCCACACATGAGGATCATAACATCCCACCACGCTTCGTATCCTGGACTCCAGGGCTAGATTTGCACCCGTATAGTGGGACCCTTCCCTTCCCTATACGAGCCTTAGGAAAACACTCGCAATGCCGGCGTAGCTACCCGTGCAGGACTTGAACCTAGGTGGTCGCTCACGATACCACTTGTAAGGATATTACTTGTATAAATCGGAACATATACGAGAAGAATAACATGAGAGAACACAAAAATATAGATAAATGATGAAAATATGCTCATATAATAGCCTTTCCACTTCGAGGGGCAACCTCCAATACCACTTCAAGGGGTAACCTCCAAACCATACAATAACTCTCCAATACTCAATATGATCCTTAGCTACAACCTTCTAACCCCTATATATACCATTCTAACCTATGGCCAATACTCGAGGCCGACCTCCTAAGCATAATAAATCATAAATGAATGATATAATAAGATAAGGGGATGTGTGCCACATGTCGGCATCTCCATCAATACATATACATCATAACATTATATCCCATGTGAACCCATACATATAACTAAGGGGATGTGTGCCACATGTCGGCATCTCCATCAACCCATATACATTATAATATTATATCCCAAGGTACATAGCATTGCCTCCCTCTTTGACATGTTTCATCCTGAAACATAAGAAGAAGCCATATAATGAGTGTGCTTTAAATTATTGCACACTTGTTGCCAAGCTTCGATCATCCAACAACCCATATGAAATCCTATCTGTGTAAAGCAGCTTCATCATCAACATCTTCTTCTTCTTCTTTTGATGTTTCTTCGCTTCCGATTCTTCTTCCGATATTTCTTCTTCTTTTTCTTTTTCTTCTTCTTCTTTTGTTGCCCATCTGTCCATGAAAACTTGTTCCAGTTCCTGCAAAGACCAATTAGACTTTTCCTTTTCTAACTCAGAAAAGCAAATTTGTGTAGGGCCACTAATCCACAACTTGAATAACCAAATATCTGATGGTTTAGAGAATTTATCCCTAAATTTGTTCCACCATTCTCTAGCATCAATCCTTCCATCTCCAAAAAAAGCTACCATCCCCATGATCCACAAAACTAGGGTTTTAGGAATAGACCCTTTTGATCAAAACTTTTTCTAACCCTTTCGGCTAAAGGTTGGCCAAAAATCAGAAATCACAGAACATAAACCCCAATTTAATTTTTGAGAGGTTTCCGAAAATGTAAGAAATTTAGGAAAATTCCTCAAATTATGGCCTAGTGGAGCAAAATAGTGAAAAACAATAAAAATGAAATAAATCTGACAAAATAGATCCAAATTTTTTTAAATTTCAGTGGTATCACCTTTGAATATCATACCATCAACCCAAAAAAATTTTTTCCTAATTCATCATTATTCAGAAGATATAGATGAAACCATAAAATTAGGGTTTCAACCCTAAAACAGACACAACTTTTGCAAAACAGCTCCAAAAACTCTGAAATTTTGAGGGAAGATCACTTGAACTATGTATCAACTCCCCACCGAAAATATCTAAAAAATTTCAAGTAGAGATTTATATATAGATACCAAATGTAACTAACCGTTACACCAAAACCTCGAGGTGTTAGTGAAATCCACACATGAGGATCATAACATCCCACCACGCTTCTGTATCCCAGACCCCGGGCTAGATTTGCACCCGTATAGTGGGACCCTTCCCTTCCCTATACGAGCCTTAGGAAAACACTGCAATGCCAGCGTAGCTACCCGTGCCAGGACTTGAACCTAGGTGGTCGCTCTGATACCACTTGTAAGGATATTACTTGTATAAATCAGAACATATACAGAAGAATAACATGAGAGAACACAAAAATATAGATAAATGATGAAAATATGCTCATATAATAGCCTTTCCACTTCGAGGGGCAACCTCCAATACCACTTCAGGGGTAACCTCCAAACCATACAATAACTCTCCAATACTCAATATGATCCTTAGCTACAACCTTCTAACCCCTATATATACCATTCTAACCTATGGCCAATACGAGGCCGACCTCCTAAGCATAATAAATCATAAATGAATGATATAATAAGATAAGAGGATGTGTGCCACATGTTGGCATCTCCATCAATACATCTACATCATAACATTATATCCCATGTGAACCCATACATATAACTAAGGGGATGTGTGCACATGTCGGCATCTCCATCAACCCATATACATTATAATATTATATCCCAAGGTACATAGCATTGCCTCCCTCTTTGACATGTTTCATCCTGAAACATAAGAAGAAGCCATATAATGAGTGTGCTTCAAATTGTTGCACACTTGTTGCCAAGCTCGATCATCCAACAACCCATATGAAATCCTATCCGTGTAAAGCAGCTTCATCATCAACATCTTCTTCTTCTTCTTTTGATGTTTCTTACGCTTCCGATTCTTCTTCCGATATTTCTTCTTCTTTTTCTTTTTCTTCTTCTTCTTTTGTTGCCCATCTGTCCATGAAAACTTGTTCCGGATCATGCGAAAGACCAATTAGACTTTTCCTTTTCTAACTCAGAAAAGCAAATCTGTGTAGGGCCACTAATCCACAACTTGAATAACCAAATATCTGATGGTTTAGAGAATTTATCCCTAAATTTGTTCCACCATTCTCTAGCATCAATCCTGCCATCTCCAAAAAAGCTACCATCCCCATGATCCACAAAACTAGGGTTTTAGGAATAGACCCTTTTGATCAAAACTTTTTCTAACCCTTTCGCTAAAGGTTGGCCAAAAATCAGAAATCACAGAACATAAACCCCAATTTAATTTTTGAGAGGTTTCCGAAAATGTAAGAAATTTAGGAAAATTCCTCAAATTGTGGCCTGTGGAGCAAAATAGTGAAAAACAATAAAAATGAAATAAATCTGACAAAATAGATCCAAATTTTTTTAAATTTCAGTGGTATCACCTTTGAATATCATACCATCAACCCAAAAAAATTGTTTCCTAATTCATCATTATTCAGAAGATATAGATGAAACCATAAAATTAGGGTTTCAACCCTAAAACGGACACAACTTTTGCAAAACAGCTCCCAAAAATCTGAAATTTGGGGGGAAGATTACTTGAACTATGTATCAACTCCCCACCGAAAATATCTAAAAAATTTCAAGTAGAGATTTATATATAGATACCAAATGTAACTAACAATTTACACCAAAACCTCGAGGTGTTAGTGAAATCCACACATGAGGATCATAACATCCCACCACGCTCGTATCCCGGACCCGGGCTAGATTTGCACCTGTATAGCGGGACCCTGCCCTGCCCTATACGAGCCTTAGGCGAACACTGCAATGCCGCGTAGCTACCCGTGCAGGACTTGAACCTAGGTGGTCGCTCTGATACCACTTGTAAGGATATTACTTGTATAAATCGTAACATATACGGAAGAATAACATGAGATAACACCAAAATATAGATAAATGATGAAAATATGCTCATATAATAGCCTTTCCACTTCGAGGGGCAACCTCCAATACCACTTCAAGAGGGTAACCTCCAAACCATACAATAACTCTCCAATACTCAATATGATCCTTAGCTACAACCTTCTAACCCCTATATATACCATTCTAACCTATGGCCAATACGAGGCCGACCTCCTAAGCATAATAAATCATAAATGAATGATATAATAAGATAAGGGGATGTGTGCCACATGTCGGCATCTCCATCAATACATATACATCATAACATTATATCCCATGTGAACCCATACATATAACTAAGGGGATGTGTGCCACATGTCGGCATCTCCATCAACCCATATACATTATAATATTATATCCCAAGGTACATAGCATTGCCTCCCTCTTTGACATGTTTCATCCCTGAAACATAAGAAGAAGCCATATAATGAGTGTGCTTTAAATTATTGCACACTTGTTGCCAAGCTCGATCATCCAACCACCCATATGAAATCCTATCTTGTGTAGCAGCTTCATCATCAACATCTTCTTCTTCTTCTTTTGATGTTTCTTCTCGCTTCGATTCTTCTTCCGATATTTCTTCTTCTTTTTCTTTTTCTTCTTCTTCTTTTGTTGCCCATCTGTCCATGAAAACTTGTTCCAGATCATGCAAAGACCAATTAAACTTTTTCTTTTCTAACTCAGAAAAGCAAATTTGTGTAGGGCCACTAATCCACAACTTGAATAACCAAATATCTGATGGTTTAGAGAATTTATCCCTAAATTTGTTCCACCATTCTCTAGCATCAATCCTGCCATCTCTAAAAAAGCTACCATCCCCGATCCACAAAACTAGGGTTTTAGGAATAGACCCTTTTGATAAAAACTTTTCTAACCCTTTCGCTAAAGGTTGGCCAAAAATCAGAAATCACAGAACACAAACCCCAATTTAATTTTTGAGAGGTTTTCGAAAATGTAAGAAATTTAGGAAAATTCCTCAAATTGTGGCACTATGGAGCAAAATAGTGAAAAACAATAAAAATGAAATAAATCTGACAAAATCGATCCAAATTTTTTTAAATTCCATTGGTATCACCTTTGAATAAAGCATACCATCAACCCAAAAAAATTGTTTCCTAATTCATCATTATTCAAAAGATATAGATGAAACCATAAAATTAGGGTTTAAACCTAAAACAGACACAACTTTTGCAAAACAGCTCCAAAACTCGAAATTTTGAGGAAGATCACTTGAACTATGTATCAACTCCCCACCGAAAATATCTAAAAAATTTCAAGTAGAGATTTATATATAGATACCAAATGTAACTAACCGCTTACACCAAAACCTCGAGGTGTTAGTGAAATCCACACATGAGGATCATAACATCCCACCACGCTTCGTATCCCGCACCGGCTAGATTTGCACCCGTATAGTGGGACCCTTCCCTTCCCTATACGAGCCTTAGGAAAACACTTGCAATGCCAGCGTAGCTACCGTGCAGGACTTGAACCTAGGTGGTCGCTCCGATACCACTTGTAAGGATATTACTTGTATAAATCAAAACATATACAGAAGAATAACATGAGAGAACACCAAAATATAGATAAATGATGAAAATATGCTCATATAATATCCTTTCCACTTCTAGGGGGAAACCTCCAATACCACTTCGAGGGGGTAACCTCCAAACCATACAATAACACTCCAATACTCAATATGATCCTTAACTACAACCTTCTAACCCCTATAAATACCATTATAACCTATGGCCAATACTGAGGCCGACCTCCTAAGCATAATAAATCATAAATGAATGGTATAATAAGATAAGGGTATGTGTGCCACATGTCGAAATCTCCATCAATACATCTACATCATAACATTATATCCTATGTGAACCCATACATATAACTAAGGGGATGTGTGCCACATGTCGACATCTCCATCAACCCATATACATTATAATATTATATCCTAAGGCTCGATACCAAATGTAACTAACCGTTACACCAAAACCTCGAGGTGTTAGTGAAATCCAAACATGAGGATCATAACATCCCACCACGCTCCGTATCCTGGACCCCGGCTAGATTTGCACCCGTATCGTGAGACCACCCCCCCCTATACGAGCCACAGGTGAACAACGCAATGCCGACGTAGCTACCCATGCTAGGACTTGAACCTAGGTGGTCGCTCGATACCACTTGTAAGGTATATAGCATATATCCACTCGAAACAAACTACCAGATGGGAGATTAATAGGATAGGTCGCTCGATACCACTTGTAAGGTATATAGCATATATCCACTAGAAACAAACTACCGAGATGGGAGATTAATAGGATCTGACAACTGATCTCATCCAAGCTTTTGAATATTAGAGCACCAAGCCATTGGTGGATAAGGAATTGCAAGTGATCAAGTGCCTTACGATGGGGGATAGTGCCATGACAGAAGACTGGCTACTAGAATTACTAGGTGAGCCCAGTTTAGAGGCAAGTTTCAGTGAGGATGAGTCAGAGGAGATGCAGTTTGAGTGCACATGCACAGAGAAGGAAAAATGAAAGATGGTTTATGTCATAGATGGGGAGGAAATGGAAAGTCTAGATGTTAACCACTCAAGGTACATGTGATGTTATAGATAGTGCTAATGAAAGGACATGCACCTACCATGAGCCCCTAAAAATGAAGAAGGTTAACATTGGGTCAGAAGCAAAACCCAAGGAAGCTCTCATTGGAGACTATTGGTCGAGAGAATGAGGTCTCAAATATCATTGATCTATTGCATGAGTTCCAAGATTTATTCCCTCATGGGTATCATGAACTCAAAGGAGTTCACCATTCCTTGGCAGAGATGAAGATCAAGTTGAAGGAAGCTGTGCACCCAATCCGAAAGAGGCCATATTGGATGAACCCAAATTTTTGTGTACGGGTCAAGGAGGAGATAGAAAAAATGATAGTGTTAGGCATCATAGAGGCTGTTGAAGAATCAGAATGGATAAGCCCAATGTTCATCAACATCAAGAAGGATGGGAGGATTAGGATCTGTGTTGACTACAAAGAACTGAATGCAGTATGTGTCACTGATCCCTTCCTAACCTTGTTTACTAAAGAAATCTTAGAGGAGTGGTCGCGTGCAAAGTGTACTCTTTCATGGATATGTTCTCGTGGGTATCACTAAGTCAGGATTGTAAAGGAAGACAAGAGAAAGAAAACTTTCTCCATTGAATGGGGAAGTTTTTCCTACACAGTTATGCCTTTTGGATTAAAAATGCACCTCTTGTGTTCTCGCGCATTGTGGTATAAGCATTTCAAGACTTCATCCATAAGTTTCTTCAATTTTACTTGGATGACTAGACTGTGGATTAGTGAAAAACCATTATGACAACTTAAGGCTGATGTTTAAGAGATGTCGAAATTGAGGATATCCTCAACATTAAGAAATGTGTCCTTCGCTTTACTCCATTTGGAACCCCTGTTAGGACACATTATATACAAAGAAGGTTTGCTAGTAGATCCCGCTAAAGTTGCAGTTATTGTAGGATTAGGGGAGCCTACTAGTCAAAGCACATTACATGGATTCCTTAGACATATGGGGTAATCGAGAGAATTTCATCAAGGGATATGCCAAGATCATGATGCCCTTAGAGGAGTTGTCAAAAAATAAGAGTACCTTTCTTTGGGAAGAGGCGCAACAGGAGGCATTTAACACCTTGAAGGATAGGCTTGTCATGACACCCATACTATGTTTTCCTTCTTAGGGTAAGTCTTTCCATGTGCATGTTGATGCCTCAGGAAAAACTATGGGAGTAGTACTAGCACAACCTAGGGAGGGAATTGTTGATCATCCCTTGTGTTTTGCAAGTAGAAATTTGACACTAGTGAAGCAGAATTACACAACTACTAAGCATGAAGCATTGTCTATGATCTACTTGCTGCATAAGTTTAGGCAATATATGTTGGAAACACCATTTATATTCTACACAGACCACATGGAATTGAGGTACTTGGTCAAAAACCCATTCTACAAGGGCACATATGTTGTTGGGTCCTTTTATTTCAAGAATTTGAATTAATAGTAGTGGTGAAGTGGGAAGAGAAATTCGGGGCACGACCATTTATCAAAGATTGAATTAGGAGAGGATGTGTAAAGAATTGAGGATACCATGCAAGATGTGTAACTATTTAGGTTGCGATGCACACCCTCATACTTGGAAGAAATCACAGTGTTCTTAAAAACAAGTGTGGCGCCGGAAGGGATGAAGGCCTTGGAAAGAAAGCAATTAGCAATACGTGCCACACCCTACATGCTTATTAGTGGAGACCTGTATAAGTTAGGTCATGATAAGGTTCTGCACCGATGCGTATTAGAACATGAGCACATAGCTATTATGGAAGAAGCGCATGGTGGGATTGCAGGAGGACACTATATAGGAAATGCTACCATGTGAAAGATTTTATTAGCAAGACTTTAGTGGGAAACCATCTACAAATATTGTATTGAGTTTTGCAAGGCCTGTGACCATTGCCAACACCTTGGGAAACATGGAAAGAGAGATGAAATGCCTTTGCAACCAATAGCCAGTGTTGAACCATTTGAGAAATGGGCAATCGACTTTGTAGGACCAATTGCGCTAGCCGCATGAAGGATTGGTTCGTGGTATATCATCACTTGCACTGATTACTTGACACGATGGGCAAAGGTAGTGCCTACAAAGGATTACACCATGGTGACAACTGCTAGATTCTTATGGGAAAACATAATCAGTAGGTATGGTTTCCCTTTAAGTTTAACAAGTGATAGGGGTACACACTTTCTCAATGAAACAATCAGAATTTTGTTGGTAGAATTTATGGTGGCCCATCATAAGACTACCCCATATCACCCTCAAGCAAATGGAACTGCTGAGGCATTTAACAAAATAATAAGTCACACCTTAACTAAGATATATGACATTGGAAGACAAGATTGGGATGATAAGGTATCAGCCATTCTATGGACATATAGGAAAAACTACAAAAGGTTGAACAAAAAGCCATGTTGTTTCAATTGGTGTTTTATGTGGAGGCTATTTTTCTAGTGAAATTCATGTTACCTTCATTGCATTAGCACATGAAGGAGGGTTAGGTAATGAACAAGTGTTGGAAGAAATAATTGATAAGTTGATACGCTTAGATGAAAGACAATCACTTGCTAGATGGAGTTAGAAGACGAGAAAAAGTAATACAAAATGAACGACATGATCATCATATCAAGAACCATAAATTTGAGGTTGGCCAGTTGGTGTTTTTGCATGATTCTAAGTATTTGTGCCATCCTCGGTAAGTTGAAAGTCCATTGGTTGGGACCTTACATTATCTTGTACATTCTTGGTTTGGGCACTTGCGATTATAAGTTCTAGATGGAGCGAGGTTACCAGGTCAATTCAATGGGAGTATGTTGAACCCCTACTATAAATAAGTCTTCTTGGTGTTTTTAATAAGGTAGTATGGCCAGTTAGTTTAGAAATTCCCTTTATGCAATTTCCTTCTTGTGTTTCTCTTTCTCGTTGTTTGTTCTTGTTGTTTGTTTTGCACCTTGGGCGCTGGTAACCACATTACTTTTTGAAGGTTGTGCATTCATAGAGGACTACGCATCTGTTTTAGTGTGGGGTGGAGTGATGTGAAGTATAGGCCTATAATAACAGTTAAATTAGTAGTAGAATTTGTGGTGAATGGCCCAGTTGATAGATACAAAGCACGCAAGGATGAAGGAAGCACATGGAAGAAGAGGTGGACAAAAAGGTTGGTGTCAGAAGAAGACTTCAGAGAAACCATGTACAAAGGAGGAAGAAGTGTAGGAACAACACAAGGTAGGAAAGAGAAAAAATTAGGACATAAGTGCCTTCGGTGATGTTGACATGCATGTAAGAGTCTTCTCGTCAGATTGATTATTTGCACGCTGTAGAAGGTTGTAGAATGTTTCACACAAGATTGGGCACGTAAGTGAAGGCGCATAAGGCTAGACTTGGTGGAAAAATATGCATTTAGTGTTAAGTACAATGGTAGGTAAAATAGAATTTAATGTTGGAAAGAAGGAAAATCTATAAATAAGAAGTTGGGCACTTCATTATTTTACCTTGCATTTATAAAGTGAAAAGAGCTCTCACGAACTAGGGCATCCAAAAGTGATTTGTGCGAAGAAAAATTTAAGAAATCTAAGAGAACATGACTAGAATAGATCCGCAAAAACTAGTAGGAAGGGAGTACATGGGTGTGGAGGAAGTTGTGGAGAAGCATCATCTTGTGGAAGAATTATTCCATTTAGGGTTTGACGGCTAGGGCACAAGTGTTAGCAAGGTTTCTTCACAAGATTAATTCTTGGAGTTGGATAAATTGGTAAATCGAGCAAGGAGAAGATGTTTGAAGTGCAACCTAACTAGAAGAATGGCACCAAAGAAAGAAACCATCTCACCTAAAAATCGAAGGGAAAGGGCAAGGGGAAGCAAATGGCTACCATCGCAAGCACAAATGAAGAGTGGTATGCAGAGATGCAATACCTAGATGGGGTATTGCTAGGAAAATAATAGGAGTCTCATTTACGAAAAATGACTGTGAGCAACTATAATCATCACACCAACATGACGGAGAAAGAAATGGATTTGGATTTGTTTTACCCAACAAACAAGAGGACACCGAAGGGCATACCCATATACAAAGGTGACAAGTAAAAATTAAAGTAGATAAGGGTTACCGCAACTCTAAGAATTATCCTACTTAAAAAGACATGAGTGACTCTATCGGTGGATGATGGCATGAGCTCACGAAGACCATATTTATTTCACGGGGTGCAAGATGTGCATAACTCCCGAGTCGATTTCCAAGCTCATAGGCCTTATCTATGAGGGGATAGCATTGATGATGACCTAAGAGACAAGGAGGCCATCAAGGAAATAGTAGCCACATTTGAATACAAGAAAGGGTCTCGATACTTTGACATCGTAGAGATTTCAGAATCTGTGATGAGGATGGTTGCACACTTGGTAACCAATCTCAATGATCAAGAAAGATGGAATTAATTAAACAAGGCATGGTGAACGTATGCCAGCAAATATATTAGGGGAAAATCTACAACTTGTTCACTTTCACCGTAGATGAAATTATTAGCAGCTCACAAGAAGGTGAGAAGATATTATTTGGCAATTTCCTCCTCACAATTGTGTTCTCAGAGATAGGAGTGTCGAATGGGCCAGAAAGGTTTGTTTGGGAGTACCCATAGAGGATCCCTCACCCGCGAAGAGGTTCACGAAATATACTTGTGAGACGGTGACAGTCACTCAAAAGGCACATTTAGAGAAGTGGTACAAGTGCATGAGGGACATGTTCGGGGTGGAGTGGAGGATTCCATAGTAGTTACTGTGCTCATAAAAGGAGAAGCAAAATTTGCATTGTATCAACATTTCGCATTGGTAGATTTAGGTTGACAAATGAAACAATGAACCCCTGGTGCAAGCTTCCCTTCTCCTTCACCACGTAATATTTCCAAGTGGGGATGAATAGGTTCAAAGAGGCCAAGAGACTAAGGTTTGACCTTAGCGAGGTGGATCAAGACCATAGAGAGCTACGCAGGAAGTTAGTCTACCCCAAGAGGCATGCATACATTGAGAGATATGTCTCCCATGAGATACAAATGATGAAGCTCGTAACATTTCCAATCACTGGAAGGACTGTAGCATGAAATTTGAAAAGGGCACATACTTGGAAAATGACGTATCCATCTCTGAAGACCCCACAGGAAGAAACAATCCCGCACCAAAGAGAGAAAGAGAAGAGGTGTAGAAAGCACCAAT
Source organism: Taxus wallichiana var. yunnanensis (assembly GCA_018340775.1). Taxonomy (NCBI): domain Eukaryota; kingdom Viridiplantae; phylum Streptophyta; class Pinopsida; order Cupressales; family Taxaceae; genus Taxus; species Taxus wallichiana. The sequence continues at coordinate 150,863,358 of CM031240.1, forward strand.
TGTCCAGACTACACAAGCGGTGAGTGCACCGAGACAAGCACTAAGCCTAGTACTTATTCACGAAGAAAGAATTCCCTGGTGAAAGAAAAGACTCTAGAAGAAGAAGATCCAGAGCATGAAGAACCTATCGCTCGGAGAAGTCGCTAGAGGAGAAGGAAGAAGAAGCAGAATCTCCTATCGTAAAGAAGCGAGCATAGGCGGAGGAGGATGACTCGGAGGGTACAGAGAGCTTGGAGGCCTATAGAGGCAAAAGAGATGATGATGATGATGATGAAATTGAGGCAGTTCAAGGCCCTCCCATATTTTAAGTACATGACTCGGAGGAGGAAGGAGAGGAAGAAGAAAATGAGTACATATTTTTCAGGAGGGAGAATGACAAGAAAAAAAAGGTTGCTCAAGACAAAGGGGTAAGCAAAGAAGTTACAAAAGAACAAAGGACCCCAAGCCTCACAAAGGAACAAATAGATGAGGTTGCAAAAGAAATAAGTAACAAAAATGATTGAGGACCTATTAGAGAAACATATTGAGTGTAGAATAAACATGGTGATGAAGTAAGCAGAGGAGGAGAGCATAGAAATGGAATATGGAAGAATGGAAGGAGATCTCATTTGGTTGTGAGCTTTCCTAAGGCCATGTGTATGGGGGAGCAAGAGGGTAGAAGTATCATAGGTTTAGAGGATGGGCTACATTGATGATCTAAACAAGGTGTTTCATGTGCATTTTCAAAGCTAAATACCAATGGAACAACTCTTGGATATGACATCTTTTGATGAGGAAGGTGCATACCCTTGGATGAGGAAAATGATTTCTTGGGCATTTGAGTCCCACATTGACAAGCTTGAATTTGAAGTAAGCCAAGGGAAATAATGAAGGTACCAGAGTCAAAAGGAGACAACCCTTTGTAAACACTCAACAACTATCGACGAACATATATATAATGTGCTTTGAACAAAGTTTCAATTGAAGTAGATGTCGCTCTTCGGGAGGAACAACAGTTGAAGTTCCTAGAGGAAAAACTAGAGAAGAAGAAAGAAGAACTTGAGGAAAGAATGATGGAATTAAAGCAGGAGGAACTAATTAGTGCTCAACTAAGGCGTGAGTTAAAAAAGAGAAGGAAAAGGTGCATGAGCTCTACAAGAATGTAGAGATGATCATAGATGCCATTGTTTTGAAGCATCCGTGAGATCGACACCACCAACACGAAGTATGGATCCACCCCCGGAGTACCTAGAGGACTTGACCCATGTCCTCACAATGGAAAGATGACCATTAGCCTTGGAATCTACAGAGGAGGCATTGGCGCATAAAGAGGAGGACAAGATGAAGGTTATGGCAATTGTTACTCGGACAAGAAAGCCCTCGCTAATTTGAAAGTCATCGCCCAAGTCACCGAGGCCACCTATGACAACCTGCGATGATAGAGATAGAGTGGTGAGCATCTTGGTCACCAGCATGAAGCACAACTTGAGGAGTTCTAAGAGAAGAATAAGGGGAATAGAGAAAACATGACAAAATTCTTGTCGAGGTTAAGAAGAAATCAAAGGCTATTGAGACCTTGCAGGGATCAATCAAAAACCGGTTGAAGGAGTTGTATCCTAGATCACTTGAAGGATGGATGTGCTTGAGGATTTGGGAAAACAATTGAGGGATCATGAAAAAATGAATACCCAAGGAGAAGGACTAATCTTTGAAGAGGTGAGTGCCCTAGTCGGAAACCTCTGTTAATAGGCATAAAATGAGGTCGATACCTAGAATAAGTTGGAGGTAGAATTGAAGAAATATTTCCCTCTCCTCTTGCAGAAGTAATCATAGTTTCCCCATTCTTTCATTCTTCCCCAAATTCTTCATTCCTTTATTCTTTCTCCAAACTATTCAAGGACAATCATTCTTTATTCATTGAGAAGATGTTCCCGAGGGCAGAGAATAGGTGTAGTGTGGGGTGATGTTGGGCCCCTAAAATATTGGCTAAGTACAAGAAGGCGCGTGGGCACGCAAGGCCTATTTGAAGAAGGGTGTGTAAGGTGAAAGTGCATAGGACAGGGTTTTAGGAGGGTTTAGTAGAACTAGTGGCACGCACGTGCAAATCATAGAAAAATGTTTGGGACTTAGCCATATTTAGCATATCAAGAAGAACACGAGGAAAGCATGACCTAACTACGCATGCAGAGTGGATAAGGTGCCAGCCTGGAAACTTGGTGCCCACGAAAGGAATATACCTTGTGATAGAAGATTTCAGAAGGCCATTGTATGCGTACCCAAAAATTTAGGTAATGTACTACTTGAAAAGAGGTTATGGAAACCCCAATGATGATTCAGGTCTCTTCACAAGGTGTTTGGAATCCAGAAAAGTTCACCAAGTATATGTTTACATCCCAAATTCTTTATCCAAGATCATGTGCCTTGTTATGTCCTCTACCTCCTTTTTATTTCATTTTGGTCTTAAGTGAAAGGACCGCCACCCCGCATTGGGCGGAGGTCCTATGCACTTTTCTAGAACGTTCCGATGATCGTGTCAAATGTAAAAATTCAAGTTTCACCCGCATTCCTCAACCACTTTGGCTTGCATTTATGTTTTGGCCACCTAGTAAATAGTGTTTTCCCTTTGTTTATAGTAAAAGAGATCAATTCCAAGTTACCCTCTGGTAAATCCAAATGCTATAAATAGCCAACTTGTTTTCAAACAAATGGCCCCTCTCCTTCTATGTTTGATTATTCAGTTTACTTGAAATTCTTGCATAAGTTTCAATAGTTTCATATTTTGCATGAGTTATCAGTCTCTCATTTCTGTATTAGTGATCATTTGATCTTCTTGCTTTCATCTTACTTCATTGTTGTCCCATACAATCAGTTTAGAATAAGATAGTTTCATTTTTAGATTAGAATCCATTTAGAGTTGTAGGTTTTGTTTGTCACAAGAGGTAGTTTCCAGAATTCTCAGTGTATTTGCGTTGTATTCCCACAATAAATCCTGCTAGGAATTACATAGTCAAGCTCTGTTCACTTGCACTATCCCTCTCTTACTTGCATTGTATTTGGTTTATATCCAAAGCTGCCATTGTTTGAGTATCTTCTTCTACTGACGCTATCATATACACACTTTTATGGATTCACGAGAACATGAAGGAACGAGGAGATCACACTGAGGGGACAAAGTCACACATAACTAGATTTACCACTATTTTGTAAACTCCAAGTTTGAGCTATCAAATTTCTAGTTACAATATATCAAATAAAGTAGTAAATTATTTCATTTCAGTTAAAGCTCGCTTTCAATATTGTCAGGGAAGTTGTGGGAATGATAGTTTCTAAGAAACTATGATTCATTCTTCACTTCTGAGGTAGGATTGGAAGTCTTTCGATTAAATTAGTTAGTTATTTAAATATTTAGGATAAATTCACAACTGCACAGGAAAATAGCTATACCAGGCTACCTTGCTTGTTTTGATTCTGTTATTAGATTAATTGTCCATTTTCTGAATATATTAGAATAACTTCTCTTTTAATTTCATTAAAATACTTCATCGAAAATAAAAAAATAAAAGAATATATGCATAGTGTAGATACATCTTTCATAATTAGTTTATTCATTTTAGTTAAAATTGAATCATCTTTGTATGACAATCACGGGACCTAGAGAGCCCAGAGATTACATTTTCAAACCAGTGGTACCTCAACCAAATCTCCCCACAACACTAGCTGATATAGATCAAAACCTTAGGATTTAGGTTTTTCGAATGACAATAAACTTACAAGCAATTAGTGAACAATTGAGAGAGTTGAATATTGAAGACGACAAGGCATACACATTCTGGTCAAATCAACCCAACTATAGACTGCCTTGATAGGACATCCGCATGACTATATAAGAACTCAAAAGAGAACAAATATTTGGTTGCGATCCTTTAGTTCCACAACCCAACGTAGGAGACCTCCTCATTGACATAGATACTGGCTTACGTATTCAAGTTGCCAGAACACCCGTAAGGTATTATGAGAAAATCATACAACTTCTAGTTCTAAACATAGAAGCTGAAAAAGCTTACGACTATTGGATAGTCGGAAGAAGAGATTGACTCCTCATATGACCATAGGAGGTCCACCATAACCACAAACTTACGGTTGTGATCCATAAGTTCCACAACCCAACAGGCCTACTGATCAATCAGACATTGACACTGGTTTATGCACACTAATATTCAGATCGTCACCACTTCTGCCCGAGACATCATTACACAGTTCTCTATATTAAACGTATCGGCCAATCAAGCTAGGGATTTTGGACTAGACCAGAGAATTTTCCATAAAACTCCGGAAGACCCACTACACCTCTCATCACCATTGTCATGACCTTGTCCAAAAATATACACAAAGCACCTACAGGTCATTTTCCACGTATCATATAGCCAATAAATAGGATCTCGGCAGAGCTTGACATTGATTTGAGCCTTCAAGCAGCTATTATATCCGAATGATCCATTACACCAATTTAGGTTAGGAGGGCCTTCTTTGCCTTAGATTCACATATTCCATTATTGCATGTTGAGGATATAAGATTGGCCAACTAGTTTTTCTGTATCCACATATATTCCATTCTCATCGGCTGTCTCGGCACGACCTTAGGAGGTCGGGTATGAAGAAGAGCTACTTGTAGATTCTCATGCTCGCATGTCACTTTTCTATTGTACAGTCATCATGGAAAAGAATGGAGAGCTCAAGTATGAAGGAGCATGCTCCCATGGAGGTCCACTTGGATAGTTGGCAACCGATCTACAACTTCGTAAATGCATGGCGGTGCTTTCGAGGATATATATACAAACACTCGGTAAGGGAAAAAGGAAAAGACACACTGAGAGTAGAAGAGAGGTAAAGCTATGCAGAAATAATTCGAGAGTTCTATGGGTTGGGTTTAGAGGATCTGTAGGAGTATGAGGTATCAAAGGGATGGGTATGAATATACTTCATTGTCTTATGACTATGATATGGATGTGATGGCCTCAATGAATGTAATGTGATTACCAAACGTGTTTAATATGAATACATCTGGTTCCAATTTTACTTATATATATATATATATCATATGAGTGGGTGTAAACCCCTATGCATTTACTTTACTGTTGTGATTCAAATCTATGTTGTATAATGCTTTTCTTATCTCGAAAATACATTGGTCTAAAAATCCTGTTTTGCGCTCTAAGATGGATGTATGGTTCGTTTCCATTCTCTTCACTCAATTTTTGTCATAAATAATACATTCTCACACAACTCACATAAAGGAAGGGCTCAAAGCACCCTTATGTACCTTGGGTGAGTTCCCAACGCTTGCTGGGTGATAGGACGAGACGCATGGGATTTCCTTGTTCTTTGAAAAGGCATAAAAATGACTATAAAAATGTATGCACTAGTTCGGGCAATTAAAAAATGGAAGCATTATTTGTTTGGTAAAGAAACTATTGTGCAAAGTGACCACAAATCTCTCCAAGTATTTGCAAGCATAATCTAAATTTCATCGAAAGGCACTACAAATGGATGGGGTTCCTTCATAAATTTAATCTTGTGATCAAATAAAATAAGGGTAGTACAAACTTAGTGGCAGACATGTTGTCTAGGCCACTTACACGAGAAGTTCTCCTACTTGGCCACTATCTCTTATATCGATCCCTTCATGAAGGAAGCTTACGAAGAGGAATATGCCCTGGATAGAGAATTTTGGGTGATATTTCAACAATTGTAGTCCTAAGGGGCCGAGAGGATGGGAATTAAAGATTGTTATCTCAAGGATGGACTGCTCTACCGATGGGGAAGCTTTGTGTGCCGAAAGAAGAAAGACTACTATTGATGAGGGAAGCACATACAGGAAAGTAGTGGTACATTTTAGTGTTGTTAAGACCCTATCTGATCTAAAAATCCATTTTAACTAGTAATTATGCAAACACTTTACTTTAATTTGTATTGTTTTTCGATATAAAAATTGAAAATTATAACTTTTTTTATTTTTAATAAAGGAAATAAAACTGAAATTACTATGTAAAATCAGAAAATACAGAGATGAATCACCAACAAATTGACACAAGAATTGATAACGGAGTTCGGCACTTGTGGCCTACATCTCCGGGTCTGGTTGAATGGGACCGATCTATTAAAATATTGAAAATAAATCTTTAAAAATATTTCTACAAGAATCTGATCTTCTCATCATGTTCCTCTTCCAAAAATAACAAGATTCACTTTTTACATCACCTCAAAATTCCTTCTCTAGCTCAAGTTATGAGCAAAATAATATCACAGTCACCTTCCAATGTCAATACTAGTAAAACAGAGCTCCATTAATAACATTTCTAAAGGCATGGAATAGTGTTCAAATCCTTATGCTTTTACCCAAGCGGCCCAGGTTCAAATCCCATTCCATGTGGGGTGCATTTTGTATAGGGATAAGATCCCACATTCATGGCACATTTGGAGGAGAGAGGGTTTAAGTATGGGCGGCCTAGAGATGTGCATTGGCTATTAATATCCATTTGACTTCTTCCACCTTGATTTGGGTGCTTGGTTTGGATTCATTTCATGGAAATGTGTTGGAAAGATAAAGTGGTTATTTAATATATGTGCAAATTTAATGGGATTTGATATTATTTCTTTACAAATATAAACACGAATAATTCCACATGCATCACGTAATTGCAAATGAAGTAAATATATACGAAACTCACGTAATATAGATGTGAAGTAAAGGAGACCAAGACTAGTCCTGAATCCCTCTTTTTCTCTGTCACCAATATTGTCCACATGGTTAATTTTTATTGGTCCACATGTGCACGCGTCATCTCTGCACATAATATTGAATTTGTCAGTTGCCCAAAAATTTCAACGGGCCATAACTTTTGCAGACGAGCTTCGTTTCCTACAAACGAGATATCAACAGAATCATATAACTTTTCTCCATGTCATGGAACTAATTCTAACTGATTCTAAGAAGATCATAGATTGACGTTTCTCGGTGAGGATCCCCTGGATCACTATCCCACTTGCAAAGGTACGTGTATTGGCCCAATATGCAAGAAGAAGTATCAAAATTTATATGTGGATGTAAACGTTGTTGTACCAGCAAGTCTAAGACTAGGAAGGAGGGTTTGTATATGCCTTTTCCAATACCTATTCTTCTATGAGAGGACATTTCTATAGACTTTTTGGAGGATTACCTATGTCTAAACATGGCCATAACTATCTCTATGTTGTTGATAGATTTAGTAAGATATGTATTCTTATGGCATGTAAAAATATAGTAAAATCACATGAGGAAGAAGATATTTTCTTTGCTAATGTATGGATGCATTTTTTTGCCAAAGTCTATTATTTATGACAAGGATTCTAGATTCTTGGGAAGTTTTAGAATACTTTACGGGACAAGATGGATACCAAGTTACTGAGAGGAGCACAAATTTCCATCCATAGATAGATGGAAAGGCAGTAGTGGTGAACAAGACTATTGTACAGTTGATTAGAGGGTATAATAGCAAGTACCCAAGGACTTGGGATGAGTCCTTAGCCTACATTTAGCAATCCTATAATCGGGTAGTACACACATCCACTATTAAGTCACTATTTGAAAAATGCTTGGGATATTTACCTACAAATCTATTGGAAATAACGGTTGGGCAGCAAGTTGAGGAGGAAAGAGTTGGCCAATAAAGCAAAAAGGGAAGAAAGAGTTGTTTTCCCTTACCGATTGCTTTTCCTCCTTGGGAGGTTTCAGGATAAAAATCTTGGCGTATGTGTGTGTATTAATTATTTTCTCTTAAAAAATTAGTTCTAAGGCATAAAAATTCAATCACTAGCTCATCTGTCATTTTCTATTTGAAAGTAGGAAGAAATTTAATTATGGTTTTGTGAATGAAATCCAAAGTAGATAGTTTATAGATCATCATGGATTCATGTGTTGTCCCACTCCTCAAACACATATGAATTTTCCAACTATTTTGTTGGGCCCCTTCTACAGAGTTTGACCTCAAGGAGGTCAACAATAGAATGAATGATTTAGTTTGAGCCATCCTAGTGGACCCCCTGCATCCATGTGACTATTTCTTTAGGGAAGCATATTCAATGATCCGGTTGCATGGATTCTGAGATGAATCCTTCATGCTTCCAAGAATTCTCATGGAGAAAGTGGTTTCCTTGGAGATACCCAAGTATCTCGGTGCTTCTTGATGTAGAGTTAGGCTCTGGTTGGAAGAAGAAAGCATTGTTTGACCTCCCCTTGAGTAGGGGAGGGATTACCATCATCAAACGTAAGGTGGAGCATCTTCTCACATATAATATGGCTTCCTATGGCTTCACCTTCATCCAAGACACATGGAGATATGACCTGGATGGGTGGATGGCCACAACCCTATCTCGAAATAGAGTCTCGGACTCTGTCGGCATGAACACAAATATTTTTAAAGATAAGAGGTCTCCTTAGAAGGACACTCCACAGACAATTATTTTGAACCGAAAGACGTCCCGATCCCACTATTGGAGTCTTTTCATCCAATCATGTACAAATATGACCCCACTATAACTATAACTAAGGGTTTGAGGTGGCCTTGTGGCATAAGGATTGAGTCTGAAAAAAATTAAGGCCTATTTTAAATATTAGCAAGAAGTTGGGAAAACGCGACCTAAATTTTGAGGTCATACCCACTAATGACCAAAGTGGAAAGATTCTTGGGACACCGAGCATGAATCTCGATACTGAAACGAGGAAGTGGTAGAGATCCTTAAAGAGAATCTCATGTGACATACAAGTGGAGTCCACTCCTCATCGGGATTTTGTATGGCACATGCCCATGATTCAAATAACGCCGAGCCCTTAGGGTGAGAATTTTGTAACTAAACCAAGGTGTTGGGTCCATCCTGTGGCTCACTTTGGCCCAACCAATAGTTTGGCCCTTTGCAACCACTAGTGAGGTTTCCATTCCACAAATTCCTATGAGGAAGAAGTTGAGATCAGTTGTTGTCTCTTCTTCCTCCACCCCTTCACCTCCTCCCATTCATCCATCTCCTCTAAATTTCACTTCTCTAGCCGGGGTGCTCCCATTTGTGTCACTCAAACCTAGTCTCTTCCTCCTCCTAGATTTTCTCTTCTTCCTCCACTTCCCACCACCATTCCCACATTCTCTCCCTAACTTATGATGGGCCCTTCTTTAGCTCTCATGACTTCCCATCCCCCATGACCAGTCACAATTCCCTACGGCATGCCACTATGATTCCCATTTGCAGGAAATATATTCCCTTCCTCCTCTGAATTTTTGAATCAAGCTGAGATGGTCAAGGTGGCTTGAGATAAAAGGAGGGAGAGGAAGAAGAAAAAAGAGATGACAATGGGAGAAATGAGGCAGATGTGGTCATTATATGACCATCAACGGAGCTCCATGACCATTTCCTAGATGGTCTTCAATATCCAAAATCCCATGAAGCAAATGCAGCTAGGTGATTACTCCATCAATGATGTTGCAATGGACTTGAATCATTTCCAGCCTCAAGATAAGGTCAATTTGATGAGCGAAAAACAAGCTCAACAATAAATTAAATAAAATGGCGGCTAGCATCCTCCAAAAACAAAGTAATGTAGTTTGCCTCACTTCCAAAGTCAAGGGAAAGGGAAAATAAATAGAACAACTCTGTAAGGAGCTAAAGGATGTGGCATCACAAGAAGCTCTTACAATTTCTCAAGAAAGGACTGGAATGTTAGAAGATGAACTTGCAGCATCTAAGGCTATAACTAGTTCAATTTATCTGGAGAAGAAGATCCTTCAGTATGAGGCTAATCCAAAGAAATCATAGGTCACTTTGATCTAAGTGAAGCTACGTACCTCGGAGGTTTGAGAAGGGTATCTTGCAAATAAAGTGCAAGGCATCGAAGATGTGGTCATGTATTTGACACGGAAGCTCACTCAATAGCTCTAGAAATGGAGAATCATCACATTGGTGCAAGGATTATACACCTCTTGTTGTATGATAATTTCTACTAAGGAAATAGACGTAGGGCCCGCAATCAAATTTATATCTAATGCGCAAGGCCTATGCGCTAACGTAGAGTCCTCAGCCTCAACCATCAGCAGCATCGTATTTGCCAAGGTCCTTGAATCACAAATGTTGGTTCATAAGCTTTATGACTCTTCAAACACCACCTGCAAGGGGCTGAAATTACAAATAGGAGGATGGTTACGAAAATATTAGTGAGATTTTGAGTTGTGATAAGGTATCTATCAAATGTCAGAATCTCCTAACTCAACTCCAGCTAGGGATCAAAGAGAGGAAGTAATGCATTAAAGAGTTAGTTCAATTGGGATTTCCCTATCCATTTCCCAATTTCTCTATTGTCTATCAGAGGACCAAATACAACTACTACTTATAGCTAAGAAACAAGATAAGATTGTCTTTCAGTCTTTAAAATATGATTCTAGTGTTGTTGAAGTGGAGGCCATTCTGAACCTGATTGTAAAGTTGGAGTTTTGTTTGCACGAAATGGTGCAAGATCTCCAAACATTATCTCACAAGGAGATTATTGAGCTAGATAGAACCTTTCATGCTCTGTAACAAAGGACTTACATGATAGAGGCTGAATGGGCTGGGTACCAAGCTACTTTAAAGAAACTTTGAGAAGTGTCTCTTCAAGCCACATTTTAAAATTTTGAAGTTTTGCAGAAGTTTCCAGATTTTTCCATGGTTGGCATAGAGTCCCTTGGTCAGTCACCATAACTGTATAAGGATTTCTACATTATTTTAGGGACTTCCATAATTGCTACCTTTTGTCACCCCGGCCCCTTTTCCATTCGTCATTTTTTTGTATTTTTTCAGGGATAAATTTTTCCCAAGTATGGAACTAAATGTAGAGGGTATCCACGTATCCTTTTGATATATTTTGGAGAAGGCACATAACATCGATAACCTTCGAGTAGTGAGAATCCTCCATGTGGCTAAAGTATGGCTAAGTTTCCCAAGCTGGTTAAAAAGTCAAAGATAAAGTGGAGGAGCGCACAAGCCTCCACATGTCGCCCAGGCACAACTTCAAAAGGAGAAAGAAAAGGAGAAGCCTTCAGAAATGAAGCGTCTCCACGTATTATACAAGGAAACTTCCACCATCCAAGGAAAAATTAAAGAAGTGAAGGACCTAAGGTTTGATTGAGTGAACGCAATCTCGGGTCCCAAAACATGCAGTTGAGATCTGCTCCAAAGTTTAAAGATCTTGTAGGTAAGAACTAAATGTGGGTGATGGAAATCTTAATGGAGGAACGTTAGAGTAAGAGCCACAAGGTCTATATAAAATTTTCTTGTGCCAAGGTAGAAAAGGGGGATAGAGAAAAAGAAGTTCTAGAGCTCCGCAGGAGTAATTTAGGTTCAGTCTATTATGTTAATTGGCCTTAGCAAGGCTCACAAAGGAATACTATAATTTGTGATATTTTGGCCTTATGTACTCTTTTCTCTATTAATAAGAGTTATTTTTATGTGCACTAAATGTTCACAATATGTTATGTCCTTTATCTCTTCCTGTTTACTTTTATTCAGTTTTAGATAAATGTTTAAATATCTATCGTGCTACACACCCTTAGATCTTTTACATAAATCTATTCATTCACTCATGGTTATGTTTTAGTTTCATCCGACCTTTGATAATTTGAGATATTTTCAAAGTAGTTGATCATGTTGAAAGCTCTTCAATTAATCTAGTAGCTATTTCAATAATATCTTTGTGCTCTTTAGTAAAGTCTTGGCACATTGCCTTAGATAGGATTTATTTACTATTTTATTTTCTCTCTAACCCATTATCTCAACCCAAAGCAGAGAAGATCTAGCTTATATAAAATCTAGAGGTTATCTTAGGGGCCAAGTCCCACATCTCTAAGATTTCCCACAACTTTGGTGATGCGTCTGCAAAGATAATCATCGACCAGAACTACTAGGTGTTAGTTTCATGTTATTTTCATAGATAATATTATCATGCATACATTTTTCATTCTTGGTAGGACCTTACTCCATGGTCCATAGAAGTTGATTTCAAGCTTTGTGATTTACCTCATTTTTCTAACTATATCATGCATTTTGAGGATTAAATAGATTTGTCTTAAGCATTTTTCTAACCTTATGTGTGTTGAATCTTCCTTTTACATGCAAAGTTAATGGTTTTTTTATAAATTGGTTTAAAGAGAAAAGTTTTGACCTGTTTACAATTTTAGAAGTCATTTTACCATCTTTTTCTACATTGTTCCAGGTACACGTGTAAGTGCTAGAAAGGGGTGCACATACACTCAAACTCATGCATACTTTTATTATAGGGTTTGTATGCATCCTTAGAGGTGCACATATGCTTCCTTTCCCATACATATACACCCTTACATTATTGGCCCTCTGTGATAAAATTTACCAGATGTGTGAATTTTCTCTCAAAGGCATGCATGCGCTTACAAAGATGTGTATACGTATCTCTGACATGCACACCACTTGCCTCCTCTCGTGATATCTTTCCTTTATAACAGATGTGCACATACACTTACAGGGGTACATATATGCTAAGAAGGGTGTGCAGGTGCTTCTCAACCCATGCATATGTTAAAAGCTGATTGTTTTTTATAGAGGCGTGCATACACTTTGTTAGGTGCGTGTATACTATGCTAGGGGTACATTCTAAGGGGGCACACACATGCTGCAATATAAAATTGAACACTATTTTAAAATGGATTTTTTTGTTTTTCTTAGATTCTCTAACATTTTTTAGGGTCTTCTTGAGTTACATTAGGGGTTTTCATAGTTGCATTTTCATTTATGAGGATAGGATCATGTATGCTCTTCCCTTGCATCTTTTAGGTGATCTTGGGACTTAGAAACAACTCAACACCTCTTTCATGATTTTAAAAACACTTCATCAAATATTTCTAAAGGAATGAACTTAAATTTGAGTAAAAAGAATGAGTTATGTGTTTGATTTATAGGCTTTCTTCATTATTTGCTAACTAGTTGGATTTCTCATTGTGTATGCTCTTCCTTTGTGTCTTAGGATGATCTTAGGAATCAGAAACAACGTTTGATCCTCTTTCTATGATGCCTTGATCATTTTGGAGAACTACTAATATTTGCATGAAGGACCATATCGCTCACAAAATAATCATGATCTAAACAAAATCTAACACATTTGTTGTAGGTTTTCAATGGTGTGCAAAACCTCATTAAGTTAAAAGATAAGAAAACACACCACATTCAAAACACTTGATACACAGGTTCAGATAAGGGTAAACCCGCTCACTTTAAACTAGGAGAAGTACCCTTTGGTATAAGCCTTAAAATAACAAGAGGGATTCTCCTAGGAACCCCAAAGTAGTCCACACAAGAGGGAACCTTATGGACGAAACAGAAAGCACATTGCTTACCTACTTGACTAGTACGCACTTGCGAGAGTAGAGTCAAAATTATCTTGATGTGACCCTATTGAAAATACAACTAAACATAATTTATTGCTCATTGTAGTAAAGGGGTAAAGTAAAGTTAGGATAATCAAAGGTTTAGTTAGTGTGACTTCCTTGGAAAAAAAAGCTTGCAGAGATAGTTTGTGACACCTAGTTGAGAGAACCAAATAGGAATCCATTTTGTCTTAAGGCCAACTTGACAAAAACATCATTTTCTAAAGAACCTTTACAAATCACTAACTTATTTTGGAGTCAAAACCTTATTATTCAAATAAAGGGAGAGTCCATTGAATTTGGGGCCTATTTACATTCATCACGAAACTTATGACATGCTACTTTTCTTAGTTTTGCACTTTCTTTAAGGCAAAGAAAAACACTTCACCAAAGTTATACTTAGTTTTTTCATCACCATTTGGTTTTAATCATTTGTTTTCTTGTTTCCCATTTGGGATAAAAGAGAATGACATATGCAGATACCACTAGAAATAATCATGTCCACCACTTTTTTAGTCTACTTGCATGACTAGGTTGCAATGTCGAAATGTAAGTGTTGAAAGTGTGAATGGTACATCTTCACATTCTAGTAGGCCCTTTGTCTCACACCCATATTGAGACTTATTATCTTTGTAGTTAGGTAATCTCATCATTGACTCCCTTTGAGTTGTTATGCTACCCACATTATAGCCATACAATTATGATACTTACGTCTTGTTTCCACTATGAAATTTTATCTAAGTCTCTATATTGTATCCTTACACTGCTCGCATAGGTAATAACTTCTTGATATACTTAGGCATAGTTTTTTATCCCAACATTGCCTTAGGTTTTTGAGAGTGTTGATACTACGATGTTCGCATCATGATAACATCATTTTGATACTAAAAATATTTCTTTCGTCACAAATCTTTGTTCATGTATCTAAATAATGTTATTACATTTTTTATTATTGGCAAATAGTTTTTTGAAAGGGACTATACCCTTGAGTACAAAAGATGGCCTAGGAGCTAGAATAGGAATGAAAACTAGAGAGAAAAGGATCAGAATCCAAAAGTGACAATGAAGCTCAAAGTAGCCAAAAATAGCTACCCAAACAAGACAAAACAACAAAAATACTGCAAAAAAGCAGTAGAGAGACCGCAAAAAAAGCATAAAAACATACAAGAACAACTAAAGCATCTACAACTACTTTTTGGTAGCTTTTTCTATGCTGGTCTTGATATTCTTCCAGGAATGGAACATACCCAAAGTTGTCATGTGGGCAGTGTCAGTCTTATCCAGCTACTCAATGGTCCTTTTGCTTTCCTTATCATTACCCCAAAGTGTTGCTGGAACTCCGCTGAGGTTGGAGACACTTTTGACATGTTGCTCAATGAACTCCTCAATCACCCTAAAGATGGCCATGTTGTAATCATGTCGAGTTTTGGCATTCCCTAAACGGGAGTCTAAGGAGTTCAGCTTCTTATAGATATCATCAATCTGGCTGCTTATCAATATCCACCTCCTCCTCCTTCTTCCTCTTACCTTTCTGTTTTGCCAAGTTCTTAACCTCATCCTTCAACAGTTTCATATCAGCCTCTAAGGCTTCCAACCTTTTTGAAGAGCTTTCCATATGCACATCCTGGGGACTGGCACTGCTAATATTTAGGAGGTCATGTGCAATTTCAATTTCATGAGGACCCTTCCCCACAGCAAGAGTCTCAAGGTTAAGCTTTCTAGAAGCCCTGGTAACCGGTCTGTTCGAGGTGGAGGCGAAGTGGGGGGGAGCAGTAGTAGGGGGAATGGAAGAAGAAGCACGGCCAGGTCGGGGGGGTGACAGCAGCGGTGGTGGGGGCAGAGAATGGAGAAACAGGGCTAGCAGCAGCAGAACCCAGCAGAGGGGAACCGAGCTAGGAGAGGATGGGAGACCAGGATACTTAAGAAGACAACATTTATGTAGCAGCAAAATAAGCCCCTGGTGTAAAGGAACCACCCAGGTATGCTTTTGAAACTCCAAAATGGAGCGCTCAAGAGAGTTCAGCAAGTAATGGGGGAAACAAACCATGTGATTCCTACGGAAGTGGTTAAGAAAGATAAGGTGCTTAGCAGGTACAGTGACAAACCTTCCTTCCAAGGAGATGAACCATATCATCATGCGAGTAACCTCATCATAAGGTAGAGGGATCGAGCTAACAAGCAGGCCCGCTGTAACGTAGATCAGCTTCTCAGATCCCTCCACAAATCTCCTCTCTTCAACATCTCTGTCGACCCTTTTGTTAAAGAAATGGTAGCCCTCCAAGCCAAGGCCGGTCACTTCAGCAATAAGTTCTTCATTGACCAAGATCTTCTGCCCCCCATATTCCATAGTCCGCTCCTTCCAATCCTTCACAAAATGCACAGAGATGCTTTGATCATGCCCCTGAACCTTCTCCATGAAGTTGGTGATGCCACCCTTGCTGAGTATGCTCCATAGCTCAATATTATCCTTCCAGTCTGGGTCCGCACTAGGCTCAATTTGGCAAGGGGGACCCCCCATCTTCTCTGTGCTTAACTATTTGCAACAAATTCCCAAATCCTTGTGAGCACTGAAGCCAGTCTGCTTTTTGCTATTGTAATCCACACAATGTTGGAAATGAGAGCCGTTGCTTTTCCCACGAATGGCTGCGTGTCTGCTGATCTGAGCCTATGGAAAATCACATGTGGGAATAGCCCACTCCCTGTCATCAATCACATTACTACTATCTTCGGTTTTGTGGAGCTTTGTATCAAATTTTAGCAAACACAGTGCAGCCCGCATGCGTGATTTTCAAATCAATGTAACTCCACTTGGAATTCCCCATATATTTCACACTATCTTGATTATTTGACATGATTTGCATAATCATATTCTTTAAGTCAACACGTGTGGGAGTATTATTGATGCTGATCCACACCCAATAATCATAACTCAGCTCAAGATATTGCTTGCGTATAGAAATCCACATGAATGTTGTTTTGAAGCTGCTTAGGGATGCTATTATTATCCCAAACAGTGAGGTTAACATTAATGCCATAATTAGCCAGCGCATCCGCCAATTTATTACCCTCCTAGTAAGTATGCATGATCCTGATGTTATTGAAAGTATGACTAATACTTATGGACTCTGAGATAAAATCCTTGATGCTCCAACTTGGAGATGAGCACTATTTAAGGAGATTAATGATATTCAGGGAGTCCCCTTCAATAATGAGGTTCTGAATATTTTGAGTCTGGGCAATTCTCAGGCCCCATAGAGCAGATAATGCTTCAAAAATGATTAGTTTGAATTCCCATTTTCCCAGCATACACAACAATCAGATTACCTTTATGATCCCGTATCGCTCCTCCCCCTGCCGCAATCCTAGGGTTTCCCTTAGAGGCCCCATCAAAGTTCAACTTATACCAATTAAAATCAGGAGGATGCCATTTAATCAAAGATCTATCAATGCTATTCCCGGATTGCTCCGACTATTGACAGTTCCTATCTGCCAATTGGATAAGATGTATTCTTCATTCTCTGGATATCTCTTGTTCTTGGGGGGTTTAAATCTAGCAATATTCTCTTTGATACCATTAGAAATTTTACCAATACTAAGTTTATAGTTTTGCTTCTTATTTATGAAGATAATATCATTTCTATCCTTCCATATCCTCCAGATTAAATGAGGGATAACCAGCTTCCAGATCCTTTTAACAACACAATGCCTAAAGGGTGGGTTCCATTGAGTCCATAGCTGATTAAGATCCTTCGGCACCACCCAGAGAGCTTCAAATTTAGAGAGGGCAAAACTCCATATTCTGGTAGCATACTCACAATGTATGAACAGGTGGCTGATATCCTCAGAATCTTTCTTACAAAGATGGCACCTATTAGGGATTATAAATCCTCTTCTCATCAGGTTGTCAGTGGTAAGAATCCTACCTCTGATAGCCAGCCAAAGGAAAAAAATTATTTTGGGAGTTAATTCAGACATCCAAATCTTATTCCAATTGAACTTTGTTTGACTACTGTGGAAGAAATTATTATATCCAGTTTTGACAGAGTAATTCCCATCATTAGAATTATTCCATACCAACTCATCCTTGGAATCTAGTTGACTTAATGGAATAAGATCTAATTGATCTTGAAGGGAGGAAGTAATTTGCATCAGATCATTTCTCTCCACAGTAAGTTTTTTCCAATTCTTGCTGGTACCATTTCCCTCAATATAGTCCTTGATTTTAATGCCATACTTGCTTATAAGACTGTCCTTAACCGTCCCAAATCTATCCATGAGATTTCCATTAAACCAATTATCCTCCCAGAAGTTTATGTCCCTACCATCCCCCACTTTCCATTTACTGCCCTGCTTGATGAAATTTCTGCTCTTGACCAGATTATTCCAAAAAATGGAACCATAGGGGAGGTGCTCATCTTGTAGGAAAGAGTACACAGTTTGATGATTTAAATATTTTGCTTTGATTAAATCAATCCAGGGTTGTTTCTCAGACAACATTCTCCAGCCCATTTTAGCAATGAGGGCCTCATTCATTTTCTCAATATCTTTTATACCCAGACCTCCCATAAACTTCGGGGTGCAAACCTTATCCCAAGCCACTAAGTGAAATTTGAACTTCTCTTCCATGCCTTGCCATAAATTTTTTTTTGAATCCTTTCAATCTTATCTCTGAAGGAAGAGGGGATCTTGTAGAGCGACATGACATAAATGGGCAGATTTTGAAGAGTACTTTTAATGAGCAGAACTTACCAGCACTAGATAAAATGGCTCCTTTCCAACCAGCCATTTTTTTTTGGAATCTCTCCAATAAATCATCCCACACCTTGCAAGAGACTTTCCTAGTGCCGAGAGGAAGGCCCAAGTAAGTGGCTGGAAGTGCACTTATTTTACAACCCAAAATTTTAGCAATTTTAAGCTGCCTTTCCTCAGGAGTGTTGAAAAAGAAGATGGTGCTTTTATCATAATTGATCTCTTGCCCAGAAGCAGATTCGTAGAGCCGCAGTAAAGCCTTGGTAGCCTTGGCTTCAATGACTGATGCCAGAAGAAGAAGGATAGTGTCGTCCGCAAATTGCTGATGGGAGACAGCTTGACTGATGGAAGTGGGCTTAGAGCCATTTAAAAGCCCGTCATTAACTACTTTGCCAATTGTTCTACTAAGGTTGTCAGCCAAAAGAATGAAGAGCAAGGGGGAGATAGGGTCCCCTTGTCTAAGTCCTCTGCTGCTAGTGAAAAAACCCACAGGCTCACCATTAACTACCACTGAGAATCTGGCCGTAGAGATACAAGCCTTAATAATTCTTCTAAATTTTTCCGGAAACCCAAATTTTGTTAAGACTTTGTCAAGGAAAACCCAAGAGACCTTGTCAAAAGCTTTATTCATATCAAGCTTGAGGACCATATTTGCCTTTTTATTATTTTCCATAGAATGTATGGTCTCGTGAACCATAATCACTCCGTCTTGTATAATCCTGCCTTTGATGAAGCCACTCTGCTGCCTTGAGATAAGTTCATTCATAATGAGCTGAAGCCTAGTAGTAATAATTTTGGTAAAAATTCTATAGATGGCATTCACAAGGCTGATAGGTCTGAAGTCTTTGAAATCTTTAGCATCCATTTTTTTTGGGGCCAGCACAATGTGAGTGTTATTAAGCTCTTTCAAAAGATTTCTGTTCTATAGAATTCATTCACCGCTCTGAGAAGATCCTCCGAACAGATTTCCCAAAATTTCTGGAGAACCCATCCGGACCAGGAGCCTTGTCACCCTCTAAAGCAAATACATCTTTTTGCAGCTCTTCAAGTGTGACCGCTTTGGTGATACTTCTAAATTTACTTCCTCAATGTTATCTTGGGGAATGGCCTCCAACATAAAAGAAATAGCTTCATAATTGATGATATTCCTCTCCTCAAGAAGTTTTTTATAAAAATCAAGCACTTCTTTCTTGATGCTATTGGGATCTTTTATGATATTTCTGTTGTTTTTAGAAACTTCTAAGATCCTATTACAGGCTTTGTGCTTCAAATTGGTCATATGAAAGAACTTCGTATTCCTATTTCCCTCTTTAAGCCAAATAGCTCTAGATTTAAGTCTCCATAAAGATTCCTCTCTGTTGCAGATCGTATGCAACTCTAAAAGAATATTCTTTTCATTAACTTCGTCTTGACCGTTCTCCCCACAAGATCCATTTTTATTTCCGATCCTCAAGTTTTTGTTTTAACTTTTTATTATTATCAAATACATTACCAAAAATGCTTTTATTCCAGATTTTGACTTGCTTTTTGACATTTTTGAGCTTTTGAACCAATCTAAATTGAGCAAAGGCCTTCACCATTCCATCCCCACCATTCTTTTATCTTTTCATAGATATTGTCATGCTCCATCCACATCTTTTCAAATAATGTTATTACGTTGCTCGCATTAGTAACTTCCATTTTCAAAAGACTAGGGATTTGTTTACATCTAAAGCCGGTTGTAGTATACCTTGTTGGGAGATCACGTCAACACTTTCTTAGTATTTAGGTCTTTTTTATTTTAAACTGGACCTAAGTGGTAATATTGTTTTTTCATTATTAACACTAAAACTTTCTTAGGAAAACATAGGGGATAGTTTCTTGTTTGGATTGGATTGCATGATTTTTCTTGTGGTCTTTCATATTGAAAAATGTGTTTCCTAGGAAAATCCTATTTTACCCTTGGGTTCCTTTCCATTTTTATTCTTTTTACCATATATGAATATTATTCTAAGACATTTCCTTCATGTCCCCTATCACAAGGATGACATCTAAGAGATTGGGGTCTAATCCTTTCATTGGTCATGATTTAGGACCTCTCTTTTCTATGGTAAAAGACACAAATAACTTAATTGATCATAGTGGTGATGAGGAAGACTCACCTTGGGATGATTTTGAGTTTGATCCCACATGCTTAGATGACTTCCTTTATCTCAATAAGGATAGAGTACTCGCATGAGTGGTAGAGTTAGGTGCTAAGATGAAACCCGAATATGAATTTGGCCCACCTAATCGTGTCTCCTATGAAGAAGAATAAATGAAATTTCCTCTTATTAACTTTGATGATGAGATGAAGAAAGGACACGACTCTAATTCATATCACAATAATTCGGACACCAAGGTACCCAAAACACAAGTGTTTATGAAGTACCACCCCTTAAAAAACCTTGCAAAGTCATGATAGAACGTAAGCACAAAGAACCACCTCTTGTGCGTGAAAACACCGAAGGACCTAAAGTTCCCAATTAGCTAGTCTAACTTCCCATGTGCAAAAGGACACAGAAAAACACAATGAATAAAAACCTAGAACAAAACATAGTGAGCTTCATACCAAGAAAAAGAGGGTGAAACATCTAAATATAAAAAGGTGTACATGTCAGCTTCCCCTACCAAAGAGAAAATCCTCACACAAGAGTTTCAATCTATGAAAGGGATACTAAAAATCCTACAAGAGAGCTATGTGGGACATAACAAGAAATATCAATATGAATAACTATGTCCTTACCCCTTCGATAAGGAAACGTTATACACACCCTTTCCCAAAAAAATTATTACTCGAAATTTAACAAGTATAAAGGGAAAGACGACCCACGCGATCACATAAAGGACTTCTACATGGCTTGATAGGAAGTAGCTTACAATGACAACTACCTCATCCACCTATTCCCATGAAGTTTAGGGGGTCAAGCCTTAGAAGGTATCTATCTTTACATGGCCTGAACTAGATGAAAGGTTTGTGTGTCACTTCTCATTCAATGTCGAGAGTGACATTACCATGCTAGATTTATGTAATACTAAGAAAATGCCTAATGAGACCTTTTCTACTTTCTTACAATGATGGAGAGGGTTAGCTAGCCACTTCCCTTGTACAATCCCTGAAAAAATTTGGTTAATATATTTTTCCCCAATCTAAACATGAACATCTCTTTCCATCTATAGATCTATTACATCAAGAACTTCAAGAACTTATAGAAAATGGAAGGCAAATTGAAAAGTATTTAATAGCAAAAGGGAAACTAAAACCATTTTAAAAAGATAATCAAACCTCCAAAATGAAATTTTTTAATAAAAATAAAAATTTTGTAGGGGACAATATAACAAACTCTAAACACATACAAGCAGTTCAAATTAGTCCCCCTTTTAAGCTTACTCAAGGACCCATTCAACCCATAGCCCCCAAACATCGAGTGTTCACTCCTCTCACTAATCCTTGTCCACAATCCTAAAATAGTTGGACATAGTGAACATGGTCCAGTACCCTAAAACAGTGCCCTATGTTGATGATGCACCTAAACCATCATGGTATAAAGACCATGAGTATTGTGAATATCATCACGTCAAGGGGCACAAAACTAACAAGTGCCTCAAGCTAAGACACTTCATCCAAGACCTTATTGAAAGTGGTGAGATTGAAGTTGATTCACCAAGCCACATAAAATGCCCAATCAAAAGATGGAATATTCAAAGAACCTTTCCCTAGGCATAACAAATAGGAAACGAAAAAACCAGATCAAGGACAAACTTCCAATGATTACAGAGCCACCAATTACATTTATGGTCAAACCAATAACCCATTCGATTCACTTATCGGTTGTGTTCATTCTCTTGATGAGCATGTTAATACTATATGAATTGTTAGACATGATTATGTTGTGGCAACACAACATACTCATCTTGTGATTCTAGAACCTCTTCCACCTACCCCTTAGGAGGGTCGATATGATCTATTAGAACAACTCAAGAAGACCACTACTAATATTTCAATCTTAGATCTTCTCAAGATATCAAACATTCATAAAGACATCCTCTATAAAACACTTCAGGAGTTAGGGGTGTCAAACGATGTCGATCCTTCATTCCCCTAAGAGATGGTCACAAACCTTTCTCCTATGGAACACCTTTCCTTCTACCAAAGTGAAATACCACATGACAAACAGACACATAACCTACCCCTATACCTAGAGGCATTTGTTACTCGAAGAAATATAAAGAGAGTGCTTGTGGACAACAGGTCTGGTTTGAACATTTACACCTTGAAGTTGGTTAGACAACTGGGATGAATAGAGGATGATTTAGATTCTCATGTCATCACCATTATGGCATATGACAATGCATAACATGAATTAACCAAGACAATAATAATGTCTATGAAAGTAGGATTGAAATATCACGACACTAAGTTCCATGTCCTTGACTTGGATCTTCCTTACAATATGCTCCTAGGCCACCCATGGATACATGCCCTACAAGCTATACCCTCAACCTTTCATCAATGCATCAAGTTATATCATAATGGGAAAACAATAACTATTCCAAGATATCCCGAAACATTTTCACATTATAGAGCCTTGCATATTTTTTCTCATGTGGAATATGAATGTCCTTCTGTAGATATAGTTGTACCACTACAAACCAAAGCTCTAAAATCCCATGTTGACCCAAACATGCTAAGTGCTAGTGATGAAAGCATTCCCAATTATGTTTCTCCCTTTTTTACATGGGAGATGAAATTCCTATACAATGATCCAACTGAGGAGTATAACCTCCAATAGGCCCTTCTAGTCTCGACCTTTCATTATCACCTAAAACACGAGGCAGACTAAATTTCCAATTCAAGAGCTCTCTAGATAGTTGTGCTAGTCCTTTTGAGAAGTTTTTTCCTCACGGCCTCTTATCAAATGAGAAAATGCTAGATTCACCCACAAATTGGGTCCTGAAGGTACAAAGTCTTCATGTCACCAAGCTCCAAAATATACCAAAGCTCACAGGATGATGCATGTCATGGGTTATGAAGGATACGGGTGCAACACATGATGGACAAGGCAGGTTAGAGCCTATATTAATTCCCCATTACAAATCGTGTAAACACATCCTTAGTACTAGACATCATGGAGTTCCACCCTCGAAAATTAATGCTACCTCTTTAGAATGTGTGGATTCCTAATGTCATTTGGATAACAATGAAGATTCTTGTTGTAGCCTATATAAGGATCTTTCCTCCATTAACCTTTTTCTAGACACATCCATCTTAAAATTATCCCGTTCATATTCCCAAATAAACCTTGCTTACCCCGATCTCATTGAGTGAGACAAAAATTTCATATACCGATCGATCTCTTTGAAAATGATGAGGCTATCACATATTTCTTGGGTATCGAGATATATTTCCAATCGCTGACCATAAAAGGGTTTCTTCATCGGTTTGGACACATGAACGTAATTTGAGGAGGAGGCTGAGATGTGTGGTCAAAAACATAAATAAAAGCAAGGGAAAAAGTTCTTCCAAAAGCCTAAGCAAAATAGAACGTCCAAAACACATAGTGAAAACCTCTTTGAGGCACTGGCGGAAAAACAAATGGAAAAATCAAAGGATATAAAAAGTGGCCACACCTATGGTGAAAGTCTCATTAAGACACCCTTGGAAGAAGACCTCAATATCCCTCCTAATCCTACATGTATGGAGGACACATCTAAAATGTTGGTAGAGGAGACCATAGATGTCAATATTGGGTCAGAAGATAACCCTAGAATGGTAAAGCTGGGAGCTTCACTATCAATGCAAGATAATTCTTTATTTTGTGTTTGTAGACATATTTACATGGTCATATGTAGATATGCTAGGTTTGGACCCATCCTTAGTCGTGCATAACCTTTTTGTGCATCTAGATGCCAAACCTATCAAACAAAAGCTAAGGAAGATGCACCCATGTGTAGCACTTCTAGTCAAAGAAGAAATGGAGAGGTTATTAGCGATAGGTTTTATTAGACCTATCGATTATTTAGAATGGATATCAAACATAGTTTTGGTACAGAAGAAACTAGCTGGTATTAGAGTATGCACTAATTTTAGAGACATTAATAAGGCATGTCCTAAAGATGATTTCTTGTACCTAACATCGAAATGATTGTTGATTCAACTACGGGTTACGAAATTTTTTCCCTCATGGATGGATTTTTGGTTATAACTAGATTAATATTGTAGAGGATCAACATAAAACTTCTTTTATAACCCCTTGGAGAGAATCTTGCTACCAAGTAATGCCTTTCAATGTCAAAATTCTAGGGCAACCTATCAAAGAGAAATGACAGTAATATTTCATGACATGATGAATGACATCATGGAAGACTATGTTGACGATATCTTAGGAAAATATAGGACCATAGAAGAACACCCAAAAGTGTTGAGGTGTATATTTCAATGCCTTCAAGACTAAAAAGTTAGACTAAATCCAAAGAAGTGTGTGTTTAGCGTGCAATCAAGAAAATTACTAGGATTCATTATCTCAAGAAGAGGGATTGAAGTAGATCTAGCTAAGGTTACAACTATTACTGAAATGCCTCCACCAAAGAACCTTAAGAAGATACACAACTTATAGGAAAAAAATTAGGAAATCTTCCATTTCATCTCTCAGCTCATGGATAAGTGCCATCCTTTCACTCATCTACTCAAGAAATATGTTACATTCCATTGGGGCCCTAAATGTCGATAGGCCTTTGAGTTACTTAAGCAATATCTGACTAGTCCTCATGTCCTCATGCTTCCTACTCCAAGAGAGCCTTTGTTGTTATACATCTCTGCCACCCAACATGTTATTAGTGCAGTGCTAGCCCAATACGATCTAAGATAAAAGGAAAGAGCAATACATTACCTTAGTCGCACTTTAATTTCTTATGAGCTGAATTATCCCCAAATTGAAAAGGATTGCTTAGTTGTGGTCTTTTCCTTTCAAAAACTTTGTCATTACCTATTGAATAACAAGACCAAGCTTATCTCTAAAGTTGATCCATTAAAGTACCTTTTGTCTAAACCTACGCTTACTGGAAGGATGGATAATTGGATCATCCTACTAAGTGAGTTCAATATTGAATTTGTCAACCAAAATTCACTCAAAGGATAGGTAATTTTGATCAGCTAGCTGAATCTCCCTTACTAGGAATAGAAATGTTGTGTGTTAGAGCTGTTAGATGCTTCCCTAATATATATTGAGGAATCTTTCATGTGGAAAGTACACTTTGATGGCTCATTCAATTTTCATGGTTTAGGATTTGGTGTGATACTTTTCACGCCCCAAGAGAC
Source organism: Taxus wallichiana var. yunnanensis (assembly GCA_018340775.1). Lineage (NCBI taxonomy): Eukaryota > Viridiplantae > Streptophyta > Pinopsida > Cupressales > Taxaceae > Taxus > Taxus wallichiana. Next base: position 150,888,873 of record CM031240.1, read on the forward strand.
TTCATTCCACAAGCTTTTCACTTGATTTTCCCATGTACCAATAACATAATAGAGTATGAGGCACTCATTTCTAGGTTGAAACTTGCTATCAGATGGAATATCAGACAACTAAGAGTCATTGGGGATTCACAATTGATCATTAAACAAGTCAATGATGAGTATAAGGTCAAGGATGAAAAAATCATCCCATACAAGAAGATGGTTGAGACTCTAAAGGAGTATTTTGTGTGTGTCACTTTTGAATAGATGCCAAGGGCATAAAATCACTCAGTAGATGCTATGGCCACAATTGGATCCTTGCTTCGCATTCCACCATAGGTAATTAAAATTCCTTTTTTTTTTAACATTTTTACGTGCATGCATATGACATGTCAGAATCATGTCTGGTATGTGAATTTGTTGGTCTTTTTCCCCCTAGTATGAGCCCATTTACAATTACCTACAAAATGGTACCTTTCCCTAGATATTTCCCACCATTAAAAATAATCCTTATCTGACGCATAGCCTACTATACCCTCTTAAGAGGAACCCTTTATTGTCATGGCTATGACTGGAATGTTTTGTATCTGTCTTGTTTTGACCGAGTTCGTCCAAGCTATCAAAGCACATGAAGGTGTTTGTGGGGATCACACGAGCGGAATGGTAATCTATAAGAAAATTTTAAGAGTATGCTACTATTTTCCTACCATGGAATCATATTGTTGTAGCTATGTCAAAAAGTGTTCATTATGCTAGAAGTGTGGAAACCTAATTTACGCACCAACACAAGCCTTGCAACCAATCACAACACCGGTCATTCTCTAAGTGGGGACTAGATCTCATAGGGAATCTCAATCCTACCTCCTCAGATGGCCATACCCATATCATAATGGCCACATACTAATTTACCAAGTGGGTGGAAATTGTTCCTCTCACATATGTCATTAGTGCCCAAATTTCTAAATTCATCGTGAACCACCTCATCTACTATTATGCCATCCCTTCTACCATCAGAGCAGCATAATGGTAAGTATTTTAAGAACAAGAAAGTTAAAGACATATGTCAATGCTTCCAAATTATCTTAAAGTGGTCTACTCCATATTACCCTCAAGGTAATGGACAAGCAGAGGCCTCTAACAAAACCCTTGTTCATATTATGGATAATATTGTAAGTAAGACTAGTTGAAACCGCACTTACAGATCCACCCTACCCTTTAGGCCTATAGAACTCCTATTTGCACTCCTAGCAGTGCAACACCCTATTCCTATTCATTGGCACTCAAGTCATCATCCCCCTAGAAATTAATCTTCCCTCCTTGAGAATATCTCTTAGAGACTACATAGATAAAGATGAAGACTACCGTGTGGCAAGACCGCGAGCTAGACCTCCTAGATTAAAGATGCCTAAATGTAATCAATTAATTAAAAGTGTATCAGAATTGAGTGTCCTATGGCTAAAAAATTGAGTCATACCTTGTCAGGTTTGAGTTACGAGACTTAGTTCGAAAATAAAATCAGTCCAACACCACCAAAGACCAAGAAAAGAAAGGCAAATTCAAGCCAAATTGGTTATGACCATATGTCTGTGGTTGTTAAATATGATTGAAGGGCATAAAAATTTCTCACTCAAATGGTGAGGAAATAAAGGAACCCATGAATGTAATACATCTCAAGTGGTTCTATGCTCGAGCATGAGGTTCCTAAAAAATCAAAGAAAAAAAGCCAAAAACACAAAAATCAAGAAAACGATACTGTAAAACAAAGTCGTCCAACTTTGAAACCACACAATTGTGGCGCCTTGGATAGGTCCCTTCGTGAAAATTGGTTTCGTGCATGGAAAATATTGGTTATTCACAAGCATTCTCATATCTATAAGGAACATTTGCTTTACCCTAATCTAGTTTCCACTTGTGTTTAAGCTTCATTTGCACCTATCCTCTATGGCCTTGATGTGGTTATTTCTCCTCTTGTATATTTGGGAAGGGTTTGTGTTTGTATATTTTCATCTAATGCTAGGGTTACCTTCACATCTTCAACTTCTTGCACATATATGCATGACATTCTACCCTTGTACATCCTATCTAATACTAGGAACATCCACGCTTCTTGGTTTTCTGTACATAGCTCTGGAAAACTTTTAGAAATTTTTAAAGACATTCAAATATGGTTTGATAATCCCAAAACATTAGAAAACCATCTCATAGAAAATACAAAAACAATATAACATTATCTTACAAAAATCTCGAAAATAATGTGAACAATAGCCTTGAAAATTGTCTTACAAAAACAAGTCCTTTGCTTGTTTTTTTGTGTTTTTTCATGATTTCTTTACCTTTATTTAGTTGTAATGCATTCCTTAGATTCATTTTCTTACTTATCTTTAAAAAATTTTAATTTTTAAGTTCTTTAAGTTCATTTTATCTTACCTGTATGTATATATTTGTATTGTTTTGTTTAGGCCATGCATGTGTGTTAGTTAGATTTGTTAACTTTTTACTTGTGCTTGTTTATTACTTGTACATTGTTTGTTATCACATCATCATCAATACCATCACATTTAAACATCACATCTATACATCATATATCAATAAAGGCTAAGCTACATCATCATGAACATGAAAATTAAACATGTATGCTAAGCTAACATCATATAATATCGCCAAGAGGGGAAAGAGGGACCACCTTCTACCCCCCCTCACACGTATTCCATAATAAAAATGTCGATTAAACATGTTATCCCATACATAAAATATGATAAGTTGAACACAAAGTATCTCATCAAACATGCAATATCATCTAATGTTATCTCATAAATCAAGAACATGTGATACAATCATAAACATCATAATAAAATTCTATCATCATCATAATCATATATAAATATGTCAAAATTAAGTGTCCATATACAAGTTTTCCTAAATACACAACCCTCTATTGGCAAGAAAAATTGTTGCAGGGAAAAATTGATGGGGAAAAATGGAAGTATCCATCCAACCCACTCGACCAACCATTTCCCGTCTATCCCTTCTCGACCAACTCCCGTCCAACCTATATTCATCCAATCCACCCATCGAATCACAGTCCACCCAACACATTCCCATCCAACCCCTTCCCGTCCAACCGTTACACATCCAATCAACTCACCCAACCATCATTCATCCAACACACCCATCTAATCCCTTCCCATCTAACCCCACCATCCAACCTCCACCCATCCAACATCTTGTCATCTAACCCCTTCCCATCCAACTCCTTCCTATCTAACCTCCACCTATCCAACCCCCATCCAACATCCACCCGTCTAACCAACCCGTCCAACCCTTTCCCGTCCAACCCCTTCCCGACCAACCTCCACCCATCCAACCAACCCATCCAACCCCTTCACCCGACCAACATTCGTCCAACCCCATTTCATCCAACCCCAACTCATCCAACTCACCCATTCAACCACTCATCCAACCTCCCACCCAACCCGCCCATCTAACCCCATCCAACCTACTCGGCCAAAAAGAAAAAAACAAGGAACCAATCCTCTGTAAAATCACCTTCACCATGAAACATTTTTTTAGAAATTCACCTACGATTCGAAAGTCATTTTATGAGATTCACCGATGATTCGAAAGTAATTTTTCAGAGGGGTCTTCTTAAAATGAACCCTGGTCAATGTCTCTGGGACTCTAGGTCCCTCTCGCTTGGGTGGTGCAACTCCACTTATTATTTTGCATGAAATTGAAAGTGTTGGATCCAACAGGGCACTCCAATGACCCTACAACAAAATCTTTTAGCTACCTACAAGAGAGGAGTTTTCTAGGAGAAGGGGAAAGGGAATGAGAAAAAGAGAGGGGGTTAATGTTGCAGTAGAAATTCATATTCCTACAACCATTAGCTAGAAAATTCCAACACAGATATACTTAGAAGAAGAAAAAATTACAAGTGGAAAAAGACGAGTTAAGATTGAGAACTCAAAGTTTCTATCCTTCTTTCTTTATTGATGCTTTTACAAAATTGTGCATAGTTAGAAGCGTAAGAACATAGAGAAAGGAACTAAAAGAAAAATATATCTCCTTTATTTCTTCACAAGTAGCTATCTCTCACGAGTATACAAAATTGACAACCCTTAAGCAAGAGTATTTCATTACATTATATAGATCAAGAATGAATCTTCATTTAACCCCCATCGTGACCTTTCATTTTTCTTTTCGATTCATGACTTTTGGCATTCTTAGGAAGAACATTAACTTCCTTTTATAAAATAAGGGAAACTTATTACATTTTAGATTATAGTCACTTTAATGAATAAGACGAATGTCATGATTGCTCAAAATGAAGAATTAGAAAAAGGGGGAGAGAAGAAGAGAAATAATGAAGAAGGATACAAAGGAAGAACTACTCTCACAGATGAAGGTACCTCCGCCATTGATGGAGATATTTTTGATGACAATCACAACCTCTTCCTTCACAATATGCATAGACACCTTGGGCGATAGAATGAGTGTTGAAATTTTTTTTTCAAGAATGAACACAAGAAATGTTTACAAAGATCCTCCTTGACACATTAAACACACCCCAACTGATCTAATTTGAATCACCCAACTCCTCGAGTGAAAAGATGAATTCACATGCTTCGCCATGTGATGCCCTGTTTTGCCTCTGTATATCATTGAACTCAAGATGATGCTTCTAGGACATCTGTGAATTTCTTGTTCCTCCATTTGAAAAATGAAACTATTTTACAACCCCGTGTAAAGTCCAAAAAGAAGAAAGATGAGTGAGAATGAGGCCATCCACAACTTTCTTCCTCAACACTGAAACTTTATATTTTTAGAATATGAGACCATGACCTACCATTTTGGGACATATCACCATATTTTCCCCAATTTCACCTTCTGAACCTTCTAGGAAAAATTCATCCTCTTCCGTTACCAAGGCATTGCTATTTTTAGCACATTTCTATTTTTAGCAGGTTGTTTTTTGGGGACCTACTATTTTGGGAAAGTTGTCATTTTTGACCTTACTCTCCATTTCACATCTTTCCTGATTCTCCTTAGTGATCAAACTTGACATTCAGGGGTAATTAATAGTCATAACATGTGGGGAAGCATAAAATAAGTTATTTTTAGTAAGTGACAACAACAAACTTGGTTTATGATGGGAACATTTTATTATGGATTCGCTCTTCATCGTGAACTCATGCTCCAATTTTCATCATGATTCGCTCACCTAAAAGCTCGAAATAAAAAACAAAAATTATGTTTGGTAAGAGCTTTGGGCATGGAGCTACCAAGGAAGCCATTAATGGATTTGCCAAGATTTTTATAGGTTTTACTTTCATCTCCAATTGAGATGAAAACAATTCCATTAGGATAGGTTTTCTATTTAGAGCTTGTGTGCAAGTTTCTAGCTTAATCCAATTGTCGATCGATGGGAATTCCTACGAATTGAAGTGAGGGAAAAAAATGGAATTTTTTCAAATTAAATGATATGGGGCACCATTTGAAATTATGTGAATTTCTGCTTGATGACCTCTGAAAATTAGAAATTTTGTAAAGGTTTCATATCAATCCGTGCTCTAGGTCATGAGATATGAACACTTCTTTGATTTTGCAAATGAGGGTTTCTGACAACACATGGGCATGGTTTTGGCTTGAAATATTCTCTTCTCTTTCCATAGCAATAGGGAATGGTGGATAAATTATGATGAGGATACCATGGAAGGTTTGGATGCAACAAAAATACACAAGGGGAAGGATTTACGGCTGTTGAAAATTTTCTTTGCGTGCATGAAGGTAAAAAGAGAAGCAACACGATAGTTAGAAAATTTGCACAAATTTCATGATTTGGAATGTGTTGCACTTTCTTACACCTATTACACCAAATATTTGGTGCACTTGGTGCAAAAAAGTGTGCCCCATCCCCATTGGGCCACTTGGCAGATTCTCAGTTGGATAGAGCGGGGCTAGGAAAGTGAGCACAAGGGCTTAGATTGTGAAATGTGGCTTAAAGGAGGTCACATTGAGGTTTAGGGCTTAAATGGAAGGGTGGAAAATTTTCTTGCACCTATTTCACCAAGCCTTTGGTGCACTTGGTGAAAAAAGTGTGCCACTCTCCCATTGGTCCAAAATTTCACCAAAAATGGCTAACTCCTTCACCATGTGGAGCAACTTGTCGGGCACATAACTTGAGCTCCTGAACATCTTTTTGCACACTACTTTATATGAAATTACATGGAAAATGAATTTTGAACAAAATGGTGATGGTATCATACCTTGGTTATGTTATATATTTCATACACTGAGAGAGGGGTGAATCAATGTTGATTAAAACTTACAATCAATTGCCTCTTTCTTTTTTGTATCTGTTTATGTTAACTATTATTGATTGTTATAAACATGCAATATTAATTAAGTGATTGCATGAGTATAAATAATACACACCCATTCACATGAAGAGACTAGATATAATGTAATGCCCCGCTAGGCATTGGAGTCTTTTTTCTGCCTACCACCTTGGCCTCCTCCCAACCACCCGGCTGCAAACTTTTGACCACAGCGTCTTTTCTGTCCTTGCGTGCGGGAGACGGGAGTCGGTGGAGGTGTTTTATTCACCAGGATCTTATTTTGATTTCCTCCTTCAATGCTTTGGACGCAGTCTGAATTGACGTGATAGCTGGTAGAGTAGGCGTGTTACCTCCACCTTCTTGAGTGCTGCGAGGTGTGTTCTTGCTGGGAATCCACAACAATAGCCGGCAACAGTGTATAGCTAGGCAACAGGCATGTCGCAGCATGGTAGAAGCCTGTTGAGTGCCTCCAACAAGTAGGTTGTCCAACTTTGTTGTTATCTGTTCAGCATCGACCTGCATCCTCAAATTCGGGATTCTCCTTCAAGATATTTGTTTCAAAATCGATTAAGTGACAGTGAGAGTGTTACCAGGAGACCCGATGAAATTTAGTACAGAGATTCTCTATTGATTTCTTACTTGTCTTACGTTGTAACTCGGGAAGAGTATCTCATACAGGCGGATCTGTTTTTTATCAGAATATTCACGAAGCACAAATTGCTTTGCTGTGTCATTTTTTTCCACTCTGCCCGTAGATGCGATCTGTCTCCTTCTTGTGTCCGATTCCGGTGACTTTGGTCACACTTTGGCTCGTTTTTGTTGGCCTATCAAGCTTGGCCCGTAGCAAGTGCTCAACTCGGCGAAGCCAATATAATGGCGCATGCTTTCGTGTAGGTGACAGATCGCACCCACAGGCACAGGAGATCTATGCAATGTTGGAGAAAATGTCTTGGGAGATGAAGGTAGCAGGATATTTTTCAGATCCAGAACATACACTGAGTTTGTATCTCCAAATCGACTGTGTGACAGTGAGAGTGCTTCCAGCAGACTTGATGAAATTTATTTACAAAGATTCCCTACTGAGACCTTGCTTGTTCTACGATGTAACCCATGGGAGAGGATCTCATAGAGGCGGATCTGTTTCATATCAGAGTTGCGCAGTGAAAGGAATGGCGCCCAAAGCTCGGTTTGCAACATATAAGGTATGTTGGATGTCTGGTTGCTATGATTTTGGCATACTTCCTGCGTTTGATACTGCTGTTGAAGATGGTGTGGATGTGCTTTCTCTTTCTGTGGGCGGGGGTGTTGTGCCATATTATCTAGATAGTATTGCAATGGGTGCCTTTGGGGCTGGAGAGGGGTGTGTTTGTGTCTACTTCTGCAGGCAGCGAAGGTCCGGGAGCTGTCTGTCACCAATCTGTCACCATGGGTGACAACAGTTGGGGCGAGGACTTTAGACAGGGATTTCCCTACAAACATTATTTTTGGGTAATGGAAAATCTTCAGGGGAGTGTCTTTGTACAGTAGAAAGGCGTTGGGGTCTGATTTTGTGCCCTTGATCTATGCTGGAGACATCTCTGTTGGAATTATCACACTTTCAAGCTACAACTGAAATGTTTGCACCGAGAGTTTGATGTTGTCCTCGATCTGATGAAGGAAAAGGTTTATATATCACTACGGTTGATGCCTTTCAGAGCCAGGAGCGTGATGTAATCATTATGTCTTGTGTCCGAGCTTCAAATCATGGAACTTGCCTTGTATTGGATGCCTGCGTTAAGTATGGTGTGAGGAGACTTATATATACAAGCACATATAATGTTGTGTATGCGGGAAAGGAGATTGTTAATGGCAATGAAGCATTGCGATATTTTCTCTGGAGGATCATGTTGACCCCTATGGGCATAGTAAAGCTTTGGCTGAACAGTCAGTCCTCAAAAGTAATGGTAGATCGTTGAAGTATGTCTACCAGCAGCATCAATGCAATTGTTTGGTGATTCAGTTGTCTTTCTTTGCGGTTGACAATAATATGAAAATAGTTATTAGTAAAGTCAATAGCGAAATATTTTGAGACATATGCAGCCCAAGTGACATTATGTACAACATATCTCCTCTATTACAAGCTGAAGTATGTTCATCTATTCTACCAACCTAAGATTGGATGTCGGGGGTGCCAGATTATATTCCATCTTGTGAGTGCGTGCATGGCCAACAAGTTGTCACCATTGAGCTCCCTCATGGCTCTTCTTTATATGGCACTGGAGAAGGTAGTGGTTCCCTCGAGTGAACAGAAAGCGTGTCTTTACGTGGAACACTGATGCTTGGGGTTATGGTGATAGTACGACATCTCTATATCAGTCCCACCCATGGGTGTTGGCTGTTTTTCCAAATGGGGAAGCTTATGGGATTCTAGCTGACACTACGAGGCGGTGTGAGGTGGATTTGCGAAAGGACTCAACTGTTAATTTTTCTGCCCCATCAGTCTATCCAGTTATCACATTTGGCCCATTGACATCGCCAGCAGCAGTACTCACATCCTTGTCTCATGCTATTGTTTTATGCTGGCCCGTGTGGAGTCTGTACGACCTGTTGAAGCTGGAGAAACAGCAAGATATTTCTACACCTTTCCACTGTTATTTTATTTAAAAATATTGTGAAATCGAACCACTTTTCCTTGCATTGATTTGTCAGTTGGATGTCATGATGGGAGATTTCCCTTTTTGCTTGTGTCTTCTTGTTTTAGCTTTTATCGATGACAGAATGTGGGTCGAAAGGATGCGTGTGCCCTCTCCTTTGAATGTTATGTTTCTCTTACTCGAATGATAGACCTTCGTCTATTTTTTTATGTATTAATTATTCTCTGCGTTTGAGTTGCAAGTTGTTATGTTGATTAACTAGTATTTTCGATATCATGGAAGTAAGTTATGATAACTGTGAAGCTCCTCCCTAGCACCCAAGTTGCCTTTTGACATTTTGTTAGCTCCTTCGCAAGTCCCTTTGATAACCTTTTGGCATCGAGAAAGAAAGGTTGTAGGATTGTGTGATCAAGGCTTGGGGCTAACTAGCTTGAGTTTTGATATTAAACTTTTTGAATGAAAAGGTTGTGTGCAGTGTGTTTTCCACCTCGCGGGTGTAGACTCTTATACTATCTTTCATCTTGTTTCTAGACTTTTAAGGCCATCCTCAGGAAGTACCTTGACCATCCCTAGCAACTAGAACCATAACTAGCCTTACGGATCAACTAAGCTCGAGGTTCTTTGTGCGAATCTGGTACCTCGTTGACACTGGAATAGTTCTGGTCTAATCCCCCTCTCAGAATTATTGTTGATGGCGCTCTTCTGTTTTTCCTAACTGGCATTATTTTCTCCCTTGTAATGTTAACGCTATTAATTAATATTGGTCAATTTTTATGCACGTAATTACTGTAATAGTTTGTGATGGAGATTTCCTTAAATGTGATTGACCTTCGGGAAAAACTCAGCTTTCGTGTGATAATCTTATGAATTCATAGCGGAAGGTTTTGTTTTGATAAAGTCACTTAGAAATTATGCTTGTATCTATTTGTGCGACGGTTGACTGCGTTACCAAGGGTTGCCGTAAAATTTGGTTGTTTTGGGATATGGGTAATTTATTTTAAATTAACCAAACATTAGTATTGTAGTGGAGGTTTGCAAATCCTTAGTGTTATAAAATTTGTTGATGACATTATTGTATACTCTTGTGTGACGGAACCCCCTTCTTCTCTCGCATGCTTGCTACTAGCCTGTAAGACTTTGACCCTTCTTGGATGATTGGAAAATCTTGTAGTTAATGGTCAAAACTAGTATACCTTGCCTTCGCTTCGAAACTTATGCTGTGTGTATACTCTATTTGATTTCCGGTTTGAAACTCAATTATGCATGACTTTTAGTGTTAATTGTTGAAACCCGTGGTTCCCCTTTCTTGGGCCGATCAACTCTTGTTCTTTTAGAAATATATTATTTTAGTCTATGCGTATGGTACCTTTGATAAATTTTCTAGATGGTTGGTGTATATATATCAAATCTCAATCTTGTAACTATTGTTATTTACTTACTTGATGGGAATTCTGTTCTTTGCTAAATTGTTTATCTCTCCTTATAGGGCCAAGGGCCATTCTCATACGATTATTACTTTCGTTGCTTTTGCTCCTAACTGAAGTACAAGGTCTTCTCCTTCTTTGATTGGCATGATGAAGACTTTATTATAACTTGATGTGTTGATAGTGTTTAGAGGTTTGAACCAATTCTTGTAATAAAGTGCTTCCTTTTTGTGGTATTGTTAGATAATAGTTATGGTGGTTTTGTGTAGCCTTATCTTGCTCAGTTCTCGTGAACTGACTCTTGTAGAAAATTTGCTGCAGATGGATTTTGCGTGTAGATGAGGGATAGATTTGTAGACTTTTGTCATCAACCTCAGTTGAGAAGATCCTTTGCTCGAAACCTTTTATGTTGTTCAAATTTTGTTAACGTCCAGTGGAAAGTTTAAAATAGGATTAATGTCTTAGTATAAAGTATTGTGGACTTTGTCATCTGAACTTTGGAAACCTTGTATTGTTTGACCATCTTTGAAATTATAAGAAAATTTGGTTATTGTGGTTGAGTGACTTGTGGAGTATCAGTATTTTAAGAAATGATGTAATCTTGTTTTGTTCTCGTAAATGAGTGTTGCTTCAACTTTGCCTTGAGAATAAATTTTGAGTTAAACCTTGCCATGACTTAGTAATAAAGTGTCATAAGTAAACTAACATGGGATTGTTTAATACTTCTGGAAGTTAAATTAAAAGTTGCATTCAAATAAAGTAACGTAGGGGTCACCAACTTGAGAGCAAGAAATTCTTTAAGTAATCAAGGGCAGGACTATCATTGCAAGTAACATTATATAACTTGATACCCTAGCTACACTAATGAACACTATCCCTTTCATGGTGGAATTCTTAACCGAACTTAAAGGAGATCTATGGTTAGTTCTGGAAGATAATAGGATTTAATAAACAGGAGAAAACAATTTTGAAACCACACAATCTATCTCTCAGCCATTTGGAAAGTAAATTCTCTTACTCCTTGTTAATACTTTTAGCGAAGCCTAAGTAAAGTTGTTAAATCTGGTTAAGAGCCCTAGCTTCAATTTAATACTGCAATAACTGATGAGGTCCTAAAAATGTTTCATCTCGACCTTCTCCCTCTAACCCTTTTTCAAGGCACCTTGTATCTCTTCTCTTAAGTGTGTTGAACTTAAAACCATGTTGTCTTGTGGGCAAGAACGAATCTTAGTAGCATTAGTGGTGAGCAGATGGCCTTGTGGAATTGAAATTCTCCTTTTTCTTGATAAACGAATTAAGCAAATAAAGGTCATAATAGAGAAGATTTAAAGATAATTACTCTGTGTAAAAAGAATAAATTTAACTTGGTAAGATGAATTGTATGAATCATATCCCGAGTCTCCTTGAAAACGTAAGCTAAGAATTGCAAGATGTCCTTTTAAAATAAATAACCCTCAAGAATATCTCCTTGTGGTTGGCCCTAACTGTAAGTGTGTTCTGTGATTGTACTTCTATGTTGTCTTGTCAAAAAGAAAAGTAAATTGTCCTTGATATGTGTGAACGTTTCCGTGCTGCCTTTATGGCCATCCTTGTATCAAGTTGTTCACAGTGTTAGTTGTATACTTGGTGATGACATGTTGTGTCATGTTATGTGTCAAGCAAGTCAAAAAAATTATCTTGTATTTCACTGTGTTGTTCGTGTATGGATTTTTGGGTCGTTACATATAATGTGGAAACAAAACCCACTGAAACCATTGCTCATATTACACAAATAAAGGACTTGTTAGAATATAACACATCTTACAAGATTTTTAAGTGAGACACAAATCCCGCAAGGAGTGCCAATCCCTTACACCTTTTTTGATATTATGCACAAAAAAGGACTCAAGTGAATATAATGCATCACAAGATATTTTTTAGCAAGGCACTAACCTCACAAGGAGCACTAACCCCTAATCAATTAGCTACAACTAATATTTTATAGGCACCAACCCACAAGGAGGCTACAACCCCTAAAAATGCTAAGCTACAACTTAGACTTATGTTCATACAAATTTGATCATCTACTTTCCATGTTACACATACAATATACTATGTTCACCTTGCTTTTACACTCTTATACAATCACTCTGTAAAGTTAGATATGTAATACTTTTCTTTACCTCTTTCTAGTCTCTCCTCTCTTCACATTCAACTTATTAGAATTACAAATGTTCTCTTCTTGTCAATTCTTCATTTGACAATTTTGTTTCCTTCTACACATAACCCTTCTCTTTTCTCTAAGCTAGATCCTTGTTATCCTATCACATATTCTTTCTTCTTCTTTGACTGACTTTTTCTTAGCTTCTCCTTACCCTTCTCTTTAGCATATCTGCATCATGCAACTACCTCTTCTTTCTTTGGCTTGACTACACTTCTCTCTCTTTTTAGATCTTCATTTCTTCATCTCATGTAAGTGTTTTTACTACATCTATCAATTTGTAATGCATCTAATCAAACTTGCAGACTCTATTGTCATCTTTGCATTACTCATTCCACCTTTCTCTCTGGTTTCTTCTTCAACTTGAGTGCATCATTTTCTCTATCAAGAATCCCTTCCTTTTGTCACTCCTTCAACTATATTTTATTATTTCATCCTTGAGAAAAACTTAGCAATGGCATCGAATTTCCTCTATATAGAAAATTAACCCATTCACACTTTCTTTTGCGTGTCGTGTAAGTGATCCTACCTAGCTGCCTAATAATTTGTACTATTAAATGCATGCTTTCGCTAGCTCCAGATTTTGTTCTTGCTATGTTCGGCCTTATTACACCTTTTTCCATGCATCTGCCAGATATTTTTATGAGCCGACTCCTAAAAATAGATTTCTTGTATTTTTAGGATTTCCTCATGATCAGGAATAAATGATCCCCTTTCTTCTCAATATTTAATTTGTGCCTTGGAATCAGGAATCTTCATGGAGAGTGTAATGAATTAATTTGAAGTCAACAAGCATTAAATTCTTGCAATTAGAATAGTGGACTTCATCATTCTTTTTGGAGTTCTAGTTGTACATGAAACCACAATCTTCAGACAATCGAATCATCATTGATTTATATGAAAACTCTTACTTATTCCAATTTAAACTCTATCTGATTGTCCTTGATTCATCTCCATTTCATATTTTCTTGATCTATGGATTCTCTTGGCTTCTTGGGCCTTTTCCCTTATGTCGCGACTCTTTTCTTTATTCTCGCAACATTTTTCCTTCTTCAGTGGCTTTTTAGTTATTGATGGTTCTTCTATTACTTTTCACATCTTCTCGCAATGTCTCGTGGATATACTCCTTATCCTTCACCTTTCTCGTGGCTTGTTCCTTGTACACGGTTCTCACTTCCTTCCAAATGACTTTACTTTCAAGTTCGTGGCTCCATCCTTCCATCTTTGGCTTTTATGGTTCTTCGTGGCTATTTTTAGTTCTTAGCAAATTTTTCTTCTATCTCGCTAAATTTGTTGTTTTCCTACAACTATCTTCCATCCTTAGTGGCTTCTCCGATTCATGGCATCTTCTCTAGCCCTTGGCGATTTTCTAGTTATCTGTGGCATTACTCCCGAATTCCTTACTTTCATGGCTTTTCCTTCACCTCCATGTTGCTCGACTTCCTTACTATACGGCTTCTCCTTTTCCTATCCTTTCTTTCCTAGCTTATCCTTTATGTCCTCCTTACTCGTGTGACTCTATCTTCATGTTCATAAATCTTCTCTCACACCCATGGTTCTACCTTTCTCGGTCATGTGACTTTTCAAGTCTAACACATCTTTGCTTGTAGATTTCAATCCTTCTCCACGACATATTCTAAACATCTATTGATATCTTTGAACTTCAAAGACTTTCTCCTTCTTCTATATGTGCTTGTCTTTTGGATCATTTTGCTTTGGCAGCTACATTCCTTTACCTACACCTTCACATACCTTCCACTAATTCTTATAGAGTTCCACATCCTATAAGTTATTGAATTCTACTTCAAGACTTCTACGGCCATCTCTTGACTTCATTGGATATCTCCTCCTATCTTCACCTTTCCCAAAACTTACTAAGTCCCTTAGAACTTATCCTTGATCATCTAAAGCCTGTTTCACATCTAACTAACCCTTAATGTCCTTATTTGAATTCTAAACACCCAATTCACTTTCATGAGGCTATTGCATACTAATGAAACATTTGTTATCCTTTAATTCCACTATTATGCAGTTACCTGGTTCAATCTTCAAATTTCTCCACATGTTTTCCATGATTTGCTTTCTAATTCTGATGTTTTATTTGTGTGCTAACACTACCAATCAACCTTCATCTTCATTATTTTCTCACTTTACAAATTCACACCTTTTTCCATCAATGTAGCTTGACATCAATGACAACACATATGGCACATGATAAAGGCCCAATAGATTATACCTAAAAAATTCATTAAATTACCCCATTTTGTTTAGGACCCTAGTTATCCTTGCGAAGAATGAGCTGCCATGAAAAGCGCTAAGGGTTTATGAAAAATATGATGATTCAACCTTGTATATTATTATCTTAGCTTTCCAATGAGTATTTTTTTTCTCCTAGCTCTTTACAGAGCTCCCTAAATCTTCCACCGAAGATCAGGTACTTGTTTTGACTACCTTCTTCCTGGGATAGACTGGGTCACATAGGGGACCAAGGGATTAAATGGGAGGGTTGGGGATTTTTGTATCCAAAATTTCCCAAATATTTGGTGCACATGGGACACAAAAATGCACCCTCACTAGGGCTTGACAAGTGGTAGAGTGTGATTGCACGTAACGAGGGCTAAGAAATGGAGCCAGGGGGCTTAACCTTGTGAAAAGAGTTAAACTACGGTCATGTGGAGGGTCTAGGGGTCAAAATGAGGTAGGGGTGAATTTTATTTCACTTCTTGCACTAAATATTGGTGCAAAAAAGTTTTCCACTCTCCCATTGGTTAGATTTCCATCCCAAATTTGGCTACTTGTTGGAGCTTGTGCATTGGAGAGTGACTTATAGGTATCATATCTAGAGCTTCCGATGGAGTTTTTTGATGAAATTGTATATGATATTCAATAAAAAAAAATCATTTTGAATCTAATGGTGGGGTTTTAAATGCTTTATTCCATCATTTACCTCCCGAAATTTAGGTTTTTGTTTTGGTTCCAATGTTGTGCATGAGAAAAATTAGATGGGGACATAGTACACCAAGGTATTATAAAGGATATTATTCCACTATCTTTTAGATATCTAAATCAAATTTCCAAGGATATATTGTTAGACTCTTAACTCCTTTTAAAGCTCCCAGAATCACTTTCTAAAGCTCAGGGGCTATTTGTACATTATGCACTACCCAAGCCTCCAAGATTCAATTTTGTTGAAATTTCTCCAAAACTAATTGTAACATGTTTCTAGATCTCTGATATGCCTCCATGATGTATTTCAGCTCTTTGGTCTATTCTAAGGGGTGTGCATCGGCCTTACGAAGTCTTGAGAACAACCCTTCCCAAGCTTGTTAAGAAGCTTGTCTTGATAGATCTAGCTTGGGAAGAGAATGGAATGACTGGATACCTCTAGATCAATTAAGGACACACTAACATGACACTTTGGCCTAATTTAGAGAGAAGGGATAGCACTGATTCAGGGATTAGGTTGATAGGAATGAGGGCTCATAATGATCTTTGGATAAAATTTTTAGGTAGGGTATGGTTGTCACGCTCGAAAATTGAGAATTTTATCGTAACATATATGCATGAAAAAACCCTCAAATAAGTGGTATGCCATCATGGGCATCAATCAAAAATGTTTTGTCATAGTGAGGCATAGCCAAAAATAATAGATATACATTGTAAAAATGTGCCTTCATATTGAGGCATACATCAAAATTGCATACATCTGTAAATTCATTAAATAAAACATAGTCATGACCAACTCTCTCCCTCATGTGGACTTCCTAACCTCTGATCTAGTGATGGTCCCATCACATGTGTCCCCCGATAACCTACCATAGGTTGCTCCAATGATATGGCTAATGCAGGTTTGTCTTCCATGACTACACATCACTCCTACACATAGCATGTTGGCTAAATGGAAGAGTTTTATGTCCCTCTAAGACAACATCATAGTACAAATATCTATGATAAGTAGCTTATCTAGTGGTCATGCAGCTAAATCCATGTGAGCATGGGGTGTAGCAAAAGCTCTCGCAGAGCGACGCAAAGAAGAAACCTCCTCTGAGATCCCAACCACCTCAAGATGAGACTGTAGCCAATTTGTCTAGAGCTGATATTCCTCTCGATGTAAATACTTGCATATGTACCCTCTCGTAATGCAAATGATCACACTCTGCTACAACTTGATACAACCGTGTTGCGATCGTTGTAATAACACTATAACTTGTTGCATCCGGTCTACCATCTGATGTAGTTACTTCCTAATCACAACCAATTCATCCCCTCTACCTCTCGTTGGACTATTTGGGGGATAACAATGTGAGCATGTGGTGGAGCCTCTTTGGACATGTCCCTATGGAGGAACCTACTACAAAGGAGCATGGATACCCACAGGGGCTTCGAACTTGTGCAAGTGGTTGTATATAGCCCTTTCCATCACCTCCCTTCCCCTGTCCCCATCCATCCCCGGTCACTTTCCTTGCCCTCCATCTCCATCAGACCCATCATCACTATCGCTACCATGTTGTCCTCCCCACTATACTCTCCCTCCATGAGGACAATGCTCTAGTGGCAGCCACACTCTGGCTTCAAGAGTAGCCTATGGGATAGTCAAATTCCTTGGAAGAACTTTCACGGACTAGGCGGATACTCTATTGTTTTCCTTGGATCTATAATCTATCACAAAGATACCCATGCCAATGGAACCATCTACTTAAGGCTATCACTAGCTCGTTATGTCCTAATCAATGGACCAATATCAAATGTCTCTCTGGCATGGTGTGTGTACCACATATCTACGCTCGGGAACATCATGTATAACACCAAAATACCATTGTACCCAATCAATCATGTAATACTCCATAATCTAATTGCAACTCCCAATAAAAAAAAAGATCAACTAATGCAATGATAAGCTCAACTGGATCCTATGGCCACTAGAAATGCCTGTACGGTCTCTAAAAATCATTCATAACTGAATATCATCAAAGGCATGAAAATAGAAATTGGTATCACCCATATGATCCTATGAATCATCACCTACAGGGGCCCATCCCATGACTAAAGGCTCATCAGGAGCTTGATCTCACAATGCTCCTACAGGGAAACCAATGGCAATATGGTCCCATGCCCATATCTATAATATTTTAGCTGGCCCTATGGTCTTCTGACTATGGTAGGTAATAAGATGTAGATCCTAATATAAATGTGCAAGAAATAAATTCCCCAACAATACCTCTCCCCACGATAGAGCCACGAGATAACCCCAATCAGGCCCAATGGAAATGAAGCACCAGTCTTGTCAGGTAGCAGGATGTCACTGACAAGAGCCATAAGATACAATACAACACGAGACAATCTTAGATCTTTAAAGAACGATTCTCGCATTGACACCCCCTCTCGTGGTATCTCATCTACATTGAATAACTCAATCAATAAATGTGATATGGAAAGCTAAACTATCATACTTTATCAACTACCCCTAGATTGGTACTCTGTATCCTTAAGACATCCTCAAGAGTAATGATCATCTTGCGCTGGGTAATTTGAAGCACCGCCTCTCATTGCCACCTCTTAGTGAAGGCTATGAGAAGTATATAATCAAGTGTAATCTGTGGCATCCGTAACACATATGTAAGCCCTATCACGTCCAATGTAATCTCTAAAAATATTCTCTCACATTGAGAGAAGGTCACCTCAAAGGTAGTTGACCTCTCGTGCCCTTCTCAATTCAGTAAAGCGGAAGTTACATCTGCAAGATCAAACAACACACTCATTATAATTTCTTCTATCTAACATCATCTAAACCTTATCCTACTCACCCCTACATTCTTCTAGACAATTTCCTAATTTCTTCTACAGCTGATTTACCCCCTCCAACACTCGCACACTCATTTAAACGTACACGTACACAACCATTTTCCCTCCATAAGCCTAGTGCTTACATACCCTTTCTTGCACCTACCCACACCCACGCGCCTCCCGTGTGTAAAACCCAACCCTAGCCCATACGCGCTCATCCTAACTTATGTGCCCACACGCATATGTCATATTTATTCCCAGTGCCCATGTGCCCTTGAGCATGTATGCACCCAAGAACATACATTTTTCCCACACTCGTGTGCCCCGATAATGTATGCACACTCCAAAAATGTGCATTTTGTATTGTGTTACTTTTAAAGCATAATAAATGCTAAAAATTAATGAATGGATAGGGTACTCGTGTAGGTACCATATCTCGTGCACCCGCACGTAATCCCGTGCATCGTGTCTCTTCACCTCGTATGCTTATGAAATCATGCCATATCTCTCAAGGGTTAGTGCAAATATCACCGTAAAATCGAAAGGGCTCAAAGATGAATTACTCGAGATGATTTATCCCCCTTGTGAGGGGTATATATGGTAATTTTGATCGCTCCATGATGTGTTTTCACCCACCATAATGGTAGAGAGACATGATATGGCCGCTTCGATTGTTCTAACTTCTTCGATCACCTTCTATGATATTTATTTTTAATAAATTATTATTTTTGTGAATTTTCACCTGTCAAAGCATAATTTCCTTACCTATTGACCATTTATGCTTCATGGGATATTTTTATTTCTTTCAAGAGATCTTCTTTCACCTAATTTCTTCTAAAAAATCAAAAATCACTAAACAATTATAAAAATCAACATTTTCAAAAATTGGCAAAATTTCAAAAAATTCAAAAAAATTCAAAATATGGTAAAATACTAGTACACACCTAAAGCTTATATCAAATGCATTGTATTCAAATTATATCTTGCTTGCATTTTCACTTGTTTAATAACATGACTCATGCGGATAATTTTTGATATACCTCCATTAACAAAGTTAGTTTGCTTACTATGTTTGTACTCTTGACACAACGAGTTTCAAAGTACTATTTAATATTGCCCAATTTCTTTTTCATAGGACCCAAGTTTCCTTTATTATTCCCCTTGCATACATCCTTGTTTGGGGCACCATTTTTAACCCTTTTCGTTACACACAAACATGTCATAATTGAAGCTTGATACCAAAAAAATTTGTACAAATGTCTTGAATGTTGTTTGTTTCAGTATGTGTGTTTATACTTGTTTTCCTTATTAGGTTAGCTTATTTACTTTCTCATATTACATCGTGTTTTGTATGTTGTATTGAGTTAGGCATTTTTAGCAATGAAAAAATGTTGGTATTATAGCTTTTAATGTTATAGTACACTTTTTTTGTGTGGGTATATTTTCATAAAGGCCGATGATAGAGATATCAAGCAATATGATGCAATAAAGTTGTTTTCACATCAACTGGATGAAAGTTATTCCAATTTTCTCCATCTTCATTTTCTTCCATATCATTCTCTTCTATCAACACTATTCTTCTAACTCACTTGGGGCAATAGGGATCACCTACTAGGAAACCTTTCTACAAGATCTGTTACCAAAAGCATATCTTGCACTTTGTAACGATACCCCCACGAACCTTTCAACAAAAGGGTTCATATTGGTATCAAGCGGGGATTGATTCTTGCACATTTTCCCTCTATATCGATGTTTGATATCTCATTGTCTATCTCCCATTATAATGAGATTTTATCCCACTTTAGTCTTTCATCTTTATCTTTTTTTATCATTGATCAAAATCTTTCATCACCCCATCGACACTTGAGGGGCCATCCTTCATTCTATTACTTTTTCTTCTATCCCTTCAAAAAAATTACTTGTTTATGCTTGTCTACTATCTTTGAAGTGGCATGAGCTTACGCAACCCCAAAGAGGGGAAAATGTAAACACCTAAAAATCTATTTACGTAGTTCTACTACTTAAATTTCACTAATGAACTTCTCATCTTCTCCTCCTATCAATTGAAGACACTTCGTCAATTAACTATTCATTGCTCCATTCTCATATGCCCATTTACAACATTCTTTTGGCTAATATACCCTTTTATTAGCTAAAGATCCCCTTTTAACCATTAAGAATCTCACCATTTCCATTTAGACCACTTCTACAATATTCCTAGGCTATTAATCAATTACATGTGATTAATTATACCCCTCCTAACTCTCATATGTTATTAATAATTTATTAATCAAGCTTAACTAGCCTAAACCAAGTTTATCTCTTCTAAAGCATGTTTATCCACTCCTAATCAAAAAGTGCACTTGACTTGTAAAGATTTTATTTTGGATTTTACCTTTTGTCCCACATGCACTAGAATTCTAAACTTTCCCAAAAGAAACCTATAAATACAAGGCTAATGTCTCCCTTTCAATTTTACACCTTGATACCTTGGAAATGTATGAGATCTCATTTGTATTAGCTAAAGCTATAAGACATTTGATCTTGAGCCATTCTTCATTGTAGTAACTTCTCCATCTTGCATCCATTCCTTCAAGCTTGGTTAGTAGGATAATATCTAAACATGGTCTTGTATCCATTTTAGAGATATCTCTTCACCACTTGGAGAAAACAACAAAAACTGATTGCTTAGGATCTAACTAGGTTCATATTTATATTAAGCAATCTAGAGAAGTAGAGGTAACATAGTAATGTTAGTTTGATTCATGCATTATTGTATAATTTTATCTCATTAAGCTCTCATCTCGATGTTTATAATATATTTATTTATATTATAGGACTACCATGTCTTAGTTTCATGTTATTTTCATAGCTAATATTTTCATGCATACACTCCTTCTTTGATCATGTCAAGCAACCTTGGGGTTATATGGCCTTTTATTTTCCTGGAATGGCTTGCGTCGGGCTTGAGAGGTATGGAGTGGTGCATCTATTTCTCCTTGGAATATTTCAACTCATCATAGGAATATGTTAGAACATAGAAATACCTCTTCAACAACAAGACAAAGCTCCTTTTTTCTTCTAAAGAATAATGCTTTTTAATGTTTACCATTCGTGGCTTCACCCAGTGCCAATTTTCTCCTTTTCAAAATGAGTTTGTACAAACTGGAGGATTCTTTTTCTTTCTCTATGATAAACTAGACTTTCTCTATGATAAACTATTCATGTTTGTCAAACAAATATTCAAGATAAACTAGGTATTTAGGAATTTTATTACCTTTCAATCGATGACTCCTTCGAATTAACTTCATTAATTTCACCCTTATCTTCATACAAAATGGGCACATGATGCAAAGAATTACTTCCTTCATATAATATATTATTAACATTATCCCTTTTCTCCAGAAAAGAGAGAAGATAATTATCATCATTGAATACCGCCAATGATTAGCCTTATCCGAACACTTGGCACGAAAATCATCTCGACAAAAAAAAATTCATTTTTGAAAGAAGGGTGTGGGGTCATTAGAGAAGCTGAGATTGCAAGAGAATCAGCTTTCTCATTTTTTTCATGGGGATAGCCTAAATAGAGAAAGCATCAAAAGACTTGATATAATCCCATACTTTATTCCTGTAATTCTTAAGCCTTGGATTCTTGACTTGATATTGATTTCTAACTTATTTGATGATTACTTCAGCACCACCAAGAATTTTCAAATTATTAATGCCCATGGATTTAGCTACGTCCATCCCTAAGAGGATCAATTCATATTTTGTAGTATTATTAGTGTTCTCAAATTGTAACTTATAAGAAAAAGGAAGTAACTCACCCAAAGGAGAGGTTAGAACAACACCAACTCCTGAGCTAGCACTGGAATGGATTCCATTAAACTCCATTGTCCACAACTAATTTTAATCATATTTGATGAGAAAGGGTATATTTTCATCTCTTTCTACAGTCAAGAAGTAATTACCAAGTCTGTTGTCTTGAAATAATACATCAGCCCTTGGATCCTATGATTTCGAACAATGTACTTCATATTTCTCATGGGAAACAACTTCCTCATTTCTCCTTTTATTGGAATGGTTGTGGAAGACCAATCCATCTAGATCTCACCTCCCAAGTCTCTATAGAAAATTATTCTTAACAATAATCTAAATGATTTTAGGATGTCATCTACTAATATGGTCAACAAAGGTTCTTGTCAGTAAAATCAATGAAATCTACCTACGCGTCCTTGATTCTACCCACGAGTGGAACTTCCTTTGACTCCACGAGTAACAAGAACTCGTGGCTCATGTCAAGGTAAGTCTGAGAGTATTAGAAACTTTTATGGGCATCACATTATCTGAAACTCCTGAATCTATTATGCAGTTGTTTAACTGATGGCCTTTGATAAGGAGGGAGAGATAAAATAGCTCAAATTTTTGGTCTTATATACTCTCCAGAAAACACATTGTAATATGGATGGGTAAGTGGAGTTGGTAATATTCCTTTGGAACTAAAAATTTTAGCATTGTGTTTTGAACTATTACCATTTATATAGCAAACAATTATGTCAAATTTCTCCGGATGAGTTTGTAAAAATCAGATTCGAAAATCTAAAATTTGGACTTGTTTACATCCTCAATGATGTCAAATGGAGCGAAAGGAAATGAGGTAGATACCCCAGATGTGGTGGATGCTTTGGTGAGCTAAGGAGGTGATACTATACAAGTTGGGACAATTTTAACAATGGGAGTATCTATTTATTAGATAGTTGCTGATTTTGTAGAAACATTCAAAGCTTTTGAAGTACTAGGTTTCAAAAAATTAGAATTAGAACTAGGAGAAGCATTACGAGACTTACTTGAGACAACAGAAAAATTATTACTTTCCACGAGGTCTAGTTTATCTTTCACAAAATCCATAAAAGGTGGAAGTGGAGATCCTCTATTGATTATTTTGTTTTGTAGAGTTAGCACCTGAGTATCTTATTTCTTCTTCTTTTTGGAGAATCCGAGGAGGAAATTCCTTTTTGAGATTGGGAGCAAGTGAATACTACAAACAATAATCTGGGTGTATCTTCATCATAATCATCTTCTTCTAAGGAATACTCAATAAAATATACTTGTGCATCATCTTCCACTTCTTCAATCTCTAGGATATTACCATCATCATTTTCTTCTTCTCGATCTTCAATTTCTTCTTCTTCCTCCTTAGCATCATAGGCTGCATTTATATGAGGTGATTCAAGAGGAATTCTTCCGGAAATGGACCAATCCTTTGATTATTTGGAAAACTATTCCTAGGAGCATCTGTATATCTAGAGGCTTGGGATAACTACTTCTTAAGGGAGAGAACATCATTATCCAGCTTTCGCACTAATGATTCTATGGTTCCATCATTTGAAATTTGGCCCTTATCTTTGCTCTAACCCTTTTTTATCTTTCCAGACATGATGAATTCATATTCTACCTCAACCACAAGTTTTGGTGCCTCCTCTAAATCATCTGGTTGATTTCTTCTCAACATGAAACTGACTTCAGGAAGATGAGGATTAGTGAACAATATTAACTTATTATCCCCATTAGGTTGGGAATCTTCAAGAATTTTGTAAAGTAATCTATTAAACTTTTCCACAAACTCCCTCATGGGCTCATAGGGTTATTTATTTAATTGAGAAAATTTTGTAAGAAAAGCATGAACATCTTTGATAGGTTTGAACCTAGATTAAAATTTGGATTTCATATCATTTCATTTAGTAATGGATCTCCTTGGTAAATGATAGAACCAGTTTGTGGAAATATCTTATAAGGATTCTAAAAACAAATGAACCGATGCATCTTCATATCCTACACCTAGTACCCCACAAGTAGTTATGAAATTTTTAATGTGATCATCAGGGTAATGCTTCTCATCATCGTAGAGCGTAGAAAAATTCATTTGTGACCCTTTTGGTAATTCATGCAAAGGTGGATTTAGATCCAATGGGCCCGTGTTTTGCCACCAAGGTAATGGTGCTTATTAAGCCATCTCTAGTTCCTCTTCTTCAACTGATTATTCTCCTTCAACTATTTATACAACTTTTTCTGAAACTTCTTAATTTATAGGAATGTAATTCAATGGTTCAACCATTGATACGTCAATCGAATATTCAAGAGACAATGTAGGATAAAATTCAAGAAAATAATATTGACATCTTGTTATTGAAATTTGATTGATATGAATTTTAAAATCTTATTGAAATTACTCTTAAAAATTTGGGTTAGTCACACCAATATCTCTAGAAGACTTGTATACCTTCTTTTGACCATCTTGTTTGATGAATGTACAACTCAAAATAGATCTTTCCAAGGCTTTTCTCTGTTGTTTTTGAGCTTTTCTTGCACGGTGTAAAGCTTGAGAATGTTATTCCTTAATGTCCAAAACTCTTGAGGCTGAATGATAGTGGTTAAAGATCAATCTATTATGTAAAATACAGTTCCTTAAATTTGCAACAATATGTTCTTATGTTTCCTCAAAGAAAAGAAGGTTATGTTGTAACATAGGAGCATTTCTCGGTTTAGTCATGGATGGGAAAATATAGGGAATATATCAAGACTATTTGGATTTTAAAATATGATTTTTTTGGATTTTCATATATTTTATTTTTAGGAATTTTGCAGATTGAAAGGTGGTGCAAAAACATAAAATTCTTTCTCCACTTTGGGCACCAAAACCTCATTGCGGAAATAATTTTTCGGGTGGGAAAATTAGTGATCTCTTACCAAAAGTGTGTAGGAATAAGTCCCTCTATTTGAATGGGGAAGATCCATTTATTGAAAAAGGAAATATTTACAATATTCTAATTTCTTACGGGGTGGTCTTTTGATCGGGATCACATAGAAGTACTTCCCTATGCCTATGGAAAATTTCTTGTAGGTACTACAAGGAGGAAATAGTTAAAGAGAGAGGTAAGAAGAGAATAACAAGGAGGTTTTTAGATAATAGATATCACATAAGATTTTATGTCCTCAAAACCATAATATAACCATGAATTCAGTGAGAAAAAACCATTCAAATAAGGAACAAGATACAAGAAGCACAAAGTATCATTACATTATATTCAACAAGTACATGCTTATGGAGTAAATTTGAGATGGAGAGGAATGCATTAGACTAGGAAATGGAAGAATTCAACTATCTTGCTTCTAGAGAGAATATGAGAGCTAGAGAACAACAATAACCATCCTCTTTAAGTGAGGAGGTCACCCCTATTTATATCTTTACATTGCAACTCTTCATCTACCCCCCACATGACTCTTCATGTTACTATTCCACTTGTGACTTTCCATATTCCTAGGAAGTGATAAAATAAGTCCCCTTTTATAAATCAAAAGGGACTTTTACAATGCAACATTAGAAATTCACTTAAGTGAAAAAGACAAAATTTCATGATTATGCATAATGAAGAATTAGAAAGGGGATAGATAAGTGGGGAAAAGAGAAAGAAGGGGAAGGAAGTTTACTAATAGTTTGATGAAGAATCCTCCTCTAATGAAGAATCAACTCATGCAGACTTCCGCAAAAGATCTCCAATGAAAAGGCTTTGACTTTTGACGATCTTATTGAATCTACCAATTACAAATGGAACCTTCTCACTTCTGGGATGTGCACATGTTCCAATGTGTGAAGCCAAGTTTCGTGGGTGGAATTTAACTTCTTTTACTGATTAAAATACTTCTCATGATTACTTACAGTATTAAAGATGTAACCTCTAATCTTTGCAAGGGATTCCAAAGTATCACCATTGAAGGACAAAGGATCATCCATCTTCACCTAAACTAATTCTTGAAATGAATTATAAATATCCTTCAAAGAAATTTTCTCATTGAGGAAATGATTCCCAAGCTCTTGCATGTTCACATGAAGATTTTCCATAATTCTTGATACATCTTCCTCATGAGATTCCAAATCAAAAATGGTCTCTGTCAAATCATCACACCTTGAGGTTATAGTATGAGACCAAATGGGGAAAAAAATTATCTGGATTGGATGAATTTTTTTGATCTTATCAAGGCATGAGAATCAAAATTATTCATCTCTTTCACCAACGAGAGATTATCCTCCCAAAGGACACTCTCTTGATCTCAACTCTAGTTTTCTTGATTTTTAACTCTATGGCCAAGAGAAATGTGAAAAAATAGATAATACTGGGGAAGAGAGAATTCCCTTTTTTGATGGTCATGCTTACCCATTAGTCACATGTCATTCCTTTCATTTTAAATGTTTGAGCTTTCTTGGTGGACTAGAGATTAAAGTTTCAAATGGGAGAGATTTCTTATATTGGAGTAAAATATGATGAATGTGGTTCAAGAAATGATTTCACATATGAAGATAAGGTCCTCACATGTTCCTCTAATTGGTTGATGATTTACTTTCACTCCTCATTTTATGTAAGGATCCATGATGAAGACTCCTTGAAAAGGTGAGCATCATGCTCTTGAGTGGCTTTCCCCAGAGAGACTCTTATCATCACATAGTCATCAGGTGTCATATATTCCACATGATTTATGAATTTTGGGTGAGAAACCTACATAAACTAAGCCCCAAAACACTTAGTGAAGAACCTAAAGGTTTTATGTGCTTTCTTAATATTATTTGTTTTGATTTATTTTGAGATAGCCTTGAAGTTGGGTATCACCACCTATTACAAGGTTCTTGAATCCTCTCTAAGAAAATAGTTGATCCATGAGAAGGTCTTAACAGGAGCTGAAATAAGATCGGACACCTTAGGTTCTTAGTAGGAAACTAAACCATGACTAGGATTAGCTGGTTCAACCACCTCTATAGGGACAATAGGTTCTACTTGATGCTTAGGGGACTGCAAACTAGTCTATCTCTTCTTGTTTAAGTTGTTTAGTAGGTTCCCATCTCAACTTATATTTTTGTACACCCCCACCGAGGGAGGTGTTTCTTCAAATTTTTTCAAGTTTCCTCTTTCTAGACTAATATGATCATGCGCCTTCTTTAGATGCTTCATGAGATACATAGAGAAGTAGATTGCCTCGAAATGTACCTATTACATCTCTTTCAATGCAAGTTTCCCTCCTCTTTTTATAACACTTTTTGGATATTTGAATCACATTGATTTTCTCTCTTTTATGTCTCCAAACTCAATGATATACCACAGGGTGAGATCAAGAAGTGAAGATTGCACAACTTTATACTTAGGATCGAAAAGCTCTAAATCATCATCGAGGCACGCTCTGTGTAAAAACCAATAAAAATTGAAATACCTCAGTTATTCCACCAACATCCTCATGTAGTTTCTTTTACTGACATCTTGGTCATAAAATTAGTTGATCCAAAAGTCTTCAACTTGAGGAATGTGATGAAATATGGGTATAAAAAAGGATTATTGGTCTTTCCTAATATCAAAGTTGGCCCTAACCACATAGGAGTGCATGTTGAAGGAAAAAAATTAGGTTTCAATGTTTCAAGCATTATTCAAATTCTTGCATGAATAAAATCCCAAGGAAATAGGAAGGGAAACACCCATCTTTTTTAAATACTTGCATTTGATGTGGACTTGGGCAAGTTTACTGCACAACTCAATCAAAAGAATATTTTTACTTGGATAACTTGGAAACCAGAGAGGGGCAAGGTCAAATCCACTCACCCTAAGGGAATTGAATGTGAAGAACTATGTGTAGAACCCCCCATATTTTTTATCACTTCCCCTACTTTAGGTTAAATTATTCTCTCAAGATCTCCTTCCAGCAACCGTATGAGGTACATAGTGAATGTAATGTTCACTCTTGTAAAATGTGAGTTTCTCTCCCTAAAAGTGAGCTACCGATAGTTTTCAAATGTTGGGGTATTCTAAGGGAAATTATATGAAAGATAGAGAAAATGGAAGGGCCTTTTGTATGTGAGGGAATACACCTTGTAAGAGGTCATAGTGAATTTTTTTGGTGATGAAGAAATGCTCCAATTTCCTAGGAATGTTGGTGTTGATGATTTGACCCCAATCAACCATCTGGTCTCCTTTAGTGATCACCGCTATGAAATATATCATCCATTCATGAAATTTTCTATTTTTTCTTCACCCATCACTCTATTAGAGAGCACAATTGCATCTGATTATTCCTTATGGAATTTATGTTTTGATAGTGTATTGGGAATCCGAAAAGGTTTTCTCCCCTACTTGAGCCATGAACCAATTGCAATCCCTTTAAGGTAGGAGTCTATGTCTTTGACCATTCTTGGGATGTAAACTCCCATGTGATGATGACCATATTGCTTCAAGTGGTAATTTTTAGCCATTGTGAGATTCCCTTTAGTGTGAGAATTGAAAGCAAACATTTTTCTTCGGTAGATATGTTTCTCATTGCAAGATCATATCTCCTCACACAAGCTATGACTACCTTAATAATTTGCACGAAAAGGTGGATGTCCTCATGTTTTGTAGATTTATCCAGTGAAAATTTTCTCATAAATAGTTCCCCATATTTCCTTAGCATTTTGGTCTTCAAATCATCCAAATCCAAATGTTCTATATCATTGTCTCCTACATTCAGGTGCTCGGTAGCCAAAGTGGAAATTAGCTCGAAACCAATGTATTTGATATTTATGGATGCTAGAGACAAGTGAGGAAAAGAGGATATTAAGATGTGCATGAAATTTTTATGTAATCGGAGCACTTAATATTATTATTAAGTCACACCTCACCAATTCGTAGTTACTAATTTTAGATGATTTTTCAAGTTTTATAGTTTTTATAGTTATGGACTTGGAGATTACATGGAGGTTTCACAATTGTTGCTTATTTTTCTTAAAAACAACTATTTTTAGTGAGGCTCGAATGAAAAATAATACAAATATAATCCATGTCTTTTGGGTTTCTGATTGAGATGAAATTTGTTTCATTAGATTAGGAATTTTGTTTTGATTTCTTGCTCCAAATTTCAAGTGTTTTTGTCTTCTAAATTTTCTAGGATTTGAAAGGAAAGTTTTTATTCTTAAATATTAAAGAGGATGCTATAAATAATTCATTGGATTAATTGAAATTATTATTGGATCATCTTCAAGGTGTTGAGGAGTAGAATTTAGAGGCAAAATATTAGGGGAAACATAACAAAAATGAGGGATTTATGAGCATAAATGTTGATTTGGCCATGGGGTTTTTTCAAAAATTTGGTAGCATAACATCATAAAAGTAGAAATGGTGAGAAATAAAAATGAAAAATGTTTCAAAAAATGGCTAAGTGTTGATTTATACTCATGTCTTAACACTAACCTAGCTAACTCACCTTCTCACTCATTGTTGACAATTCTGCTTAACTTTCGGTTTACATGACATAAAGGAGTGGGGTCAAAATTTTCTACATGGGATTTGTTTTTCCCCTTATCCATTACCACATTTAGTAAGGGAAAAAGGGACATCAGATGGTGAAAAATGTTCCAAGGGTGAAGGCTTCATGAGAAGGGGCCATAACTTTAAGTTGTAAAGTGTTTAGAAAATAGACCTAGAGAGCATGTTGCAAGTCTCAAGTGACAAGAGGTGTAGAGATCACATGGTGGTGCATTTATATTTCCACCATGTCCCTTTTTCAAGGGGAAAAAGGGACATCAAGGGTGAGAAAGTGCACAAAGGGTAGAGGGTCTCATGGAGAGGGGCCGGGCTTTGAGAGTGAGTGGAAAACTTGATGCTAACACATAAAGATGTGGCTCAAGTGACGAAACTTTCATCCTCCACATGGTGGCACATTCTTATTTCCCCATTTCCCTTTGGGAAGGGGAAGAAGATACATCATGCCCTCACAATTTTTCCTAGGGTCTACCCATCATGAGGAAGGCTCCAAACAAACTTGTGAGCGTATAACAACTTTCTAACACACGAGGTGAACATTTAAGTGACACAAATTTTAAAATTGATCCTCTCACCATGGTGGTACATCCTAGTGTCCCCCATATCCCCATTTAATTTTTCAAAGGAAAAAATGGACATTAGGGGTCTCCAAATATTCCACAACTATTTATGGAAGCCTGGCTTCACCAAACACTACTAAAAATAGCCATCTGAGAGTGCCTTCTTTCCCCTGAGAGCTTACCTAAGAGTTCCATAGGAAAAAATTATATTTTTGACTCAAAAAGGGATGATAAGATTGTTACCACCATTTTTAGGATCCAAATCTCCCTCAAATTTTAAATTTACCCCTTTTCAATTATAATCAAGCATGTGCGTCGGTGAAATTAACTGTAACCAAAGTTTATGATGATGAAAAGTATAAAAACACATTATATGTGAATATGGAATCACATATGTCATATTGGAATTTGAATCAGGTCTCAAATCTTCCCATGACTCCCAGAATATTCAGTTTAATGTCTACCACGATCAAAGGTCTTCATCTGCACTATCAAGACAATATCTCAAAATTCAAAGAATAGAATCTCCAAAAACCTTTTGTAATATTAATTAAGCCTTATTATATTTCTAAATAGTATCTTATCACTTCCTAAATCACCCATAGGATCCTAAAACATTCAGAACAAGATTATTATCTTTTATTTACACCATGCCACAAGTAGCCCGATGTTACACAACTTGTTCCTAAACCTAATTTTCTTTGTAGAAATTTCCTAAACTACCTCAGATGATTTCATATCTTTGAAAAAAAAATTCCATATGTTTTATATTTTCTCTATAAATTCTCGGGAAGTGTTTACAGTGTGCAAATTTTTTGAAAATAAGCCTTTTTGGGCCTCAGGAGCACTTGTATTCTCTTTGATCTAGATACCTTCATGAATAATCTTAAATTATATCCCCTACACTTGAAAAAAATTAAAATAATATTAGTACATCCCTCTTGAACATTATGAGGGAAACACAATGACTAAGTTGGCTAGAGGGTAGGTTTACATTGACCAGGAGAAGGATTTTCAAATGTGGCTTAGGTTGTCATGGAATTTTTTTTAATATTTTCATGCTACACATTTTACATGACAACAAAACCCTTGCTCCATTGATTCAAAATGGACCCAATATATTTCCCCATATAACGGGTATAAGGGGTTTTAAATACCAGTCAAAATGGACCCAATATTAGTCATAATGGTTTTAAATATTAGTCAAAATGGACTCAATATATTTACCCATATAAATGGGTATAAGGGTTTAAATTATAAAGATTTTGAAAAATATATTTGGTGCAAATTATGTGGATTGATAGGGAGGATTATTTATGGGAAGATGAAGAAACCCTATGTTTAAAACATTTTCATTGTGTGTTTTCTCAAAATAGTGGCATGTTTATAAAGAAATAACATGTATTTCTAGAGTAATGATACTACATAACTCTCAATATCTAGGACATCCTTCATAATATCATTGCTAAGGTATATTTTTTTCATTCAATTCAAATTTTTAAGGAGAATGGATGTCATGAAGATTAATAAATTTAACTAACAAGAATGCAACCACATATGACCCTTCACATTACTATACAAAGTTTGATTAGTGTGACAAATATAGATAGAAAAGAAATGAAGATGAACATTAGATTGCACATATTGAGGGTTTGTAATTTTCAAGTCCAATATGAATTTCATCAAGGTTTTAAGTGGAAATATAATTAATTTTTTTGAAAATGTAATACATTAAATCCAACACTAAAGAGGTGGAAATAAAAAGGGGTATAAAAACATCAAAGAGAAAATGAGTAGTTGGGATATATGGTAGTATAAGGGGTATTTTATAATTGAAAATTTCTATTGGGATGAGGTGTTTGATGAGGGTTGTCAATCCTCGCCATTAAAAATGTCAATCCGGGTTGGTGTCCAAAGGTTGTATGCATTAAGAGAAGAAGATCTTGGAAAGAAACTCCTTTAAACACAAACCAAACTTGCATAAAATAAATCACACTTGCGGAAATTAAAAGGCACACTTACAGAAATAAAGTTTGCATGAAAGAAACACACTTGCATGAATTGAAATGCACACTTGCAGAAATAAAGGCACACTTGCATAAATTGAAATTGCTAAATTGAAAATAAAGGAAAGAGGAAAGGACACCTGCAGGTTCACAAAAGAAATTACATAACATAAAAAATAGAAATTTACAACAAAAGGAAAACTACAGAAATAAAGAAATTACATAACATAAAAAACATAAATTTAAAACAAAAGGAAAACTGCAGAAATAAAGAAATAAACATTAACACATTGATCCATCTTCCTTGGAATGAGTGGCCAGATCATTCCTTGGAAGAGGATTTAATTCATACTTTTAATTCAGAACTTGCAGAAAAACTTTACTTCCAAAGATTGGAAAGAAAGAACAGATCTTGATTACTTGGGAAAAGAAATTACATATCTAAGTGTGGAAGGTTGCATTTATAATTTATGCATCCAACCAACTCCTTATTTTAGGAAATACAATCTGATCTTATCTTTATTCCAATCCTAACAACTAATATCTCCATCTCCACAAAATATGGAGAGAGATATTATTGAAGTCAAATCTTATCTCACTTATTTTAGGAAGATTTGCTCCCAAATCTTCTCCTTGCTTTTCGGTAACAAGAATCATAATGATTTTATTCCTCTACATTATTGGAAGGAGTATTTTCCTCAAAATATTATTTTGACCAAATATCTTTCTCAGATTTTCCATTTGACTTTGCTATTTTTTATTGTGGAACTTTTGATGTTTGTCAAATACATTTTTCCTCAAATTGCAATTCACTAAAAGTTAGATTTATCTTGATTGGTAAAAATTGTAGCAAATATGAATGAGGTTTTTGTTAAAAACATTTCTATGAACAAAAACCTCTCATATTTTCCATTTGAATTTATGTTTCTATTTATGGAACTTTTAGTGCTCATCTGATACACGTTTCCTCAAACTATAGCTCACTAAAAGTTATATATCTCTTCATTAGTAAAACCTATAACAAATATGAATGAGGTTTTTGTTAAACACATTGCTATGAACAAAAACCTCTCTCAGATTTTCCATTTGACTTTTCTATTTCTGTTTATTGAACTTTTCTGCTCATTTGATACATGTTTCCTCGAATGACTCATTAAAAGTCGATCTCTCACTATTGGTAAAACCTATAACAAATCTAAATGATGTTTTTGTTGAACACATTGCTATGAAAAAAATCTCTCTTAGATTTCCCATTGGAATCTCTGAGTTTTCACAATCCCTCAAAAATTGTCATTATGTTGATGCAAGTTATGGAACTAAAGTTGTCATTCCTTTTATGCAAGTTCCGAAACTAAATCTGCAAGTTCCAGAACTAAATCTGATTTTTCCACGAATTGAAAGTTCCAAAACTAACTTTCATTCAATTGATACAAGTTCTGGAACTAAATCTGTGATTTTCGAACTAAACCTGCAAGTTCCGGAACTAACTCTGTGAGTTCGAGACTAACTCTGTGAGTTCCGCAACTAACTCAAAACAACTATAAATTTTGCATGCGACCTGGATTGAGATGATTCTTTTTTGAACTTGCATAATTTTTCTAGAGAAATATGAATATGAAATCAGATTTAATTTGAAATGTATGATTTATGATTAATTCCAGTTTTCCCAATACTAGCATTATCTTTCCTTTATGGCTTGCATACACAAGACTTTGCATCTTTTCCCAAATAATCAATAGGATTAGTCAAAAAAATAGATAAAAAAATATTTATAAATAATGAACAAGATATATATCCTATATTCTATCTTAATAAAACTATAATTTCCTAGATTACATTTAAATCCACTTTCAAAGGTAACTTGGAAGGACAAAATAATGGTAATTTATGGCCAATTTATGGCCTCATCGGTGTTAATAATATAATATTGAGAATGAGATTTGGAAATAGGGGCATTATTTAGTATCCTACAAGTGCATTTGATAAGACATAAATTTACATGGTGAATCCCCTATGGCGACAAGGTTTTGTTTGTATTTTACATGATGCATGCATTACATTTCTAGTTTTATGCAATATTTAATAAATGTTTCCAAACCTTGGTTTTGTGCGGTAGGATGTGAAAGTATCTCTTCAAATTTCACGTGAATTTTGGGAACTTTTATAGATGATGCATTTAATTCCTACAAAACACATGAAAAGAAAAATGTTAATCTTACAATTGTAAAGTGTGTAGTTCAATTATTACCATATTGTGTGCAAAGTTATCATCTTATGTCAACAAGACGTTTATATTTTATTCTTTGTGCACAAGTATTCAAACTCTTTATGGTTTAACTTTGTGCTACTTAAATGATTGCGTACCAAACTATGCAATTTTATCCATAGAATAATATCTAACATTTCTTCTATGTGGTATTTAATGTATCATGAACAAGTGTATAGTATCTGCGCATAACATAACTCTTGAAAAAAGCTGTTAGTTGTCGATTTTCCAAAGTGAGATATTTTTTATACAATTTTATAATATTGGTGAAGAATTAAAAAATTGGTATTATGCACAATATCGGGTGGACCATAAGATTAAGGGGTTGTATTGCCTTAGGCTGCAAGTTGTAATGCTACAGAGCATTGTGAGGCTACAAGACTCATGATGTGTTTGCACTGTGAAGCATGTGGGACTCGATTGAGTATAGGGATATCATGTAATTTTACAGGGATTGGGAACATAATAAAAAACATATGGAAATTTTGTGGGACACTACACGTGGTTATATGTTGGTCTTAAGATACCACGTAGTGGAATTTGGTAGAGTGAAGTTAAATTCATGTGCAATGTGAGAAAAAAGGGCCATGTAAAAGGAAACAAATGGTGCACACAAAAGGGTGTGCATAAGAAAAGAGTTTCATGGCCAAGGTAAGGTTGTGAAAATATATTTGCTGTTGCACTAAAAGGGGATCGATTGTGAACTTAAAATGAGAGCCAGAGACACTATGTGTGTTTGGTGAATGAAGAGTTAAAAGTAAAGGGGACAAGAAACATATTAAGGGGCCAAAGAAAATAAAATTTAAATTGCATAGGGGATGAAAAAATTGAAATAAATAATAAATTTGATCTTTTAGAGAAAGGAAAAAGGTTCCATGATTTCCTAAATAGAAATTAAAGCATGTTGTGTAGACACAAAAAAAATGGCGACTCTCCTAGAAACGATCCCGAGAATTTCACAAAAATCATGAAGTGATTAGAACCTAAAATATATTGGCAACATTAAAACAAATAAAAATAAGCATGTTAAAAATATAGAAAATTCCAAGTGAAAATTATAATTAAGGGCTTGAGTATTACCATGCAACATAATAAAATTATATACTTATAGAGAGTGAAGTGCGCATATGTAAAGTTCATTTACCTTGCCTTTGGGGTTTTTTGATCCAGCATGAAGAGTGATCAATTAGTTTTCTTATTGATAAGGTTTTCATTATAATTTTGTATTTTTGATTTTTTGATGGAGTGGTTTGAATGGGAAGGTTGAGGCATTGTTATGATTCTAGGAAGACATATATAACTCCGATAGATATACCTTTGGTTCCATTCATGGTCTTTCCCCACTTCTAGTTGAACATATATATCCCTAAAGAAGGTTACTAAAATTACCATTGTGCTAAAAAATCTTTTGAAATACTTTCATTTTTGTAATTTCCATTTTATTCTCTTTTTTATGGGCTAGGAACCAAATTTTATAGATTGGAGGATATGTTAGACAATTTGAAGCACATATTATTTCATTTTGTTCTTTCACATACACCCAAAGGTACTTCTTATGTTGACAAAGTGTGGGCAGCTCTCCTTCAACATAAGAAATGTTCTAAATCTTTGAGACAAATCCAAAACAAAGATTGAATATTTAAATTACATAATAAAATATAGTTGAGAAAAATTAATCATATTTCATCCCAAGGTTTACCAAATCCTCTAATATTCAAACATTCTTATAATAAAAACATCACTTTACCATTAATCACACACAAAAACATTTCCATCTTGTAGATTTAATAATTATGTGAGAAGAAAATACAAAACAAAGGTCATGCACAAGATGAAATAAGAAGGGATGAAGACTATACACCACAATTTCATATTTATTCAACACAACAAGTAACAAAAGAAAACTATGAAAGGAAGAAAAATATACTAATATAATTATAGAAAATCTAACTAACCTAAAAAAATTGATATATACAGTTGGGACTAGAAGGGTGGACTTAAATTTTTTTAGTGAAACTAATTCCATTTAAGGGAAGTAGAAAGATCTTCCATGTTTCTATTAGGAGGTACGTAGGAACATCCATGAATTATTGAGATAAGTCAAGTATAAATTTAGATTCAAGGTTATAACTATGCTTATGATGTACATGATTGATACTTCAATTTTTAAAATGGATCTTGAGTATGTAGGAGGGGGAGAAATGGCTACCTCAAAGTTAACCCAAGTGAAGGTGTGAAATTCCTTTACCTAGATGATTGTGAGGAGTGATTCATGGGGTGAAATGATATCCTCTAGAATTGGTTCCTCATGGTGCACAATGACTACACAACACTATATAATCAAAAGGTTTTCTTGAATCCTTTCTATTTCCTCGAGGTTTTCTTTGATATTAAAACTTTTTCAATTCCTTTACAAATCATGCTTATCTCTAAATCAAGATCGTGGAAAAATAAAATAGGTGGTGTGATATATGAAGGTTATCATTTGATTTATTCAATGTAGGACAAGGATTATATAAAATCACTCCTCACATCACACAAATATGATAGGAACACCAAAAAAGTTCTATTTATATACGATTCATCATGAATCTTACACCAATTGGGTACGACCAACTCTAAGACATAGAAACCTCTAAAAATGGAATAATAATATAATATGCACATAAATTCACATACATCATTAGTGAGTATGAGAATCATCTTGTTCATCTCATGTGAACTATTACGCTCATTTTACATGTATTGATTTCCTTCAAATAACTCATTCACCACTTCATGATCTTAAATATGTGGTTGCACATCACTTTGCATGGACTCATAGTGAATGTATTATTCTATCTCATCTTACACCTATCATTATTTATGTAGTTCCTCTTCTTCTCATGTACAAATAATTTTAGTGTTAGAGACAAAATAGAAGAATAAGAACTATAATAAAATGAAAGGGTTAGTATCTTGCATGGCGTTTGAACTTAGTTTGTCTCCATGTTTTCAATGTGAGAAACATCTTGAATAGGGTATTATAGAGGTGATTATACAAGATCAAAAACTTAGTTATAGGTTGGATATATAATGTTGGGGATATAATTGAGAGCATTGATTTACACAAAAGTAGTACTAACCACTAACATTGAATAGTAAACAACCAACTATGTAAGCAGAGGGATCTATTGGATATTACATTATTACTCCATTCAAAAAACCTTATGGAAAACTAATGACAAATAGGTGAGGACCATAAGGTATTTCCTCATAAACATGGTAAATACGGGATCCAATGTTCACAGATATATTTATAATGGATATGGTCTCAGAGACAACAAAGTGATCCCTAAACTTCATACACATTTTATAGAAATGATTGTTGAAAATACCCATGAGTTTGTTTTCTCCTTTACAAGTAGATGTAAAATGGAGTCATAAGACTACTTGATTTTTAAAAATTACAAAATAACTTAGGAATGTAGTCTCAAATGTACCCCAAGATCTTATTAACCAATGTGGTTTCCTTAGAAACCACTAGTAATATGTTTCACCAAAGGAAAAAGAAAACATGCAACATATGACATCTTCATGGGTGATAGATTTTTTAAGGCTAAAACTTTCTCCTCTATAGTTATAACTCATCCATGTCCATAATTGTGAAACCATTCCCAAAAATATATGGGTAGATCATGAAATTTATCTAACTAATACATAGACACGACGAACATATTTAAAATGGAATGTGGTAAAAATTAAAAAAACTACACCCGTATATGGATTTTTGTATGGCACAAGTATTTTCTCTATCTCACACTAAATATGCCTCCTTATAGAACCATAAAAGTTGATGTATGGAAAATCCCTATTCCTCCTATGCACCAGAGATGTTGGGCTCTATAAGAAAAGATGCAATGCAATACCATAGGAAATAGTAGACAAGGTCCACTCAAATAGGTAAGGATTTCCCTCTCTTGAAAGGAGGGAACATGTGGGATTGCTTGCTTTTGCACCTTTGGAATGTGTGCATGGGGTATCGCAAGGCTAAATCTCACCAAGTTTTGGTGGAAATAAAATATGTTGGGAATAGATAAAGGGTCCTAAAATGTTGTTTGTGAAGGGAATTTTCTAGTTCGTTTTGGTTGGTTACACTATAATTTCACATTGATTGCACAATGGGAAAACATAAGGATTTGACCTGAAATGATTTAGTACATGTGTGTGTGTGAGATTATGATTGGTCATTAATTCATTTTATTACATGAAGTCCTTCATGAGGGCATCCTATAATGAGAATCACTTGAAATCATAAAATTTAGTAATATAAATCAATTACAATATTTAGTGCTAGATTAACTCTAACATAAAAAGGGATATAAAAAAGTGAAAAGGAGAGAAGGTTGGGAAGAAATAGAAATGAATATAATGTTGCAAAATATACCTCCTTTCCCATTGGTGAAGATATATTTATAAAACCATGCTCACACTTAGACCAACATTTATTTATCACGGCATTAGATGGTAAAAAAATATGAGGAACTTTTCATAGAACAAAGAGGATACAATGTCATAATACATAAAAAAATAAAACACTAACCAAATGTAACTTCGAATGACATATAAATTGATAAAAAGGAGGATATACTCCAATCGATCGGGTAGAAAGAGTGCATACACACATCACAAATTAGGGTGAAATACATTGTAGAAATAATAAAATGAAGGAAAATACATTAAAATGTTTTGAAAATTAATCCTACAAGGGTATGACCAAAACATAGTATTTCAATTGGGTATTTATAAGAAAACCATTGCTTGCTTGGGCACAATTACATGTGCTAGAATACATGGCCTATGATAATAATTCTACAATGCAAGTTTGACATGGTGTGTATTTACAAATTAGTTTTAACCTTTCACTAATAACATACACACACCTAGTGAATTGGGTGGTAGTAGCTACATATTCATGTCAAATTGAATCCCCTTGAGAGATTTAGAAGAATGCCATACTTAACTTTTGATTTTGGAAGGTAGAATTTGTATGCCTAGATTTAGATCACCCTATAAAATGTGTTAGTTGATATTATATAAAATCTAAAATCAATGCTACTAAATAAAAATGGGCTTACGCTTCTACCATTGAAAATGTAAGGGAAATCCATATGTTCTTTCATTAAGTAAAGTGGGATAAAATTACGAGGATTTGAATCTAAATCTACATGCAAAAAACATAATTTTTTAGTTGTTTTTGGTGGCTAGGTATCTACCTCTGTTGGATCCCTAGCCTTTTCAAGGTTGAAATAATACCATGTAATACATGCAATGGAAAAATGAAAAGATAAAATAAAATGATATACTTATTCAATGGCTTGAGGGAACCAAGCGGTGGTGCGGGGTTTATTTGTTGATGATTGTTGATGGTGTCTTGGATTATTTGGAGCTTGTCACAGATCACAACTTATTGTGAGAATGGTCACTAAAAATAAAATAGAAATCATAAGCCATTCGTAAGTGTGACTAGAAGTACTTTTTAAAATCCAAAATTACATTTTACAAAAATTTACAAGTGTCCAAGATGTCTTCCCTCATCCTTCTAAAAAACCTACAAGTGAAGCATATGTAAATAATAGCCAAGAATAATGAAGGAAGGGGTGAGTATTTTTATAGTTATAGGTTGTATAGATATTTTTTGTGGATATGGGTGCAATGTGCATAAAAGGTTATGATAAGATGGGTCCATTGTGCATAGAAAGTACAACTAAGTAGATAGGGTGGTTTAGTGGAAGTGTCAACATTAAATGAGAGTGGTTGATAATAAGTTAGGATAACATGTATTAAATAAATCTAATTTTTTAATTTTTAGGTGTTTTGTGAGAATATTTCATTTTTAAAGATTTTATTATGATTTTATATTATTTATGTATCTTTGAATTAATTGACCTCATGCACATAGTGAATTTTCTAGTGTATACTTTTTACCCCTTTTGGAATACATGGTGTGGCATGTAGGATGCAACCCAAAATTGAAGATGAGATGGGGTTCATACAACCCTATGACCATGGTTTGCATGCACATGGGATTATATGGTTGACTATATAGGAAGGAACCTAGAAATTTTATAGATGGACCACTTCAACCAAAGTATGTGAAGGGATTGATAGATTGATTTCATAAGGTAAAGAATATTTAGGAAATTTACTAAGATGGGTGATGATTGAATTTTATAAGATTGCTGATAATTTTTTGATTATATATCTCCTCTCAAGTGATAATTTTTGGAGCCACAAGATGCTACAACATAACACATGATGAAAAGTGGTAGTTGATAAATGATAGAAAATGAACCTTGGTAAAGGCATGATGATTAGAAGTGTGGGCACTACTTCCATAGCCATGTGCATGTGAAAACGTGATGTGAATTTTGAAAAATTGGATACAAGTTATAGAGTGTGAGAGAATTTTTACCCCAACCCAAAGTGGCATTCAAAATTATTGTGAGGTAAATGACATGAGAAGTGGTGGCTATGCAAAATTGTGTAGAAGGAAGCAAATTCCCACAAATGTTTAGTCCACTAGGAATGAAATGTAGGTGTGTAAAGGACATGGTTCTAATGATATAAGTAAATGAGTGTGTATGTGTATGATCATGTTTTGAAACAAGATTGATGATGAACACATGATGAGCCATAATATATAAGTAATGAGACAAGAAGTGATCTAAAACAAGATCTTGAAGAAGGTATAAACATCATCAAGTGACATATTAACCACGTTTTTGTTAATATCTTGTGTTCATACATGAAATTTAATTAATGTGCTATGAATACCTATAAAATAGTGAGTAAAAACACATGACAATATGTAAGTGTGATTGAAATAGGTGATTTTTGATTGATGGGATGGAAATAAATTATAAGTTGTGCATTGTTTTGATGCCAATTAGGTGTGTATATCCCCAAAACATATACATTTGATTATAGTTGTAACATTTCTCTACTACGAACTAGGAATCCATATTCTTGATAGAGATACTAGAAAGACCCCTAAGAGAGAGACTTTTTATTTTACATTTGTTTGTAATTTTGAATCTATTTTGGATTTTTTTGATTGATTTGTTTATTTGATATGATATTCATCTCTATCAATTTGTTTTGCAAGGGGTTCAAAACCATTATATACTTAATGGAGTGAGTGGAAGTGGATTTTGAGACAATATTAGTGAGCATAAAAAAATTTCCAGGGGGTATTGTTGCCATGTTAAATGTTTAGGAAGCAATATTGAAATTTTTGGCCATGATAGCTAAGTGCGCACTTGAAAATTTCCTCTCATGGTCATTGTGAACCCTTCCTTTTTCCATCCCATCCTTAGTTCCAACCTCATTCTATCTCATAGGAAATTACTAACAATATTTTCAATTGTGTTTAAATGTACAAGGATA
This sequence comes from Taxus wallichiana var. yunnanensis, assembly GCA_018340775.1. Classification (NCBI taxonomy): domain Eukaryota; kingdom Viridiplantae; phylum Streptophyta; class Pinopsida; order Cupressales; family Taxaceae; genus Taxus; species Taxus wallichiana. The sequence continues at coordinate 150,930,827 of CM031240.1, forward strand.
TATGCCCAAGGTTATTGATGAAGTCCTTATCACTTAAGGAAAAACAATTACTCCTAAAGGACTAGAAATGGAAAGTTTTGGCTATTTTACAACTATTACACACCCTCTCAAAGCTTACATTGAATATTAAAATAATCTAAGGGTGGTGTTAGAAAAGAATGAAGTCATCCAAGATAGTTTAGGAAAATTTGGTGGAAGAAATTAAAGTCAAGAACAACTTGTGAAATATCGGGTAATATTGGGGATAGGGAATGAAGACTCCAATGGCGAAAGAAAAATTTCTAGATGATTTTTTGAGTTACAAAATAATTTTGGAGGAAAAAAATCAACATAAATCTCTTGGAACCCTCTACATGATGGACACATCAATTTTAGTTCAAGACTCAAGAATATTTTGTGAGAATCTAAGACACCGCATCTACCCCTTCTAGTCAATATTGAAATAGGAAATAAGTAGAAATATAATTCATAATTGGCTCTTAAAAATTGTGGTAATGATCTCAACATGTGTTTTTGAGTCAAATTAATATAAGGCTTGACCCCAAAAACTCTTCCATACTTCTCGGGGGCGAGAAAGAGCACTTCCGGGGTTCTCAAATGCACTCAATGGGTAACATCAACACTTCAAAACTCCTTTGTTGAAATTTTTAAATATTGGTTTCCACTTATATTCTCCCTAATGTGTAAAGGGGATAAGGAGGACTCCAAATTGTGACCCTAATAAATTTTTAAGTTTCGTCACTTGAAAGTATGAATTTGGTTATTAGTGTGAACAAATGAGTGTTTTGAGTTTCACGGCCCTGCATTTCATGTAATTAAACCCCCATGTCACAATTTTTCACCCTCTCTATCCCATTTTATTTTCCAAAGGTGAAAATTGGACAAGGGAGACACATAATGCAACCCCCATTAAGGAAAACCTTTTGTAACTCATCCCTCACCAGGTTTTTGCACCTAGGTTACACAAAATTACACTCCTCCTTGTCCCCCTCTCACAAGCTCAACATTGGGTCAATTTTTTTCAATCCTTCTATCCCCATAGTCCCCAAGGTGTAAAGTGGAAAATGGGGACACAAAATTGTGACCCCTCTTCCTTGAATATATCCCTTGGTCACTAAAAACCACATTTCAGGTCCATGATGCTCATTCCTAGCCCATGTATCTCACTCAACAAGGCACCATAAGTTGTCACTTATCACCGTCTAGTGTAATTCATAATTTGGTGTCCCTTGTGTCCCTTTTACCCCTTTCCTAGGTGAAACTCTACTTCAACCACATTTCAACTCCAATTAAGTTGTTGGGTCATAATATGAGTTAAAACTTGCAAGAAAAATGACTAATTCCCTCACCTCACATAGTTAGTCATTTTCAAATTTTTGAAAATTGTTTTATTTCCCTCCAAACCCTCCATTTTTTTATAGGTATTCTGATGGTTTGTTCTAGGTATCCATGCCACAAAACTAAAGAATTCTCATATCTCCAAAACGGAGCACCTAATTTCCACCAAAATTTTCGAGTGCGCTCCTTCCAAAAATGGCTTCAAGATGAATGTAAAAGAACTACCATGGATGATTTGTAAATTTAACAGCAATAAGAATAAATTTTCAGGCCCATAGGTTTCCTTTTTAGATTGATGAAGTTCCAGGGAAGAAAAACTCAAAAATGGAATATGGGGTCTGAAAGCAAAACCCAAGAATTTGAGACCAATTTCATTTCAATCCAACATCAAGAAGACACCCTTCCAAAAATAATAAGTTTGCAAGGCCTCATGTGTCCAAATATAGTAAATTTCTTAAAATGGAAGACACTTAGCACCTTTGATACTCCAAAGAAGCCAAAATCATCAAAAGGTGAAAATATGAAAACTTACTAAAAATGGCCAACCTAGTCAAGACCTGCTAAAAATGGCCATCCTACTCAAGACTTGCTAAAAATAAAAAAGTCTTGAGATCGGGCTAAGATCACTTATATGAACTCAAATTTCACCTATATCCTTACTTTTTCCCACAATTACAAGTTTAGGAAGTTGTCTCTTGGTTCAAAAAGGAAAGAAAGTCTTCGCATTCTCCCAAAACATCAGTATCAAAGTGAATTCTATATGACACACTTTTATGCAAGAATTTTGATGATTCAACTCATCCTAATTATCACAAAAGGGATTCATAGTGGTTGAATACATCAAAAGGAGATGTCTTCATCATTGAGGTGAATCAGGAAGCTTCAGACCATGTATAGGGAAGCTCCAGACCAATTCTATGTCGGCTCGAGACCAAATATATGGGGGGCTCTAGACCAAAATATTGATGGATTCTTTCAACCTATTAAAAACATGAATTAAGACTCTCAAAGTGAATTACAATGATGATCATACATCATATCAAATACTCTTAATGTACTTTGACCTTATACCATCATATTTGCAAGATCCACGGGGTTCATTAGCTAGGCAATATCCTAGCACGTAGGTTCATATTGAGGTATTTAAAATTAATAAAATTAAAGTCAATATACCGGTAGACATGAGGGGGTGAAAGGGTTTAATTTATTAATATTTTGAATTAGGTATTGGGGGTAGGTTAGAGAGGTGGGCCAAAGGAAAGAGAGATTTAATTTTAATATAAAACTAAAACATTTGAACCCTAGTTTTAAAAACTAAATACCTTAAAATTAAATTATAATCTCTTTTTCAATAAATAAATCTCAATTAAGATATTTTTAACCAAGAAATAATAAAATGGTAGAAAACTAGGATTGAGTATGCTTTTCAACACAAGTGATATTATTTCACCATCTTAATTATTTGAAGAACTATTGATAAATGATTAAAGCTTAACATTTATAAGGTGATTGGTAATAGGTCTTCAATGGCTTCAAAATATCTTTCGAGAGGAAATGTATATTAAAAAAATTTGAGTGAGAAATATGATATATTTTTTGTTTAATATATTAGGGTAGAAATAAAAAGGGGTAAATAAAATTGTAATTGAAAAATGGGTAAGTAAGGTACATGGAAAAAATAGGGGTATTTTCATTCTAATAATATAACAGGAGGGGGTATTATCAATTGAATAATTAGAGGTAAAAACTAGAATTAAGGGTATTCTTTAATACCCTTCGAACATACGTGTTATACCATACTTTTACCAAGTGAACCCCCTGTGGCGGGATCAAGAAGGCACTACTAGTCCACTTAGTGTAAATCTCACAACATTGTTCTTGAAAACTCATTCAAATACCTCAGTATTATTCCTGCATCTCACATAAGATGGAGATTGCAATCATATTTTTTCTACCCAAAAGGAGGTTAGAGGCACATAGTTTCATTCAGAGATAAGTCCTTTTATCTAGAGGAAAAGACATATGAGGAGTAGATGAGAAAAAATATGTCTAGGAATCCTAAGTGTGATCCCATTCAAAAAGGTGTCATCTTTGTCATAGAGGTGAATTGTGAGGTTTAAAGGGGTCATCATGTTCAAAGTGATGGATAAAGTGATATAAAACAAGACTGAGATGGGAATGTGTTTGATGAGTATAAATTTGAATGCAGAGTGTCTTCTTTCCCCATTTATAAAAGAAAACTCTTTCCAATTAGTAACATATGAGAAAGGAGGCATTCAAGAATCTTGAGATTTTTATCTTAAAAAGATGAATTCTTTATTACAAAGGTGAAATTTTAAGTTCAAGGAGATCTTGAGGAAAGTGATGATCACCACATTTCAACTCCAACATTGTGTTCAACTATCCTTCCAGAAAGAAGGGAAACATATGAATCACATTCATGGTAAAAACTAGGTCATAATGAACCACTGTATAGAAAGGATTTTCATTCAAACCATAAAATACTAAGGTACCCAAGACAATCATGTTTGCGGGGTAGGAAGTTATCACGTGTCCATTCAATGCAATGTCTCACAACAATGTTTCTAAACACTCATTCAATACCTTGGAACATGCCCACATCTCACAGAAGAAAGAATTGCAATCTCAATATTCCAATTCAACAATTAGTCAAATGCAAAGAACTTTATTCATAGTTAATCGAGGCCAATTTTTCATCTTGAGACTTCGTCTTCATCGACTAATCAAACCTCTTTATCTCTCATCTTTCTTCTCTCTCCATATTCTAATTATCCATTAAGAATGTACTTTTTACTATTTTGTCTCATTACCTTAAGTGACCTTCAACTTAACGTTGTAAGAGTCATTTTCATTAATAAGAAAAAGACTCACTTTTATTCCCTAGGAATATGAAAGGTCACAAGTGACGAGGAAAGGTGAAAATTCATGTGGGGGGAGATGAAAATACATTTGTAATGTTATAAATTGGAATGGATTCTCCATTCCAAAGGGTTGGCAATTGTTGAATGTTTTAAGTTGTTGGATTGAACACTACTACTAAAAGTAATAAAAGTTACACTTCATCTACATCCTTTTATATGTTCCTCTTTCCTCTCTACTCTCCAAATTTGTAATAATTGTAATATTTTATATCCAAGAAGGAACTTTGTGTCCTTAATTGATGAATTCATAGAACTTTGTGTCTATAATTTTTTATTCTTATTGTTTATTACTTGGTTAAATTATTCTAGCTGAATGTGGACCTAAAATGGTTAGTGTTGGTGAGAATTCATGATTTTCCACTCATAACATTAAGCCTCTCTCCATATTTCTCTTAGTCCCCTTTACCTCTCTCCAATATAATTCCTTTCTTGTACATTGTACAAGCACTTTACCACAAGTTTATTGGAGTATTTCTACGTGATCCCTAACCTAACGGACACCCCACGTTTTAGTTATTTTACATTCAATAACGGAAGCCTCTCCATACCCAAGAAGGAGGGGCTTAGCCCGTGACCATTGGTGAAAACCAATAATATGGATTGGAAAAAATTATTTCACTAACAAGTATCACAATGAGTTGTTAAGTGTGTAAAAGTGTGCAAATATCTATGAGGATATTCATTCTTAATTCACCAGGTTACAAAATACCAAGGTTAAGTGATTGCATAGAGATCATTGATGACAAAATGTGACAATAAGTTAATCACAAGTTCACCAAAATATATGAAACAAACCATGATGCAAAATGTCAATGAATTGTAATTAATTTATGTATTAATGAACTGATACTTGGAATTAAATATGAATGGATGAATAAGTGTGGAAGAAAATCCAAGAGAAAGTGTTGTTTATTACAATTTTTTGTCGTTTTTTTAATTTTTAAAGATTATTTATTTGTTTGTGCATGTGCATTTTTGTATCAATGATGATAGTGCAAGATGTGTGGAGAATTAGGATGTGTATCAAATCTAGGATAGATGAAGAGAAGTGAAATGTATGGAACAAGAAGAGAGAGATAGTGGAGACAAATGACAGTCCTGTGGTTTGTGTAGGGATAGGATGAATAAAATACATGATGTATAGTAGAAGGCGATGAAGGAGATGGATAATTGGATTGCGTTGAATGAGATGGATGAAGGGTGAAGAAATAATGCCAAATATAATCCAAATGATGGAAATTATTAAATGACGTGATTATAGAGATGAAGAAAATAATATAGATGACAAGTGTGTTGAATATGTGATAGTCTCGAGTGGACGAGGACACAAATAATGGATTCTTGGTAGGAGATGGAGTGATATTAAGTGTTATGTTAGAGATGATTTTGAGTAGATGATGAGTAAACATATTGATGTTTGGAGGAAGTGTGAAGCCAATGATATGGTCTTGTGATGAATGGGTGTGATAAGAGGATGATTACATGGAATAAGAAGGGGTATGTAAGAGTGGATTTCAATAAAATGAGAATGCGGAAGAAAAATTAAATGATGTGAAATTTTAAGTGGGTATGAAGTATGTGTGCAAAGAAGGTGTATGGTAATGATTGATGTGAGAGAAGAAGGACCCAATAGCAATATAGGAATTTTAATGAGTAATGATGGATGTAAGAAGGTACATGTAGAAGAATACTTCAAGAGAGATTAATAGATAAGAGAAAGTGTAAGTGAATTTTGAGGAATAGACATGAGAACAAGTTAATACAACTTACAAGGAATGGATGCAAGAGGAGTGTAATGGATGATATAGGATGTAATAATGGAGAATGAAATTAAAAATGTTTCCTAAATGAGTGATGATGGAGTTAAAAGATGATGATGGAAGAACAATCCAAGAGAGGTGAAGAAAAGAGGAATTTTATGTGACTTACGAGGAAGAGGTATAAGAATGATTGGATACAAATGACAGAGAATAAATAAAATAGGAGTTTAAATGTGTGTGATATATGGCATTTGATGCAATGAGGGTGTAGGTAGCATGAAAGGTGATTAAATGAGCGATGAAGGTGGAAATAATATTCCCATGGAAGAGGGATCTAATATAGGTGAAGAAATGAGTTGCACAACATGTGATGAAGATCACATGGTTGATGTGGAAAATTAAAGTATGATAAGAGGCTTGTAGACTAGAAAATAAAGAGATGTAATGGATGACTAATAACTTAATACAAAATCACATGATGATATAGATGGTGGAAGCGATGATAAATTTGGTGACAATATAAAGAAGTGATCTAGTTATGATGATGATGATGATGATGATGCATTGCATGTTGGTGGAGATTAAGAGGTTTATGAGGTAGATGATAAGAAGTAGGAGGGTAATTAATCTAGATAATATGAGGAATAATGTGAAAATGGTGATTGGGGTAGTGGTAGATGAAACATTGAATAATGGAGAAGAAGTTATAGTAATAGTGTGTGAAATTATTAGATTGGTGTTAGAAGGAAGAGTAGGAGGAGATGGAGGGTTGATAAAAATCTCACCCATGTTTAGGAGGTCATGTATGATGTTATGGAGTTGGGGACATGCATCAGTAGAATGACCATAAGTGTGATGATAGGAACACATGTCATGGGAGGCATCCCACAATGGAGGGTGTGGAATGGGTGGGTGAATGATCAAATTGATATTGAGAAACTTGTGTAGAACATAAGACAATGATTCAGCTAGTAGATTGATTTTGTGAGGGGTTGGAATAAGTGGTAATCCATGGGAGGAGGTTAAAAATTTTAAGGTGTAGGTGTATGAGGAAAGGAGATAAGAGGAAGACTTATTTGAATGAAATTTTGAACATGTAATTATGGTTGTGGGATAGGTTGAGGAGAAACAAAAATGTGTAAATAGGTAATAAGACACCAAAGATGGAAATCCTCAAGGTCTTGTGCCATATGCATGGCCTTTTTAAATGGGAACAATGTATGTATTTTTAAATGAAATGAGATGTGGGGATACAACATTTAGAAAAAGGGAAATGAGATCTGATTGTGGGAGCATAAATGAGAGGTGGTAGATGAGAACACACTAACGTGTGAAAAAGTTAAGAATGGACTCATCATGATGAAATGGATAAGAATGTGTCACCAAGTTGTGTGAATGTGTAAATTATATGTTGTGGTATCTATGGATACCATTATTTAGTGTCTAGATAATGAATGAAAGTGAGAAGGTGTGTAGGATGAGGGTGGCATCATGTTTAATGAGGTGACATCATATCAAAATAGATACAAGTTTTTTTGGGGGTATGTGGTGCCATCAAATTTGTTGAATGTGGGATGTATGAAATGCTCTAGATAGGGGTTGCATAGTAAAATGATTAAAATATGATCGGTTAAAGTTTGTTGATGAGTTGATGTAGGTGGTAATCTGCCCAAGAGTTAGGACTAAAGCTTGGTGATGTATTTGATGAGGTGTTGGTGGAGAAAATTGGGGTGCAAGTGAGCATGGGGGTGAAGAGAATCCATGGGTAATGAATAGGTATAAGGGGTGGGTTAAGTTCACTCGGGGTAGGACTTGAGAGTGCAAGGGCTAGATCATGAACATAGGGGACTATAGGGTGTAAGGGTCGAATATTCATAGAGAGGGACCAACAAGTACAAGTATGTGGTAGGGAAAGTGCAATGAGGAATTTGGAAAATAAAATGGATGGAGGCCATTGTGGTTACCATTGGGGTATGGCCACAGGGCCAAGTTTTTTTGTAAAATACTATTACGGATAGTATGTGATGTAAATGAGGTGTTTCCACCCATCCAAGTAGGTTTTCATCTATTATAGTCAGCTATTACCATGGCTAGGTTACTTAAGTTAGTTGTAACTACCTCCATTTAGGTATATGAAGAGATATATTTGAGTGGAGGAGAGATAGCTAGAGTTAGAAAAGTGGATAAAGGTTGAAAATAAGTGTGAAAGAGCCATGAAGGCTCAAAAGTTTGTATGGAATCATGGAGATTTTTGTAAATATAGATAAGTTATGGATTTAAACTTATAATCTTGTTGTTATGAACTGTGAAGAAAGTTAATAAGGTTTTTATGATTTGGTTATGTTGAATTGATGAGACTTATGGTGATATTCGATCCTAGGAGTAAATCTAATCCCTATTTAGTAAAGTAAATGCTACATGATTGTATCTTATGTCAAGAAATGAAGTTTTCCAATCTTCTAGAATTATTATAGGTGTAATAATTCACACACATGGATTTCTATGGAGAGAGAGGAATTTAACACTTTGGCATGGATTGATACAAAGAGTTATAATTTCTTAGCATGGAAGATGACTTGTAACATTCATGAAGGTCTTAGATTCCATGAAAAACAAAGATGTCACAGTCATTTAGTGGTGAGTTGTCTTAATATTATTATTTTAAGTATGTGTGTATATGATTTAAAGAGTAATTTGAGATTTTGTGGAGACTAACAGAGTTTTGTTAATGTATGTGCTTATGGTTCTATATATTAATAAGGGTGATTCATGGGTACAAAGGTTCTAGAGTGCTTGAAAATTAGGTAACTATGCCACCCATGTCTTGTATTTATAGGTTTTGTTATGTTCTGGTAGACATTAGAAAAGACTAAACGGAATCTATAGATATTATGGAACCATAAACAAGGATTTAAAATCAATAACCAAAAGACTTAAATCTTGAAAACTGTCTAGAAATAGAGTTCTAGGTTTTGTTTTGAATACAAAGCTTATAGTTGAGAATAATTTGTATAGTATCACGAGGTGGAGTCCAAAGAAAAATGTGGGGATCTTATTACGAGCTTTAGAAGTTAAATTTAGGTCTTTATGAGTTAATTGGTTTATGATATGAATTACTCTCTCTTGGGTCTAGTAAAACCTTAATCTAGGGTTTGGATAGATATTTTCTTATATCTCACATTGTATCCAATGAAAAATGCTCAAATTTTGTGGGCAATGATTGATGAAAGTAATCTAAATAATTTTCTTGTTTTCATGGTATATGGAGGTGTAAGGATATAATTCATGGTGACAATTTTATTCTAGCATATCCTCGACCTAATAAAGACCTAATTGGAAGCCTAATAATGATGAAATAGTGAAAGTCTTAAGAAACCCCCTAAATGTCTTCACCCTCATTTTAACAATCCAAAAGTGTATCCTAAGAGCATGAAATTTTATAAATAAATTTTGTTTATGAGGTTTTATCCCATAAAGATAGGGTTTACGGGGTTAGTAGACCTAAAAGCTAGGTAAGGAGGAAAAACAAAGTTTTCTTGAAATCCTTTTAAATTATCAAGCAAGACAGAAACTTTGAAGGAATGAAAATATATTATTTTAAGATAGGTTGGTGTTTTAAATCCTTTGAATAGGATTGTGTTAGTCAAAGATCATTTTGTATACACAATTCTAGTAAATCGATTTTGAGTTGAGAAGAAGAATTATTGTGCGTTTACAAGGTTCCTAAGGATAGCGATGGAGAGGAATGTACGTAGTAAGGGTGAATTGTGATAATATAGAAGGAATAAGGAGAGAAATAAGTATTACAAGATCTTTAATATTACCCTAACACCTTTGACTACAAAAGAAGAGTAATTTGTCTAAGTCAAGAAATTTGTTATTGTAATCTCTTGAATGTTGATTTTTCAATCAGTCATGAAGAAGAATGACAAGAAAAAGATCATAAATAGGTAGTGAATGATAGGAACATCAACCAAAATTTTCAAGTAGTCATTTCCTACAATAGTTTGCATTATGAAGGTTGAAATGTTTATGCATGGCTTTAGTATAAAACTTATTCTAACTTATTTATCGACCAAGTTAATTTGTTTACTCAAAACTATGGGAAAGCTCTAACTAATCTAACTAAAGGTGTTTATGGAACATACAAGTAAATAATGGAAATTTTCATATCATTATAATTGCATTGTGTTAAGAAATCAAAATAAGATTGAATAGATTGTATTTGTTGATCATACAAACCATTTTAGAGACTCATAACTATGGTATAAATACGAGGTTTGCCTCTAAAAGTAATAGGCGCATAGGAATAGAAATGATAACTTGGGGAGTAACCGGTGATGCCTCCATATTAGGAAAAATAGTTGTAGGAAATACATGTAGATACATGGGCATGATCCCAATAAGAGATACTCTAAAAGGTGGACTTGTATAAGTAAATTGTTTAAAAGTGGCATCCCTAAGCTTCGATTTGTGAATAAGTACCTATTTTACTTTTCAGCAACATATAGTAATTTAAAGGTTTGATAAGGAATAATTAAGATACATTTTTCTATCTCATTTATCGTACCTTTATAAACTTTACAAATATAATTACCAATTATTTAAACATTGTCATTAAGATCCCTAGAAGAAAAATCATTAATATTGACCTTTACGTAATATAAATAATAGGGTAAGTGCTTAAAAATGGGGGATGAAATGGGGTCAAAAGTGACTACGTTTTTCATAAAATCAGCTAAATTTGAACTTTAACAAGTAATATGAAATGTGTATTCTCAAAATTTGATAATTTGACAAGAACAAGAATCATAGTTCTTGGAATCTAGTTTCTAAAGTAATTTCTAAAAAATTAAATGGTGGAGATTAAGAGGCCCATGTGTGTTACACACACAAAGTGGCCCTAAATTTGTCTCAAAAATATAACATAGTGTCACATGCATGTTTATGTGTCGTTTTTTTTTCCTATTTTTCTAAAGAATATATTAGTCCTTACTAATTTTCAAAGTGAAAACATCTTGCTAAACACAAAATGTGTTTTTTACCCTTTAATTTTGAGAAGAATATTAAAAAATCAAGTTTATTTTTTTAATTTTTGTTAATGGAGTGAATATTTTAACGTGTTTTAAAAAAATGGATGAGCAGATCAAAAATTACATAGAAACAATTGTACATGTTTTTTTGGAAATAAATGAAGACACTACTAAAATTATTTAAGGATTAGAACCTTAAACTATTTATATTTTAGAAATATATACATGGTCACAACACTAAGACATATCTTTACATTATGGCATTTTTGGAATATTATTTTAAAACACGTGAACCAATGGAGAGCACACTCAAGATTTGTATTTTGTTAAATGTTTATGCACACACAAGGATTCATGCACACAATAGACATTACAACTATTAGGATTATATATCTAAGCTAAACGGTGGGTAATTTCAAAGCCAAAGTAACCATAATGCACTCGTATTATAACACACTCACATTATAATGTGAGTATTTTATAGTTTGTGTGTGTGTACGCACGTGCATGTGTGTGCATGTGTATGTGTGTGTGTGTGTGCATGTGCGCATGCGCGTGCGTGTGTGTGTCCACAATGCACTTGTGTCATAATGTGACCAAGTAATAATGTGGTTGTATTATAATGTTACCGAGTCATAATGTGAGCATGTTATTTTCAAAATTCCTCTCAAATTCCTTTTTTGGCAACTTTTTGGTCCCCCATTTCCATGCACTTACCCAATACCCAAGAAAGGTATTATTTTGATAAAAACTCTAGGAGGTGACGAATTAAAGAGAATAGACTAAAATACGAAACATAAATGGGAAGCATGAAAACCTATATTGGCATAATTTGATAGATATGTGAGTTTACCAAAATGTGTTACAAATTTAGGTTTTTGTTTTTAAGTCAATATATCATGCAATAAATATAATTTTTACCTAGAACAATAAATTTAAATAATCTTAAATTATTCTACTCTTGCATTTTCTAACATTTTTTACCAAATATAATCAATGAAAGTAAATTATGATTGAAAGATTAGAGAGAACCATTCTACCAAAATCAACCTATGTGATAAAACACTTGATATATGCATGGAAGTACATAAGGGTGTTGTCAATATCTCTGTAAAATACTAAGAAATAAAATTCAACACAAGATGAAATCATGGGTTCTCAAATACCTTCTTTTTTAAACATGTCTACAATTGTATGTTGGGTCTATAATATGGGATTTGGTTCATCTGTCTCTAGAGGTATTATTTTTATGTTCATTTATATTTTATTATTTTCATGTAATGATATAAAACTTTTCCTTTCTTGTAACCCTACAAATATATTAGTAATGACTAGGCTAAACCTATTGATGTGATGATTTTGGTGTTGTGTACCACTAGATTGAATAGGGATGAAACAAATGTAGATATCCCAACCATTTTATCAGGATCATGTTATATAGAATAAAAATAGAAAATATAGATCCATTGATGCCATGTCCCACTTCTAATATATTCTTAAAAATACATTATTTTATGATACTTTGTTTGATTGGTGTTAGACAATGAATACTTGATAATTAATTATTTTTATAATGATAACTATCATGTGAAAATACTTATTACGGATCTAATTTTTACTAATCATGGATATGTAGTTAGTTATAATATTTTGTATTCATGATTATGATATGGATCCTATTATTTTTGTTTGATTTATATAGTTTATTTCTATATATCATGCATTAGTTTGGGAATTTCAGTTATCATACATACTGGTTATTTTGGGTTACACTAGCTATTAGATCATTTTTGTGGAATAACTATTGTTTTTTGCGATTGAGGTGGATTTGGGACAGGTTTCCCCTCATTAATACTAGAATATCCAAAGGAAGACATCATTGGGGACAGATAAATGGATTAAGTAAGCCACTTGTACACGATACTGGTTTGAGAACTACGCACACCACAAATTTGAACCCTGTGTTTTTCAATATTTAATATTTTTAAAATCATTTAAATTTCACTTTTTAATATTTTTTACTTCAAAATTTTACATTTTGAAACTATTAAATCCTTATAATTATTAAATTTTAATAATGTCAATATTGTAAATTCATTTTTTAAATTGTTAAATTTACATTTTTAGATTTAATACGTTTAAAGTATACAGTTTAAGTATATTTCTTATTCAAAAATATTAAATATAAATTTGTAAATATTTTAATGTCTAAAAATTGTGCAATCAATTATTGGTTTATTATTATTGTTAGGAATATTATATTGTTTACATTGATGAATGTTTTAATGTAATATATATTATCATGGAGATAATATATATGCGTGAATAAATAAAATATAATATTATTAAATATGAGAAAATATATCTCATATTGATAATATATGTTTTGTGAGTTTGTTGTATAAATAACTCACGTTGGTATTTTAGGATTGGTTGAGTGTGTTGAAATAACTAAGGGATTGAGAGAGATTAGTGGAAGGTTGAGAGATATGTGGGATAAAGGATGACTTGCTATTTAATAAGAGATCGTATGTGTATTTATACCTCTCAATGTAAATGAAGACATATCTGGATGAATTGAAAATTATTCCAATATTATTTTATTCGGTGTTTTTATTGTGCAAGATTATTTCCAATAATTTGTACCAACTTCGAGAATTATGTATTATTGCATCATTATCTATAATTATATATGTTTCCTATTTTATTGTTTATTTATTGTTATTACTTGTTTATAATATTAGTAAAAGTGCACCAAATTAAAAGTAATAGTATGTCTTACTTGGAATTCTCTAGTGACTACACCACTCATAACATTCCTCTTATCACATACCCATACTTGTAGCATTACTCTAAGACTCATCTCACAAGTGCTACCAACTAATACATTGTGAAACGTTAGGGTACATTAGATATTACTACCTCTTATTTCAAAATAATTAATATCCTTTTGTAGTCATTTAAAATTTTATGATATCTAAGTTAAGTGACCAAATTACCACCTTATGGTAAGAGGTTCTAATTATTGTTTAAAAGTCAAATTTAGTAAATGATGTGTCCTAAACATTAGGAACTAGTATCATTACTAAGTTATTTGACCTTACATATGGAACTTACCAACCACTTTAGAGATCAACTAAAAATTGAAATGTTATCTCTAAAAAAATTAGAGATTGAAAGGCATAATTGTGTAATTTTTTTAAGAAACCCTCAATTAAATTATAGAATCCTAATTTAAGACTATGGAATATTTTGATTACCTATTTTTTAAAACCCTAAATTTATACAAGAAGTTCTTTCCCCTAAAGGTTAATTGGTTAAGTCATGCATGGCTTCCTTTAGGAAATATTCCTTTATACTAATACTTCACATTAGTATTATTATTGTAGACACAAAATCTATGCACTTGGGTACATTTCTAGGTCCTAGAGAATACTAATATACACATGATTCCTACGCAAGAAAACTAGTAATTGACAATGTCTTTTGGGTGTTTTTCTTTGTATTTTCTACTTTTATTGACTTTACACACCCTACAACCCTATCAGTATTTGACCGATTTATCTTTTATGGCTTCTGGACACTTGTGCATAGTTAGGACACTAGTGCCCGAGGCACTCCACTGTCCCTCCTAGGAGCTCTTGACCCTTTCTCCCCTTTTCTCACTCTTTTGGGTCTCTTTTACTTCTTGGGCATCTTTTATACTTTTGGGTCAGCCTTCCAATTGTCAATTACGAAATTCAAACATTGGCACACACTTATGAAAATAACTAAAACGATCGTCCCCCAAGTGCCTCGAATAAGGGAATCATATATATACATAGTTATAGCTCTCAAATAAGAGACCAAACACTAAGAATTACATATTATCACCTAATCTTGACACAAAATCACTTCAAATCATCCATATAACACACTCATTCAATGGAAATGGCTCCATCACTCTACATACACAACATAGGGGAATTCTATTGTATTCAATTACATACATTTACATCTGGAACATTCTAGATCTATCTCACTATCTTAGTTCAACTTACCCAAGGACATCTTAGGGTATCATTACACATACTTATAAAAATAACTACATGGAATCTAAAATGTAGTGCACCACTCAGTACTAAGTTCACTCTTTGGTTGACTATTAGGTCAATCTAACTCCACTTTCTACATCTTTTCTATTAGATTTGATGTGGTTTGTTGACATGTGTAGGTAAAAACTTGTTTCGGAGGTTACAAGTACATTTGGAGATCAAAGGGTGAACCCAGAGCGATAAATAGAGACTAGCATCGAAGCTCTATTGAATAGAAGAGGACAGATCTAGATCATTCACATAGAATCTAGTGCACAAGTGCTGATTAAACTAAAATGGAATTATAATAGTTTAATCTAAATGTTATAGGAGCAATAAAATAACTAAATAAATGAAGTAATAAAATACTAAAATGATGCCCAAGAAAACTAAGCTAGAGAATATGAAACCCTAATGTGCAAAGAGGGTTAAGAAATCCCTAGCTGATTCAAGATGTCATGGGATTGTGTCTCAATTTAGACAAGGTGAACAGGAGGAGGAAATTGTCGTATAATATCTTGAGAAGATGTAGATATGGACTATTTGGATAGACCGAGGAACCTAGAAATGGATAGGGGCACCTATGGGCACCCTAATCTAATATTTAGGTACCCTGGTATGTGGAAATGGCTAGGAAACCTCCTCTGGAATGTTATTAGATGTTCACTTGTGTTCATTTCCTATCAAAGAATTTCACTACATGATCGTTGAAGCAAACTTTGGTAAACCTATAATGGAAGAATCACCTGTAAAACCCTAGACAAATCATCAAATCCAAATGGATGGACTTATCACTGAACACTACACTACATCTCATACCTAATGTAGTTATGTGTGTGTGTGTAATTGTGCCCTAGGTTTCTCATTTTTCAAATGCACTTTGTGAAGTAGTGAGAAAATAACTAGATGTAGAATGTAGTAAATGTGTGCATGGAAACAATAGACTCCCCTCCTATGAAGTGTGATGCAGATGAACCAGCCTTGTGTGCCTTGTGATGAGCTAGATAGATTCAAATATAGCTATAGATACCTTTGATGGATGCTGACCTTAGATTGTGATAATAAGTGTTTACTGCTTTGTCACTCATTTTTGTCACATAACTTTATATTTATATGGTTCTCTTGCTTTAATTTCATAATTAAACTCGAAAAGGCCGACCACCAAAAATATAAGAATCTCAAATGGCTAAAAAGTACCAAAAAAGTGAGAGGAAAGTACAAAGAGGATCGGGTTCCCATAGGGGACCAAGGCGCCCAAGTCCTAGTTAGGTGCCCTAGTCAGAAATAGGGAAAACGTAGTATGAAATCATAGACTAGGTAAGTATAGGTGTAAGATATAAAATAATGACAGAAAGTAATGCAACAATGTCCAAAGACATGGGTTAGTTATTACTATTTTTCTTAAGAACCATATGAATAATAGTATGAGACCAAGACTAAATAATGACTCAAAGTGCATGATTTTGTGTCTACATTTTCCCCACTTTATTTTGGTGAGTGGAAAGCTTGGTAACATAAATTAGATAGAGATGCATACATGATATCCATGTAGAGTGATGTAGAATGTGTGTCAAGGACTAGACAAAGCATGGAGTGATAAAAACATGGAGCGTGGAGACTAAAGATGCAAAAAGTGTAAAAAGTGATGAAAGTGAACCTAGGGTGAAAGTGTGTGTGTAGATATTCCAATGTGTGTAGTGTACCTACATGGTTAGTATCATGTGTGTGTGATGTACCCATCATGTGTGTGTGTTTTTGACTTTTTCTTCCCATACATGGAACCTACAAAAGAGAATATGATCAAGTAGTCAAATACGCATGTATATGTGTAAAAATGCATGTATATATGTATGTAAAAAACATGTAATGAAAGTATGAAAATGAAAAAGGAACATGTGCACCTGATCCATGATGAGAAAAAAGTGTGTAGAAAGGATCCTATAAATGTCGGTGAAATGTGAGTTTTTGGAAAATCTCATGCCACCACTGGAAAGAAGAAGTGTAGGGAGAAAGTATGATGTATCCTCCAACTATAATTGTAACTTCTTCTTGAGAGTTGTGAAGAGATCTCTGTATTGTCTAGTTTTTTGGGTTATCCGATGCCACTAGATAAAGTAGTATAGAGGAAGGTCTGATTTATCCTCTAACATGTAACTTCTCCCCAAGAATGTTAAGGACAACTACTTTGTAAAATAAAATTCATTGTGTATGGAGTTTGTAGAGATAGTCTAACTCACTCATTATAAACCCATTGTCATGGATGATAACTGAAAAATAAATTGTACCGGTACTATGTTGTGTAGTGTGTAAACCCAAATGATGTCCCCCTCTTTGGGGCATGTGATGTCATGGATAGGATAATGTGGCCCCAAAAGAGGACCGATTATATAAGCTGAAACTCTTCCCTATAGGGGAAGGGAATGTGCTTGGTAAAGACCAAGGCACACATAAACAAGTGGCTAGAAAAAAGTGTTAGTATGAACAAACATGCATGTAGAAGACAAGTGTAAAAACAAATAATGTGTAAGCTAGAACATAAGCAGATAATGTAAACACCCAAGAAGACAATAATGTAGGCCACACAAAGTGGGTTGCAAACATGGGACACCACTCACTATGTCACAAGACACTCAAGGACGTAGTGGCAAAAAAAAACAAGTGTGCACAAAAACAAGGGAAAATCCCACAAAAAATAACAAGAAAAATAGCAGAAAATGTAACAAATAAGTATGGAAACAAGTATCCCTACATGAAAAAATGTTGCACATGAAACACCCATTAGCATGTTAGAAAGATAAATGTATGTCAAAGTGTGTATAAACCAATGTAGTGTGCTATAAAAAAAAAAAAACAATATCATCTATAGCATATGAATGTGATGCCCTAAGAGCCACCATTGTGGGGACTAATAGTCAAATCCATTCTACATGTTGTATGTAGTATCCCTATATAGCCTATGATCACAACTAGAAAGAAAGTGAACGTACATGTGTGTATGATAATAATAATGACATATAAGATATCTATCTAGCATGTGTAATAAAGCAAACATGTAAAAGAAAAGTGCAAGAAAGAGTAAATGCAACCATAAAATGCAGTATGTTTTGGATGGATGGAATGGAATGCAGAGTGAATGATAGGATCCATGTGCCCCCAGTGAATGGAATTGTATGTAGTGAGGTTCATTTAGTATGCCCCCTCAAGAATGGAACCATAAATGAGAGTGCGTCATCGGAAATGGTCAAGCTATGTGTTGTGTGTAGCACATTGTGATGAGTGGGTAGTGATGATATGTGACATAGAGATGATTATGTGTGACTCTATAGCCTAAGCATATATCACGACAAGATGAATATAAGGAGTGGTGATGTAGCCTAAAGCGTATACCACTAAATGATGCAAGTGAAAGTGATGATGTATCTATGACGAGATGATGCTAGAAGAAGTGACCATGTATCCTAAAGCGTATATCACTTAATCTAGGTATGTCACATGAGAAAAGATTGAATGATGAACATGTAAGGGTGATGAGGTCCATTTGTGATGTATACCCTCAATAGTCCAGTATGGACCATGAGACTAGAGTGTGTCATCAAGTATGCAACGTGTAATGCATAGAAGATAATATGCAAAAATGTGTAATGTGAAGCAAAGAATGTGAGATGTAATAAAATATGCGTAGATGACCTAAGATGTGTAGCATAATATATCTAAGATGTAATGTAAGATGTGGGATGTAGGATGTATGTATATAAGATGTGTGAAGATGTGTGATGTGTATTATCTATTGTGCAATGTGTGGGTTCATGTGTAGAGAATTCCCTCAACAGTCAAGTGTGAACCAAAGCACAAGAGTGTGTCATCGGGTAAAGGACGATGCTTAGATTATGGATGATAATATGTATGTAGTATGCTAGGGAGAAAGTGTGGTATGAAACATGTGTTGATGATAGGGTAGGGGGAAAAATAGATAATCATAATTCCCCCTAAGTGTGTGTGCTTTAATGAACTATCCAATGAAGGTGAAGGAAGAAGGTCCCAGATCCGATGCTGGTGGTGATGAAATCGTATGACCATGCTCTAATAGTGGTGGAATAGTAGATATTTTCTATGTGCATGGTGAGTGAAGTTTATGTGCATGTGATGGATGAGTGTACTACGATGGTATGGTGTAAAAAAATGTGTAGGTGATGGAGACACATAAAGCATAATGTGGCGGTGATGAACATTGGCGTGGAATGAAGCAACAAGGTGGTGACATGTATCTCTAGATGTTAGTAACTCTAATAGAGAATGGGCCTATATCAATGTGTGGGACTATCAGAGTGATGAGACTATGTAAGTTGTATATAATTAGGTGAGCTAGGAGCAAATAGAGCTTTTAGGATCTAGAAATTGTGACACACTAGAGGGAGTAGGTGATGCATTTAATTTGTGTGAGGAGATCAAGACCATGGGGTAGATGGAGGCACACCATTGATAGCAATAACTTGATTTTATGAATGAACTTTAGATGCAAATGATTCATAGAAATGATAGATTGTGACCTACAAATCCAGTTAAGACCTAAGAGCATGTCACACCCATCGACTGCTTGACCCATGAGAAAGGGTACAAGCATAGTGAGAGGACTAACCACAACACGAAGTTTGAAAACACCATATGAATTTTTCATCGATAGGAGATTTGTGAATTTGGATAACCGATAGCATCAAGAAGTGGAATAGAACATGTGTTGATGGGCCATGATGGATCAACCTTAGTATTATTGATGGGGACCACTCCAATAGAGGCATTAATATGCAAGTGATTAGAAGTAAAATTTGCATGATAGTCATGGTCGTGAGAAATAAATGATTAGTGGAGAAGTGTCAATATGTGCCACCAAAAAGTCAAGATCCCCTAATCCAGTAGGAGGAACTATGTGATAAACATAGTTAGTTAAAGATTCAACTACTTTTGTGTCATGTTTTGGTAGAGGGTTGTTAAATATTTTGAGCTTATGATTTTCATTGACAGGTGGAGAAACTGTAGGTTCCGGAAGCTCAATTTTACCACTATCGATCAAACCTTGAATGAGAAATCAAGTCGAAGCAATGATCGGTGGAGTGTCCTACACACTAATGATAGCCACAATGGGAATTTTCATCAAAATACATCCTTTTGGTCGAGATGGATCTATTTGTAGTGGAGAAGGTAGTGTAATGAGGTTACTATCAACAAGTTGTGGTAGTAAAATATGCAGAGGTACACTAAACTTGGTGAAGATACACCGATGTGGTTGCGATTGAAGATCCTTAGTAGTAGATACTGCATTGATGGTAACTTTTGTGTTTGTTGGTTTAGTTGTAGATGGTTTAAATGTTGACTTATTTTGAAAATGCATAGAGGATGATGCTTTCTCTTGGTATTTAAGCTTTCCTATAGCTAAGAGATTGGTTTCACGAAGCTTAAGAGTATGAAAAATTGATCAAAAGAAGGAGAGGTCTCAAAGAGAACACTCTCCTGGAGAGGTGGTAAGAGACTCTAAATGAACAAGTCCTAAAGCTCAGTGTCCGTAAGAACATTTGACATCTTAGCTAAGTTGTTTTTATAACGCAAGACATAATCCACTAAATGTTCATTAGATCCCTATTTAAGTTGTGTGAGTTGGGCATAAGAGATCTTAGAGCCAATGTTGATAGAGAAATGAGTGATAAAATCATCGGCTAGATGTGTGAAATATATTACTAAAATGGAAAAGTAGGTCATAAAAACCAATGCATCACATAATCTTGTAAACTACGAGGAAAAATCTTAGCTAGTATGGTATGATCATCTCACATAGTCTAGGCATGCTACATGAAAAGCTCGAAGATGCTCTTATGGGTCACCATGGCCTTTAAAGATGGGAAATTTGGGAGAGATGAAGTTAGGTGGAAATGGATAGGTAGAGATAGTAGGTGCAAAAGGAGTATGCAATAGTGAAGTAGATTCTAAAGATGGTGATGCATGAGAAGTAGTGAGTTGGAGCTGGAGAATTTGGGTTTGCAAATCTTGATATAAATAATTTAAATCAAGATTATTCGAAGAAGAGCCAAGTTGCATATTAGGAGTGGTAGGGTGAATGGTGGGAGCGGTATTAATGGGAGATGGGAGCTAAACATAAATGGGTGGGGTGGAGGCCATGGGAGCTAAAGAATGAGCAAATATAGAGGTTGAAGCATCACAAGCATTCTTAGCAGAAATCAAAGCATGTAGGACATATGGAAGATGAGTGGGATTATCACGTAAATCTTGTCGAAATTAGTAAGTGTATTTAATTGGTCTTGATCAACATTGGTATCTTCATCATAGGAATTTTCACTACTAGAGGCTTCTATTTTATGAAGAGGAACTTGGCAAGATGTATCCAAGGGATTCTTAGTTCTAACTATAGAAGTAGGGATATCGATCATTTATTTAGAAACCCTACAGGAAAATGAAGGAAGTTCAAAATATTGGAACTATCCAAAACAACCACTATGATGGGTGATGGGCATACAATGAAAAATCCCAAAGAGAAAGTGTATCTAAAGATCGGGTTTACCAAAATGATTAAACTAAAATGAAATTATAATAGTCTAATATAAATGCTATAGGAGCAGTAAATAACTAAATAAATGAAGTAATAAAATACTAAAATGATACCCAAAAAACTAAGCTAGAGAATATGAAACCCTAATGTGTAAAGATGGTTAAGAAATCCTTAGCTGATTCGAAGATGTTGTGGGACTGTGTCGCAGTGTAGACTAGGTGAACAAGAGGAGGAAACCATCGCACACCTGAGAAGATGTAGATCTGGATTATCTGGATAGACTAGGGTGCTTGGAAAGGGATAGGGTGCCTTTGGGTGCCCTGGTCTAATATCTAGGAACCATGGTCTACGAAAATGGCCAAGAAACCTCCTCTAGAGTGTCAGTCACCGGATGTTTGCTATGTTCGTTTCTTATCACGTGAATGTCGTTGTGTGATCATTGAAGAACTAGTAAACCTACAATTAAATAATCACCTACAAAACCCCAAACAAAGCATCAAACCCTAAAAATAAAGATGCATATGAAGGGGCCAGAATGTCCTCAGTTACCAAATGGATGGAATTATCACTGAGTGTTGCACTACATCTTAGACCCAATGTAGTTCTAGGTGTGTGTGTGTAATTGTGCCCTAGGTTGCTCTTGTGCCAATCACACTTTGTGAAGTAGTGAGAAAATAACTAGATGTAGAATGTAGTAAATGTGTGCATGGAAACAATAGACTCCCTCCTATGAAGTGTGATGTAGATGAACCAGCCTTGTGTTCCTTGTGATGGAGCTAGATGGATGAAAATGTAGCTATAGATGCCTTTGATGGATGCAACCTTATGTGGTGATAGTAAGTGCTTAGTTTTTGGTCCCTCATTATGGTCACATAACTTTATATTTATATGGTTCTCTTATTTTAATTTCATAATTAACCCGAAAAGGATGACCACCAAAAATATAAGAAGCTCAAATGAATAGAAAGTTCCGAGAAAATCGAGAGGAAATTAAAAAGAGGATCGGGTGCCCTAGTCTTGATTGGGTGCCTAGTCAAAAATAGGAAAAACGCAGTATAAAAGTACAAATTGGGAAAGTATAGGTGTAAGATCTAAAATAACGACATAAAAGCAATGCAACAATGGCCAAAGACATGGGTTGATTATTACTCTTTTCTCTTAAGAACCATATGAATAGTCGTATGAGAATGAGACTAAATAATGACTCAAAGTGTGTGATTTTGTGTCTACAAGTTCTCTAGTCCTCCTTTGGGAACTCCTATATGGAACATTCATGAGTCTCACAACCTCCAAAGCAAGCATTAAAGATACTCTTTTCAGTTTGTTTCAACTATTCAACTACCCAAATTTCTCGGGAATCAACTAAGTCTCTATATCTCCCTCTCTTGCTTAGGGTTTCACATTTGTACATGTTTGTTTTCTTATGTCTTACTGTATATTAGCATTTGTATATCATTCATTATAATAGTTACTCTGTAATTAGATTTAATTCAATTTATATTAAATCATTTGGTGAACCCCACTTGTGATCAAACATTTGGATCCTTATTTTCCTATTCTATCTGATCTTCTTTCATGGCTCCTAAAGTCTCCTTGCATCAATTAATTCAAATGCACCCACCTTGTAAATATGTTCTCCAAAAACTATAGATAATATGTATCTCCCTCACAATACGCCACCTGCACAAGTAAGTGCCATTTTCAATCATCTCTCTAATGACCCTATTGGTTCTAATACCACAACTAATCAATCCATTTGCAAGTCAATTCAAGCTTTACATTTTTATTTCTAGATAAAATTCAAGCTATGGAAACCACGATTACATCTCTCACCGCTGAAATCCAACATCTCAAGAATGCTTCTCAAGCCAATGCTTGTTCTTCTTTTACACCTCATTCTAATCACATTCTACTACATGTTCTTATACAAGTGAAGCCCAATAATTACCACTACCAACACCTCTCAAGTTTGATCTAAATGCTAAGCAACATGATATTCTTCCTAAGCTCCTCAATCACCAATTGATCAACTTGCCAACTACTCATTGTTACCCTCCTTATCATCTTGCAAAATACATAGGTCTCCCATTTTTCAATTATCACAGACTTAATGGACATCATGACAATGATTGTTATGCTTTAAAATAAATAATTAAGCACCTTGAGCATCAGGGTTTTATTTCATTTGCTACAAAACATTCTTTTACATGTTCATCTCTCATTGTTAAATCTATTGGGCTCTCAAATCCAATCTCTCTATGTCTAATGAGCATCATGCCATTATCACTAATTTTCCTTATGAGGTTTGTCAAGATCCACCTATCCAACCCAATTTCATACCACCTTTAAAAATTTGTACCCCATCACCTCCTACTATCAAGTCCTTTACAACATTATCAATTTGAACTAAGCAACCACCTTTAAAAATTTGTACCCCATCACCTCCTCCTATCAAGTCCTCTACAACATTACCAATTCCAACTAAGCAACCACCTTTAAAAATACATACCCCATCACCTCCTCCTATCAAGTCCTCTATAACATTACCAATTCCAACTAAGCAACCACATTTAAAAATCCGTACTCCATCACATCCTCCTATCAATTCCTCTACGACATTAAAAATTCCAACTAAGAAACTGTTGTATATATTTATCCCGAGTAAATATAGGCACAAAGAAAGGGAAATCGGGTTTCGGAGGCGCGAAACATGGCGCGAGGAAGCATGTCGGAGGGTTGGAAAACCCGACGACAAAGAACATGTCGCATGAGGTTGGAAAACCCGGCGCAAAGGGAAAGCGGGTATCGGAGGCGGAAAGACAAGGCGAGAGAAACACGCAAAAGAAAACATGTCGGGGGGTCTCCAAAACCCGACGCAAAAGAAATCGGGTCTCGGCGTCGGGAAGCACGTCGGGAAAACATGAAAAGGAAGCATGTCGAGCACCCTTCCGAACCCGATGCGCATGCAAGTTCATCTTCGCCTTTGCACAAAGGAAAGCTCAAATCATGGCGGAAGTGGGTTTCGGGAAAACACAAACATCAAGCAGCATGTCGAGCCATCCTCCAAGTCCGATGCAAATGCGAGGAGAAACGCGAACCCAATCGAAACAGACCACTAACACGGAAATATTCAAATCGCCATAACTTTTCACAGGGAGCTCGGATTCACACAAGGTTGGAATTTTCGGAAATCTCTCGGCGTCCTCTACGCAACTATGACTAGATATCTTTAATTGGGTGAGAAAAAGTTCTTAAAAATTCAAAAATACAGTTCGCCATATTTTGAGGTTGTTGGGGATCTCACCTACCGCCATGATGAGGAGTTAGGTGCAGTCTTGGAGGTGGTTGGGGCAGAATTCGAATCATTCTCTTCTCCCTCATTTTTCCTCATATAAATGGTAAAGAGAGGCTCTTTCTAAGGTTAGACATTTTTGTTTTGCATCCTCCCTTCTCTCCTGCTTGCAAGAGAATTTGTGGAGTTTTCAAGCCTCCCATATGGATTGTAATGTTGTTTTTTGCCTCTTGGCCATTACAATGTATTGAATCGATCCTTGAGCAATATATGTATGTCTGTGATTGATTTTAAACCCTCTCATATATTCATTGCTGTTATTTTGATCTCTCATTACATTTTGGTTGCCTGTGCATGGTGTGGTATTACATCTATGTGGTCTGTGTTTAATCTTGCAAAACGGGTGTCCAACATTCCTCGGTGCATCACCTCCGTAGTTTAGGTTTTATTTTTATGCATTCTCTACCCTATCTCCTTGGTAGTTAGATTAAGTTTTTTGGGTAAACCTCTACGTTTTATTGGTGCATCTGAACAGAGGAATAGGAGCCGGCCTTCATCCGGAGAGCTTTTCCGATTTCGCGAGGTCCCACACTTGGGAAAAGCTCCATGTTGTGCAATCACACTGAGAGTCTCAACCGATCGCGTTGTAGAGTCCCAGGGGTGCTGCGATTCGACACCAATAGTTTTGGCACGCCCGGTGGGACCAAGAGGTCATTCGACAAAATTTGAAGGAGTTTTCATGAAATTTGCACTATGAAATTGCAAGTTTTAAAATTTCAGATTTTGCTCCGTCCAGGCCGAACTCGAAATCATTTTTCAAGGGTTTATCTTGCTCAAAACGAGTAAAAATTTCACCAGTTGGTAGATCTGAGGGTAATCTTCAAATGGGTATTCTTAGTTTTTTGAGATTTTGATTTTCAAAATTTCATGGTTTTTAGTGATTTCGGGTTTTCGGGATCCGAGAACATCAAAGCAGCATTTCGGGTTTTGGGGGATGCATTACATGGTCCTATTCCCGACAGCAAAGAAAATTAGGTTTTGAGGGATGTCGGACATGTTCCAAGTTCCGACACATAGCAATTCGGGTTTTGTGAGTTGCATCGCATGACCTGAGTTCTGCCTGTACTTTTCGGGATCCGCAGCTGCACAACAAGGCCCGAATTCGGATTGAAGATTGTCTCCTCTGGTCCTTCAAAGTTTAAATTATATTTTCAATACTGTCAAGTTTGGTGTGTAACTTGGCAAAATCCAACCTTTTAGAGGCTTGTTATCTAACACATCTGGCGACTCCGAAGGGATAGAGTTCAGTGGTGTAGCAGCACAAGTTGCCCAGGCACATGAGAAGAATTCGAACAAGGTCTAATACTCGAGAAGAGGGGCTATTTTTCCACTTGCAACTATCACCAGGCAAGAGGAAGGAGAGGAAGAAGACCACAAAGATCACCATCTCCACCTAACAGGACTTTGTCTACGCCTCCACCTAGTAGACCTTTTCTCGCATCGACTAGGGTTCTTAGGCCAATCATAATGGCGCATCTACCACCGAATCCCTTTGTCAATTTCATGGGCGAGAGTCCAATTGCCCTAAATTCTCATAATCAAATTCCGATTGCAGGTGCTAAAGAATATCCCCTATTTTACAGGAGAAAATCATACTACCCCTATTGATCACATCCAGGATATTGCTAATGCATGTGCAATCCACGAAATAAATGAAATGGATGTTGCAGTTAAGTTATTGGCTTCATCTTTCAAAGGTAAGGCCTTACAATGGTTTAGGAGCCTAACAGCAGGGTCTATTACGAATTGGAACCAACTTTGTTCAGCTCTTTGCAACCAGTTCGGGGAGAGGGCAGACAATTTGTCCTTATTGGAACAATGACAACAATCAAAAGGGCTCCTAACGAACAAATGACAGATTTCAACTTCAGATTCCAACGGACATGGGACAGGATTCCAATAGCCGTTAGGCCAACCGCCGAAGGAGCATTCCTTTATTTCTTAAAGGCTATAAATTCAGACATAGCCATGATGATCCAATCAATGGGAGGAACAACGCTGCCAGGGGCCTATGACACAACTATCAGAGCAGAGAACTGTTTGATCCAAGCTGGCAAGCTTGCACCAAGGCCACCAATGCCTCTCTATCCGGATATGGGAAATCCTACAACCAGTCAAGCACCAGAGTTGAATCCCATTCCAACTCCTAGAAATCAAAGCAATAATGAGGCGTCGACTTCTTCAAATACTTTAGAGGAATCGGAGGAGGTTATGAAACAACTACAGAACCTTGAAATGAGCTTGTGACTATCAAAAAACAAGAAGCTCAAAGTGCTAGACCAATCGACCTCAAGCACAATACCAAGCTAGGCCCCATACCAACAAAATAGACCACCACCTCTGGCTGCAAATCAAAACCAAAACCAAGGACAACCTCAAGTTGCCAGGCCATTTCAACCGTATGATCCAAATGCAACGACATCCTCAAGAGCCTTGGTCCCAACACAAAATAACATGGCACAGGAGTACGACTGGTGTTACCCTTGTAATCTACCTCACAATCACGAAGATGTTTCAATGGTGCACTAAATCAGGCCTTGATGGTGCAAACCATTGGTGTTCCTCAAGAACCAAGCCGAGGAGAATCATCGGCAAAGAAAAACGCAACAAGAAGGACCTCCAACGAAACCACATTGGCCAATTGGCAAACGGAAGACTTCGGAGTTAACCAACACCTTTTCAAGGCGTGGCTGCCAACACACGGTCCAAAGAAGAGAAGCATAGAAGAAGGGACAACCATCTAATCCAGCTTGTTTCTCACCCACTCTTACACAACAAGGGGTCAAGAGACCAAACGCAGCTCCAAATGTGCAAAATCAGCTTAAGGTACTTTTTGTAGAGCAACACATGCACTGCTCAAGTTCCAGAAAAGGTTGCACCAAGTAAGGGACAGCAAAAGGAAATTTCATCCCCCTTCAACATCATTGATCAAATGAAGAAGACACATGTGAACATTTCCATGTGGGAATCACTTGCGATCCCAGGGCAACGAGATTTATTGCAAGCTGCAATGGCTAATTGGTCTGCCTCAAATGTATCAAATCGGGGACATGAGAGAGTTCTCACTAATGCAGTGCAACATGATGGGGGCCAGACAAGGAAAAATTTGAAGCCTCCACCATTCTACGTTTCGTTGATTGTTGGAAACCACTTGGTACACAACTGCATGATAGATTCAGGAGCAAGTAGTTCAGTGATGCCGAAGCAAATAGCGGATCAACTGGGTTTGAAGTATGAGCCAGTGCTGAAAGGAGTAGTGCAACTAGATGGAACGGCAATGGGAACAGTTGGGGTCATCAAGGGGTTAAGCCTAACACTACATTCCTGTCCTAATGTTACAGTTCTGCAAGATGTGTCTGTGATTGACCTCCCGCCACTCTTTGCGTTGTGTTTATCAAGAGACTTCACTACAAAAATCGGTGGATATTTATCTGTAGATTGGTCACACATGATTTTCAGGACAAGGTATGGAGCCAAAGCAACAATCAGGTCAGAACCAATTGCCAATTTCCATATTGAGCCTTATGTACCAGGTCCTATCAATGCAAATTTCTCAGCTTTTGATCAGAGGAGTGTTCAAGTGATCTAGAAGTAGGTACTAAGGTCGAGGGAATTCCTGATTTAACTTTGGATGAATGGGCAAACAAGAGTCATGAATTTGACCCATACAAAGAAATTGAAGAATCTGAATTGGGCATGTATTGTATACATGAAGAAAATTCACCCATTCCCGACATCATTCAGCCTGAACAAAAAGATGAAGACAAAGTTTGGAAATTATTCTTCGATGGTTCGAGAAGCAGACAAGGTGCTGGAGGTGGTGCAGTGTTGATTTCACCACAAGACATAAAGTATTATTCAGCTTTTCATTTCTAGTTTTCTTGTTCAAACAACACAGCTGAATATGAGGCCTTGATTCATGGACTTCATTGGGCCAGGAAAAGGGGCATAAAGAACTTGCAGGTGTTTGGAGATAGCGAGCTAATCGTCAACCAAGTTAGGGGACAACATGCTACAAAGAATGACCTGCTAAAGAGCTACAAGAATAGGGTATGGGACCTCATTGAGGATTTCAAAGCTTTCAACATTGTGTCCATACCTAGGAAAAAAAATGAAGCCGCAGATAGGCTCGCAGCAGTTGGAGCAACGTTTGATGTGGTTGACAACATCAGAAGAGAAAAAACGCAGCCACATATTCATGTGGTTGTGAGGCCAGCAGTTCCAGATAATAACACAAGCTGGCAGGTGTTTGAGAATGATCAACAGATCGTCAATTTCTTACAAGAAGAGGCTGAATTCTCAGCTAGAAATCAGGATAGATTAGAGCAGCAGTATGGGGATCAAGTAGTGCAGCTGCGGACAAACAAGCTTCCTAAGGGTTTAGTAACGTTGGAGTCTATCTTCAACCCTAACGACCAGTTCCGTAAGGAAAAGGCTAACATACAAAGTGTCAAGGAGAAGATTCAGCCAGCCAATTCTCGTTGGGAAGGCAAAACACTTCAAATTGGTAAAGTGGCCACTGAGCAAGAGAAATCAGATTTCACGCAGCTTTGCCAAGAATTTCTAGATGTCTTCGCTTGGAGCTATGAAGACTTGAGAGGATTCAATCCGAAGTTGGCACAACATACCATAGAATTAGATCCGGATGCTAAACCCATCGGTAGAAGTAGAGACCGTCAACCCTCACATTGAGCCTCTAATGAAGAAAGAGCTAAACAAGCTGATAGAGGCAAGCATTATATTTCCAATTAAGCACTCAAGCTGGGTTGCAAAACTTGGTTCTCGGCGTAAAGAAGAGCGGAGAAATTAGGTTATGTGTGGACTTCTGAGACCTCAATAGGGCATCTCTCAAAGACCATTACCCGCTCCTTCAATGGAACAAATATTGCAAGTAGTATCCGGTTGGAGAGATTCTCTCTCCTAGATGGCTACTCAGGGTATAATCAGGTGATGGTGAAAGAAGATGACCAATTCAAGACGGCTTTCACCACCAAATGGGGGACTTATTCCTACAAGAAGATGCCATTTGGGCTATCAAATGCTGGAGCCACTTTCCAAAGGGCAATGGATATGGCATTCAAGGGGTTGATCAATAAAATAGTTCTAATATATCTTGATGACATCACTGTATTCTCAAAAAATGCAGTGGATCACCTCTTTCATCTAAGGCAGGTATTTCAGAGGTGTAGAAGATTTGGGGTATCTTTGAATCCCAAAAAGTGCATATTCTTGGCTCACGAGGAAAAATTCTAGGCCATATTATTTCAAGGAGGGTTGACGATTGACCCGAAAGAGTTGAAGCAATTCAAGCGTTGCCATTGCCAAGTCACAAGAAGGCTCTTCAAAGCTTCTTAGGAAGGATCAATTTTGTCCGCAGGTTTGTTCCAAACTTTGCAGCTCTTGTAAAGCCAATAACACTAATGTTGAAGAAGAGCATGGCATTTAAGTGGACATCTGAAGGCAAGGCAAGTTTTGAGGCAATAAAAGAGGCTATATCTCAAGTCCCAACTCTCGTCAATCCAGGACTTCTCCAGGACTTTGTGCTATATGTCTTTGGTGGTGGGAACGATTTCTACAATCTGGTCCAACAAAACAAAGGAGGATTAGAACAACCAGCTTGCTTTCTTGATCAAGGATTGGAGGAATATGAAACTAGGTACTCTTTCATTGAAAAGCATGTCCTCAGCAAAGAATCGGGAGCTTAAAGAAATTCAAGCACCTGGTCTCAAACAATAAGATCCAATTATTGGTCTCTCATGCGGGAGTCAAGGACTTCCTTCTAAACAAGGATCTGAATGAGAAACGTGCAGGATGGATCACTCGTGTCATGGAATATGACATCGAGATCAAGGTCACAAAACTAGTACGTGGGAAGGGACTATGTGAGCAGCTAGCCTTGAGTCAACAAGTTGAGCAGTGTGATGAAAAAGAGACTACCTTGGTGCACTACAGGATGGTCAAGAACAGAAAATGATGATGTGCCTACTCCTTGTTGGACTCGAATATGATACACTTCCTACAGACAGGACTATGCCCTCCAGAAATGAGCAAAGCAAAGAGGAGATACTTTAGATTACAAGCTATTTTGTATGTGCTTGTTGATGATGTTTTGTTCAAGAAAGACAACAATGGAGTTCTATTGAGGTGCATTGGGATTGGTCAAATTGAGAGGGTGTTACGAGATTTTCACAATGAATATTGTGGACATTTTGCCCCATGGGTAACAAATCTCAAGATAATGAAGGCAGGGTATTATTGGCCCACAAAGTGTTCAATGGATCACATATTACATGGATAAGAAAGTGCAAGAAATGTGCACTCTTCACGCAGTGCAAAGAAAAACTAGCAAAGACTTCCATTGCACCCAATCTTGGTTGACCAACCATTTATGCAATGGGGATTGGACTTCGTCGGGGTCATTAATCCAAACTCAAGCCAAGGCCACAAGTGGATTCTCACGGCAACGGACTATTTCACCAAGTGGACTAAAGCAGTGGCGCTCAAAGAGCAAACGAGTCTAATATACTAGAATTTTATGAAGGAATAGTGGCCAGGTTTGGTGTGCCAGCCACTATCATATGTCATATTAATGCGTTGGCATTTATAGGTTCCAAGATTACAGAATGGGCTGTCAAGAATGGAATCTACTTGAGCACCTCTTCCAATTATTACCCACAGGGTAATGGACAGGCAGAGTCCACGAACAAAAATTTGCTAAGAATCATCAGGAGGACTCTGGATGAAAATCAAAGAACATGGCATACCAAGCTAAAATCAGCATTATGGGCTGACAGAATAACACCAAAGAGGTCTACAGGTAATTCCCCTTACAAGTTGGTCTATGGAAAAGAGGCAGTATTGCCTATATCATTAGAACTGCCTGCATTGGAGTTCATGAAGCAAAGCGATGAGTTGGCCAAGTTTGAACCAATGGAGGCTAGGTATGCAGAGTTGATGGAATTGGAAGAAATTAGAGAACATGCGGTTGAAACAATTGAAAAGATCGGCCTTAGTAAAAAGATGGTTTGATAAGAAAACAAGAGCAAGGACCTTCCAAGAAGGAGACCTAGTTCGAAATGGGATGCAGATCGGGCAAAACCGGAAGGCATTCCAAGTTTGATGCCATTTGAGTGGCCCCTACATGGTCACGGGATGTAAAAGTAGTAATGCCTTCCAATTGTCTACATTGGACGGAGAGAAGAACTCCCGATTCCGGTCAACGGAATCTATATTAAACATTCTTCTTTGAAAAGAAAAGTTCTACCCTTGTAAATATTAGCCTAGATTTCAATTCCTCTAAGTGCGTGTGCACATTGTCTTGTTGTAGTTAGGTTTCGGTTTCCTAAGTGCTCGGCACATGTTTTGTTGCTCTGGGTTGGTTTTCTCTGATTAGCGTGCTCTTGAAGAAGAAGTTGTGGTATCGGGCTCGGATCGAGATATCGTTTGGTTTTAGGTTATTGCTTACGACTCAAGCCCAATGGATTGCTAAAAGGCCACGATCTTCTACCTAATGTGTAACCCAAAGTCACCAAATTGTTGTATATATTTATCCCCGGGTAAATATAGGGCACACAAGAAAGGGAAATCGGGTTTCGGAGGCGCAGAAACATGGCGCAGAAGCATGTCGGAGGGGTTGGAAAACCCGACGCCAAAGAACATGTCGCAAGGGTTGGAAAACCCGACGTAAAGGGAAAGCGGGTATCCGTAAAGACAAGGCGGAGAAAACACGCAAAAGAAAAAATGCATGTCGGGGTCTCCAAACCACGCAAAAGAAATCGGGTCTCGGGTGTCGGGAAGCACGTCTGGGAAAACATGAAAAGGAAGCATGTCGAGCACCCTTCGAACCCGATCATATGCAAGTTCATCTTCCGCCCCCCGAAACAAAGGAAAGCTCTTGGAAATACTGGCAGAAGCGGGTTTCGGGAAAACGCAAACATCAAGCAGCATGTCGAGCCATCCTCCAAGTCCGATGCAAATGCAGAGGAGAACCCCGAACCCGACTGGAAACAGACCCTGACGCGGGAAATATTCAGATCGCCATAACTTTTCACAGGGAGCTCGGATTCACACAAGGTTGGACTTTTCGAAAGCTCTTGGCGTCCTCTATGCAACTATGACTGGATATCTTTAATTGGGTGGGAACAAGTTCTTAAAAATGCAAAAATACAGTTCGCCATGTTTTGAGGTTGTTGGGGATCTCACCTACCGCCATGATGAGGAGTTAGGTGCAGTCTTGGAGGTGGTTGGGGCAGAATTCGAATCATTCTCTTCTCCCTCATTTTCCTCATATAAATGGTAAAGAGAGGCTCTTTCTAAGGTTAGACGTTTTTGTTTTGCATCCTCCCTTCTCTCCTGCTTTGAGAAATTTGTGGAGTTTTCAAGCCTCTCATATGGATTGTAATGTTGTTTTTTGCCTCTTGGCCATTCGAATGTATTGAATCGATCCTTGAGCAATATATGTATGTATTTGATTGATTTTAAACCCTCTCATATTTCATTGCTTTGTTATTTTGATCTCTCATTGCATTTTGGTTTCTGTGCATGGTGTGGTATTACATCTATGTGGTCTGCATGTTTAATATTGCAAAATGGGTGTCCAACATTCCTCGATGCATCACCTCCGTAGTTTAGGTTTTATTTTTATGCATTCTCTACCTGTCTCCTTGGTAGTTAGATTAAGTTTTTGGGTAAACCTCTGTGTTTTATTGGTGCATCTCGAACAGAGGAATAGGAGCCGCCTTCATCCGAAGAGCTTTTCCGATTTTAGGAGGTCCCACACTAAAAGCTCCATGTTGTGCAATCGCACTGAGAGTCTCAACCGACCACGTTGCAAAGTCCCGAAGGGGTGCTGCGATTCGACACCAACAAACCCACCTTTAAATTTGTGTACCCCATCATCTCCTCTTATCAATTCCTCTACAACATTAGCAATTCGAAATAAGAAACCACCACCCAAATAAGACCAACCAATTCGCCTGTGATATCTAACCCTTTAAACTTCCTCCTGTCAACCCACAATCCAACCCTGGTCTTACTCTTGCTTCTAGATCTCATTGTGACAATAATATATACTTTCTTATTATACATTTCAAACTCTATCACCATCACAATACATAGATATCCATCACCGACACACTTTGGGTGCATTTCACTTTCTCCCCACCCTTTCATCACTACTAGTTTTCTTTAATGTCAACTACTACACTTCACACTTTGTGCTTCATGTCTAATATTTCTAAGAACTCATACAATCCTTAGTACACACATTTGACTTTCAAGATTACTGATGATGCACTCAGTGCTCTCCGATTCACACTTTAATTTTAAGGGCACACTTCATCAATGAACTAAAATTCATCTACACTTCACGCTTTGTGCTTCATGATACATCTTTCCTAGCATCTACAAATCACACAATACATTCATTACCTGATGAATCACTCTATTGCTAAAGTTAACACTTGAATGTTGATGGCATGCTTCAAAAATGAACCTCACACTATACACACTTCACATTATGCATTTCACGATACATATTTTTTATCATCCACTCTCATGTGATACATTCATTTCCCGATGACACACTCTTCTGCTATGGTTCATTCTTGTCTGTTGAGGGAGAATTTCTAAATGAACCCCATCTCATAAACATCTCTTTGGGGGAATGTTTCTCCTAGCATCTACACATCTTACATATCATGCCATCACTATCACACAACATTTACATATCTTAGTTGCATTTACTCTTGTTATCTTATTATGCTTACATGTTGCACATTTCTTCCTATGCTAGTAAAATTCTTAGTATGTCATTATCTATTTCCATATACACATACATGTTCACTTGGTATATTGAGGTGAATGTAGGATCTATCACAGATTCATACATGATGTATGATGCTTGACACAACTCTTTACCACTCCCATCAAGGATCTTGGCGAATCTACTTTTTCTATTATCATAATTTACACATTACATGTTCTATCATTTCAGTACTTACTATTTCCATTCATTATTACTCTACTAATCTATACACACTTTAGCATACTATCTATCTTTTTAAAATGCTAATGGATGCTTCATGTGTATTCTTTGTATTTTAGGAAAACTACAACCATGGTTATCTATCACACATTATTTGTTCTTGTTTGCTATTGTTTGGGGCTATGCCTCATCTCTTGTTTGATCATTGCATGCTCTTGGCCGCTTCATCCCTGATTTTCTTGTGACATTGTGAGTGATGTCCCATGTTTGAAACCCACTTTTTGTATTCCATCTTGTCTTCCTAGTTGTTTATTACATTGTATTCTATTGCATGCTAGATTTTATACTAACACTTGTTACTAGCCCATCTTGTTTGCATGTGCCTTAGTTTCTACCATGCACATTCCCTATCACCTATAGGAATACACTTCAAATGAGTATTGGGTCCTCTCTTTTGGACTTCATTCTCCTAAAATCTTTGCATGCACCCCAAATGAGGGGGAATCTATTGGGTGAAAAATAATCCCTATAGCATCTCGAGCTACAAAGACAACACAATAAAGAAATAACACAACAATACGATTCTGATTGGCTCATAATTAGACTTGGGTGTATAGCACATAGCAAACACTAGCATCTAGACCTAGATAGTAGTGGTGGGTGCTTGTGTTTCCCTATATGCACTTGTGTCCTAGGGGATTGAATGGTTAATTTGTCATATCATCACAATCTCTAGCAATTTTATAATAAGTTCTACATTAGCAAGAACTTGCCTCCAATTACGAGAATTCGATTATAACATTTGTATTTCATTCTGATAATCGGGACTAATCGAACAAATATAGATGTACTATCTGTAGTAGTGCTTATTTAGGAAGCATCATGGAAGGAGAGAAAATATAGACCTCTCTCCCCAAAAATCTTCTCTTGGCATGAGATCACCCAAAATACTCGCTCTTGGTGTGAGATTTCCAAAAAAACGTGCCTTTGGCGTGAGATCACCCAAAATTCTCACTTTCGGCATGAGATCACCCAAAAAAATCCCTCCTAGCATGAGATTTCCCAAAAACCTCACCATCAACATTTAAATCCAACAACTCCAAGAAAATCAAGATAATTATCTATCTCTTACACTCTTATACATTAGGTGCACACTTTCCTTTTACATACTTTCACACTTTTACTTACTTATACACATGTTACTTTGGTTTCTCATATACAAAACTTTTACTACTCTCTCAATCTTATTTTATAGGTATATCCTTAATACACAACATGTTACTACACATACACTTCACCCCTAGGGTCCACTTCTCTTTCCTAGTCTTCATGTTTCTCATTACAATCACTTCACGCTTCACATTTCCACTCGGCACACCATTGGTTACAGCCTCTTCTCTCTTTGGATCATAAGGTACACATATTCTATCTACTTTATGTTATTGAGTATTCACTCAACATCATAAAGTGGGGGTAAATGTAGACATAAAATCTATGCACTTAGGTACATTTCTAGGTCTTAGAGCATACAAATATATACATTATTCCTAGTAATTGACTATGTCTTTTGGGAATTTTTCTGTCTTTTATACTTATATTGACCTTACACACCCTACATTCATGTCATTATTTGACTAATTTATCTATTATGGGTTCGAGACACTAGTGCTTAGGTGCTCTTGTCCTTCCTTGGCACTCATGACCTTTTTCTCACTCTTTTGGGTCTCTTTTACTTCTTGGTCATCTTTTATACTTTTGGGTCAGCCTTCCAGTTGTCAATTATGAAATTCAAATGAGGGAATCATATATATACATAGTTATAGCTCTCAAATAAGTGACCAAGCACTAAGCATTACATATTATCACCTAAGCTTTCATCTAAAGGCATAAAAACACTTCAAAACATCCATCTAACACACTCATTCAAGGGACAAGGGTTGCATCACTCTGCATACACTACATAAGAGGGGAATTCTATTCTATTCAATTACACACATTTACATATGGAACATGTAAAATATATGTACTTGGCTACATTTATAGGTCCTAAAAGTATGCTAGCATTTACATAATTCCTAAGAAAGAAAACTAGTAATTGACAACTCCCTTTATCCTTTTACTTTTCATTCTACGCACATTTATTGGCTTCATAAATCTTGCAATCTTCCTAGCAATTGGCTGTTTTATCTTGTTATGTCCTCGGATCCTAGCACCTAGTTCGGACACTAACGTTAGGTGCTCCAATCCTCCAGGTGCTCATGTCCCTCTTTGCCTTTTTCTTATCCTTTTGGACCCTTTCACGTCTTAATTACTTTTTACTACTTTGGGTCACCTTTCATTTGTCAATTAAAAATTCAAAAAAGGGAATCATATAAATACACATTATGTTTTTAAAATAGGAGACCAAGTACCAAGAATTAATTACTATCACCTAAGCTTGCATTCAAAGGCACATGAGCATCAAAGGCATCCATCTAGCACTCATACAAGGGACCAGTGTTGCATCACTTCTACATACATAGTATAAGAGGGGAATTATATTCTATTCCATCCCACACATTCTATACATCTTTTACATTATATATCCACCCCAATATCAA
This sequence comes from Taxus wallichiana var. yunnanensis, assembly GCA_018340775.1. Classification (NCBI taxonomy): domain Eukaryota; kingdom Viridiplantae; phylum Streptophyta; class Pinopsida; order Cupressales; family Taxaceae; genus Taxus; species Taxus wallichiana. The sequence continues at coordinate 150,968,466 of CM031240.1, forward strand.
TGTGCAACTTTAACAAGGGCATCTAGGGCATAATTTCTACACACACAAATAAGAAATACATGGATCCTAAGATGTAGTACATGTGCTCGGTCATAATTTCACTCTTGAGTGACCATCGGGTGTTACTTTGTGGAGCCTATTTTCATGTGTGGAAGTGTTGAAGACTGTACACTAAAAGTACTATACACTTTCCACATTTATTTCAGGAAACGTGCTCTTCTCATATGGGCAGGATTTTTGACCCATAGGTTTATGGGTCAATTTTGGCCCATGGTTTTGGTACCCACAGATATTGTAAAATTGCTTAAGCAATTGCCTATTTATGTTGTTTTGTGCATATGGTAGGGTTGATGTAACATTACAGATGTGTGTGAATTCAGGTGTGAATTCTATAGAGTTTGTTGAGCATAGCTCCAAATAAATCTAGGTATTGTATTGAGAGAAGAGGTGGCTTGTAATAAAATATGAGCAAGTGATTCTTAGTGGACGTAGCCCAAATTGGGTGAACCACGTTAAATATTGTCTCTTTGTGTTATGTTCTTTTTATTCTGCACTTTTATTTTCAAATCTGCAATCATTTTTACATATTAGTTTTCTACTATTGCGATTATGTGAGGGATTTTTCTGCGTATTTTATCCCTTATTTCCTATCTTGGAGATCAGGTTTGACTCACCATTATGCATTTTCCTTTTTAGGTTTGATTTGGTTTTTGGGTATGTGCAGGTGAAATTATTTCTATCAGGTTACAAGTACAGTCACAAATCATATAGCGAATCTAGAGTGATAAAGTGAAGCTTATCGACAATGAAATACCTAGATTTAGAGCACCTACATAGAAACCAACACCCATATCTAGATACTAGCACTTGAGCAATTTTATTCTCTCACCTGTGCTCTATCCCGACACATTTCCAAATCTCATAACCTCTAGCGAGCCTCTGGGAAACTCTCCTCAGTGTATTCCACTATTTCATCTACCTAGATCACTTCCTGTTCACTCAAAAATCAGCTAAGTCCTCATATATTTCCTTTGTGCTAAGGTTTCATATTGCACATTCTTTGTTGTTTACATTTTACTATATATTAGCATTTGTATATCATTCATTATAGTAGTTACTCTATAATTATATTTAATTCCATTTATATTAAATCATTTGGTGAACCCCACTCATGATCAAACACTTGGATCCTTATTTTTCCTATTCTATCCGATCTTCTTTCATGGCTCCTAAAGTCTCCTTATCTCAATTACTTCAAATGCACCCACCTTGCAAATATGTTCTCCAAAAATCCCTAGACACTATGTATCTCCCTTACAATATGACACCTACACAAGTAATTACCATCTTCGATCATCTCTCTAATGACCCTATTAGTCTTGATACCACAACTAATCAATCCATTTGCAAGTCAATTCAAGATTTACATTATTTATTTCAAGATAAAATTCAAGTTATGGAAACCATGATTACATCTCTCATAGCTGAAATCCAACATCTCAAGGATGTTTCTTAGGCCCATGCTAGTTATTCTTCTACACTTCATCCTAATCCTATGTCTTCTACATGTGCTCATATAAGTGAGCCCTAAGTCTTACCCTACCCACACCTCTCAAGTTTGATGTAAATGTTAAATAACATGATATTCTTCCTGAGCTCCTTAATCAATAATTGATTATTGAGTGTGAAAAATGACTAATTCCCTTATATTAGAGGTTAGTGCATGTAAGATGAATTGCAGGAGAAAGGTTCATGAAGACGCGCATGTGAGGAGAACAAGGTTTGCGTGTTGAAGTTGGATAGGAATGTGCACATGAGAAATATTGAACACTTATCTAGTTTTTGGGATGCGGATCTAAATATAGACTTAGAGTGGTGACCAAGTAAGGTTTTGAAGATAAGATTGAAACATGAACACTTTCATTTCAAGAAAAGGCTATTTTGGTATATAAGGAAGACCAAGAGACATGCGAGTTCTTAAGTAATAACAGATTTGAACTAAGATTTAATTGTATTAGATCTATTAATAGGAATAATTGCATAATTTTTGCACTTAGCTTATAGTAGCGCATGACTATTCTTAGCATGTAGTCTATTTTGAGGATGAATGGATGGTGAAGGAAAGTCCCCACACCCTATATATATATATATATATATATATATATATATATATATATATATATATATATATTCATATTCTAATAACATAACTCTATTACAAAAAGTGGTCCTCTAATACTATGTAGATCATACATACATACATACATACATACATACATACATATATATATATACATATATATATATATATATACATACATATACATATACATACATACATATATATATATATATATACATACATATATATATATACATATACATATATATAAATATATATATATATATATATATATATATATATATATATGTATATATATATATGTATATATATATATATATATATGTATATATATATATATGTATATATATATGTATATATATATGTATATATATATGTATGTATGTATGTATGTATGATCTACATAGTATTAGAGGACCACTTTTGTAATAGAGTTATGCTGTTAGAATATGTGCACGCATGACTCATGGTGATACTCCTATGTATGTAACAACTTTTGTGTTTTGTAGTAATTAATATAATGGATCTTTGTGGTTGGATATTGATTGTTGACACATTTGTTACTAGTTCATGCATGGTAAAGTTAATCTTGATTCTTGTATGAGTTAATATTGCATATGGTTAATACATATATATATATATATATATATAGTTTATACTCGCAATATACTTAACTGTCTATTATAGATCTAGAATATTTTTATAATCATGCTAACTTCTCAAGAGCAAGTTACCATAAAAGAGGGACCTAGTACCATTGCGCGCTTTGAGTGAGCACTCATTTCTGGCTGAGTGATGTGCTTGTGTGCCTTGGGTTATTGTGGGTAAAAATAAGACTACATTTTGGTTTTGTTTCTGGGACCTCTTTTTTAGCTGTTTTCCAAGATGTTGCATGATGAAGACGTATTGGTTGACTTTGGCCAGTATTGAAGAGTGGTTAGACAATTTGGTGGAAGAGTATGCTCATAGATTTAGCACTGGACATGATTTTGATGCACACGCGTGGGTTGAACAAAATCTGTATCATGAGCTATATGAGATGTTCTTTGCCATTTTTAGTATAGAGTTGTACAAGTGATGTGTTGCTTACGCATCAAGGAGAAATTGGATGTTTCAAAAACTTATTTGGACATAGGAAGAATTCCAGATTTGTATGATGTTGATCTGACTTGGACATGCGTTCTAGATCATTGGTGGAGTGGTGTCCTAAATAGCTATATTTTGGAGTACACAGTTTCTACTTATTCTTGTCCAGAGGTTGTTGAGTTTCAGTTCTTACACAAACCCAAAGGATCATATTTGTATGGTATCCCTTTAGTGATTAAGATCTTGATCGTGACTCTGGATTTGGAACATCATCTTATGACTAGCTAAACCTCACCACACGCAAGGAAAGATTAGGTGTGGTGAAAGATGGCAGACCTAGTAGCAAAAAAGGCGAGAGAAGGAAGATGTCTTAAGTTTAATGAAGTGCGTGAGAGGGATTTGGTGAACCACCATGAGATTGTGGAAATAATGGTTTTGCAAAGGAGATGGCTCATGAAATATTTGTAGCTCACGTAGAAGACATAGAGCTAGAGCATTTAGAACACCCCATTTTGGAAAGCATGGTAGAGAACCCTCTTTGATTTCGGATGAAGGCACGTCTGAAGAAATATTGAGAACCACGGGCACGCATATGATCCTACCTGGTGACCTATCCCTTGCATTTCGTTTTTAGTTTCTACGATAGTCATCAAAAAACAAGCTAGTATGGGTAGTAGAGTAGTGACATATAAAGTTAATTTTCCATCAAGTTCAAGAGTTAATCAGGTATCTTATTCATCTATGGCAGTGTAATCATCATTTATGTTATTTGGAGGTCCGGTTGGAGGTATATTTTCTGGCATGTCATCAACATAGAACATGGGCATGCAGAACATTGGCATCACATCTAGAAGTAGCACAACTTTGCAGACCATGGGAGTTCAGTTTAGCACAACTATTGGAACATAAGGCAATACATCCTTTAGTCCATTTCCTGTTATAGGGGGAGGATCAAGAGGTTCAAAGCATACTCAAGATCTATCGGATCTGGTGGTTTTGGGGCAAAGGAAACACAAGAGGTAATACAAGTTTTAGATCTGGTGGGTATGGCTCTGACAATAGCCCCAACAAATCTATATGGATATGTCTCTTCAACTCCCAAAATATAAAGGGATTGAAGATCCAGTTGAGTATGTGTATGTGTGAATTACTATGGCACACGAAGGGGATTACAGCTCTAGAGTATAAGGCAAGTCAGTTTGTAACTACTCTACAAGGGCGTGCGCATAGTTGTTATAGGAAATATGATACACACCAGACTTGTGTGGACTATACCACTCTATATGATGATTTCCAAGCATAGTGCCACATACCTGAGTTTTAGTAGAAGATAATCAACACACTAAATGACATCAAACAGGGGTCCACAAAAGTCCCAACAAATCTATATGGATATGTCTCTTCGTCTCCCAAAATACAGAGGGATTGAAGATGCAATTGAGTATGTGCATATGTGTGAAATAATATGGTGCATAAAGGGATTACAGCTCCAGAGTATAATGAAAATTAGTTTGCAACTACTTTGCAAGGGCGCGTGCATAGTTGGTACAGGAAATATGATACAAACCAGACTTGTGTGGACTATACCGCTCGTGTGATGATTTCTTAACATATTTTAACATACCGAGTTTGAGCAAAAGAGAATAAACGCACTAAAGGACATCAAACAGGGCATGGCTGAGAGTGTTTGAGAGTATGATGCATAATTCAAAACCCTTTTGTCAAAGTTATCTTATGACATACACCCAAGTCAACATGCTCAATGGTTCATTAGAGGTTTGATCATGCCTTTTAGAAGGGCACTCTCACACAAGACTTATACAGATCTGTGCGAGGCACTTGAAGAAGCTTTATGTGCTGAGGAATTTGGGAGTGTAGACATGGGAGTTAGCCCATTTTTGGAGGCTCATATTGCAGTGATATTGAAATAGTTAGATAATTTTTAGATAATTCATTGCATGAGACGTGTAGTGGAATTTGGTGCACAGATTGTGAAGTAGAAGGACATACTAAGGATAGTTTCCCTTGTAAATTAGTGCATGCCATATTTTTGGATTGTGAGATCTGTCACTTGGAAAATGATTCAATAATATTCCCATTATTGTAAGGCACGATATGAAAGAACGTGTCCTGCTACTACAAAATTTGCAGGTCTACTACTCATGATACTTAGAATTGTAGGTTGATTGACCATATTCATGATGTCATTAATATTGGTGTATGACAAACCAGTGTTATAAATAATTCCAAGGAACAAGGTGAGCATCATGAGCATAATCACAACATAGGGCTCTCTGAGGAGGCTGAGGTAGAGAAGAGGATACCGTGGAGGATTCAAAGGCCGAGGTTGCGGTGGTGGAAGAAGTGAATTCCCACAAGGAACATGTTATACATGCGGATCCCCTAATAACTACATGTGCAAATGCCCTCAGAATATTATTTTCTCTTTTTGTGAAAAGAACCACAACTATGAAGAATGCCCAGACTTGTATGAACATCTGAGTAAGAAGCACAAGTAGGATAAGGGTGTGGGAATGGTTAGAGTATAGTGCATTGTAGAATATCACTAGATGCCAAAGTTAGCACTTGATCCTAAGATGGTACCTGTGTTAGTCACTACACGTGTTGAGGTTGCACACACTAGGGATGTTCCAAAGCATAAGCCTCTTATTACAAAGGAAGAGGTTTTGCATACAAAGTATCCAGACCCTACTCACCAAAAGGAATTTTATCAAGAAACCATGGAAGTTATCATAAAATTGTAGGGTGAGATACAATGTTTAAAGGATCAGTCTCAAAAGCTAGATCTAGTTAAAGTAGTTGAGATTCCTCATAAGGATGTTGATGATTTAAAGGAGGTTTGCAACATGTTGTGATAAGAAAACATCATTCCTTTATTGGGGGAATGGTTAAGAGGAAAGATACCACGCACTGGATTTGAGTGTGAGAGATAAATTTTGCATGCTAACTTGCCTCCTCATAGTTTGGATTATGACAAGGAGATCACTCTAAATGTCATTATTAATGGATGGTTGTTAAGTAGCATTTTGATTTATACAGTGCAGTGAATGTACTCACCTTGGATGCATGGAATCAAATGGGGAGGCCACCATTATAACCATATTCAAATGTGTTGTTTATGGTAAACAAGACTAAATCCATACACATTGAGTCTTGAAAGATGCTACTATTACTATACAAGGGGCCAAGTTTATTGGGGACTTTGAGGTCTTGGTGGTGGTAGAGGCGGATATTTTCCAAAGATTGCTTAGGCACCCTTGGTGTTATGTGAATAATGTTGATTTGTGATTCAATAAGGGATATATCAATTTTGAGAATAAGGAGGAGTGCGTCATCATTCCTTTAATAGATGGAAAATTTGCACCTATATAACCTTTGAGTGAAGAAGATTTAAACATATTTTATGTGTGCACCATTAGATATCCTAAAGTACTTGAGCCATCAAAGGAAATATTTCTCCAATGGGATGATTCATAGTCTATGAGTAATACTACAAGTGTTACATGTGACAATTTGGGAACATGACACTTATAAAATGTATGACTGCGATATGAAAAGTGTATTTACGTGTGTGAGTCATAAGCATTGTGTTAGGCATTTGGGTAGTAACCAGGTACCAAGGTACACTGGTCGGGGAATCTTAAAGTGTTCTTGTGCACTATGGAAGTTCAAGTGGATAGATCAAGTTGAAAGAAGGAATATGTTGGTGTATACCTTACATGGGAAAGCGGTGCGATAATGGATGGTTCGTAGAGATAATATTTTAGAGTGGAAAGAAGTGATAATTGCCTTCTCTACTAGATTTCTTTGAACCAATGTGCCTACCAAGACATGTGAATTTCATGGGAAGGATGCTCATGACCATGTTTAGCAGTTTGAGAGACTCTGGAAAGAGTGACAGGGTGTCATACCACCTTCATTATGGGTGCACAAGTTCTACTACACCTTGTGAGGCTGCCCATGCATGGTATGTTTATGCAGAATTGAACAGAGAAACAAAAAATTGGAAATAACTGACTACATGTATGATTCATACTTTTTACTATTTTTCACCAAACCTCTAGTGAATGAGGCATTACAGGTCATGAAGCACTTGATGTTGGGAGGTAGTGCAAAGTCTTAGGAAGTTATTCAGGATTTACGAGATGAGTCGAGATCTGGATGCGCACTTTGAAGAAGAAGAGACTAATGCTAAGAATCTTGGGTGCACCTACCTAGAAAAATAGAAAGGTAATATGGTCTATGTAATTAATGATGAAGAAGTGGAGAATCTGGATGTTGAGCATATTGAGGGTACATGTAAGGTTTTATACAATGTGGATAAGAAGGCGTGTGGGTATCATGAGCCTATGAAAACAAAGAAGGTCAACATTAGGGTAGATGCAAAACCTAAGGAGCCATATCGGGGATTTTAGTCGACTCGAGGTTGCTTTAAGATAATTGAGTGGTGTGTGACTTCCAAGACTTTTTTCCTAGAGGCTATCATGAATTGAAAGGGGTACATGAATCTTTGGGTGAGATGAAGATTAATCTAAATGAAGGTGTGCACTCGGTTAAGAAGAGGTCTTACAAGATGAATCCTAATCTGGATGTCAAGGTAAATGAACAAATTGATAAGATGTTGAATTATGGAATCATTGATCCCATTGCGGAGTTAGATTGGGTTATCCCTATGGTGATAAGTATCAAGAAATATCAAAGAATAAGTATTTTCATGGATAATTGGGAGTTGAATGTTGCATTTGTAATAGACCCTATTCCCACACCATTTACAGATGAGATTCTAGAAGGCGTTTCAAGGTGCAGATCTACTCCTTCACCGATAGATTTTTTTGGATATCATCAGGTAAGGATAGCTAAAGAGGATCAAGAGAAGAAAACATTCACCACTGAGTGGGGAATTTTTGTGTACTTTTTTATGACCTTTGGATTTTTTTATTATTGGTAAATAGTTTTTTGAAAGGGACTATACCCTTGTATACAAAAAGGGGCCTAGAAGCCAGAATAGGAGTGAAAAACATTATAAGAAGGATCAAGATCTAGATAAGACATAAAAATCTAGTGTAACCAAAGAGCAGTTACCCCAAAACATCTAACCAGTTCGAACACTGCAGAAGAGCAGCCAAAAATAGCAACAAAATAGCAAAAAACATGACAAAAGTCAGCAAGAACAACACAGATCCACAATTACTTCTTGGCAGGCTTTGGCAATTTTGGATTTGATAGTCTGCCAGGAGGTGAACATAGCCAATTCTGTCATGTGAGTAGGGTCAGTAGTATCCAGCTATTGAATGGTTTGTTTGCTTTCTTTTTCCGTGCCCCAAAGAGTAGTTGGTATGCCGCTGAGATTAGAGACGCAGCGGACATGCTGCTCAATAAACTCCTCAATTGCACTAAATATAGCCATATTATGATCATGGCGAGTCTTGGTTTTTCCAAGTTGGTTGTCCAGGGAGTAAAGTTTTTTGTAGATATCTTCAACCTGATTGTTGTCAATATCAGCCTCCTCCTCCTTCATTCTCTTACCTTTTTTCTTAGACAAGTTTTTTACTTCTTCTTTCAGTAGCAACATGTCAGTTTCTAAAGCTTCCAGCCTTTTAGTGGAGCTCTCAGTGTGTGTCTCCTAAGAACCCATGCTGCTAATGTGTAGGAGATTATGAGCAACCTCCAAATCCTGAGGCACGTTCCCCAAAACAGGGGTATCCAGGTTCAGCCTTTTAGAAGATCTAGTTATAGGCTGTTCGAGGTGGAGGTGAAAGGGGTGGGAGCAGAGGTGGGGGGGATGATAGGGGGAGCCGAGAAGGAAGTCAAAGGGGTAGCAGCCATGGTGATGGGGATAGAAGGAGTGGTATCGGCAGTGGTGGTGGGAAAAGAAGGAACAGAGATGGGGGAGGTTGGAATGTCGGGAAGCTTAAGAAGACACAGTTTATGCAACAAGAAAATGAGACCTTGATGTAAAGGGACCGCACGAGCATGTTTTGGAACTCCAAGATGGAGTGCTCAAGAGAATTAAGTAAATAATGAGGGAAGCATACCGTGTAATTTCTGCGGAAGTGATTGAGGAACACAAGATGCTTTAAGGGCACTGTGACAAATCTCCCCTCTAAAGAAATGTATCTCACCATCATACGGGTGACCTCGTCAAAAGGCGGAGGGATAGAACTGACTTGCAGACCCGCCATGACAAAAACTAGTTTCTCATTTCCCTCCACAAATTTCCTCTCCTCAGCCGGCCTGTCAATCCTTTTATTGAAAAATCGGTACCCATCCATTCCAAGGCCAGTAGCTTCAGTGATTAACTCTTCATTGATCAAAATTTTCTGTCCTCCATATTCAACTTTGTGGTCTTTCCAGTCCTTCATAAATTACATGGAGATGCTTTGGTCATGACCCTATATCTTCTCAATGAAATTAGTGATGCCTCCCTGGTTGAGAAGATTCCAAAGTTCTTCATTATTTTTCCACTCTGGGTCCACACTGGGCTCGATCTGACAAGGGGCTCCTCCCATTTTCACCGGGCTTAAGTGATTGATAGTGTAAGCTTCAAAATCCCTATGAGTAATTTGACAGTAGCCACAGTTTCCAACCTGCCTTTCTCTATTTTTTCTCACGCTATGGTAATGATGAATAGTGTATCCGTTGCTGTCATAGCACTTCCCACGAATGCCTGCTTTATTCTGCTCTGTACCTATGAGATCCCACATGCGCGAGCATCAGTCCCCTTTGAAATCCACTCCAGATCATCATCAGCCTTACCACAGACTTGAAAATCTATAAAAACTATTTAATAGCTGTTATAGGCATAATATTTCCCGCATGTGTGGCTTTAATCTTTAGATAAATCCACTTTAAATCATCATTATACTTTATATAACCTTGATTGCCCATCAATATCTATTTAAGCGTTGTTTTAAACTTATCCACATGTGTGAAATTCTTATTCATAAAGACCCACTCCAAATGCTCATTAATCTTATCCCAAATTTGTATGCCCATAAGTATCCGCTTGTATGTTGTTTTGAATCTGCTCAGGAATGTGATCACTATTATCCCAAATAATGTGATTAACATTTATGCCATAGTTAGCCAATGCATCTGCCACCTTGTTACCCTCCCAGTAAGTATGCTTGATCTGGATATTATTGAAGGTTTGGCAAATACTTATGGACTCCAAGATGAAGTCTTTGATGTTCCAACTTGGGGCGAAAACTGATTAAGATGATTGATTATATTGAGCGAGTCTCCTTCCAGAATGAGATTTTGGATATTATGAGTCTGAGAAATTCTAAGGCCCCATAAAGCAAGATAATGCTTCAGCAAAATGATTAGTTTGAATTCCCATTTTACCAGCATAAGCAGCCACCAAACTACCTTTATGATCCTGATCACTCCTCCCCCCACTGCAATTCCAGGGTTACCCTTAGAGGCCCCATCAAAGTTCAACTTATACTAGTTAAGATTAGGAGGATGCCAGTGTATCAAAGATCTATCAATATTATTACCTGAATTATTTCGGATATTGTTAGCTCCAATCTGCCATTGGGACAAGATATGCTCTTCATTTTCTGGATAACTCTTGTTCTTGGGGGTTTAAATCTAGCAATATTCTCTTTAATAGCATTAGAAATTTTCCCAATACTGAGCTTATAATTATGTTTATTATTTCTAAAGATGATATCATTTCTATCTTTCCATATCCTCCAAATAATATGAGGCATTACCAAATTCCAGAGCCTTCTCACAACACAATGTTTGTAGGGTGGGCTCCATTGTGTCCAGAACTGACTGAAATCCCTTGGAACCACCCAGGAAGCTTTAAAATTAGAAAGGAAAAACTCCACATTTTGGTAGCATATTCACAATGGATAAGCAAATGACTGATATCCTCATAGTCTTTTTTACACAGATGACACCTATTAGGCATTATAAAACCTTTTCTTATCAGGTTGTCAGTGGTAAGAATTCTACCCCTGAGAGCAAGCCAAAAGAAAAAGTTAATTTTAGGTGTTAGCTCCTTCATCCAAATTCTACTCCAATTAAACTCAGTTTGACTATTGTCAAAGAAAGTATTATAGCCAGTTTTAACAGAGTAGTTCCCATCAATAGAACTGCTCCAGACCAACTCATCCTTAACTTTGAGCTGACTTAAGGGGATAAGGTCCAACTGATCTTGCAGGGAGGAAATAGTTTGGGTCAGATCATCTCTATCCACAGTAAGTTTTTTCCATTTCTTCTTGTTTCCCTTTCTTACAATATAATCCTTGATTCTAGTGCCATACTTGCTTTCAAGGATGTCTTTGACTACTCCAAATTTGTCCATGAGGCTGCCATTAAACCAATTATCATCCTATAATTTTATATCACAACCATCTCCCACTTTCCACTTACTTCCTTGTTTTATGAAATTTCTGCTCTTCACTAAGTTATTCCAAAAAATGGAACCATAAGGAAGATGCTCATCTTGAAGAAAAGAAGAGAAACTTGTTGATTAAGGTATTTAGCCTTAATTAATTCTATCCAGGGTTGCTTCTTAGTTAGCATTCTCTAGCCCATTTTCACAATAAGAGCCTCATTCATTTTCTTGATGTCTTTTATGCCCAGGCCTCCTATAGATTTTGGAGTACAAACCTTATCCCAAGAACTAAGTGATATTTAAACTTCTCCTCCATGCCCTGCCATAAGAAGTTTTTTTGAATCCTCTCAATTTTTTCCCTGAAGGCAGCAGGGATCTTATAAAGAGACATTATATAGATAGGCAGGTTTTGAAGAGTGCTTTTAATGAGCAGGCATTTACCAACACTAGAAAGAATGGCTCCTTTCCATCCAGCCATTTTTTTTTGAAATCTCTCCAACAGATCATTCCACACCTTGGTAGAAACTTTTTTAGTGCCCAGAGGGAGTCCTAAGTAAGTGGTGGAAGTGCACTTATTTTACATCCTAGAATTTTACAATTTTAAGTTGTCTTTCCTCAAGCGTATTGAAGAAGAAAATGGAGCTTTTATCATAATTGATCTCTTGCCCAGAAGTAGCTTCATAGAGTTGTAGAATAGCTTTGGTAGCCTTAGCTTCAAGGATGGATGCCATTAAGAGAAGAATTGTATCATCCGCAAATTGCTGATGAGAAGCTGCGTGGCTAATGGAAGTGGGATTTGAACCTTTCAGAAGACCATCAATAATTGCTTGACCAATATTTGGATTAAAGAACCCGCTTGTAATCTTTTCATGCATTGTTGTGCAAGCATTCCAAGACTTTATTCATAAGTTTTTACAGGAGTTTACTTGGATGATTGGATAGTGTATGGGATAGTGAAAGATCATTGTGATAATTTAAGGCTTATATTTGAGAGGTGTTAGTAGTTGAGAATCTCCTTAAACATTAATAAGTGTGTGTTTGCTACACCTTTTGGGACTTTGTTGGGGCATATTATTTGTAAATAATTCTTTTTGGTGGACCTTGCTAAGGTTGTTATTATTTTGAGCTTAGAGGAACCCACTAACCAAAGAAAAGTACACATATTCTTGGGGTACATGGGATATTATAAGAATTTTATCAAAGGTTATGCCAAGATCATTGCACCCTTAGAAGAATTATTAAAGAGTAAGGGAAAGTTCCATTGGGGTGAAGTGCAATAATGCACATTTGAGACATTGAAGGAAAGGATTACTACAACACCTATTATGTGCTTTCCTTCATGGACCAAACATTTTCATGTGCATGTGGACACCTCTGGCATGGCCATTGGCATGGTATTAGCCCATCCTAGAGAAGGTATTGTTGATCATCCTATTTTTTTGCAAGCAAGAAATTGACACCAGTTGAACATACTTATATAACTACAAAACACTAGGTCTTGTCTATAATCTACACTCTACATAAATTTTGATAGTATTTCTTGGCTACCACATTTATATTCTATACAAATTACATGGCACTTATGGATTTGGTGAACAAGCCTTTTTGCGGGGGTGTATATGTCATTGGATTCTACTATTTTGAAATTTTGACTTTATAGTGGTGGTTAAGCCAAGTAAAAGTAATTTTGGACAAGACCATTTATCACGAATTAATTTAGGTGAGGATGCGCAAAGAATTGAGGATACAATGCCAGATGCACATCTATTCAAATTGAACTACATGCCCTTTAACTTAGAAGATATTACTGTATTTTTACATACTGGTGTGGCACTCGAGGGGATGAAGAATTTGGAGAAGAAAAAACTTGTTATACGCACCGCACCTTACATGTTGATTAGTGGAGACTTATACAAACTAGTTCGGGATGAAGTTTTACGCTAACATGTGCTTAAGCATGAGCGCGAAGCCATTATGGAGGAGGCTCATGGCGGTATTGTAGGAGGACATTATGTAGGAGATGATACCATGCATAAGATTTTATTGGGTTTTTTGGTGGGAAACATTGTATAAGGATTGTAAAGAGTATTGTAAGGCATGTGACCATTTTCGTGCCTTAGAAATCCTGGGCATAGAGATGAAATGCCTTTGAGGCCTATTGCTAGTGAAGAACCTTTTGAAAAATGGGCAATTGACTTTTTACGTCCTATTTCCCCACCCGTACGCGTAGGACTAGATCACGCTATATTATAACTTGTATAGATTATCTTACAAGGTGGGAAAAAGTGGCACCTACAAAGGATTACATGACAATTTCTGAAGCAAGGTTTCTGTGGGAAAACATTATCAGCAGGTATGGATGCCCATTGAGTTTGACAAGTGATAGGGGCACTCATTTCCTTAATGAGACCATCAAGATACTATTGGCATAATTTATGGTGGCACACCATAAAACAAAACCCTATCACCATCAAGCCAATGGAACTATTGACGATTTTAACAAGATACTTGAGCCACACATTGACTAATTTTTGTGATGTTGGAAGGAACAATGGGATGATAAGGTCTTTGTTGTACTTTGGGCATACCGAATGACTTATAAAAGATTAAACAAAGCCACACCCTTTCAGTTGGTGTTTGGTGCGGAGATTATTTTTCCCATGGAATTCATGTTACCTTCTATGTGTATTACGGATGTAGGAGGTTTTGCTAATGAGCAAGCACTTGAAGAGCGTATTGATAAATTGATGCATCTGGATGAAAGGTGTGCCATTTCCTGATGGAGTCAAAAGATAGAAAAATCTCGACGAAGGCGTGGCATGATAAGCATATTAGGGATAAGAAGCTTAAATTTGGAAAGATGGTTCTTCTTTATGACTCTAAGTTCTTGTGCCACCCTGGAAAACTTAAATTGCATTGGTTGGGACCTTATGTTGTGACTTACATACTTGATTTAGGCACTTTTCATTTAGAGGTCTTTGGATGGGACATGGTTTCCCAATAATTTCAATGGGAGTAGGCTGAATCCCTACTAAAAATAAGTCTTCTTGGTGTTTGTAATAAGGTAGTATTTTCATTAGATTAATTATCCTTTATATGTGTTTCCTTCATCATTGTTATGTTTTGTCAATTTAGTTCATTGTTTTGTGTAATAAGCATGCTTACACACGAAGTTGATTTCTCCCTTTTTGATTTCATGTGCAAAGGACCACACATAAATTTAGTGTGGGGTAGAGTACAAGTAGAGGTAAGCATATAAAATTTGATGTTGACAATTTCTGGGAAAAACAAGAGCGTGTGTTGGAAGTCCTAAGTACCGAAGGGCCACGCGTAGTGATAGTGATAATGGTTGTCGAAAAATAACAATGTGTCATAAGTAATTGGTGATAATAAGGACAATTCCAGAGGAAATATCCATGTACATGAGTAAATGCATAGGGAAACGTGAGTTAGGAAGTGGCAGGGAGAACTACTTGGAATAGGATGTATTGGTTGAGTTACTTGGCTACTTGGGAGCATACGTAAAGAGGTACGTGATCAATGTAGTTTTACATACCGGAAGGTTTCAAAGGTGACACATGGTGGAAACATGCTTGGAAAGGCAGGAAAATACAAATTTATTGCAGCGGTAGTACAATGGTAGGTGGCATTGTAATTAATGTGGTAAAAATTAAAAAACTATAAATAAGGGGTCATGGTAAGTTATTTTTACCTTGCGATAATTTGTGAAAGATCTCTTGCAAACTAGGGCATACTTAAGGGTGTTGATGAAGGATTTATTGCGAAATAAATATTTGAAAACTAGATTGGGGAGAAGAACGTGACAATGTGAAAAGCAATTTTTGAAAATAAGTTACTGCAGGTTTGACGATGTCGTGTGAAGAAGAAGGTTTCAAGCTATGATTTTAAAAACTAGGGCACGATTTACAGATTTCACACAGGAGAATTGTGGCTGAGGGTTTTAGTCATTAATAAAACACAACATAAGGTAGGAACTGATAAGTACCTGACCAAAAATGGCACCAAGGAGAGGAGCAACCATTTCACCCAAGAAAAAGGGAAAGGGTAAAGATAAACCAAGTACGGTAACAAATTTCAAAGAGGAATGGTATTCCAAGATGCAATACCCAGATGGAGTATTGATGGGGATGGAGTGGGTGTCCCATGTAAGAAGAATGGTTATAAGTGATTATAACCATCAAAATGATGTGACTGAGAAGGAAATGACTTTGGAATTGGTTTGACCTATAGAGAAGATGAAGACTGATGATAAACCAATATATGATGATTCGGTGCAGAAGACTTTGGAGAAGGCTAGACTTGTAAAACTATATGAACTACCATTTTTGGAAAACCTAAGAGATTGTACCATTTGCTTATGTCACATGTGCGCGAAGATTATTTTTACTTCGCTGGAAAGAGGATGCGCATAACTCCTCAATAAATCTCAAAGTTCACTAGACTCATCTACACTATTGAGCTATTTGATGATGACTTGAGTGATAATGAGTCTTTTGGAGAAATAACTAAGGAATATGGGTATAACAAAGGCAAGTGTGCCTTTGATATCTCAAATATCAACAACACAGTAATAAGGATGGTTGTGCACCTGCTTACTAAGTTAAGTGGACATGAAATATGGACCCAAGTTAACAAGAGATGGTTGAATGTATGTAAGAAGATAGTTGAGATAACCATATACAACATCTTGGCCTTCATAGAAAAATATATAATTGATGCAACGTGAGATGGAGACAAGATAATGTATGGTAATATCTTTCTTTTGATTGTCTTCTCTGATATTGGAGTGCTCCGATGGGCCGAATAGTAACATATGGGAGTACCCTGATGAGGACCCCTCCTTGCTAAGAGATTTGAGGCCTATACTTGTGATACTATGACATCAGCATATAATGCATGCTTGGATAAATGGTACAATCAGATGTGTGATACCTTTGATGCCGATTGGAGGATTCCAAAGCAACCACCATCTTTGGTAAAATATGAAGCCGAATTTGTAGTGTACCAGTAGTTTTACATTGCAAGTTTACTATTTTTGCATTGGCAAGTTTACTCTTGCCAATGGCACCAAGATCCCATGGTGCAAGTTACCATTTTCCTTTATAAAGGTGAACAAATTTATAAAGGTGAAGAAGTAAAGGTCGATCTAAGTACTTTGGATCAGGAGCATCGCGAGATGTGCGAGAACACTTCTGTTTATCCACAAAAGTGCACATATGTGGAAGGGTATGTCTCACATGACATACAGATGATCAAACTTATTACCATGCGGATTAAGAGAAACCAGTAACAAGGGTGTATATTCATCTGCGATCAAAGTTTGAATAGGGATCGTATGTAGAGGATGATGTAAGTATACCTGAGGACCCTACAGGGAGAAAGAATATGGAAATAAAGAAGAAAGATAAAGGAGAAACCCCTACAATAAGTCGAGTGCAACAAACGCGCCTTAAGGTCGGCTACATGGACACACGAAAAACAAAAGTGCGAGGCACGAGTACTTATACTCATAGGAAGAGGTCTCCCTGTAAAATACAAGTCTCAAATGAAGAAGAAACCAAGGATAGTTCAGAGAACTGACTCCAAAGAAATGGAGAGCTTGAAGAACAAAGAAACATAGGGGGAGGAGGAAGAATGAGAGCCTAGGAAGAGCCCCCCATGTATGATGTGCACGAGTCTGAAGAGGAGCAGAGTGCACCTTCAGAGGAAGTTAGAGAAGTTGAAGTGGATGGAAAAGAAGAAGTTAGAACAAATTTACATGAGACTTTATGCCTTTCCATAAACGAGTTGGAGACCACTGTGGAAAAGGTATTAGCACGAATCATACAAAACTTGGTCAAACAAGAGGTGGAGTGTAGTGCTGAAGAGGAAGAAGAGAAAGAAAAATTTGGGATTTTAGGAGGAGATATAAGCTTGGTGGTAGGTTTTCCAAAGGGTGTGTGCACAAGTGGCAGATGTGTGTCAACCCACCAGAGACCTACTATGTCCTACGATGTAGATCACAACAAGGTATTACGCATTCATTACCAGAGTATAGTACCAATGGACCAACTCTTTTGTTGGTCATCCTTTGATAGTGCATACCCATGTAAAAGGAAGATTTTTTCCTGGATGTTTGAGTCTCATATTGATGAACCTGAATTCAAAATTAATGTAAGATCATTACTAGATACGGGTGCTTTACCTAGTTCCAAGGAAATAAATCCAATAGTGGATTCTCAAAAATTAACTGATGAATAGGTGTGTAATGCACTGAACAAAGTATCGGTGGAAATAGAGGCCAGATTATTTGGGAGAAATAACAGAATCAAAGCACTAGAAAAGGATTTAGAAGAAAAGAATAAATAAATTATTGAGAGAGACAAGGAAATAAAGGAAAAGAGCAGATGGTTGCGCAGTTAAAGGTTGAGTTGAGGGAGGAAAAGGGGAAATTGTGTGAAGTATATAAAAAGGCATATTTGATTGAAAATTTGATCATAGTAGCACACGCAGAACTGGCCCCTCCATAGAAGTATAAATCATCTCTTCACTATTTGGAGTATTTAACGTGTATGACCATGATGCAGAAGCAACCACTTGCATTGGAGTGCCGGGACAAAGATATGGCATAGAAGAAAGAGCAAGAGAAGGCACGAGATAAAGGGGACCATAAATTTTTATACTAAGCTCCTTACATTAGTTAATACCATGGCACACCGGCCGAATTTTTCTATGACAACTATGAAGATACGGATCGAGTGGCAAGCGTATTGGTTACCACTCATGAGTCTCGATTTGAAGAAGTTCTGGGCCAAGAACAAAGACAATTCGATGGAACAAGATAAAATCCTTGCAGAGGTCGAGAAGAAGAGTGACATTATTGATATATTAAATACCTCTATAAAGAATAAGCTCAAGGAATTGTATCCCTGTAACACGTAGAATAGACGCACTACTAGACATGGGAAAACAACTGGAAAATTTGGTTAACACATTTGAGGCTAAGGGTGAAGAGATCATGTTTGACGAAGTTAGTGCAATGATTGGGGATGTGTTCAAACAAAAGTAGAGTGAGATAGAAGGATGTAATGCAATTGATTCATATCTGAATAAGGATTTTCCCATACTTCTTACATAGTGACAAAAATTATTATTTTTGGCGATGATAGATATTCTTTTATTCTTTGTGACTGTAAGATTCTTTATTCTTTGTGCTTGGAGGGATAAGTCAGATTACCCATTATCGGGGGTGGAAATGAAACAAGTGTGGGGTAATGTTGAGCGTGGAAAATGACTAAGTCCCCAAGATCGAGGTTAGTGTGTGTAAAAGGAATTGTAGGAGAAATGTGCATGAAGACATGCGCGTGAGGAGAACAGGGGTTTACGCATCGAAGTCGGATAGGAACGTGCGTAGGAGATAGACTAAACACTTAGCCATTTTTAAGATGTTAATCTAAATATAGACTTGGAGTGGCAACCAAACAAGGTTTTAAAGATAAGAGTGAAACATGAAGACTTGTGGTTCAAGAAAAGGCTATTTTGGGATATAAGGAAGACCAAACGATATGTAGAGTTTTCAGCTAATAATAGGATCTCGAACTAAGAGTTAATCTGTAGTAGATCTATTATTAGGAAGAATTTCATGATTTTTATACTTATCTTGTAGCAAAGACATGGTTATTCTTATCATGTAGCTTGTTTTGAGGATGCATGGCGGTGAAGGGCAGCAAGTCCCACCCCCAATATATATGTATGATCTACATAGTATTAAAGGAAAACTTTTGTAATAGAGTTATGTTGCTGGAAATGTGTGTGCATGACTCATGGTGATACTCTTATGTATGTAAAAACTTATGTGTTTTGGAGGAATTAATATAATGGATCTTTGTGGCTTTATATTGATTATTGACACACCTCGTTACTAGTTCATGCATGATAAATTTAATCTTTATTCTTGTATGAGTTAATCTTGCATATATGGTTAAGATCTAGATTTGGTTTATGCTCTGCAATATACTTAACTTTCTATTATGGATCTGGAATATTTGCATAATCATGCTAACTTCTTTAGCAAGCTGTCATAAAAGAGGGACATGGTAAGACTACATTGATTAAATTTTCTACTCATTGTTACCCTCCTTATCGGCTTGCAAAATACATAGGTCTCTAATTTTTCAATTATCAAAAAATTAATGAACGTCATGACAATGATTGCTATGCTTTAAAATAATAAATTGGGCACCTTGAGCATTAGGGTTTTATTTCATTTTCTACACAACATTCTACTACATATCCAATTACTAAATCCTATTGGGCTCCCAAATCCACTCCTTCCATGTCTAATGAGCATCATGACATAATCAATAATGTTCCTCCTAAGGTCGATCAAGAGTCTCCCATCTAGCCCAATCTCATATAACCTTTGAAAGTACTTACCTCTCCTCCTATCAAGTCCTCTACAATGTTACCCATTCCAACTAAGCAACAACATTTCAAAATCTATACCCCGTCACCTCCTCCTATCAATTCCTCTACAATGTTACCCATTCCAACTAAACAACCTCATTTCAAAATCCACCATCCATCATCTCCTTCTATAAACTCCACTATAACCTTACCAATTCCAAATCAGTAACCACCAATGAAGATAGACCAACCAATTCACCCTATGATATCTAACCTCTTAAAACTTCCTTCATTTAACCCATAATCCAACCCTAGTCCTACTCTTGCTTCTACCCATCTTCATGATAATAATGTACTTTCTTATGATACATTTCAAAATCCTTCACCATCACAATGTATCTCTTACATCATCATATAGATATTCATCACTCACAAGGTGCATCTCACTCCCCCTTCCATCACTATGAGTCGTCTCTAATTTTTATCTCTAATACTCCACGTGCCACACTTCATGTCTATTCTTCTTCAACACTCCTACACCTTTAGTGCACACATTGTACCGTCATTACCCGATGATGAACTCTAGTGCTTTGGTTCACACTTGACTATTTAGGGCTACTTCATCAATGAACCTCACATCACATATTTTTAACACTCTATGCTTCACGATACATCTTTTCTAACATATACTCTCATGTGCTACACTCATTTCCCGATGACACACTCTTATCCTATGGTTCATTCTTGACTATTGAGGGAGAACTTATAAATGAACCTCATCTATATTGGAAACACTATTCCTACCATCTTCACACCTTTCATATAAAACTATCACACTCACACATCATTTGCATATCTTGGTTGCATTATTTATACTACTTACATCTTGCACTTTGCTTACTATGTTAGACAGATACTCAGTATGTCATTATCTTTATCATATACACATGCATGTTCACTTGGTCTCTGGAAGTGAATGTAGATCTCTTACACTCCTTACATGATGCATAATGATCGATATTGAATCCCTTGTCACCCCTTCGAGGATCCTAGGGGAATCTACCTTGACTACTCTCACATGTTCTATTGTTTCATCATTTATTACTTATTCTTACTAGCACTTTCTTTCTGTTGATATTTACATGTTTTGACATACTATTTATCTTTCTAACATGTTAATGGGTGCTTCATGTGTAGCATTTTCCTTGAAGGACTATAGACAATCATGGTTATCTCGATATATTTTACTAAATATTATTTGTTATTATATGCTATTGTTTATGGGATATTCCTTATGTCTTGTGTGATCAATTTATGCCTTTGGCCACTTTGGCTCTAATTGTCTTGTGACATTGTGAGTCATGTCCCATGTATGAATCTTTCCTCTCAAAATATATATTATCTTCTTATTTTCTTTTTACATTGTCTTCTATTGCCTACTAGCTTTTATACTAACACTTGTACTAGCATCTCTAGTTTTCATGTTCCTTTATTTCTACCATGCACTTCCCTAACCCCTACAGTATCTCCATTTTAGATATGCATATTAGATCGGGTCCTCTCCTTTGGACTACATTCTCCTGTAGTTTTTGCATGCACCCAAAATGAGGGGGCATCTATTGGGTGAACAAATCACCCCTATAAAATATCATAGATGAAATACAAATCAGCATAGTAGAGAATCAACATAGGAATATAGTCACAAAATGGTCAAGAATAAGATTTTTACCTCACACATAGAGGAGACACTAGCACCCAAAGTAGCACATGGTGCTTGTGTCCCCCTTGAATGCTTGTGTCTTGGTGGAAAGAAAATTCAATTTCTCATATCAAGACAATCTCTAGTAGTTTTCTTAAAAGTTAGATAATAGAAGGTACTTGCCTCCAATTACAGGATTTACTTTATCAATAAATTTTAGTTACCATCGAGACTAATTGGAATAATCAAAACAAATCAGGACGTACCATCTACATTGGTGCTTATTTTGGAAGCATCATAGAAGGAGAGAAAATTTATACCTCTCTCCCCAAAACTCTTCTTTTGACGTGAGATCACCCAAAAACCTCATACTTGGCATGAAATCATCCAAAAACTTGCTCTAGGCATAAGATCGCCCAAAAAACTCACTCTTGGCATGAGATCACCCAAAAAAATCACCATCGACAACAAACCCAACAACTCCAAGTAAATTAAGAAAAATTCTCTATCTCTTACACTCATATAAATTAGGTGCACATTTTCCTTTTATATGATTTCACACTTTACTTACTTATGCACATGTTATACGGAACTTTAACTACTCTTTTTCTCTTCTTTTACAGGTCTATCCTTGATACTCAACAAAGAGCATCTCACATTAGCAAACGAATACACTACTACACATACACTTCACCCCTAAGGTCCACTTCCCTTTCCTAGTCTCCACACTTCACATCATGATCACTTCACGTTTCACTTGTCCACTTGGAAAGTTATAAACAACACTCTTCTCTCCATGATCATAAGGTACACATCTTCTATCTAGTTTTTTATATCGAGTATTCACTCAACAACATAAAGTGGGGAAAATGTAGACACAAAATCTATACACTTGGGTACATTTCTAGGTTCTAAAATCATGCTAGCATTTACATGATTCTTAAGCAAGAAAACTAGTAATTAACAACTCCCTTTAGCATTTTTATTTTCCTTTTGCACTTTTATTGGCTTTATACATCTTGCAATCTTTCTAGTATGTGATTGTTTTATCTTTCAATGGCTTGAGACACTAGCACACAGTTGGGACACTATAATCGGTGCTTGTCCTCCTGGTACTCTTGTTCCTCTTTTCCTTTTCTTATCCTTTTGGACCCCTTTCACTTCTTAATTACTTTTTATTACTTTGGTTTATTCTTTCATTTTTTTATTACAAAATTAAAATAAGGGAATCATATAAATATATAGTTATGTTTTCAAAATAGGGACCAAGCACTAAGCATTACTTACTACCACTGTAAACACAAAATCATGCACTTGGGTAAATTTCTAGTGCACTACATCTCAAACTCCATGTAGTTCTTATGCATGTGTGAAATAATCCTTCCCTAGGATGCCCTTGTGCAGGTGCACTTAATAACAAGCTAGCTAAATGTATCAATGTAAATAGATGTGTGGATGGAATAATGAACTTCCCCTTCCTATGTAGTGTATGTAGAAAATACATTCCCTTTTCCCTTGAATGGATGCTATATGGATGCCTTTAGTTCTCTTAGATGCCTTTGGATGCAATCTTAGGTGATGATAGTATATGTTTAGAGATTGGTCCTTTATTTTGAACATATAACTATGTATTTATATGATTCCCTTGTTTGAATTTTGTAATTAGAAACCAGAAGACCAACCCATAAGTGAAAAATATGCCCAAAAGATAAAAGAGACCCAAAAGAAGCGAGTAAAGTAAGAAAGGGTTAAGGGCACATGGGAGCTCATGTCCTAGGCGGGCGATGGTGTCTGAGTCATAAAATATAAACAAGTAATAATCAACTAGGTTGTGGGGTATGTAAGACTAAATAAAAAACAAGAAACGCAGAAAAGGAGGCCAATACAAATCGATTACTATTTTTCTTTCTTAGGAATCATATAAATTCTAGTATGTGTTTAGGACCTATAAATGTACGCAAGTGCATGATTTTGTATCTATACCACCTATGATTGCATTCAAATGCATAATAGCATCAAAGGAATCCATCTAACACTCATACAAGGGATTTGGATTGCATCACTTCTTCATACACAACATAGGAGGGGAATTTTATTCTATTTAAACCCACACATTCTATACATCTTCTACATTCTAGATCTATCCCACTATCATTGTGAAACTTGCACAAGGATATTCTAGGGAATAATTTCTACTCACACACACAAGAACAATATGTATTCTAAGATGTAGTGCAATGTTTGGTTGTAAGTTTACTCTTCCAAAGGTGATAGTTGGGATCGATCCGACTCCCCATTCTGCATTTTTCTTCTTAGGTTTGATGTGGTTTTGGGTATGTGCAAGTAAAATTCTTTCTTACAAGTTATAAGTATAGTCACAGATCAAATAGTGAATCCAAAGAAATTAAAAAGAAACAACAATGAATCTTAGCTGACACTGGAAGACCAAGATCCAAAGCACCTACACAGACACCATCACTCAGATCCAGACACTAGCGTCTGGGAGCTCTTATCCTCCTGTGGCACTCCTGTTCAGTAGAGTTCTAGATATCATAACCTCCATCAAGCCTCTCGCGACACTCTTCTTATATTTTTCCATTATTTAATCTACCCAAATCACTTCTTGTTCACTCATAAATCAGCTAAGTCCTCATATCTTTCCTTCTTGCTTAGGGTTTTATATTGCACATGCTTTGTTTCTTGTGTCTTACCGTATATTATCATTTGTACATCATTAGTTATAATATTTACTCTACAATTAGATTTAATTGGACATTTATATTAAATCATATCATTTTAGATCCAGCCCTTTATCTTAGTGCAAATTACACAAGGGCATCCTAGGGCATCATTACACACACTTACACAAAGAACTACATGGAGTCTGAAATGTAATGCAGTGTTTGGTACTAAGTTCACTCTTTGGGTGACTATCGGGTTCGGTATGAATAAACATTACATATTTTATATTAGATTTGCTATGTTTTATAAACATGTGTAGGTAGACAACTTGTTTTGTATGTTACAAGTAAATTTAGAGATCAAGGAGTGAAACCAGAGTGATAAAAAGAGACTAGCAACAAAGCTACTCTTGCACAAAAGAGGTTGGATTCGATCATTCACATAGACACTAGTGCCTAGAATAGACACTAGCACCTAAGTGCTCCTATCCTCCCATGGGCACTCATGTTCGAAACATTCTGAATCTTAGAACCTCCAGTGAGCATTGACGATACTCTTATCAGTTTGTTTTAACTATTCACCTACTCTAGATCACTTCTAGATTTCTCGAGAATCAACTAAGTCTCTCTATCTCCCTCTCTTGCTTAGGGTTTCACATTTTTACATGCTTGTTTGCTTGCGTCTTACTATATATTAGTATTTGTATATCATTCATTACAATAGTTACTATGCAATTAGATTTAATTCAATTTATACTAAATCAATTATTAATGTGCATTGTGGGTTATTTCATACAACACATAGATAAGTATGAAAGGGATTGTGTAAGGATCTTTTGGTAAGAATTAACTTCTAATTTGTAAGATCACAATGCCTTTATGTAATATTTTTGTGTTTTGTTAAATATTAAGTTTATGGAGTGTAAATATTTTACTAAAACTTCAGTTGGTATCATATAATTTTAAATGCCCTAAGGAAGAAAGATAATAGATATGAAAAGATGTGTGTAAGCATAAAATCTTGACAATTTTCCTGAAGAATTTATTTTGTAAGTTTTTAATTATTTAAATTATTTTTGGAGGCATAAGGTGTTTTAATTTTCCTATAAATAATATATTTTTTTTTTTGTGTGTTGAAGGCAAGACGTGCACTTGGTGTGGTGGAAAAGGGCACCCTAAATTTGAGATTGGACATGCATGGATATAAAAAAATGCATGATAATAACTTGTTGAGAATTATTTATCTATGTCGGGCATGTCAACTCAATATTTGAGTGTGTAAATGCATGCTTGAAAGGAAGTGGAGAAAGACAAAGGTGTGATTATCTAAATGAATCCATATTCAAGTTAAAACTTAATGTGGAACTATTTATTTATCAAAATTTTCAAATCACTTTTGTATGTTATATTTTTTGTTGAAAATCTATGTTGACATGCTAAAATATAGCAATTGCATTCTACTTCAAATATGGTGTTGAAATAGAAATTTTTAAACTTAAAAAATGTTGAAAATCATGAGTATGTATCACTTTGGATTTATTTATTGACCTCTTTTGGTCACTTTCCATTATTGTGGTAATGTATTAGTATTAATCATTGTATATTTCTTGTTATAGAATTTCTTTTTCATGTTTGTTATAATCCAAACTATTGTTTGTTGATGTAATATGAAAACCACGGTATTAATATAATTATTATTAATTACTGTGTGTAAATGATGAATTGGGAATTATAAATGCATAAATACACAAAATAAACAAATCCTACATTATGTGTTGATCGATTATGGATTAAAAATCTCTCTAATGTTGATAAAGTAAATTACAATTTAGGGTTTAGGAACATATTTCACACAAAATATTTTATGATAAAGTGATAATGATTGGAATATGGAGAAATGATTTTTTTAGTGTCATTGAGTTTCTTGTAAAATATGGAGTTTTGAAATAGATTTCATGATAGGTTCACATGAATGATAATAAACATTTAGATATATCTATCGTTTATGGCCAATTTTGACCTTTATGTATTAGGGATAATTGTGGAATTTGGAACCTAGAATTCTTGTATTTAGGTTTTGGATCTATGTTTAAATTTTGGCAATCATGATTTTGTAGTGGAATGTTAGGTATTTATTCTTCAAATCATAGCTCTCTTTATTTAAAGGACCTAGAAATGGTGTATTTTGATTTGAGATGATCTTCCTCAAACCCTACTAATTTGAGAGCTACCTACATAGCAAAATTCTAAAGATTCCTTATTTCTCCCACTTGGAAAATGTGTGCAAGATATCCAATAATAGAGTGTTTGGAAAAGGGAACCCAAATAAGACCTCTAACAACTTAGAAATTATCTTTAGTATAAGTTGTAGCATGTGTTGGTGATATAGGGAAGAATCATGAGATGTGTTTAAAATTAGTATCTTGTTGGTGTGTTTTAAGGGAGTAATAGGGAAATGATAGTACTTATCTTGGATTCATTGTGTATGTGATACCCTAGATATCCAAAAATGCCAATGATGAGGCCTTTCAAATGGATAGGTTATATGCAATTTTCTATCTCTATTGTACTTGTGTTTTTCCACTCAATCAAACCTCAATTGGCTAGTAAAGTTTGAGTTCAAAAAATCATTCATTTGAAGTGTTTAATATTAAAACATCAACCATGTTTAAAGTTGTCAACTAATTCTACTCCTTCTAGGTGATTATGCCCCTACTTGTATTTGGACATAATCTAATAGTGGATACATGTAAAGATAAGATTCTAAATTTGTGTATTGTATATATCAAGAAGGTTACTAATGAGTATAATATAAACAAGCGTGAAGTAGTGGATGTGTAGTATGAAACTAAGAGAGATGTGTGTGGAGTAATTTAATTTACTATGTAAATTCAAATATTCTATAATAAATACCAAATGAAAACTTCCAAGTACCTTTGGTCCAAATTTAAAGTGTTAAAATTTATAAGTTTGTGAATTCATATCTCAAATGGGAAGATAAAGGAGTTGGTTGAGTGAACACACTACTAAAGGATATTTTGTAGGTTCAAAGATCACCCATTACATTTTACATGTACTTATTTAGATAAGGTATTCAAATAATTCCTTTTAATCCATTTTGATAAAATAGGTCAAGAGTTCAATTCTCAAATAGTACAAAGACGAGGGTCTAAGTTATGTATTTTTAATGTTTTAATCTTATACATAAGTGAGTCTTTGGAGTTTTTTGTTTTTGCGAGGAAATATGGGTGTAACTAGACACTCTATAGGGATTTTCCTATTTTGAATTCATTAATTTTTTTTATAAATTGTAATTAATATTCAAAATTGGGAATATTATATGTAAAGGATTTATTTTTAGTTGAAACTAATGTCCTTTTTATCAATCTAATTTATAGGGATTAATATGGACATATTAAGTCTAGTTAAAAAAAAATTAAAGAAAATATTTTCACACCTAGCATGTCAAACCCAACTACTATTGATTGTGAAAGATCTATGGGACATTTTCTAAAAATAAAAATAGACTAAAAGATGTCAATGAAGTAGAAAATTGGGATATATATGACGAGCATATTATAACGAGTATTGGCATAGGATTGTTTGATACTTATTTGAATCACATAAACCTATCCAAGAAATATAATTTCATTTTGGAAGTGTTGAAAAAAATCTTATGATTACAACCTAGAAGCATTATAGTGGCTTTAAAGAAAAATATATTTAGACTAAAAATGGATGAAGATGAGATCACGGAAAAACATATCGAAGAACTTTTGTTCGTAAATGAATAAATCATCTAGTATAAAAGTTGAAGTAAAAGATGAATACACTAAGGTTATTTTGTTGAATAGTATTCCAAACAACTATTTAAATTTGTTTATGAATAAAATAAATCCTATTCTAGAAGACTTGATCTCTTCCCTACTAGAAGAAGAAAATATAATCAAAATATTTAAGTAAGAGGAAATGTAATGATTGTAAAAATAAACTCACATCATCTCTCAATTTATGTAGACATAATTTAAAGTTGTATACCCCGAGGAAAATACATACTTTCATTACTTTAAATACCTTGGACAAATATTTTCTTGATGTAAAATTAAAGAATAAGGATTGTGTTTATATTGAAATTAGAAAAGGGGAAAGTGATTAGGAAGAGTATTCTCCTAAAAACACAATGATACATTACAATATTATTCTACCAAAATGATGATATATATAGATGTGGATGTGTGTGTGTGTGCGTATACACAGGCGTGCGTGCGTGCATGCGTGCGTGCGTGCATGCGTGTGCGTGCGTGTGTGTGTGTGTGTGTGTGTGCGCGCTTGCGCGTGTGTGTGTGTGTGTGTGTGTGTGTGTGTGTGTGTGTGTGTGTGTGTGTGTGTGTGTGTGTGTGTGTCTGTGTGCGTGTTCTGTGTCTCTGTGTGTGTGTGTGTGTGTGTGTGTGTGTGTGTGTGTGTGTGTGTGTGTGTGTGTGTCTACTTACAAATAAGAACATAAGAGTATCCATGTTCATGTGTGTGGTGTGTTATGATTAGATAAAAAAGTAGATTCACATACCATATTTGATGTAGAAAAAAATATTTTTAGTTGTAGTTATCATGAGGCCATTTTCCACTACTTTACCTAATTTTGTTGATAAGTTGTGATCATTGATCAATTTATGAGTTCTCATGGAATGGTTGATGTGTTCCTTTTTACGGCTTGATTGATGATTTATCATCCATTATATTTTATTTTAAAGAAGATTATTACTTAAGTTATTTAGTATTTTTCCTTTCCCTATGTTCATATTAGGGGAATTTTATAAATATTCCTTTGTGTTAGCAGTTCACACACACACACACAATTATATGTGTTGTTATTTGTTTCACAAAACTCCTAGATAAGTATAAAAGATTGTGAGGATTTTATGATAAGGATTTAATCCTAATTTATAGGATATCATTTCCTTTATGTGATTTTTTTGTATTTGATAACATATTGAGTTTATGAAGTTTAAATATTATATTGAAACTTCACCACCAAATCCTTTTGAAATTTAGTCCCGAGAGGTAATAGATAAAGTAGAAGGGTCATTTTTTCATTAGAATGTATGAAACATGCAAGTTTAGTGAGGATGAGATGAATATCAATAGTCAAGCATTTTTGAATTTTGACACACGTTTCCCCCTTTAATAATATCCACCTTACCTTGTTCACCTCTACCTACCGTGTTCACACGCTCTTAATAATTACCGATTCACTTAGGAATCATATTACACCTCTATAGACACCACTCCATTTTCTTATTCCTAATAGTTGACTTGTTGGCCATGTTTGACTACCGTATAGAGGTTCAGCCATGAACTCCGCCACTCTTTGTCAAACCACTCATTCTCATGTGCAATGGCCAATTTTTGAGATTGGACACTTCCATTAGGTCCACTTATGAGTGACTTTCAAGTCAACATGCATGAAAATTTTAAAAAGGGGGATAATATACAAATAATACTATATATGTTATTTTACATCATGATACACCTTGAGATCACTATGAAAAATGATATACACATCTTAAATCTTCTAGGAGAATCCTATGAGTTGAATTATAATATGAAGTATTTAGAATTTAGAATTTGTTAGTTGTCAAGTGTCGTGTGCTAAGAAAAGGATCATTATAGTTGCTTTTTGATTACACATTATTTCATTGAATGAGCATATAGGATCATGAGTGAAGCATGAACACTTCACCGATTTAAGAGAACTAAATGGGCCTAAATTATTTTGATATTCACTACACTCGATTTCATGTAATGGGATAGAAGTTCGATTAGGGCTCAGTTTACCTAACTTATATTTGTATATATTTTTAGCAATTATAGGGTTTGATCTAAAAATAAGCCAATTCTAGATAGTCACATTACATCACAAAAAAATTTACCCTAGATTCTTGAAAAGTAAATTTTTTCACTTTGAAATACACCCTTAGAGAATGGTGTGATAACTCTCCTTTTAATTGAAAAAATAGAAACACTCCTAGGTTATTGGTGACTTGTATGTTGGAGTGAGTTTACAAAGAGGGTTGGCTAGTTCCCCTAGTGCAACACCTAAACTACTTATATCTCTTAAGGATAACTCTACTCTACCAAAATCAAAGGGGAAAAGGGAGGGAGAAAGGAAGGTAAAAACAAGAAAAGATGGTGGTACACCGAAATGGTTTGAGGATCTCAGACTTATTTGGATCACACAAATGAAGCACATGAGCCACACACAACATACACTAAATATAATTGATTATATAAAAGAAAAATTACTTCATATAAGGGTTTGGAATGAGTTATCACAAGACAAGAAGGGGCAACATATGCTCCACAAAAAAATCCTACAAAACACAATCTACAACCTATAAATTAACACAAAACAACATGAAGGCATGAAGATTAAACTAATAAAACAAGGATAAATATGTACCACAATCTAAAATCAGTCTGAAATAGAGTATACACTAAACACATATTGTAGAAAGGTAAAAATAGCTCCGTTATTGCTCTAAGAGGTGGAATATGCACATAAAATCACTCATGACTCTTTCTTTCTCACCCAAAAATATTGAGTTGCTCCAAAATCTGAATGAAAAGGCCATAATATTTTTACGATGCGTTTTAAAGCTTTAATAGAAGATCCGAGAAAGAGAAAGAAGGAGAGTTCTCAAATATGCAAGTATGAGATCTAAAAATAGGAAAATGTGTGCATATTTTTGTGTCAAAAGTATCATTTTACACATGAAACATGTGCTTCTGCTTTGTTTTAAAAATAGCCTTTGCAGTTTTTTTGTATCCAAAATTGTGCTCCAAAATAATACCGTGTTCTAAAAATAGATAAAACAAATTTCTTGCATTTTTGTTCATTTTGATCTAGTTTTAGAACTTCGGAAGATAGAATCAATTGAATCTATTGTTTTGGCTTCTCCATGCATCATTCTTAATAAGTTATGGTAAAAATAGTATTTTATGTTTGAAGAAAATCAAAATAGAGCATCTTTGTGATTTGATTGATACACACACGAATAATTCCTTCTTTTGATTTTCTCTTTTGATTTTGCATGACCTCGCATGTGGATTATGCTCTTTGTTTAGTGCCTTTGAATTTTTAACCTTTACATGGGCTTGCACGCCTTTATATCACAGAGCTTTTATTTATTTACTTTTCACTTGACACGAGGCTTCTCCTTCTTCATTATGTGGCTTTCTTGTCCTTTCTTTGCTCTTTGTCACACAAAATTTACTTTTACTTTGTCACACGAAATCTTTCCCGTATCGTGCACCTTTACTATAGATCAGTATGTGTCACATGGCTTTGCACATAGGATCTCTCTTTATTTTCTATGCAGATTGATGCAAACTTCCATAGAATGTCTTTACCGTCATGTGAAATTCTACGCGAGTCTTCTTATTTTATCTCTTGTTCGGTGGCTTTTCATCCTTATGACATGCATAGTCTTACGCGGCCTTGTGTATGACTTATATTACCTTTTGTATTGCGGTTTTCACATGGGATGATTATTTTCCTTCCTCCACATAATCTTGTGTGGTTATTTTCTATCTTTCCATGGACTCCAACTTCTATCTCACAAACCTTGCGTGGATCTTCCCTTTGTTGCACGAACTTTTGAGCGGCTTTGTTGTCTTTCTCGCTAAAGCACATCGAGACATTGTTTTCTCCTACTTTGATACTTTTTCCTCTAATACTTGAGCTAGTTGAGCATAAATACCGACAACTGATTTGAATAAGCATGGGAATCTTATTTGGATAACAATTTGGTGACTTTCAAGACATCTTCCGTGAAATGCAATAAACCAAGAGCCTTAATGCATCCATTAGGAATGGATTCATATATTAATTACTACAACTTCTTAGAGTTGTAAGAGAATTGATATTACCTTCCATAATAAAGAACAACTATGCTAGAATTACTTATTATACATACACAACACAAACAAATTACATGAAGCACAAAAAAAAGAAACTTCAAACAACAATGTGTGAGAACCACTTGGAGGAAAGTAAACACAACAAATAAAGGTGAAACAAATCCTTAATAGAAAATTTTGAGGTATATCCCATGAACTAGAATAGACAACTCATCACCATTTAGCTTACAGAGATGAAAGGCATTATGTTGTTTGTAACCTATGATTAAATAGGATCCACTCAAACTATCAAATTTTGTGTCTTTCGGGTTTAGATATTTCTTCATCCCACTTGAGCATAATGTCCCCTTCTCTAAATGTTCTTACATCTAATTTCTTATCAAAATTCCTTTTGACATGTGCTTAATGAAGTTCCATAGTTTTCATTGCCTTATTTTTGATTTAATATAACTCCATCAACTCTGCAAATCTGATTTCCATCGAATCTTCTTCCATCATCTCCATTTGTTTAATGAGGTATAGAGATGGAAATTTTTAGTGTAGGTTATTATTTATCCTTTTATTTGTTTATTAGGATAATTCTTGCACTTGTGTTAGCTCTACACTTGTTGTGTTATCTTGTTTAGGTGTACCAGTTATGTTGAGTTAGCTTACCAATTGTGTTGAGTTAGCTTACTAGTTGTGTGGAGTCAGCTCTACTTCCAGTATCAGTTAGTGAGAGTTATTCACCATTGATCTAGGTGGTAGTTTCAATTTCCTCCTCCTATATGTAAATCACCTGCATCATTCAATTATGGAGCAATGTATTGATTTGGATAAGAGTATTGAGATGGATCAATTTCTTGTTGTATTGTAATTATCTCATTGTTCTTCATGACTTGCAATTTTGTGTGTGTATTCTTAGTCTTGCCTTTGTGCAATTCATGTCTCACATTTCTCACCGGTGCAATCTTTGATTCAATGATTCTGCAATTCCCATTATGGTATCGAGTTTCCTTCATTCATCCATTACTCGCTTAGATTACTCGCTTAGAATTCAAATTTGAGATCTCTACATTTGAGGGATTTACTAGCCATGATCAAATTTATGCATATCTGAAGGTTTTTACTTTCCAAAAGATTTTTTGGCTCCATGCTAGTCATATCGAGCTCTTCCTTGCTCTCTCGTCCAAGCTCTATTTTTCCTAGCTTCGGATGACTTGAGAACTCTTTGTTTACTCAGATCTAAATGATTTATATTTTGGTTATTTTATCCTCAAAGCATACTTGGTCCCAACTCATTCTTTCTATGGTTCACCTACATTGATCAATTTACCTTGTATGTGCACCAAGGAGATCTCGTTTTAAGCTCAACTCTGTATTTTGTTTGGTTTTCCTCAAAACAGGGACCGTGATTACTATGATAAATTACATTGCGAGGAAAATTTGCATTACGAAATTTACATTCCAAAGAAAAAAATTTAGAGCTCCTCCTCTAACTCATTGAGATGTTTTTGGTTTTTTGTGCCTCAACGCGTTGTCGTTTCTCCAAAACGTGAGCAGTTTAGTTTTCTTGTTCATCTTGGTTATTATCTAACTCCGATCTCCATATCCTCATTATATTTTTGACTGTTTAGAAACCCTCAACATATGTGACTTAGAATATGGGACTCACTTTATGATCATCCTCAACATTTGGCGAACTCATCTGCTCACGTATCGAGCTTGGCTAAAACCTCGGCTTGTGTTTTGTTATGGCTTGATATTGATGTTAAGTTTCTCGTGCTTTGTGGGAAACACTAGTTTTTTTATTTATATGGCATGATTCTCTTAAATCCACCTTCATTATCTTTATCATGGCTCTATTATCTTGACCCGTGATCTTGCATACTTACTTGTGTCAACTCACAAATCAGCGCTCGTTCCTTCCTAAGTGGTGATTTAGTGGAATATCTCCTAGGCTCATAAATAGATTTTCTTGGTCGGATCTGATTTCTACCTCATCGTTCATTAAATTGAGATCTTTTCTTGAGATTTTCTCGACAGTATTTGATTTTTCGGTAGAGTCTTCGTGCCATTTTTGGTGTCTCGGTTGTGATTAAACCCCGCTCGGTCATTGTTTAGTGGTGTTTTTCCTTCTGTTTAGTGGTGGCTTTACCTTGCTCAGCAGCTGGCTCTTCCTACTTGGATCTATTTTTCCCTGCACGACGGTGACTTGGCGATGAATTGGGTGGTGACTCGATGGTGGCTCTTTAGTACTCCACAACGGCTTGACGGTGTCAATTCATCTCGATGCAGTTACTCAAGACCTTGGTGGCCGTTGTTTTAGATCGGATATCCCTTGTAAATATCAACCAAATTATCTTTAATTTCGATGTCATTACACTCTATCTTGATGACTATCTCGTTGGCCGATGAGGGTTATAACTATAATTTGGCCTCCTTTATTTTATTTTTGTTTTGACATTCAAAGAAAAATATATCTACTCGTTTTTATACATAAGTGTGTATGGAGAAAGCATGGCATAGTGGTGTATGATTTTTGACTATCAAGAGGTTTGTCATGGGTTTGACTCTCATATCTCCCACTCTAGTTCACTTCCTGGCTCAGACCGAGCTACCCTCAACTCGTTTTCCTAGCTCTTCAAGCTAGTCAACTAGCTCACCGATCTAGGCAATAAAAAAAATTAGAGGTAAAAAAAAATTGACTAATTTTTTTAAAGGATCATTTTTGTAATCGGATAAATATTTTTTGCTAAAAATTGGGAAAATATCATAATAAAATTGCATAATTATAAGTAGTTTGGGGGTTAAAATTTTGGATAAAAATAATTTTTCGAGTCATTTCAACATTCATTTAAAAGGGTAATTTATGTTTGGCTTTAGGGCACTACCCTCGAACCCACCTCATATCACGATTGGGAGCGCACAAGGGGCACTACTTGACCACGAGGGGGCTCACCCTCAAACCCCTATTGTGCAGTCTACTTATATAGTATTTTCATGTTTCCTTTTGTTCTTGAGTGTCAAAGACTCAAGGGTAAGGCCCAATATGACAGGTGGTCAAACCCCTTCATATGAAAACATTTTACTTCTTTCTTGCTAGCATAATATTGATTTGGAGCTAGAATATAAGAATAAATGGGACTCCACTATGTTTTGGATGCATTTTCGGTAGATCCCGATGTCTAATATTTTATGGGTGTTAAGTTATTACATTTATCATGGATTCATGCTCGATAATTTTATTTTGCACTATGAGAATGAGATGTTATTGTGTGAAATTTTTTTCGTTCGGGAGGACACAACAAATTTGTGGAAGAAAATAGATTGCTCAAAAATTAAAATTATCTTCTACATTCATTAATTCATGGAAATTATGACCTCATACACTCCCTACAAAGAAAATATTGTTAGCCTACAACATCACCCTCATATTGTGGATAGTCATATCCCCTAGTCCACTTGCACCTAGTCCACTTGGAGTTATTTTTCCTACACCCATTAACCTTAAAATATTAGTTTCTAAGTCCGATCCTTCTCTACATGGAGAAAACACACTCTATGTATTATACGCTTCCGACTATTTTGAGAAGCATACTTGCATTCGGTTCTTGCATAATTTTTATGGGTTTCAGCTCGATCCAGAGGATCCTCAAAAGTTATATCTTCTCATAATAATTTTTAATTTTTAAAGCATGGAGAAAAATTATACGATTTTTTCGAATCTTGTTTGCAAAATTTGGAGTTTTGTGAAATTTTCGTGCAACCGGCAAAATTTGGAGTTTTGGACATGTGCACGCTCGCCAAGTGTTTCAATTATATTACGACACGTGGACAATTTGTGTGACATACTAAAAGTGGTTTTTGGGAACGCCGGTCTTGGACACTCGTTTTTAGACAAATGGACCCCGCTATTTACTGGCTGGGGGCCCTCAGCCAGGTTCGACACACTCGATTATGGAGGGGTGTCTTGGCCTCCTTCTCATTTAATCACTAAACCAACTTGTGTATATATATGCTCCTGTAATTGCATTTGCGCTATGCATGTGGGACTATTAGACATGCCTTTTTAAACTATGCAATTACCATTTCCACGCATTTTTATTTAATTTCCATATTCCACGCATTGCATTAATCCTTTATTACCATATTCCACGCATTTATCCAAATCCTTTATTACCTGGTCCACGCATTATCCTTGGATTTTTAAGGCACCTAAAAATATACATCCATGCGCCATATTTATCCAACCAACCAAAATGCGCCCACTCCCTATGTAGCTAAGGTGGCTCTTAAGCCAATGCAAACAACCCTCCTTTTGCATTATTAAATGCCTTCCTTCTTTCACGCACCCACAATGTGGGATAAACCTCTACAAAATCCGCCTAAGGAGAAGGAGAGGGAAGTGGAGGGGATTTGAACATACTAACCTCCCATGCAAAATTTTAGGTGCCTAACCATTGAGCCAACCACTTGAAACATTATAAAAGGAGAGTTATTTTATTTGAATAGCATTCGGGTCTGTGCTAAAATATTGTAATGCTCATAACTTGAGCTAGGAGTGGAATTTTGAGGAGATGTAAAAAGCAACCCCTATTATTTTTGACAGAGGAAGACTGTGAGAAGGTCATAATTTTGTAGAATTCTTTGTAAAGAATTATTTTCAAGATTTTAATAGATCGGTCCCATTCAACCGGACCTGGAGACGTAGGCCTCAAGCGCCGAACTCCGTTATCAATTCTTGTGTCAAATTGCTGGTGAATTCTCTTCATTTTCTTTAAATATTTGCACAGTACTTGCAGTTTTTATTCTTTTATTAAAAATACAAAAAGGATATAATGCTCAATTTTTACATCGAAAATCAATACAAAGCAAAGAAATGTGTGTGCACAATTGCTAGTTAAATTTGATTTTCAGATCATTGGTATCAGAGCTGGTTTTGACTGATTTTTGGTTCAGATTAACGTGTTTTGATTGCAAGTTGTGTGTTGATGTTAACAAGGTCTCGATCTAAGAAGGGTGAAGGAGAGTTAGTTGAAGGAGATCCCAAAATTGGTACCAGATGATCTCGAAGTCCTACAATGGCGGATCGAGAGGAAGTGGAAGAAAACTTTCGTCAATCATTCCAACAGATGAAGGAAATGGTGGAAGAAATGTACCAAGATAGGCAAAGGGAAAAGGGAACTAGAGGAGGTAAGAAAGAAGAAAGCTCTAGTTCTGATATTCCAAAAAGAGACTCTTTAAAATCTGATTTTCCTTCATTAAAGTTAGATATCAAGTTTGAATTGCCTATGTATACTGGAGAGCTAAATGCAGAGAAGTTGGATAACTGGGTCAAGCAGATAGAAGTATATTGCAGGGTTCAGAGAATTGTTGATGATGAAGCAAAGATTCATCTAGCAACTCTTCGGATGGGTGGCACAACACTCATTTGGTGGGAGAGTAAGCTTCAGGAAGTGGAAGAAAACAAAGGTATAGAAATCACTTCTTGGTCTGAATTTGTTTCAAATCTTAGGCAACAATTTTATCCTCTTGGTTATAAGCAACAAGCTATGATGGATTGGAAACATTAAGACAAACTAAGGGACAAAGTGTTCAAGAATACACACAAGAATTTAGGAAAAGGGCTCTAATTCTGGGAATTTCCTAAACACGTAAAGAAACACTACTCAAATATATTGTGGATCGTGCATAGTTATCTAAGGCATATGATACTTGTTTTAGGTCCTACTAATCTTGATGCAATATGTGTTCAAGCAACCCATTTGGAAGCACGAGGGAAAATGACAAAGGAGTCCTCTTTCTCTTCTTTTTAATCAAGAACAAGCAATCTGAAGGAAAAGGTTCGAAAGAACAAGGAAAAGGAAAGGGTAAGCATAAAACAAACTCTACTATTAAGAAGGAAGATGAAAAACCATTTTGTAATCATTGTAAAAAAAACCATGATGAGTCTAAATGTTGGAAATTACATCCTGAAAAGAAGCCTAAATGGATGGTTAAGAAAGGAAAAGAAAAGAAAACAAACACTGTAGTGCATGATCTTGGTTCTGATTCAGGTGATGAAACCAAAATCACAACTATGAGTTTTCAAGGTAAATCAACTCTTTCAATTTCCAACAATAGCACTACAGATGTTGCATCTTCTTCTAGTAAACAAACTATACCTGATGATAAGAAAAGGAATGAGCTTTTCCACATTAGAGTAATTTCAAAGCATACGAAAATTGATACTCTTTTTTATAGTGGATCTCAAGCTAATCTAATTTCTGAGGAGGTTGTTAAGAAACTAGGACTCAAAACTAAACCACATCCTAAGCCTTATCCTTTGGGCTGGGTTTGTGATGATGCAAAACTGCAGGTAACTAAAACTTGTACTTTCAGATTTTCCATTACAGACAAGTTTATTGATGAGGTTGAATTGGATGTAGTTCCTTTGGATATTTGTGGGGTGGTTTTGGGAAGTCCTTATTTGTATGATCGTAAAGCAATCTTCTATAGGGAAGAAAATAAATATTTTCTTGTAAAGGATGGAATTGAGTTTATTATTAGAGCTCACCGTGAAAAGAATAATCTATCCTTGGTAACTGCAGGTCAAATGAAAAGGCTTGTAAACTCAAGCAAAAGTTTTGTGCTCATGGTGGTCAAAGCCAAAGAAAAAGAACATGAGATGGCTTTTGAGACTTGCGATCTGAAACATAAGGATGAATTGGTAAAAATTGTTTCTCATTTTGATGATGTTTTTCAGGATCCACAGGTCTACCTCCCAAAAGAGGGGTTCAACATGAGATACAGTTGCTTCAGGATGCACCTCTTCCCAATATCGAATGTACAGGTTGTCAGTAGTAGAGAATGAGGAAATCAAGAGACAGGTAATGGAACTTTTGGCTCAAGGTATAATTCATCCAAGTACATCCCCATGTGGTTCACCAATTATATTGGTTCCTAAGAAGGATGGCACTTGGCGAATGTGTGTTGATTTCCATGCTTTAAACAAGATTACTATAAAGAATCGTTACCCTCTTCCTAGAATAGATGATTTACTGGATCAATTAAAGAATGCAATTTATTTCACTAAGTTAGACTTAAGAAGTGGTTATCACCAAGTAAGAATTGCAGAAGGTGATGTTTGGAAAACTACTTTTAAAATGAAACAGGGATTGTTTGAATGGTTAGTGATGCCTTTTGGTTTGTGCAATGCACCAAAACATTCATGAGAGTTATGAATGAAATCTTTAGACCATTCATTGATAATTTCGTTATTGTCTACTTAGATGATATTCTTATTTTCAGTAAGTCATGGGATGAACATGTTAAACACATCCAGAAAGTCTTAGATGCACTAAGGAAAGAGAAATTGTATTTGAAGATGTCAAAATGTGAATTTGGAAAAACATCTTTAATTTACTTGGGTTATATTGTAGGAAATGGAGAATTGAGAATTGATCCTGCAAAAATAGAGGTTATTGTGAAATGGCCTAGACCCACTAATGTGACGGAAGTTAGAAGTTTTCTAGGTGCGCTTTAAGATCGAGAAAATTTATTGCTAACTTCTCATATATCAGCATCTCCTTTGCATGATGCTTTGACAAGTATTAAACAGGTCTTTCAGTGGGGAGGAAAACAACAAAAAGCCTTTGATACACTGAAAGAGAAGATAAGTACCGCTCCGATCTTGGCACTTCCAGATTTACAACATTCATTTGAGATTGAGATAGATGCTAGTGACTACGCAATGGGGGCAGTTTTGATGCAGAACAAACGACCAGTGTGTTACCATTCAGAAACCTTTACAAGTGCGGTAAGAAACTATCCAACTTATGATAAAGAGTTGTATGCTTTGGTTCAAAGTGTTAAAAAGTGGAAGCATTATTTAATGGGAAAAGAAACAATTATCCATACTGACCATCAACCGCTTCAATACTTACAAACACAAACCAAATTGCAGCAGTCTAGACATTTCAGGTGGATGGGATTTTTGCAACAATTTCATCTTGTAATCAGGTATAAAAAAGGTATTCAAAACAAGGTTGCCGACATGTTATCTAGACCACCAGTGGTAGTAGCATCTATTCTTTTGCAACGCATAGTTCTTTGGCTCATGTTAGTTACAAGGAACAATATGTAAATGATGTTGACTTTAGAGAAGTGTATGAGGATCTAGTAAGTGGGAAACAAGTAGGAGAAAAAGATTATCATTTGCATGAAGGATTGTTATATCATTCTGGAAAACTTTGTATTCCAGAAAATGAGCATGTGCATATGATTAGGGAAGCACATACTTCTCTTATTTTAGGGCATTTTGGTGTTAGTAAGACAATTTGCACATTTACAAAAATATTGTTATTGGCCTAGAATGCATGAACATGTAAACAGTATATTAAGGGATGTGTTCTTTGTGCCACAAGCAAGCCAAGTAACAGGAAATTAGGACTTTACACTCCTCTTCCTATTCCAACAAGGCCTTGGGAAAGTGTTTCCATGGACTTTGTAGGAGGCTTGCCCATGACACGAAAGAAACATGATTACTTATATGTGGTAGTGGATAGATTTAGCAAAATGTGTGTGTTGGTTCCATGTACTAAACAAATAACTAGTGAGGGAACTACACATTTGTTTTTTCAGTTTGTTTGGGTTCATTTTGGTTTACCTACTTCAATTATATCTGATCGGGATTCTAGATTTCTTGGGGAATTTTGGTCAACATTGTGGGGGTTAATGGACACAAAACTGAAAAAGAGCACTACTTTTCATCCACAGACTGATGGTCAAACAGAGGTTGTAAACCGCACAGTGGTACAATTACTTAGGGGCTATAGTAACAAACATCCTAAATTGTGGGATGAACATCTTTATTATGTGCAACATGCTTATAATCGCCTTACATTCTTCTACTTTGAAGTCTCCATTTGAGACTTGTTATGGATATCTACCTAATTCTCCATTAGATATATATTATGGACATGAAACTGTTGTTAATGGTTCAAGTGATTCTGACAAGGCTAAAAGATTTGTGCAGAGAATACAACAGGTTCATCAGTATGTCCGTGAACAATTGGAGAAAAGTCAAGCTAAGTACAAAGCTAGGCATGATAAACATAGAACTAATCACAAGTTCAAAGTTGGTGATTCAGTTTGGCTTCACATCAGTAAGGAAAGACTGATAGGTGAAGGTAAAAAATTGAAACCTATACGGTATGGTCCGTTCCAAATATTGGAAAAAATTGGTAACAACGCTTTCCGGTTGGATTTACCTCCATATATGCAAATCTACTCAGTTGTAAATGTTGAGAATTTAAGATTGTATGAACCGCCTATGATTTTTGATCATGATGATTCTAACATAATGCCTTCCATTGATGATTTTTCTCCTGAGTATCTTGATGAGTTGTAGGAAGACATCATTTTGGACAGGAAAGTAAGAACTTCGCGAAGGGGTGATATTGAGTATCTTCATGTTGGGTTCAAAGGCATGCATCCAAACAAGGCTAAATGGATGGAAACCGAAAGGTGAGGGAGAAATACCCTCACCTATTCACCAATTAAGTTGACTTTTGGGGTCCAAAAGTTTCTCAGTGGGGAGGAATGATCCAGAGGATCCTCACAGAGAAACACCGATCTAAGATCTTCTCATAATAAATTTGCAGTCATTTTTAAAGCGTGGAGAAAAATTATACGATTCCGATCGATATCTTGTTTGTAGGAAACGGAGCTCGTTTGCAAAAGTTATAGCCCGCTGAAATTTTTGGGCAACTGCAAAATTTGGAGTTTTGTGCAGGTTGGACGTGTGCACGCTCGCCAAGTGTTTCAATTATATTGTGACACGTGGACAATTTGTGTGACGAACTAAAAGTGGTTTTTGGGAACGCCGGTCTTGGACACTCGTTTTCAGACAAATGGACCCCGCTATTTACTGGCAGGGGCCCTCAGCCAGGTTCGACACACTCGATTATGGAGGGGTGTCTTGGCCTCCTTCTCATTTTATCACTATACCAACTTGTGTATATATATTCTTGTAATTGCATTTGTGCTATGCATGTGGGACTATATGATATGCCATTTTAAACTATGCAATTACCATTTCCACGCATTTTTATTTAATATTTTACCATTTCCACGCATTATCTTTGGCATTATTCTAGGTGCCTAAAAATACACATCCATGCGCCATATTTATCCAACCAAAAATGCGCCCACTTCCTAAGTAGCTAAGGTGGCTCTTAAGCCAATGCAAACAGCCCCCTCTTTGCATTATTAAATGCCTTCCTTCTTTCACGCACCCACAATGTGGGATAAACCACTACAAATCCGCCTAAGGAGAAGGAGAGAGAAGTGGAGGGGATTTGAACAGCTAACCTCCCATGCAAAAGTTTAGGCACCTAACCATTGAGCCAGCCGCTTGGAAACATTATAAAAGGAGAGTTATTTTATTTGAATAGCATTCGGGTCTGTGCTAAAAGATTGTAATGCTCATAACTTGAGCTAGGAGTGGAATTTTGAGGAGATGTAAAAAGCAACCCCTATTATTTTTGACAGAGGAAGACTATGAGAAGGTCAAATTTTGTATAATTTTTTAAAGAATTATTTTCAATATTTTAATAGATCGGTCCCATTCAACCGGACCCGGAGACGTAGGCCTCAAGTGCCGAACTCCGTTATCAATTCTTGTGTCAAATTGCTGGTGAATTCTCTTCTTTTCTTTAAATATTTGCACAGTACTTGCAGTTTTTATTCTTTTATTAAAAATACAAAAGGATATAATGCTCAATTTTTACATCGAAAATCAATACGAAGCAAAGAAATGTGTGTGCAAATTTGATTTTCGTGATCAAAATTCTTCCAAAAAATGCTAATGTTAATCATTTGAACTCCATTCACATATTTTTACACAATATACCATCAACAAAACATAGGGAATGGACTCAGTAATCTAAAATATCTACTTTTTCTCTATCTAAACCCTATGAGCATTTCAAAAGAAAATGGATCATATTTTTAGTCTAACTTTGATGAAATGAGGGAGAAACAATTATTGGACCATCTTGAAGTACTAAAATAGGATTTAAATCATCATGCAAGTCTGAATCTAATTGTTCACACAATCCTCTTCCTCTAACCAACCTAGTGGCCTTAACATCGATCATATTCCATGACTTTGTGATTCTACTTGCTCCCTTCTCATTCAAATCCTTAATTAACCTCATAATCATGCAATCCTTAACTTTGAAGGTAATTGGTTGCTCCAATTTTTCATCATTTTTTTGTACCAACATGGCTAAGATTGTATCGATTGCTCCAAAACATATGGAATAAAATATTTGTTAAAACCTGGATTGACAAGTGTTTGAACTTGTGAAATG
Source organism: Taxus wallichiana var. yunnanensis (assembly GCA_018340775.1). Lineage (NCBI taxonomy): Eukaryota > Viridiplantae > Streptophyta > Pinopsida > Cupressales > Taxaceae > Taxus > Taxus wallichiana. The sequence continues at coordinate 151,012,111 of CM031240.1, forward strand.
ACATATTTGATTACTTCAAATGCATTTTTCCTTTTGTTTCCAACTGAAAACCATGTTCTTTTTTAGCATTGAGTTTAGTGGTTTTACAAAATTTGTAAAATTTGGAATAAATATTTTGATAAAATTAATTCTTCCTAAGAAACTTTACAACGCCTTTTTGTGATTAAGAAAAGATAAGGATAAGATTACACTTACCCATTTTAGATCAATTGTGATACCTTCTTTGGATATAATGACCAAACAACTTACCTTCATGAATTGAAAATACGCTCTTCTTTGGATTTAGTGAAATACCAAATTGTTTGCATCTCTCAAAAAAAGATGAGATGAATCATTTGATCTACACCATGCTTTGAAACAATGATTATATCATCCAAATAAAGAATAACTAAATTATTGATTAATCATCGGAATGTTAAATCTATTACACGTTGAAATGTGGCCCCTACATTTAACAATCCAAATGACATCTTTCTATATGCACATGTGCCCCATTTCATAGTAAATGTTTATTTAAACATATACGATTCTTGTACCAAAATTTTATTGTAACTGCTAGCCATCAAGCAATGAGAAATTTTTTAAACCACTTACCCTTTGCAAAATTTGTTCCATCGATGGTAGTGGGTAATGATCTTTCAAGGAAGCTCTGTTTAGATCTCTGAAATCTACACACAACCATATTTATCCATTCTTATTTCTTATCACAAGTGAAATTAGCCACCCATGATGATTATTTGATAGGAAAAATAATGTTAGCTTTGATCAACTTGTCCAACTCTTGTTTCATCAGTGGTTCAATCTTAGGATTGATAGGTCTTTTCTTTTAGCATTGGTTTTGTTTTTTTATCCAAATTTGTGGCATGCTAAGATAAGTCCAAATTAAAACCCTTTTGATAACTCCATGAAAAAACATCATCAATTCTTTATCAAGTTGAAAAAATCAATCTTTTCATCTATTGTATATATCTCCTTTAAATATGACAAACAAAAATATGGAAATCAAAGAAACTCAAATTGACATTTATTTGTGCTAAAATTCATGCCCATAGATTAGAAGGTGCCACCATGGAATAAATTGCGCCCCCGGCATGATTAGAAAGGCGCCAACATGGGAAAAATTTAGGCATGATTAAAAGGCACCGAACATGGAAAAGTTACCTTCATAGATTGAAAACCGACACCACATTTTCAAGGTTTGGCGCATTAAAATTATTTTGACATGAGGATGGATGTGCCAAGGTGCACCTTCAGGAGGCGCAACATTTTGAGCGTTGACACCCCAAACCCGACAAGAAGCAAACCCTGACCCAGAAATATTCAAATGGCCATAAATTTTCACAGGGAGCTCGGATTCACGCAAGGTTGGACTTTTCGAAAATCTTACAAGGTCCTCTATCCAAATACGAATATATATCTTTAATTGGGTGAGAACAAGTTCTTCAAAAATGCAAAATACAATTCGCCATTTTTTGGGTTTGCTAGGGTTCTCACCTACCGCCATAATGAGATGAATTAAATACAACCTAGGAGGTGGTTGGGGTAGATTTAGATTTCCTCTCTCTTCCCTTTCTCATTCTTCCTATAAATTATAAGGAGGGGATTCTTTCTAAAGGTTAGACATTCTTGTTTTTCCCCTCCCTTCTTCTCTTTGGCAGGTGAATTTGTGGAGTTCAAACCTCCCATCTAAAACTGTAATGCAACTTTGCCTCTTGGCATTTAGTAGTGTATTGTATCAATATTTGGAGCAAGTAAGGCATGTATGTGGATGATTCTCAACCCTCTCTATGTTCATTTTCATCCTCTAATCTTTCACCGCAAATTGGGTTATCTTTCATGATCTTGCATTGCATTTTAATGGTTTGCGTTTATTAGCAAGACCGGTGTTCTTTATTCCTCGGTGTATCACCTTTGTTAGTTTAGGTTTACTTTTTATGCATATTATTACCCTATCTCCTTGGCAAGTTAGATTAGGTTTTTGAGTAAACCCTCTGCATTTTTATGTGTGCATCTAAATAGAGGAATAGGAACCGGCCTTCATCCGGAGAGCTTTCCCGATTCGTAGGGTCCCACACTTGGGAAAAGCTCCATGTTATGAAATCACACTACGAGTATCAACCCATTGAGTTGCAGACATTCAGGGGTGTTGTGATTCACCATCAACATCATCTTTATTACATACCTTGCCCACTTTGAGTGCTTTGTCATTGCCAATGTTGATTTCTTCGTAATCATCTTGTTTGATCATCATATTGTATTTATCACTTATGATTTGGTCATATGTGTTATAGATAGATTCAATAGTAACCAATCCTTAAGGAATATTATTATATTTCAGCTAAATAATTTGATCATCATATTTTTGCAATATTCCCTAATTTCTAACCTAAAAATTAGCTTCCTCTTGCAAAAAATTGACAATTTGTTGATTTGATTAAAATGCTTGCCAACTAACATTGTTTCCAGGATAGAAGGCCCTACCTCTATCTTGATATGTTGTTGATCATTTTCCTTCTTGATCTGATTTAAAATATCAACCTGAGCACCAATGACATCTTATCTATCTACATGTTTCTTCTTCTCTCTAGGAATAGATTGAATATTGAAAGCATCAAAATCTTCAATTAAATCACATACTCTATTCTTGTAGGATCACAACAAGTTGTGCTTAGTTGTAGCCTATCCTCTAATTTGATTAACCACTAACTCACTATCACCAAAAGCTTGTAATTTCTTCACTCCTTTCCTTCTTTCCCACTGAAGACCATCCACAAGGGTGTCATACTCATTTGTGTTGTTAGTGCAAGTAAACTAAAATCTCAGAGTTGAGAAATAATTTTTCTTTTTTGGGAATCAACATGATCCCTCCAATTACTCCATTATTTCTTATTGATCCATTGAAGTAGAACTTTGACAAACCTTCATCTTATTGATATGTTTTGACAAGGTTAGGAATAATAAAAATTTTCCTCATGCAAATAACATGTTCCAAGATTTGATTCTTCAATATAACCATGTGGACCAATAACATGAGTTTGAGTATCCCATTCATCAAGCAATAAATCAAGAATTCCCTCAAGAAGTGTGGTTGGCTCTTGGTCAACTAGTTGGTCTTCTTCATCAATGATTATGTAATTTGAGTTAATGACACTAGGAACATAAGGCTCTATGTGATCTGTTGAGATTGGTTTAGACCTTATGGTAACCTTGGTGCCATATCTTGTTCTAAATAACATGTGAGACCATTTTGATGATAAGTAACCTCTAATTTTGGCCATGAAATCTCTAAAAAGACACAAGGAAAAGAGAGGAGGAAGATCAATGATAAAAACATCTTGAGGAATGGAAAATTTGGGGCATGTGTGCAAGGTAAACTCATACCTCTAATGACTCCAAGAGTATCTATGGGTGTCCCATCAAGATGAAATACTCCCTTAGAAAGAGGTTCATAATCTAGAATAAGTTTGTCAACAAATTTCTTAGGCATAATTGAGCTAGAGGCCCCAAAATCAACCATACAGGTTTGGAACTAAATTTTGACCTATGATCAATGAAACATAGAAGGGATGTGGCTTAACACTCTTGTTTTCTTGAGATTTTGGTAGATCAGGTGTATTGGTGAGCACAACCTTAGATGGTTCTTTAGATGGTTGGATAGAGAGATTGAGGTTAGACAAAGCTTCCTGCAAGAGGTCTTTCTGTCCAGGGAAGAGATAAAGTATCCCATATTGACATATTAAATTTGGTTTGCTTCATATGCTCAAGGATATTAAATGATGGATTACTAAAATTCTGTTGTAATTTTCTAATAACAACACCTTGTATTGGAGGCATGGAAATTGGAGTCTCTTGCTAATTTTGAGCTTTTATAGGCTAACTTGTTTAACTGGGTTTGTTGATTTGAAACTAGAATGACAACTTTTAAAGATGGAGGATGTTGAGGGTTGATCTTATGAGTAGGCTACTCCACTTCTAATGCTCTTTTCTTGGACCTTGTGTTTGTTGCTACAGTAGAGAATTCTGATTTTTGTGATTGTCAAGTTGATTTATTCCATAAAAATCATCTTCCTTCAATTTAAGAATGTAGCATCATTTTGCACTAACTCTTGTGAAACCTCTGTTTTAGTGGAACCTTGATTGATGGACATTGGTACATAGCAATTGTTTGCACCATAAGTTCCCGATTCGAATACCATTAAAGCATGAAATATGAGTATGGGGTTGTGATTAAGAAGATATTGAATAAATGGATGCCTAAATTTAATTACAATGTAGCATTAGAATGAATATGAAATAAGAATAAATATGACCCAAGAAAATTAAGATAGAAAGTATGAAACCCTAGTTTTAAAGAGGAGATAAAAGACTTAGTTGATTTGCAACCAAATTTGGATTGTGCCGTAATGAGATGAACTGATGAATAGAGAGGGAGAAGTGTCACAAAGAACCTCATAAAAATGTGTGACCAAAAGATTTACCTAGATTGGGGCATATAGAATGGGTCGGGAGCTCTGCAAGTGCCACAGACTGCTCTAGGTGCCTGTGACTACTCAAACCCTCAAGAAACCTCCTTCGTAGGGTCGTGAGATGTTCGTTGTCCTTTACTTCTTATCACTAGTATGTCACACAATTATTTCCAATGTTGTGGATAAATTGCAATGAAATAATGACTTGTAAAACCTCAAGAGTGCATCAAATCTCAAAAAGAAATGAATGTAAATGAGGGGTTATATTGTCTTCATTTATCAAATGAGTGAACTTACGACTAAGTGTTGTACTACATTTTAGAACCAATATAGTTCTAGGTGTGTGTGTCAAGAATTATATCCTAGGTGGATCTTATGTGTGTCACATTTGATAGCAAGAAAATAGATAGATGTATAAGATGTAAGTATATGTGTGCATGGAATAGAATGAACTTCCCCTCCTATGAAGTTTATATAGAAGAATGCAGTCCCTTACCCTTAAATGGATGCTAGAATAGATGCTTGAAAGCTCTTGAATAGCCTTTGGATGCAACCTTAGGTGGTGATAGTTAATGCTTAGTGTTTGGTCCTTTATTATGATCACATAAATTTATATTTATATGATTGCTTTGCTTGAATTTCATAATTAACCCCGAAAATTCCGACAACTAAAAATATAAGATGCTCAAACGGATAGAAAGGACCCAAAAGATGTGAAAAAGTACAAAGATGTTAGTGGCTCCCAGAGGGGACATGGGCACCTGGCAATGGCGTCTTGGTTGGCCACTAGTGTCTAGGATGAGAAATGTTAAGGTTTGAAAATACATATTGAGCTAGATAGAGTGTAAGACCAAAACTGGTAGTAGAAAATAAGCAAACATGGCCAAGGACATGGGTTAATCAAGACTTTTCTTACTTAGAAATCATATGAATAGTAGTATGCAATCAGGACTAGATATATACCCAAAGTGTGTGATTTTGTGTCTACATTTTCCCCCACTTTATGTTGATGAGTGAATTCTTGATAACATAAAGTAGTTAACGATGTGTGCTGATAACCATGTAGCTTGATGGCAAGAGCATGTCGAGAGAAAAGAGAAAGCATGGAGTGATAAAAATTTGAAGCATGGATACTAGAGAAGATGAAGTGCAAAAATTGATGATGATGATGACCCTAGGGCAAGGGCATATGTGTCACTATCGTGTTTTACTTCTTTTTTCGATTGTTGTTGATGTGTTGATTACAATTGATGTTGTTGATCATGTGACTATCACTTCCCATAAAGATGGACCTACAAAAGAGAAGAACAAACAAGTAGTCAAATATGCATGTATATGATCAAAATGTGTAAAATGTATGTAAGAAAGTATTGAAAAATGTGAAAAATGTGAAAAAGGAACATGTGCACCTGATCTATGATGAGAAAAGGGTGTAGAAAGGATCCTAAGATGATGTATAAGAACAAATTTTTCAAGCAGTATCACACCAATTGTTGTGTCGAATGCAAGTTTTTTGGGTGATCTCACGCCAAGAACTAGAAGAAATGTATGGGAAAAATTATAGTGTCATCCTCCAACCTTTAATTAGTTCTTGAAGTATGGAAAACCACTACATATGGTGTGTAAAAATCTAATCTAGTTTGACCAATTCTAATCCAATACAAAAGAAGTAAATTTTGTATGGTGCATGTATATTGATTGATAAGGACTATGTTCCCTTTAAAAGCTATTATGTGAATTGATGTTTGCTATGTTGCACTTTGAAGAATGTTGTGTAAATTCTTTTGGTCGAGGTGTTTATGAAGGGTCGGGGCTGCCCAGCATTATTATCCTAGTTTGGGTGTTGGTGTCTATGCTTTGTTTAGGACTCAAGTAAGATTATGAGTCATGTCTGATGTTGATGATTGTGTTATAATGGTACTAAAATGTGATAAAATGTGATCAGTAGACTATTGTATGGGGTGACCGATTCACCCAAATGATGCCCCCTTTGTTTGAGGTGCATACAATGTTGCTAAGGATAATGCATCCCAAAGGATTACTAAACATTGTGCTGAAATTGATGCCCTACATGGGGAGGGAGTGTGCTTGGTAGAAACCAAGGCACACACAAACAAAGTGGCTAGGAGACAAGTGTTAGTGCAAGCAATAAAAACACACATGTAGAAGAAATATGTAAGATAACAAACAAGCAGACAAAGTATAAACTAAGACGTAAGAAGATAGTGTAGATCGCAAAAAGAGGGTTGAAAATATGGGACATCACTCATGATGTCGCAAAACAATAAGGTCGAGATAGCCAAAAATGATAGTGTGCATACAAGATAAAGGGAAAAGCCCGCAAATAATGGCATATAATGAGAAGAAAAGGCAGACAATATCAAGCAATGTATCAGACAACCATGGTGGCAAATAGACTCAGTAAAGCTGTAGTTGCACATGAAGCACTTATTAGAATGTGATAAAGATAAGAAGTATGTCAAGACATGTATAATATGATATAGTAATGTGCTATGAAAAATGAAACAATAACACCTGTAGTGTATGAAAGTGGATGCCCCTAGGAGTTGTTGTGGGACTGGTAATAGGTACTGCCTTAAGCATCCATGTTGTTTGTGTGGATCTGTAGAATTTGAAATCACAACTAAAAATAAATTGAACACGCATGTGTGTATGATAAAGATAATGACATACAAGATATCTATCTAGTATGTGTAATAAAGTGTACATGTAAGCATAAGGAAGAAAGAGTAAATGCAACCAATATATGCAACATGTTGTGGATGAGATGGAATGGAATGCAGATTTAATGATAGGAGTAGAATTCCCCCGACTGGATGTGTATGTAAGATATAAGGTTCATTAATACATGCCCCCTCAGAAGTCAAGAATGAACTGTAAACAAGATTACATCATTGGGAAAAGGTCCGGATGGTGCGCTAGAAATATTTGATCGATAATGCCTAGAGTGTTTAGAGGAATTTAGTGAATGTGTGAGTGTGGTGAAATTCCATATGAGATGTATACCCTTAGCAATCGAGTATGGACCATGTAACTAGAGTGTGTCATAAGGTGATGACCGTAGTGTGTAGAATTAGATGTCAAAAAGATATGTCGTGAATGTGTAGAGTATATATTGCGTAGAAAGAGATATGAAAAAATGTGATGTGTAGTGTGTAGTGTGTAAAGTGTGTAGTGTGTAGTGTGTAGTGTGATGTGTGTGTGTGTGTAATGTGTAGTGTAGTAGTGTAGTGTGTAGTGTGTAGTGTGTGTGTAGGTTCATGTGTGGTGTGTAGTGAGGTTCAGTATAGTATTCCCTCAACAATCAAGTTTGAACCATAACATGATAGTGCGTCATTAGGTAATGATGATACAAATGTATCAAGTGGTTTGTATTTGTTCTTAGGAGATATTAAACATTAAGCATAGAGCGTCAAATGCATGGGATAATAGAGACATTTAATAGCAATGCAAGGGTAGGAAGTTATGATTCCCCCCAAATATGTAAGTGATGGGGATCTAGTCGATGACGCTAAGTGGATCAATGTAAGGAGTAGTTTCTTGACAAAAGTGATTGGAAATGAAGTGGTGATTGTGAAGGGGCCTTGGGTGGAGGAATTTGAAAGAGGTTAGCTAGAGTTTACTTGTCTTGCGTAGTTAGTGGTTTATTTTTTGGTAACATCGTAGAAGACTTGAGAGGAGGATATGTTGGTTTCTTTTTTGACTTAGTAATGTTGCAGATGACTCAATAGGAGGCGGAGTGAGACTACTTTTAAGAGGAAATTTCTTAGTTTGAGTGGATTTCATTGGTATTACTTGAGTGACTAAAGAAGGAACATGAGAAGTGATAGCATGATTCTCATTAGACATAGATGCATCAGATTTAGGAACCCATTTGGATGTAAAAATTGGAGATGACCATGTAACAGAATGTCATGTAGCGAATGAGATAAAACCTTGATGCTTAAGATGCTTGATTCTTCATTGTAAAGCATAACAATCATTTTCATTATGTCCATTGATTCGATGATAATTACAATATGGATTACCTTGATATTTTGCAAGATGATAAGGAGGATAGCCATGAGTAGATGGTAAAGTGATCAATTGATGACTAAGGAGCTCAATAAGAATATCATGTTTCTTAGTGTTGTGATCAAACGTGAGAGGCTCTGGAAATGGAAATACTTGAGGCTCACTGATATGAGCACATGTAGAAGACATAGAATGAGGATGAGAAGAAGAACTAGCATTATCCTGAGAAGCGTCCTTAAGTTATTGGATTTCATATTTAAGATATGTAATCGTTGATTCCATATCCTGAAATTTGTCTTGAAATAAAGAATACAAAGCTTGAATTGACTCCAACATGGGTTGATTAGATGGAGGATCATGAAGGATAGGGTTGTCGAATAGATGATCTAAGATAGAAGTCACTTGATGTGGCAGTGCATCTCTAGGGAGATACATGGTGTCTAGGTATTTTTTTAGAACAACTTGGCAATTAGGATGCATTTTAATTAAATCATATAAAGAGACTTGAGGAATTTTTAGATCCATGAGAGAATATAAATGAGGATCCAAGAGCATTTGAATGTTGGGTTCACAAATGATTAAGAAAATATTGAATAATCATATGCCTAAATCTAATTGTAATGTAGCAATAAAATGAATATGCAATAAGAATAAATCTAACCCAAGAAAATTAAGCTAGAAAATATGAAACCCTAGTTACAAAGAGGAGATAAAAAGACTTAGATGATTTGTAACCAAATCAAGACTATGCTGCAGTGATGAACTGATGAACAAAGAGGGATAAGTTTTACACATAACCTCGAAAAAATGTGCGACTCGACGATTTTCCTGGAATGGGTCGAGGGGTGCTGGGGGTGCCATAGACCTGCTCTTGTGCCTGTGACTGCTCAAACCCTTAGAAACCTCCTTTATAAGGCCACAAAATGTTCATTTTCCTTTTCTTCTTGTCATTAGTATGTCACACAATGATTTTTGATGTCATTGATAACCTACAATGAAAGAATGACCTGCAAAACCCTCAAGAGTGCATCAAATCCCAAAAAGAAAAGAATGCAAATAAGGGGTTGGAATGTCCTCATTTGTCAAATGAGTGAACTTACGATTGAGTATTTCACTACATTTTAGGCCCAATGTAGTTCTAGTTGTGTGTGTGTGTGTGTGTGTGTGTGTGTGTGTGTGAATAATTATGCCCTAGGTGGCTCTTGTGTGTGTTGCACTTGATAGCAAGTAAATAACTAGATGTAGAAGATGTAAGTAGATGTGTGCATGGAATAGAATGAACTTCCCCTCCTATGAAGTGTATGCAAAATAATGCAGTCCCTTTCCCTTGAATGGATGCTAGAATGCATTTTGAATGCTCTTGAATAGCCTTTAGATGCAACCTTAGGTAGTGATAGCTAATGCTTAGTGTTTGGTCCTTTATTATGATCACATAACTTTATATTTATATGATTCCTTTGCTTGAATTTTGTAACTAACCCCCAAAAGTCTGAATACCAAAAATATAATATTCTCAAATGGCTATAAAGGTCCCAAAATATGTGAACAAAGTACAACGAGGTCGGGGGCGTCCCAGAGGGGACTGGGCACCCGACACTTGGCATCCTGGTTGGGCGCTTGGTATTGAGGATGAGAAATGTCGAGGTGTGAAAGTACAAATTGAGCTAAATAGAGTGTAAGAAAAAAAGTGGAAATAGAAATAAAGAAAATATGTCTAAGGACATGTGTTAATTAGTACTTTTCTTACTTAAGAATCATATGAATAGTAGTATGTAATCAAGACTAGATATATACCCAAAGTGTGTGATTTTGTGTATATAGGTTGATTACAAATGTAACACCACTCATAATATTAGATCAGATAATTTTGAACTGGTACTAGTTCTTCGGATGTGCTTAAGGGCATTAGGATTCGTTGTTTGGATAGGTTTGGCATTAACAAACTAGATCTAGTTCTATAAATTTTATTGAAAAAGAGGTCTATTCTACTAATTTAGAGGATAGTAAGGTTTGAAACTCTAATTTTGCTTCCTTTTGATATCAACTATCTCATTTCTAAACTCTTTTAATGTTTCATTTATCTCTTGTAAATCAATTGATTGGTTTGGGGCTGCATTGATTTGGCTCAAACGTTGAGAATTAGGCATTGGAATTGGAGCTATTGTAGGTACTTGGTAAGAAGTGGGAGGAGGAATCTCTAGAAACATGGGCATAAGAGCCTTGGAGATATTTTCCATGCTTTTATAAGACTATTTTCATCTCTAATTGTTATATGATATGCATCGAGGAGTGTCCTTGTACCTATTGATTGTATGATCATTTTGATATCATAATTTAAAGCTCTTAGATAATATAAGAAAGCATACTAAGGAGTAAGCCTTACCGATTGTGGAATTTTTCCCAAGTCCTTTGAAATTTGTACTTAAAATCAAACATGAACTCTTTTGGTTCTCTTTTGATAGTATTCAAATTTTCTACTAATGACAAATGATTTGATTTGTCCTTGAAATAATTACATAAAAATTCTCTCACTGATCCCACGAGGTGATGGAATTTAGTGGAAGTCCTATGTACCATTGTAATGTTTTTCCCTTGAAGGAAGTTGCTAATAATATGACTATAACATCATCTTGAGTAACATGATAAATAGAGCATATATTAGACACATCTTTTACATGTTATATGGGTGTAATTTGATTTTCACCAATAAAAAATGGAATACTTTGAAGGCGAAACTGGGATTTATTATGTTGAGTTAACAACAATGGACTGCAAATATTGAAAGGAACAAAAACCTAATTCCTTGGGAGGGTCATATTCAAATTGAATTTGGGTATGGAAAATATGGCGAGATGAACCTAGCTTTTGTGGAGCACAAAAAGACTTACAATATGGTTTGGAGTTTGAAAATATACTCCTCTTAGCTGAATTTAAATGTAATTCAATGAAATCAAAAGGAATACCTTTGTAGATTATCTTATTGAAACCTTTGGCATGAAATATGCACTAATCACTACTTATGATGTGCTTTACACTTATGGGTTCACCAAATGTTGCATGAATGTGTCTGCAACAATGATATTTACCAAGAACAACATCAACTTCTCTAGAAAACTTTTTTCTATGTTAAAACTATTATATAATGGAACAGTTGAAATAATATAACAATCTTAACAAAATTACCCACTTGGCATGCCAGAAACTATTTTCAATTTAGAATGCACCCTCAAAGAATAGTGTGATAACTCTCCTTTCAATTGATAAAATGGAAACAATCCTAGGTTGTGGGTGACATGTATGTAGGAGTGAGTCTCCAAAGAGGGTCGGTTCCCCTAGTACAATACCTAAACTATTTCTATCTCCTAAAGATAACTCTACTCTACCAAAATCAATGGGGAAAAGGAGGGAAAAGGAAGGAAAAAAACTGAAAAATGTTTTTATACCATAATGTTTTGAGGATCTTAGAATTATTGGATCACACAGATGAAGCCTATGAGCCACACACACCATACACTAACTAAAATTGACCGAATCAAAAAAAATTACTTCATATAAGGGTTTGAAATGAGTTGTCACAAGATAGGGGGAAAACAAATGCTCCACAACAAAATCCTGCCAAACACCTATAAAACAAAATCTATGACCTGTAAATTGACACAAAACCACATAGAGGCATGAGTATTAAGCTGATAAAAGAAGGATAAACATGTACCACAATATAAAATCACTCTCAAACAGTATGCACTAAACACATATTATAGAAAGGTAAAAACAACTCCTTTATTTCTCCAAGAGGTGGAATAAGCACAAAGAATCACTCATGACCCTTGCTTTCTCACCAAGAAAGATTGAATTACTCCAAAATTATGAATGAAAAGGCAAGAATATTTTTACAATGTGTTCTAAAGATTTTATAGAAAATCTAAGAGAGAGAGAAAAAGGAGAGCGCTCGAGACATGTAAGTGTGAGCTCTAAAAAAGGAAAACACATGTGCATTGTTCTTTGTGTCAAAAATAGCTGTTTGTGCTTGAAACGTGTGCTTCTTGCTTTGTTTTAAAAATATCCTTTTTTGTTTTATTTTATCCAAAACTACGCTCCAAAATAAAATCATGTTCTAAAAATAGGAAAAACAACTTTCTCACATGCTTTATTTGTTTTGATCTATTTTTAGAACTTCAAGATGAAATCAACCATCCTTGCATGTTTTAAATTTGTTTTGGCTTTGTCATGCATCATTCTTAATAATTCGTGCTAAAAATAGCATTTTGTGTTTGAAGAAAATAAAAATAAAGCATCTGTGTGATTTAATGATACGCACATAAAGAATTCCTTCTTTTGATTTTCTCTTATTGCATAGACTTTCACGCGACCTCATGCATAAATTTTGTTCTTTATTTAGTGCGTTTGAATTTTTCATTTGTGTACACTTACATACCTTTGTATCCTGGACCTTTTATTTATTCACTTTTCATTTGACACACCACTTCTCCTTCTTCATTATGTGACTTTATTTTCCTTTCTTTGTTATTTGTCATGCAAAATTTAATTTTCCTTTGTCATGCACGGAATGTTTCATGTATCATGCACCTTTACGTGCAAACTATATGTGTCACGTGGCTTCACGCATACTTTCGCACACATGTTGTTTCTTTATTTTCTCCATGGATTGATGCATACTTCTGTAGAATGTATTTATTTCCACATGGAATTTTGTGTGGGTCTTCTTATTTTTCTCTTGTTCTACAAAATTTCATCCTTTTAACAGCGTAGTTTTGTGTAGCCTTGTGCATGACTTATATTGAATTTCATTACAAATATTTTGTGCGGGATGATTGTTTGTCTTCCTCTACATAGTATTACATAGTTGTTTCTTGTTGTGTAGATTTTTTTTGAATGCATTCAAGGTAGTTTGGTGGGATTCTGGGGCCAGATGGTGTCACGAATCAAACATGCAAGAAAAGATTACTACGGTGCAAGAGAATACCACACTCCAACAGAGAAATTTGACTTTTCCAAATGATTCTAGGAGTTTTGGGAGGATTTGGGAGATAATAAAATAGGATATGGAAATCTCTTAGAATCCTCAACATGATGGACACATCAATTTTATTCCAAGACTTCAAAATCTTCTATGTTAATCTAAGACACTACAATTGCCCCTTCAAGCCAAAAGAGGAACAGGCCATGAAACTAAATTTGAAATATAATTGTCTCTTTAAATTTGTTTGGATGTTCTCAACAAGTGATTTGGATTCAATATAATATAAGTTTTTACCCCACAACACCATTCCATGCTCCCAAGCGAGAAAAAGTACTCGCAGTGTTATAAAATGGAGTTGTGAGATGACATCAAAGAAAATAATAAAAACATTAGCACACTTTTCAAGATTTTTTTCCCTTGAAATTTTTCCTAAGGTGAAAATGGACATGAGGAACAAATAAGTGTGCTCCCCTATCCATTCATGCAATTTCGTCACTTAAACAACAACTTAGAGTGTTAGAAAGTGCATATGAGTGATTCAAGTTCTCAAGTCCCCTTCTCATGTTCCTAAAACCCTTGGAACATTTTGGAGCATGGTGTGTTCCATTTTACTTGTCCCCAATTTGTAAAGGGACATGGGATACACAAAAGTTATCTCCCTCATGATTGAGATGGATGTGTCAATCAAGTGACAACTTGAGGTGATATAAACATGACAAATTGATCCCACTAAAACTTGGCCCCTTTCTCATGTTCCCATGACCCATGACACACTTTGGAAGGATATTTGTCCCCTTTCACTTGTCCCTAAGGTGAAAAGGTACATGGTAGACACAAAATTATACTTCCCATAAGTTATCTCTTCCCACAACTTGCAAATCATCACTTTCACCCTTATGAAGCTGCAAATTTGCATATTACTCAAAGCACTTCCTCTCTTCTCATGTTGCCACAAACCATGGTGTATTTTCATATAGTGATTTTCCCTCACAATTTACCAATAGAAAAAGGGACACGAGGACATGAAAATGTGCTTCTCACTCTCCCATTCAAACCTTGGACATGTGAAAGACCAAGTTCTAGCCCCCAAGACATTTTCACCACCTTGCATCTCCCTCACACTACACCACAACCTACCACTTGTCAAAATCAGGTGTAAAGCACAATTTTTTCCCTCTTTTCCCTTTTCACCTTGATTAAGAAAATATTAAATAAATATATGCTAATGTAAATATGTAACAATGTTGATAAAAATGTAATAAAGTACAGAATTGACCCAAGAAGTAAGCTAGAAAGTATTGAAACCCTAGTTGTAAATAAAAGGATAAAGTACTTAGCTGATCAAAAATATGTCAAATTTGTGCCAAGATGATGAAATTATAAATAGGGGAAAGAAGTGTCACACCAAAGCTCGGAAAATTGTAGAAGTGTCGGAAATGCTAGGACCAAGGCACCTATGGAGGGTCAGGGACGTCTGGGACACCAAAGACTGTTTTTAGGCACTTGTATCGCTCAAAAGCTATAAAACTCAGCTTCACAAGGTTGAAATATGTTTACTAATGTTTGAATTTAATCACTTGTGTGTCACTGAACTTCATTTTTATTCGCTTGAAACTTGCAAGAAGGAAGATCACATGCAAAACCCCAAAACACATCAAATCCTAAAAAGAAAAAGATGAAAATGAGGGGTCGTACTGTCCTCGGTTTTCAACAAAGTGAAATTATGACCAAGCACTACACTACATCTTACACCCAATGTAGTTTTATATGTGTGTGTGTCAAATCGTGCCCCAAAGTGACTCTTGTTCGTGTCGCACTTGGTACTTGTAGCGAGTAAGTAGCTAGATGAAAAAGATGTAAATAGATATGTGCATGGAAAAATGAACTTCCCCTCATATGAAGTGTATGTAGAAATAACAATCCCTTGTCCCTTGTGTGGAGCTAGATTGATACTTGAATGCTCTTAGAATACTCTTGGATGTAACCTTAGGTGGTGATAGTAGATGCTTAGTGTTTGGTCCTTTATTATGATCACATAGCTTTATATTTATATGATTCCCTTGTTTGAATTTCATAATTAACCACTAAAAGGTGACTAGTAAAAAGCAAGATGCCCAAACAACTAGAAAAGACCCAAAAGATTTGAGTTAAGTACAAAGAGGTCGGGGGCACACAGGCGCCGATATTCAGTTGGGCACTTGTGTCCAAAGTGAGAAAAGGCTCAAGTATAAACAGACAAACTAAGCGAAGAAGGAGTGTAAGACCAAAAGAGGAAATAGAAGAAAGCAAAGATGGCCAAAGACAGTGATCAATTATTACTTTTCTCACTTAGGAATCATATGAATAGTAGTATGTGATCAGGACTAGATAGATACCCAAAGTGCGTGATTTAGTGTATACACACCTCTTGTCCCCTATTTTTTAGGGTATAACCAAATTCTAACCCCCATTTAACCCCCGTTTGGCCTTTTGGGTTATAAGGTGAATTAAAATTACAAAGTGAATGTAATGAACTTCAAAACTAAAGCAATTAACTATTATTTCATGTTTTTAAATGATACCCCAAAAAAACTCCATTTTTTCCTAGTGAGTTGTTGAAATTTTCCAAAACCCTCAAGCTCCAAAATTGGTGTTTTCTCAATAAATTTCAAGACCCCTCATAAAAAAATAACCATAGATATTACTTGGTGAATTTCTATAAATAAATTTTGAAATCTTGGTGAATGCCAAAAATTGAAAGTAAATGTTTTTGGCTCATAGAAATTGTCATTTAATAGCATTAGGCTACCGACTTGTAGTAAAATTCTCTTTTGTGCATGCGGTAAAGGTGATTTGAATATAAAAATTGGCTATTACTGTAAACATTAGGCGAATCAACCAAAAAAATTAACTTGTACCCAAAAAATTTAGGTGAAATAGTAAGTGACCTAACCCTTCAAAATTATCTAAATCCAAATATTTTTGAGTTAATGAAGGTTAGCCACTAAAATTTACGAAAGTATGAGTCATATCTCATAATTCGTGCACCAGATCTCCACAAAAATTCACTAGTTCACTCCTCCCAAAAATTCCTTCAAATTAATTGTAAAAGTAAAACAATTGAATCTTTGTATAATTTTTAGAAGCTAGAAGAAATGCATAGCCCCTAGAGTTTCCTTTTCAGATATATGGAGTTCGACTAATAAAATTTCTTAAAAATTAGAGCATAAGGTCTTGAGACAAAACCTAATCTTTTGAAACCAGTTTCATTCCATTCCAACACCCAGAAGACCTCAGTCTAAAAACATTAAGTTATTTTAGGTCCTCCATGTCTAAATATAGTAAGTTTCCAAAACAATAAACCTTCAATGTCCATGTTACTCCCTGTAAGTAAAAATCATCAAAAAGTGACATTCTAAAAACTTAATAAAAATAGCCATCCCTAATAGGACCTACTAAAAATAGAAAGTATTGTGAATAGGCTCGAGTCACTTGTATCATTTCACATTTTTCCTATCTCATTTCTTTTTCGCTATTATGAAGGTCAAATATTCAAGTCTGGAACCAATCTCAACACTAATCATTGAATACCCCAATGTGGGAGACAGTGATGTCACCCACATGGACTTGGAAGACCTGAAAGCTAGAATGTTGAATGAGTCATGAGAGGAAGTGGAGGAAAATATACTCTCAAGTGGATTATTTAGGGTAGGAAGTCACCCATTATCTATTCAAGGCACCAAAATTTTCCTAGCATATGCACAACATATTGCTCTAAACACCATAATAATCATGGAAAATCATAACTCAATCATCACAGTCCTTACAACAAAAATAATTTTCCAATGCCTTGATTCCCACCAATAATAACATGTTCATCATAACCAAGGAGTTTTCTTCACATGAGTGGGCAAGGACTAATTCATATTTACAAGGCCTAGTAGTTGGTTTATGGCTCAAACAAGGAAGAAATCCTTCTCGTATCCCCAAGAACCTGTCATGGAGTGAGTTTCACGAGGCATATTTTGATGCCATTTTCCTACTGAGTAGAGCAATGGGGGAAGAGACAATGAATGATTTCCAAGATTGGATGGATTTGTTCATCCCGGTGGCCACTGAAGGAAACCAAATGGCGGACTAGGGGAAAATCATTAGTAATGACCTTCATTGGTAATTATCATAGTTTCCCACCTTTAAGAAGTTCACAATGACTTATTATCTGGTGTATTCCCTCACTTTCACAAGACCCTTTCAACACCTATCGACTACTCTATGTACAAAAAAACTCACCTACTTATGAGAAGTATCCATAACTCAATCATAAGGACAAAAACTCTCACTATGTTAGGGTGAATGACACATTCACCATATTCATCATAAGGTTTCTCGAATGTAATCCAAGATGTAGGACCTCATCCCAAGGCATTTCATTGATTGATAAGTATGGGAGCTACTTCATCCAATTCCCCACCTTCACCTACATCAGGGTCAAAGGCTTTGATCTTTCCCCTTGTAGGCTACCCAGATTCCTAGAGTGATAAGATCATCATGTTTGAACTATGCCGACAATTATCTCATGTTCATACCAAGTGCAAGAATGCAAAAAATAAAGGTGTGTCATTTCCCATATCCCTAGGAATATACTCGTGCAAGAATGTCACATATGCAACAAACATTGAAACATATTTCATTGATCTTAATTTGTATTCCTACATATCTCAATCTGACTTTGATATTAGGAAGAATCCAAAAAAATCATCTTGTTAGGATTGCATCATGAGCCACAAATTGATGACTATTGGGTTAACTGCATAAATGACTTCAAGGTCAAAATCGGGATTACATGCGGATGATAGTGGAACAAATGAGAGACTTCAAGTTTGATTTGTTTGTGGATGGAATAAAAGAT
Organism: Taxus wallichiana var. yunnanensis; assembly: GCA_018340775.1. Taxonomy (NCBI): domain Eukaryota; kingdom Viridiplantae; phylum Streptophyta; class Pinopsida; order Cupressales; family Taxaceae; genus Taxus; species Taxus wallichiana. The sequence goes on from CM031240.1 coordinate 151,030,481, forward strand.
GATGATTCGGACATGTTTGATCCTGAATACCAAGCAGTGCAATCTTCCCATCTTCCTCCCACTCCATGGAACATCAAGGAATCAGGTGATATCAAAGAAAGGACCATGATAGTGATCCAAATATTAAAATAATAGTTCAAGCAGAAGAAATCTTCCTTCATCAAGATCATTGGTCTTTTGTCTCCATGTGATTAAACTAAAAATGGAAAATGGGGATCTAATTTTGTTTAATCTAATGTTGTGAAAAGCAATAAATAAGAACTAAATAAATAAAGGAAATGACCCAAGAAACTAAGTAAATAAAAATGTAAAACCTAATGTGTAAAGAGGGTTAATAAGTCCTTAGGTGGTTTATAGACTCTTTAGGACTATGTCACAGTGAATACCATATGAACAAAATGATTGAACGACCACACAGGAGCTCCAAAAATTATAGATATGAGGTGTATGAATAGACTAGTGTTCTGGAAAGGGATGGGGTTCTGGAACACCTTGGTATAAGATCTGGGTGCCTTGGTCTATAGAAATGACTAGGGAACCTACTCTAAATATTCACTAAGAGACTCGCTTGCCTTCATTTCCTATTGTGCAAATATCGTCAAACTATTGATATTGTATTCACCAATTTGAATTACATACACAGGCTATTAAATAGCCATATACATAGGAAAACTGACTTCCTATAAAATAGGAAAGTGTTACAACAAATAAACCTATTTAGTTGTGATTGTTACTCCCGTAACAATACACAACTCAACACCAATAATATATTATTGTTTATATAACAATAATATATTAATAACACATTAAACTAACCATATAAATAAACCATGTGAATACTAATTCCTAACATTCCCCCCCTTAGTGTTTACATGGTAGAAAAACATCCACACACTCCTCTGCAGTATGCTCACCCCTGTGGCATGTCCAACTCTGTGACTCATGACCTTGATCCAAAAGAAAGGCTCGCTCCTTCCATGGTTTTAAACAGGCTTACCACAAACCTTGATGCGACAGGAACCTCATCAACTGTCGACCTCGTGTGGTTTTCTGGATCCTCCCACAAACCTAACTCAAGATTTCAAGATCCATGAATGACTTACTGGTGCTACTATTCACCACTATGCTTATACATCAGGGAATTATGTAGGAAACACAACATGCATATCTCAAAACTACACAATAGAAGATATACTGAAAAATTTCACATTACTTCCTATAAGAATCGTAATGTTCTTAATTGTAGTCTCATCATTGATTGCACGCCACTCGATCTCGAACAACATAGAAAACTAGTTTCCTTGACTAATTCATTTTGGGTGCAGAATGGGAATGGAACATTGGTATGTATTCCCCCCCACAATGTGAAATTCCACTCATATAGATACTGAGAAGAAAACGCATCGAAGAACATACTCCTGAATGGATCTTGCTAGTTAGGTCTTGCTGCACATGGTCACTAATGCTAGTGAACGTATTCTCCTAGCTGACCCAATGAAGTCTGCGATAGGGACCAAGTCGATCGGAGGATCACCGATGGTCATCTGCACTCCAACACAAATCTCTTTCCAACATACTTGGTCCTCTGATTGCCGTGCTTTACGTTGGATGTTGTCTTTGTAAATTATAGATGAAGAAAGTACCTGCAAAACCCTAAAAAATAAATATGCATATGAAGGGGTCATACTGTCCTTAGTTGCCAAATGGATGGACTTATCACTAAGCATTGCACTACATCTCGGTTTTATGTGTGTGTGTGTAAATCGTTCCATATGTGCTCTTGTGTCAATTGCACTTTGTGAGTAGTGAGCAATAACTAGGTGTAGAATGTAAATAGATGGTGCATGGAATAGAATTAACTCCCCTCATATGAAGTGTGATGCAGAAAACCAACCTTGTGTCCCTTGTGATGGAGCCATATGGATGAAAATGGAGTAGTAGAAGCCTTTTATGGATGCAACCTTAGGTAATGGTGGTAGTTTTTAGGGCTTGGCCCCTCATTATGGTCTCATAAATTTATATTTATTTATTAATTAACCCTAAAAAGGTTGACCACTAACAATATAAAAAAATCTCAAACATTTAGAAAGTGCCAAAAAGATGAGACAAAAGTACAAAGAGGATCAAGGCACCCTGCCGGAAATAGGATGAACGCAAAATGAAAATACAAATTTGGTAAATACATGCGAGAAGGTAGGAAGTGACGACAAAATGCAAAAAGTAAAATGGCCAAAGGACATGGGTTAATTAGTACTTTCTTCACTCAAAACCATATGAATAGTAGTATGAGACCGGGACTAAATAATACCCAAAGTGTGTGATTTAGTGACTACATTTTCCCCCACTTTATGTTGGTGAGAAGAAATATCGGTAGCATAAAGTAGATACATATGTGTACCTGATATCCATATAGAGTTTTGTAGAAAAGTGTGCCGAAGAACTAGACAATGCATGTAGTGAAAAAAAGATGGAGAGTGGAGAATAAAGATGCAAAAGCGTAAAAAGTGATGAGAGTGAACCTATGGCAGAAACGTTTGTGTAGCTTCCAATGTGTGTGATGTACCTATATGTTAGTATGAGGTGTTTGCTGCTGCAAAACATTCTTGTTTTTTATGCCTTTGTTGTTATTTTTGTTGGTTTTTTCCTTCCTATACGGTTGGACTGTGTAAAGGAGAATACGATCAAGTAGTCAAATACGTATGTATATGTGTAAAAACTGCATGTATATAGTAAAAAAGGTTGTAATAGAAGTATAAAAATACAAATGAGGAACATGTCACACGATCTATGATGAGAAAAAGGGTGTAGAAAAGGACATCTTGTAACTTTCGATGAAGTGTGAGTTTTTTGGGTGATCTCATGCCACTGTGGCCAAAGAAGTGTAGGGAGAAAGGTATGTTATTCCCAAACCTGTAACTGCTTCCCTAAGAATATGAAGAAATCTCATATACTACTGGATTTTTGGGTGATCCAACGCCGTTGGATGAATAAGTGTAGGGAGGAAATTCCATTGTATCCTCTAACCTATAACGGTTCCCAGATTTCTAAGGATAACCGGACCTATAAAAGCCATTGTGTATCGAGTTCTATAGACTATTTAAAACCCACTCACTATATAACCCACTATGTCATGGACGAAAAATGAATTGAACTATACCGGTGTAGTATTTCAAACCCCAAATTATGCCCCCTCTTTAGGGGTGCATGCGACGTCACGGATAGGAGAATGCAAACCCAAAAGAGGACCGACCATGTAAAAATGTAACTCTACCTTGCAAAACAGAAGGAAATGCACTTGGTAGAAACCAAGGTACACATAAACAAGTGGCTAGGAAAAACAAGTGTTAGTACTAACAAACATGTATGTAGAAAACAAGTGTAAGCTATGCAAGATAATGTGTAAGCTAGAATGCAAGGAAACATGAAATAAGCCAAGCATAGATCGTGAAAAGTGGGTTGCAAACATGGGACACCACTTACGATGTCACATGATACTCAAGGCCATAATTATCGCATACAACAAGCAAGTTTTCACACCAAAAAAAGAGCAAGGACCATATATAATAGCAAACAAAGACAAGCAAGTATATACAACAGATAGCCATGGTAGCAAGTAATCCTACAAAACAAATGTTGCACATGAAGCACTCCGTTAGCATGTTATAAAGATAACCAATATGTCAAAAGCATGTATAACCAAGAAGTAGTATGTTATGAAACAAAATGAAATAATAACACTTGTAATGTATGGAAGTGGATACCCCTAGTAGCAAGTTATGGGATTGATAGTAGCCAAACATCCATGTTGTGTGTAAGAGACATGTATCTATGATCAAAACTATTAAAGGATGTGAACGTGCATGTGTGTATGGTAAAAATAATGACATACAAGAAATCTATCTAGCATGTGTAGTAATGCGAACATGAACTAGAAAATGTACATAAAAGTAAAAGAAACCAAGATGTGTATCATATTGTAGATGGATGGAATGGAATGCAAGATGAGTGATGGGAGCCACATGCCCCACGAGTGAATGGAATTGTATGTGATGAGGTTCATTTTTTCCCCTTCGTAGTCAAAAATAAACTATAAATGAGATTGCATCATCGGAAATGGTCGAACTGTGTGTTGTGTGTAGTGCACTTATGATGAGAGTGTATGTGTGTTGATTATATATGACCTAGAGATGATGGGCATGTGAACCTATAGCTGAAGCATATATCATGAAGAGGTGATCGAGGAGTGATGATGTAGCATAAAGTGTATATCACTTCAAGATTAATAGAGGAGTGGTGATGTAACCTAAAGCGTATACCACTATAAGATGATGGAATAAGTGACCGATTAGCCTATAACGTATGTCACTAACCTAGGAATGTCACATGATATGAGGTTGAATGATGAACGTGTGAATGTGATAAGGTCCATTTTTAATGTATACCCTCAAAATTCAAGTATGGACCATGATACTAGAGTGCGTCATAGGGTAGTGAGTGAAGCACATGGAAGAAGATGTGTATAGCATATACGATGATGCAAGATGACCATGTGATGTGTAAAAGATGAAATGTGTAGTGTAGAATGTGAAGTGTCTAATGTGTGTGTGTGGGGTTCATGTGTGTAGGATGCCCTCAACAGTCAAGTGTGAACCGAAGCACAAGAGTGTGTCATCGGGTAATGATGATGCTAAGACATGTGATGAGTATGTGTATGCAAGGAGATTGATGTATGATAATGTGAAGATGAGAGATATGTTGATGCGATGATGGGGGATGGTTGTGTGAGTGGTATGCCCCCAAGCATGTGTGATTGAATGAACTATCCAATGAAAGTGAAGGACGATGATCCCTCATCTGATGTTGATGGTGTCAAAATTGTGTGACCATGTGATAATACTAGTCGTATAGTAGATAGTCACTACACAGGTGATTGAAGTCTATGTGCATGTGATGGATGAATATATGATAGGTGTGTAGGCACAAAAAAATGTGTAAGTGATGGAGATTGATGAGGAGTGGAGCTTGAGGTGATGGAAACCCGCATGGAATAAAATGAGGTGGTGACCTATGTCGAGATGCAGTAAATGTTTGAGGAATGGGCCTATGTCGATGCGTAGGACTAGAAAATTTGTGAGGTCACATAGATTGCTTGCAAGTTGGTGAACTAGGGGTAGATTACACCTTAATTAACATGGATGGCAATGTACTAGATGAAGTAGGAGATGCATTAACTGGTGCTTGAGGAGATGACGACCATGGAGTAGATGGAGGGACACCATCAATAGAAATAACTTGATTGTTATGTATGAATTTGAGGCATAAATGATTCATAGAGATGATGGAATTAGACCTACGAATCTAATTGATACCTAGAAGCATGTCAAAACTATCAACCACTTGTCCGAAAAGGAAGGGTATAAGCATAGTAAGAGGACCTACCATAACACAAATTTTAACAACACCATATGAATTTTCATTGGATATGAAGTTTGTGATAGTGGATAATCGATAGTGTTCAAAAGTGGAATAGAGCATGCACTAATGGGCCAAGATGGATCAACCTTAGTATTTTTAATAGAAATCAAGCCAATAAATGCTTTGATATATAAGTGATTAGAAGTGAACTTTGCATGATAATCATGGTCGGAGAAAGAGATGACCGGTGGAGAAGCATCAATATGTGCAACTACAAAGTCAAGATCCCCAAATGCGAGAGTAGGCATTGCGTGATATACATAGTTAGTTGAAGATTCATTCACCTTTATGTCATGCTTGGGTAGAGGGTTGTTAAATATTTTTAGCTTATGATTTTCATTAATAGGTGGAGAAATTGTAGGTTCCGGAAGCTCAATTTTACCACTATCAATCAAACCCTAAATGATAAATCGAAGTCGAAGCAATGATCTATGGAGTGTCCTACACACTGATGATAATCACAATGGGAATTTTCATCAAAATTATGCCCTTTTGGTCAAGATGTATCTATTTGTAGTGGAGAAGGTAGTGTAATAAGGTTACTATCGACAAATTATGGTAGTAAAATACATGGAGGGACACTAAACTTAGTGAAGATACACCAATGTAGTTGTGATTGAAGCTCTTTAGTAGTAGATACTGCATTAATGGTAGCTTTTGTGTCAGTTGGTTTAGTTGTAGATGGTTTAAATGTTGACTTATTTTTAAAATGCCTAGAGGGCGATGCTTGCTCTTGGTATTTAAGCTTTCCTATAACTAAGAGCTTGGTTTCACGAAGCTTAATAGTATGAAAAGAGTTAATCAAATGAATGAGATGTCTCAAGGAGAACACTCTCTTAGAGGTAGGTATACGAGAATCTAAGTGAATAAGTCCTAAATTTCAGCATCCGCATAAGCACATTTGTCATCTTCTATAAATTATTTTTGTAACGCAAGACATAATTCACTAAGTGTTCATTAGACCCCTGTTTGAGTTGTGCAAGTTAGGTGTAAGAAATCTTAGAGCCAATGTTGATAGAGAAGTGAGTGTAAAAATCATCGAATAGATGCATGAAATATGTTACCGAGTGGACAGGTAGGTCATAAAACCAACACATCACATAATCTTGTAAACTACGAGGAAAAAGCTTAGTTAGTATGGTATAGTCATCTGCATAATCTATGCATGCTACATGAAAAGCTTTGAGACGCTCTTATGGGTCATCATGACCCTTAAAGATGGGTAATTTGGGAGAGACTAAATTAGGTGGAATGGATATGTGCAAAAGGAATATGCAGCAGTGATGTCGAATCTAAAAATGGTGATGCATAAGAAGTAGTGAGTTAGAGATGGAGAATTTGGGTTTGTAAATCCTAATATAAAGAGTTTAAATCAAGATTATTTGAGGAAGAGCCAAGCTACATATTAGGAGTGCTAGGGTGAATGGTGGGACCAGTAGTGGTATTAGGAATAGGAGCTGAAACATAAGTTGGTGGGGTGGAGACCACTAGAGCTAAAGAATAAGTACCTATAGATGTCAAAGCATCACAATTATTCTTAGCAGAATCAAAGCATGTAGGACATACGGAATATGAGTGGAATTATCACACAAATCTTGTCAAAAATCAATAATTATATTTATTTGATCTTGGTCAACATTGGTATCCTCATCGTATGATTTTTCACTACCAAATGCCTCTATTTCATGAAGAGGAACATGGGTTGAATTATCCAAAGGATTTTCATTGGTAGCTAAAAAAGTAGGGATATCAAGCATTGGATTGGAAACTCTAGGATTGAATGAAATAAGATCACAATATTGAAGAGACCAAAAATGACCACTACGAGTTGTTGGTCATCAAAAAGGACTTTATTGAGAGCAACAATTAGGGGACAAGAAGTCCCTCCTATTTAATGGGAGAGGTTCCCTTATTCAAAAGCAAAACCTATTTACATATATACAATGCATAGTTTCAATGTGGAACTTGGATACCATGAAAGTGTTTTAAAATAAAATGGATCATCAATACAAAAGTACAGAGGAATGAAGTAGTGGAAATGAGCAGAAAGGCATTCTCCAGAACTATAGATAACAAAATAATTCCTTATGCATGCTAGAATAAGATTGTTTGGAATAGAACCATTTGTATTTGAATCAATACGATGCTATTGCAAAGACACAAAGTTCCAGAAATAACATCCACAAGAATACAAAGCTTCTTGACATAATGCAGACAAATGATTCAATAATATTCAATGGATAGCAAAGAATAACAGGATCAGATGGACAAAGAAAGAAAATCCTTTTGTATTGATTGCTTTGCTACTCTTTACACTTTCAAAAATAAACCAAGTTCCAGCCCCACAAAATGGTGGAGAGAGACCATTATATAATTTTACAAATCAGTTACACTTGGTAACTACTTCTTTTAAATAAAATGTTTAATTAAAGGGATGCTTAACGCAAAACCCCAACTAATTTACAACAAGCTCAAATTGAGAAAAAGAAGGGAAGGAGAAGCCAGGAGGGGAAGACAAGTGCTCATGATTGGGAAGGGCCCACTAACTTGAGGATCCGCTATCTGAACCTCTTCAAAGCCTCTGTTATGTCTCTGCCACGTGGAACCGATGTGTTGGTAGTAGCCTGGGTCCAAGATCCCAGACATTTCTCCATCTCCTTGTCGAACTCGATGTGTGTATGATACTCCTTATTTTCTTCTTCAATGGAAAATTGGAGGGAGCAAATTTCCTTTATCTTATCTTTAGTGATGGAGTCCTCTTTGAACAAATTTTCTTTGACAAAATCTCTGAATTGAGCTTTAATTTCCTTAGGGAGAAAGGTACACCTGAGGTCTCATCGTGGAGGTGGCAGTGAATATCCTTGAAAGAAGATATCACCAAGTCTTGAAAGCTTCTCCCTTCTTGCCAGCTATTCCTTAATTCTCCCAAAGCCTCCTCTAGCACTTTAATTTTCCACTCCACACTGAATACCCATGACTTTGAAAATTATCTTTCACATCATCAAAGACCTTGCTTGCCATCAAAATATTTTCATCAGTCACCCCATGAGGCAAAGGTCTACTATGCAGCTGCTCCAAAGTTTGAGCTCTTTATCCATATTTCCAATGGTGGAGGAGAGCTTATATTGTAGATTATTTACCTTCTCATTGAGCTTGAAGGCTTCACCAATGAAATTCAACCCTACAAATAAGCATGTCATCCACCATGGCCTCCATAGCCCTCCCATAGATGGAGTACCTGTGTATATCCTTGATGCTCTGGACTTCATCTTGACTGAGGATCATAGGTGGTGGAAGAGCAGTCAGTGGGGTAGGGTCTAAAACTTTATCTTTAGATAGTAGTGACTTGATGAAACTAGAAAGCACTTGAGCCTACTCCTCCAACTACTCTATAGTCTGCTACCCTTTTTCTACCCTCCCAATGACCCTGGTGACTGTTTCTTGAAGGTTGTGTATTTCACCTTCAGGAGTAGACTCTCCCATTGAGATCCTTGAAAGTTCCAAATCAGAGGTTTGCAAATCCTACTCTGGCTTATCAACCTTGGGCTTAGCTATCTCAAGGAATTGCTGACCTTGGGCATCAGATACTATTCTTGAAGTGGTCATGGCTTTCTTGGTAGGAGTAGAAGGAGTAGTGCCCAACAAGGCCGCCACAACATCAAAGTTGGGTCCTATCAACCGAGAAGAAGACTTCCTCTTCCTACTATCAACAAAAGGTTGCACCCATGTAAAAGAGGAGGAGGAAGAAGAAGGGGGGGGAAAGAGGACCAAGAGAAAGGGAACTCATGGCACTCAGAGTATGTACCATGTTTCCTCTAGTTGAGATGTGAGTGGGGCAGCTGAGGCTTCTGGAACAGAGGAGCCAATGGTGCTTGGAAGCTTAGTGCTTTGAATTTCTTTCTCTATATCCATTGGGTTTCAAGCATCTACAGGAATTGGTATTTCATTATCTTCACTCTCACTAAAAACAATGATGTTCTCTGGCCCAGAAGGTAGTTCTTGAATGCTTTGGTAGAGGATCTTCTTCAATGGGCTCCTTCTTAACCTCCTTCACCTTCTTTTGATAGACTTGAGTGGAGGAGGAAGGAGTGGAGGATTCAGGTCCTTTACTTGATGAGGCAGGAGGAGTCTGTACAGAACCTCTGAACTGGGTGTTTGTGCCTCCTTCCTCGGTGTCAAGGTGTCTTTGGAAGAGGATTCTCCTGCATTCTTCCTTAGCTCATGAATCTTTCTATCAACCCAGACTTTGGTTCTTACTAGGACAGGGGCTAGGATCTCAGCCAAATCATCTTTTTCTTTTTTAAACCAATCCATGTCCTCTATGGGAGTATGCTTGATCATAGTTTCATACTCATATGACAACAGGTCTGTGTTGTCATCCTGAAGTCCTTCAGGAATTTGATACAAGTTAAGCTCTTGTATTAGCTGGAGGGGAAACTGCATAATGTCTCCTTCTTGCCTCAAAATCATCTGGTAGCAGTCAGCCCAATAATCCTCAGTGTCTCTTCCCTATGATGGTAATTGATTATGAGATTTTTCTCAATGAATTTCTTTAAGTCAAATAGGTTTTGGGCCTAAAGAAATGGATAGTGATGGTAGCTAGGGCTCTCTCTATGTTTTGGGCATCCAGAGCCGTCTTGCATGTGTAGTTCCCCAAAGATATGGGGAAGTGTAGACCAGTGATTTTCTTGTCTCTACAAGTTCTGTGCAATTTTTCCAATTGCCTGCACACCTCAATCAAGGCCATCTTATCATTACAGAACATGGGGAGCTTGAGAGGGGTGCTCTCATAACCTGCTAGCCTGATATAAGAGAACCTTCTAAACTGAATGAAGTAGGCTCCATACTTCGCTATCAGGCTCATGGCTTCATCTGAGAATCTCCTAGCAGTGTCACTTTCTAGAAGCCTTACAATGTACATGGTGAAAGCATCATTCACCCTCCTAAAATTATGATTGCTAGTGTTCGGGTGAACTAAGGGCAGTAATCATATATGGGATCATCTTTCTGAGCATCAATGTAGGTGAAGCCAAACCACTATCTGGAAGCTGCAAGGGTATACATCGATAAGAAGTCATGTAAAACTTCTTAGTATGTTGTACGTTGGATAGCTGCTCTGTCAAGTTCATGTAGATGATCTCTACCCAATTGATGCTCTGAGTACCCTCACACACTATGTTGATGAGCGGGCACATCCATAAAGTGGAACTCGTTAGTAGAGGGCAAGCCCATGACCCGAGCTAACAGGATTATGAAGTTTGATAACTCCTCATTGAAATCGACCTAAACAAGAGCTTTAGATAGATGGGATGCCCCTTTCTTAGGGTTTTTAGCCATGACTTCACCACTCTTGCCTTGTATTTTTCACTGTCTTGGTCAAAGAGTGCTTGTGCTTGATTTTGGGAGATCACCACAGAATTATCCATTTCTAGGATTCTTAGGGCAGCGGAAATGGTGGTAGCATCAAGCTTGGCGATGAGCTCCCCATGTACATTTGTTAATTCACTCGAGCCAGGGTTGAAGTGAGCCCCATGTGAGTAGTACCGTGTCTGCACATTGCACCGAGATAGGAAAACTAGCAGCAAATGCCAAGCCACTATCGTTAATCATTTGTGCCATTGGAGAGGGGTTCGGTCTGTCAACCTGGTCCAAAAATTGGCAAAGTCCAGGTGATGAACTTCACTATCCCCGATATCGGGACGCAGCAGACTCGAGTGGAGAAACTTGCTCCTCCTGACCTTGGAATTTAATCTTCATGTTGATAGTACTTGAAAAGAAAATTCACAACTTGAATCCATGATGAAAATGCAGGGGAAATGGGGACGCGAGCAGGTGATTTCAAGTGCAAGAGTATGAGCAAATGATAATGAGAAAGCAATGTGCAAAATGCGTAGAGGGGCAGTCTATTAAATAGCCGTTTAGGAGAGAGAAGGTTATAAATGTGCATTAAATTCATACCCACCAACTCAAAAAAATAAGCATCGGAAGAGCGGGAAAAATTAGCCCAGATGGCCTTTGGTACATTTGGGACACGTGGGACGAAAGCGCTACTCGGCTGATGTGGGCAATGCGGGGACAAAATGCACAAATGTTTTTGGGACATGAGGGACCAAAGTACATGAAGTGCGTGATGCGGCCGACGTGGCGATCGGGGAATAGAGAGCCCAAGTGAACTTGGGACAGTTGGAACAAAAATTTCCAACGGGCCCGCAAGTAATAAGATTTCGGATAAAGTGGCCGATCGGTGAACAGAGAGCCCAAGTGAACTTGGGACACATGGGACAAAAATGTCACACAAATCACACAAATGACTCAAAAACCCAGAATTTTCCTAACTTCTCAACTTTTCCCTTTACCAGAACATCAGAAAAAGGTGTTAACTCAAAATTTTAAATTTTTTATAACTTTCGAAAGAGGGGAAATTTTGAGAGGACAACAATTGGCTCCTTCTGGGGATGACTTGGCTAAAATTCAAAGGATGAGACAAGGCAAGAACTTTCAGAAGACTAGGGAAGAAGACTAGTGCCTTATCCATTGGGCCACGGAGTCAAAAGCAAACCAATACGAAAACAAACACCCCAAACAAAGAAAACACACCAAAACAAGAAAAAGGAAGGGAAACACACACCCTATACATAATATACAAAGGACTTCCTAATCACCTAGGACTTAAACAATTTCAGGTACTACCCACTATAAGGAAGTGGGAGAGAAGAACCATCCATATAATCAAGGTAGAAAGAATTCTCACCAGCAAAGTGCCTGATCTTGAAGGGTTCGAGCCAAAGAGAATCAAACTTGTCATGGTTTCCACGAGGTTCATGTCTTTTATCCCACAACAAAACAATGTCTCCAACTTTGAAATCCCTGGACCTGGCCTTTTTGTCAAACAAGGCCTTTACCTTCTATTGGTGAGTAAATATTCTATCAGCAACCTTCAATCTATCTTCATTCAATTTATAAAGGTACATGATCCTCTTATCCAAAGAATCATTGAAACTGGTGTCTTCAATGGCCTTCATTAAATGCAAGGCTAGTTCCATTATTACTGGAAATTGAGCTTCCACTCCATATACCACCTGAAAAGGAGACATCCCAATAGCTCTTTTAGGTGTGATCCTATCTGCCCAAAGAGCATCATAAAGTTTCTTGTGCCAATTTCTCTGGGATTCATTAACCAATTTCCTTATTATGGCCACCAAATTTTTGTTTGTCGATTTTGCTTGCCCATTCCCCAGGGATAATAATCTGAAGAGTGAGCCAGGAGATGCCATATCCATAACAAAATCCATCATCTCAGTTGAAGAAAAATTTGAAGCATTATCCATTACAATCTTGTTTGGCACACCAAACCTTACCAAGATGTTTTCTTTGATAAAATTGCATACTACTTCAAGTAGTACTCTTTACTGGGATGGCTTCTACCCACTTAGTGAAATAGTTCTGTGGCAGTCAAAATGTGGGTGTGTCCAGCACTTGAAGAAGGATTAAGTGTTCCAATAAAATCTAAACCCCATTGTTGAAAAGGCTCTTCAATCATGATTGGCTTAAGAGGCAAGGCAACCAACTTAGGTCTACCCACGAAGGTTTGACAAGCTTCACATTTATCAATCCACTTTGATGCATCTTTGAACAAGGTAGGCCAATAGTATCCTACACGAAGAATCTTATGAGTAGTAACAGTTGATGAGTAATGTCCTCCACACACCTGATCATGGAAAGCTTAAAGAATCTTCTTTTGTTGTTCCTTATCCATGCACTTCAGAAATCTTCCATCCACCCCATGCTTGAACAAAGCATTCTCCCACAATACATATTGGGCTGATCTTAACTTAACAGCTCTCTTTTCCTTGGTAGTCAAATGAGAGGGACACTCTCCATAGGTGAGAAAATGTGTGATATCAGCATACCATTCATCAATTGAGCTGAGAAACAGAATGGTAGGAAGATCAACTTTATCCTTAGGTAACTCATGTCCAGCTCCCTCAGTGATGAGTTCACACAAGCCCTTTCCATGAACTAGTTTGGTTGGTCTGATGTCAATATCATATTCTTGAACCTTTTCCACCCAATTTCCTCTCTTGGATCCAAACTCTTGTTGTGTGAGAATGGACTTGATAGTTGTATCAGGCACAAGTACTGTGGAGTGAGAGTTAAGAATATAAAAATGAAACTGCTTGACAACTTTAACCACTGCAAAAGCATGTTTCTCCATCATTGTGTATTTCAACTCATGATTTTTAAGAATGTAGCTCATAAATGCAATTGGGAGCTCATGATCATTAGAATCTTCTAAGTCAAAACAACAGCTAGGGTGTTATCTGTGGCATAACAATAGATAATAAAATCTTTGCTAAAATCTGGACATGCTAAGATGGGGGTCCTAGCAATAGCCTTTTTAATACCCTCAAAGGCATTCTTTCCCCTCAGAAGACCAGCCAAACATTTGTTTCCCCTTCATCATTTGAGAGATATTCAAAGTTAGTTCTAGTAAAATCAGGGATGAATCTTCTCAGAAAATTAATCTTACCGAAGAAAGAATGCACTCCCTTCTTGCTAGTTGGAAGAGGAATCTGCTGAATAGCTTGAACTCACTCAGGATCAATTTTGATGCCATCTTTAGAGACAACATGCCCTAATAATTTTCCCTCTGTGACACAAAAGACAGATTTTTAGGATTCAAAGAGATCCCATGTTCTCTGCATTTCAAAAGAACTATTTCCAGATGTTGAAAATGATCTGCCCTTGTTTTAGAAAACACGGTTAGGTCATCCAAATATACAACAATACATTTCCTTTCAAACTTCCAAAATCCAAGTCCATAGCTCTTTGGAAAGTGGCACCAACATTAATGAGCCCAAAAGGCATCCTCTTGTAGGAAAAAGTACCCCAAGGGGTGGTGAAAGCCATCTTGTGCTGATCTGCGGTATTGACTTCTACTTGATTATACCCTGAGAAGCCATCAAGCATGGACAACATTTCAGACCCCGTAACAGCTTGCAAGACTTGATCCATCATGGGCAAAGGATAGTTGTCCTTCAAAGAAGCTTGATTCAGATTTTTGAAGTCAACACAGATACGAATCTCACCATTTTTCTTCCTAACAGGCACAATGTTGGCAATCCATGTTGAATGGTGGATGGGAAAAATGATTTTGGCTTTCAACAACTTTTGTATTTCCTAAAAAATAGTGTCAACTATCTTAGGATTGTATTGCCTTTGTTTCTGCTAAAAGGTTTAATCCCAGGTTTGAGAGGGATGAAATGCTTACATCTCTTTTGGTTGAAAGGCTTTTAGATCCTCATAGGAATAAGCAAGAACATCTTTATACTTCCTTAAAAGATTAATTACTTTCTTCTTTTCTTCCGGTGTACAACATTTTCCAATGTTCACAAGCTTAGGGTCAATAGAACTCCCAATATTAGTTTTTTCATACTCAACAGATTGTTTTGATCTAGTAGAAGCTTTAGACTTCACATACCTGTCATGTTTATCAAACAATTCTTCTAAACTCACCAGTCCTTTTGGAATCTTGTTACCTTTGAGTCTGATACACCCATCTTGATCCATCTCTTCTTCCTTGACATCCTCTTCATTGGAAGACACACTTTCACGAGGCAAATTGTCACTTCCTTCAAAGTACAATTGTTCAAAGTTATCCCTGAGCTCTAGGAAAGAAAGCAAATGCTGATCATCATTGAAAACTTTCCAGTTACTTGCGTTATCAGGTACACTGGGCCTATGGATCATCTCAATGGTAAACCTATCTTGAGAAAAGTCAGGATGAGGTATCAACAATGACCCTGAGACTACTAGTGAATCAGCCCTAGTGTTCTTTTCCTAGGCACTGCTTCAATGGAGAAGGCGTCAAGAAATTTGATAGAGTCCCAAACCTGATTCCTGTAATGCTTCAACCTTCTATTCTTTACCTGAAAAGGTTTCTAACTTGCTTGACAACTAGTTCCGCATCCCCACGAGCTAGAAGATTCTTCACACCTTTTCTTTTGCCACATTAAGCCCAAGAATGAGAGCCTCATACTCTATATTATTAGTATTTTCAAATTGTAGTTTGAATGAGGAAGGATAAACCTTTCCCTCAGGAGACACCAATACTACGCCAGCTCCAGAACTAGCCGAGGAACAACTTCCATCAAATTCTAATATCCAAACACCATTAGGATCTTCAAGTACTCCTTTGGGAAGATGAGTTTCCTCTAGAGACATAATCATATAGTTACCATGCCCCATATCCTCATAAAGTATTTGTGCTTTGGGATCATTTGTTTTTGTACAATATACTCAGATTGCTTCTCGGGCAACAACTTCTTCATTTTCCATTGACTTGGTATGAGGGCATGTGACCAATCCATTTGAATTTCTCCTCCTACATCCTTGCAGAAGTTCCTACTTAACAACATACCATATGAAGGGGGAATATCTGCTACGAGGATAGTAGCCAAAACCTTTTTCTCAGGTAAAGTAGCAAAAGCTACTTGTGCATCTTTAATCCTTCCAACTAGGGGTACTTCCTTACTCTCCATGGAATAACAAGACCCATAAGTACATGTGAGAGTTAGGCCCAAGGCATGGGCTACTTTGGCAGGCATTACATTGTCTGATGCCCTTGAGTCTATGACACAGTTGCTGAGTTTATGGCCTGCTATAAGGAGGGTCACATAGAATGGTTTGATCTTATCATTAGGTGAGGTAATGACAACTACTAGATTTGGTTGAGGTGTGGAGGATGGAGTGGGTAAAAGGCCTTTAGAGGTAATTTTGGAATGAGAATTGACAAAGTGAACCATTTTAGCAAAGGCCTTAGGATGGGTCTGATAATACTCAGCCTCTGAAATTTGAACCTTGGTCTTTTTTAGATGATCAATGATATCGAAAGATCCAGAGGTGGATGGGCTATCATCACTTGGAACCTTAGGCTTATCAGTTTTAGGAGTTGAAGAAGAAGAAGAAACTTTAGTAGAAGAATTAGGAAAAGTAGAATTGGCAGAACTCACTTTTGTGTGGACGTAGTGGGGATAGGAGACCCTCTTTTTGCAATCACAGGGATAGTCATGGGATGCTCCTTGGATCTTTTAGTGGGCTACATCACTTTCTCCCTTTTATTTGTCTACTCTCGAGTCATGACAACGTATGATTCACTATTCATGTCTACTACTACTTCATCATAATCATCCTCTTCATCAACGCCTTCAGTAGTAAAGAAATTAACTCGAGATCCCTCAAGTTCTTCCATTTCTTCATCGGCCTCTTCAACAAGTTCTTCACAATCTTCACTAACCTCTTCATCCTCTCGGCTCTTCAACCTCACAGGTTGCGTTAACAGGGACCTTGATAGGTGGCCCCTCAAGTGCTAGCCTTGTCTGAGAAGTAGGCAAATGATTCCTGGGCTGAAAATTCCTCCTTGGAACATCTGCATAGGGGCGTGCTGAGCTAATTGTTTTTTAATGGCGATGAGATCATTTGCCAGCTTTTGTACTAATGGATCAGTATTAGGCCCGGGAGTGGAAGAGGAGGAAGAAGAAGACCTAGATTTAGAAGGGTCTCTTTTCAACTTCCCAGACATGATTAAATCATCTTCGACACTAACAAAAAGAGTTTGATCCTCAGCCAATGTTACAAGATTGGATCTTCTCAATGCATAACTAACTTTAGGCAATTGGGCATTCAGGAAGAAGCATTTTTGAATTTGATCTATAGGTTGAGTGTCTGGTGGGATTTTGTTAATCAACTTGTTGAATCGAGCCACAAATTCTCTCATGGGTTCTTGTGATTCCTTCTTTATTTGAGAAATTTGGGCCAGTAGAGCATGCACGTCTTCTGCAGGTTTGAAACGATTCTCAAATCTTGTTCTCATCGTGTTCCAGCTGGTGATGGCCCCAGAGAAGGTGATAGAACCAATCCACTACATTATCTTGTAAAGTCTCTACAAAAATCCTCACCAAAACATCTTCATGTTCAACTCCGAGAACTCCACATGCAACTATGAAGGTTGTGATATGTTCATCAAGATGTACCTTGCCATCACCTCTGAACTTGGGAAATTTCTTCCTGTTACCTTTGGGTAACTCATGCAAAGGCTGAGGAAGGGCGAGAGGCCCAACACGATTGCCCCAAGGCAATGGTGCTGCCATCCTTGGAAAAATGGCTTGAAGGGGAACCAAACACTAAAAAGAATCAGAGCACGAGATTAGGGATGAGTTGCTCTGAAGGAATACCACCCAGTAGGGGTTCTATCCTTGACAAGAGGAGTGCTTGTTGAATGAGCTCTTCTATTTCTTCCTGTTGAAGGGAAAGGAAAACCTTACTATTCCAAAAGTTGAAACTGAGAATCTTCAATACCAAGGGCCTTCTCCCACGAGTAAAACGTGGAGTCACCAGATCAAAGGATGATCAAGAAATGTTTATAGAACTGGAATACGTTAAGAAAAATGATTCCCAGTAGAGTCACCAAAAACTATTGGTCATCAAAAAGGACTTTGTTGAGAGCAACAGTCAGGGGACAAGAAGTCCCTCCTCTTTAATGGGAGAGGTTCCCTTATTCAAAAGCAAAACCTATTTACATATATACAATGCATAGTTTTAATGTGGAACTTGGATATCATGAAAGTGTTTTAAAATAAAATGGATCATCAATACAAAAGTACAGAGGAATGAAGTAGTGGAAATGAGCAGAAAGGCATTCTCCAGAACTATAGATAACAAAATAATTCCTTATGCATGCTAGAATAAGATTGTTTGGAATAGAACCATTTGTATTTGAATCAATACAATGTTATTACAAAGACACAAAGTTCCAGAAATAACATCCACAAGAATACAAAGCTTCTTGACATAATGCAAACAAATGATTCAACAATATTCAACAGATAACAAAGAATAATAGGATCAGATGGACAAAGAAAGAAAATCCTTTTGTATTGATTGCTTTGCTATTCTTTACACTTTCAAAAATAAACCAAGTTCCAGCCCCCCACAAAATGGCGGAGAGAGACCATTATATAATTTTACAAAATCAGTTACACTTGGTAACTACTTCTTTTAACTAAAATGTTTAGTTAAAGGGATGCTTAATGCAAAACCCCAACTAATTACAATAAGCTCAAATTGAGAAAAAGAAGGGAAGGAGAATCTAGGAGGGAAGACAAGTGCTCATGATTGGGAAGGGCCCACTGACTTGAGGATCCACTGTCTAAACCTCTTCAAAGCCTCTGCTATGTCTCTGCCATGTGGAACCGATGTGTTGGTAGTAGCCTGGGTCCAAGATCCCAAACATTTCTCCATCTCCTTGTCAACTCGATGTGTGTATGATACTCCTTATTCACTTCTTCAATGGCAGATTGGAGGGAGCATATTTCCTTTATCTTATCTTTAGTGATGGAGTCCTCTTTGAACAAATTTTCTTTGACAAAAGCTCTGAATTGAGCTTTAATTTCTTCTAGAGGAGAAAGGTACACCTGAGGTCTCATCATGGAGGTGGTAGTGAATATCCTTGAAAGTAGATATCACCAAAGTCTTGAAAGCTTCTCCCTTCTACCAACTATTCCTTAATTCTCCCAAAGCCTCCTCCAACACTTTGATTTTCCACTCCACGTTGAATACCCATGACTTTGACAAATTATCTTTCACATCATCAAAGACCTTACTTGCCATCAAAATATTTTCATCAGTCTAGCCCCATGAGGCGAAGGTCTACTATGCAGCTACTCCAAAGTTTGAGCTCTTTATCCATATTTCCAATGGTGGAGGAGAGCTTCTGTTATAGATTATTTACCTTCTCATTGATCTTGAAGGCTTCACCAATGAAATTCAACCCTGACAACAAGCATGTCATCCACCATGGCCTCCATAGCCCTCCCATAGATGGAGTACCTGTGTATGTCCTTGATGCTCTGGACTTCATCTTGACTGAGGATCATAGGTGGTGGAAGAGCAGTCAGGGGGTAGGGTCTAAAACTTTATCTTTAGATAGCAGTGACTTGATGAAACTTGAAAGCACTTGAGCCTGCTCCTCCAACTATTCTATAGTTTGTTTTCCTTTTTCTACCCTCCCAATGACCCTGGTGACTATTTCTTGAAGGTTGTGTATTTCACCTTCAGGGGTAGACTCTCCCATTGAGATCCTTGAAATTTCCAGATCAGAGGTCTGCAAATCCTGCTTTGGCTTATCAACCTTGGGCTTAGCTATCTCAAGGAATTGTTGACCTTGGGCATCAGATACTATTCTTGAAGTGGTCTTGGCTTTCTTGGCAGGAGCAGAAGGAGTAGTGCCCAACAAGGCCGCCACAACATCAAAGTTGGGTCCTGTCAATCGAGAAGAAGGCTTCCTCTTCCTACTATCAACAAAAGGTCTACA